>CALNHX010000031.1:0-697400 GCA_940337035.1 Agriotes lineatus
GTACATCAAATACACTTTGAGGATGTGCACATTGTTACAAGCGAGTTAGGACGTCACTTGACTAAAATGGAAAAGCTGAAATCTCAAGGGGGGTTTCAAATCGAGTGTTTTGATTACTTGAAAGGATACACGGCCCTAGCACGATGTTAAGTTTGGCCCTATAACAAAGACTACATGACTAGGTTACAGTTACAATAAAGGGGTGGGTCGATACGCTGGGAGTAGCTAATTTAATACAAGATGTTACTTGCCTAGCACGTTACAAGTTCGTAACTCAATCCACATTAACCCCTTCAGAACTTGAGACTTGAGACAAGGGAGGCAAAAATCACAACACTCCGTGGGGGTCTAACCCTTACCCCGCACCAACGGGAACTTGTCCTGGTTGATTCTCAATGCATCTGCTAACACCCACTGTTACAATAAAATACCACCAAGTACACAGACAAATAAAATGGTAACTTTACAAGTTATCTATTTAATAATGCAAAAACTAAGTCACATGTACAGGTAAAAATAGCCCTAAATCCTAGAAGATGTCATCGTAGCTATACAGCCAATTCCAAAATAGTAAATATTATTAAATGCCAAGTAAGAAGAACGCCTTGAGGCTAATAATTTTACAGTAAAATAGCGCACAAAAAGCCAATGAAAAAAGCTGTATTTAGTTTAAAATGGGTGAAACACTCATGCACTTCGTTACACAACATAAACCATGCAATTACAAATTATTCTACCTGGCATGATAGTAGACCGTCGTGGTTGATAGCAGTGATGGAGAGATGCACACATTAAAGTGGGGCGGACAATGGGGTTAGCTCTTGAAGATGGTATCCGTAAAGCAATGGGGTTGAACAGCCAAAAATCAAGACCAGTTATCTCTGTACGCTGGTGCAGGGTCAAAGGGGAATCGTTCCTAAATCCATTTGAAATGTAATTGCAAAATACTCAATGAAACCCCACCTGGCCACGATATCTAATTTTCGTTATGCGTAATGAATAAGAAGTTTCAATATAATCCGATACTAGACGGTATTGACGATAACTTCCACTAAATGAGCAGTCAGCTAAATTACTAGTTTTATTTGGCACTTCTGGCTCAATTTTTGAAGAACCCGTTAAAGCCGTGAGCGCCATCTGTATGGAGTGATGTGTTGGCTTCAAAACTTAAACTCGAATGCCGATCTAAAGGCGACGTAATTCACACCCTTGATAATTCCTTTCGTGTGAGGTGTCAAACGACGGAAAGAAAAATCCGCAATGGTCTGCAATGCATTTGCATTTCTGCGACAGGCTGGCGTCGTGCTTTTAAACCTTACATAAACAAGTGGACAGCACTAGGCTTCTCCATAGAAATCGACAACCAAATTATAACTTATAACAAACTGATTAAAGATTAACCTAGCAACATTAGATCAGTTTGGTTAATTTTGGCCGGAATCTAAGTATGCGAGAGCTGCTACGAAATAGGGACCCCAAAACTGTCGATCCATGGTTACATTAGAGGCCCAAAACGCTAAAGCATCTAACCAAATGAAACTGCCTTATATTCTGAGCTTTGTGCTAGCAGATAGAGGCCGAAGAAGTTGACATGCCGGAAAACTTGGTCCGTCAAGTCAAATCTGTTTGTAAAGTGTGACTTTTATTATTTGAAAAAAAATATGATTATTATCCGCCCATTGGTTTCACACTTCAGTTTTTCATATATTACTTAACTTTTGATAGTATAGTTTCTGACCGTTTCTTGTTTCCAAGATACAGCAATACAAGGAATATGGTACACAAATTAAGTTTATACGGTGGAAAAACACTATTCTCCTGAAATAGTTACTTACTTGTTGACCCTAGTCTGTCGTAGATAGCAAAACCTGGAAGAACGGTAAGTAATCCCATCTCCAATCTGCTTGAATGAAAACATTTTTCGTTTCGACACTGCTTTTTCGGTAATTTTTTGTCGTTTTGGATTTCGTTTGCTTCACTTGGAGGAAGCAGCAAAGTAGACCATTTCTAATTATACAAAGAGCCTCATGACAGGAAGGAAGTTTTTTGTTTCACTAGGACATCAAAAGGTGGTCGTACTTCTCACGTGTAAGATTTATCCTTTAGGAGGCCAATATTTTGCTTTCTAGTGTTTATATATGACACTTATCGATTGTCAATTGTATTTAGAAGTCTAAGCACATTGAGGAATGTGGTGATACACCCCAATAAGATCCAGAAAGTTAAGGTGAAACTTGGTCAGTTTTTCTTCTGATTCTTAATACTACGCGTTGGGCTTAATTTTGTACATCTTAAACTTCAGTCCTGTCTTTCAAAAGGTTACAGCACCGCTTGGTCACATTTTATCCAGGAAATTTATATCCAGCGCCTTCAATTTAGAATTAGCCCATCAGTTTTCATTTCTAGCAAATACCGTCTCTAATAACTTCTAGAACGTCATTCGCCTGTATTTACATTATATGTTTCGTTATTTTTTATTTCACTTATTAGTTGCTATGAAGTTGTAGTAGATACACTTGCTTATATGTTCATGTGCTGTTATTCTAGTATGTGTTTTTTTGAATCTAGAACCCTTAATATTCCTCTGTATCCAAATCCGCCCTAACTGTGTGGCGTACTAACAACACTAACAAATACTAATACCAGCGCACGCAAACGCCCAATTCCATACCATCGGCCAACACCATCTTCGCCCTCCTCAGTCAGCAGCTACAGCAGCAGCCCGTGGTACTCCAGGCACCACAGCTCAAGCCGCAGCCATTCCCTCAGCACTAGTTCGAGATCTGCCTCTAGATCGCCACTGCATTCACCATGATTTTATTGCAGGAAAATGTGGGCCTTGTACTTAAAAGTTGTAGTAGTTAGAGTGTAAGGCTAAAACCTGAAGCTAGATGAAATATTTTATTTGAAGAGTGTGCTGTAAGGTACATTTTACAACAATTACGAGTAAAATGGAAACTTTAAAGTAAATTTTAATCAATGTAACAATGTGCAATATTTTAGGCAAATGAACATAACATTAATGTTTTTCAAGTAACAAAAGTAAATTACGAACGATATTATGTATGAAAATGTATTTTGAAAAATTTGGATATTTGATGTTTTACTCAACTTGGGAACGAAAATAAGCCTACCTTAAAGAACGTATAATGAATATTTGTAATTTCTACGTGTAGTTATTGATAATTAAAGAATATACTTGTCATCTATTAGGTTGTGAAATACTCTGTAAATACTCCTATTTTATTAATATTTTTACCGACATTATTTTGTGCAATTCTAAAACTGAAAGACTCCACTTTGAACATTCCACTCTAGTCATCTTCAATATACATTTTGAATTTGTGATAAGGCATGTAACGTAATATTTTTGTATTTATTTATTTATTTATTTATTGTCATTGTTTAGATATAAGGTGAGTTAGGATATTGTTTGCATAATTTATTGTTACATCTAGTCATCATGTCGTTTTAAGTAAGTTGGTCGATCATATGTATCATTGCAGCGCCATAAACCATACTGTAAAAACTTACCAGTTTACCACGTTAACAAAACTCAGCTGAAGATATATTTTTGTGGATATTGGGCACACGCTGAATTTTTACACTTAAGTTAAATCTTTAAAACAGCTTATCACCACTCACTCATCATCATTGTTACCATTCCTCCATGATGTATAGGATTTTAAAATACCAGGTGCAAAGGTTGCGTATTTTTCAATTGTTTGATGTTATTGTTGTAAGTAGTACCTGTGGGAGCTGTGTAGAATTTGTGAATAAAGCGGTACTTACTTAGTTAAACAATATTTTTAAGATTAAACAATTCCCTTGTGAAAACTGTTACTAGAATGCCTATAATAAATTTTCGAAACTACAATGTTTATATTGTGAGAGCAAATAGTAGCATGGTTAAGTACTAAACAACAAAACAGACAGCTGTTTCTAATACGCCTTTATGCTAACAATAATTAAACCACAACACAGACAACATGTTCTATCACGCATTTACGGTGACATTCTGCTATGCAGTTTTGTTTAGAAGAAGCGGAGAACGACAGAAAATAAAGCACATACGCTGGCTTCAAGTAATCACACATGTCCGGGTTAGTGAATAACTAAATCTGGGATAAATCACGCACCTTAAGTGATGATCGTTGAATTCCAGTACTGTAATAACCTGGATCTACCTCTCGCAGGTATTCTCGCTGATGCTTTTACTATTACGCCACTTGATGAGGCAGACCCTTTCTTGCCGGTTTTCTGAACTTTTGAGTCGACAGGATTTTGAACTGTCGGTTAGGAAAACAAGCCACTATTGCGATATTTCTTTGTTCTAGTTTTCCAGAAAAATTTAGGAACACTGTCTTTTAACTGCCTCGGAGTCACAAGTCACACGCTGAAAACTAAGGGCGCTCTGTGCACCTGGGTCTACCACAGTTCAAAGCACACACACTCTCCCTACAGAGCCCTTCCCATTTATTTTTGATATTATTGATGTGATGTGAGAGAGGCTTTGAAGAATTTTGATTCAAACAATAAGACCGTTCAAATTGATCCGAAGGCGAGAAATTATGGAACTAAAATACTTAACAAATTACAATGACTGCTGTCTAAAGTGGTTGGAAAATTTGCAAGTGCTACCTGTACGCAAGGGATTGTATCCAAAAATTAAAAAAATCGAATTTACAGAACCTTCTCCTTTTTGGCAGTTGTGAGGAAGGATGAAGGATTTGGCCTTACCTGTTGGCGAAAGTTGTATTAGATATTTTGCAGGCTGGTAAATATCGGCCTAATTGGGCTAACTCGCCGAGAAAGGTCGGGGTTCCAACTACGCTGCAAAATAATACGAAACAAATACGAAGGGAGAGGGCGCCAGGTCCTCGACGTCGCTTAATCCTTGCGTCGGACCATCACAAGGTAGAGATAAAACCAGCAGAACAAACAAAATAGTAACGACCAATAAATTATCACAGCTTTTATTCAAATTGGTACTATAGTGTCAGAAACGCGCGCGCGCGCGCGCAATAATAAATACAACTACATATATATACAAAGGCAGGCTATGACAACTAAACACATTAAAATAATTAGTGGACGCGTCATAAACAATTAAAATTTCCTCCACCGTAACGGCGTTCCGCGAAAAGAAAATTAACAATAACCTAACTGTAGTTAATTAATCTGCAAGCATCCTGTGAGGCAGGGTGCGGCAGAACAGAGCTATCCAATCAATCAGCTGACATCTAGCCCCGAGTGTCAGCTCGAAATTTTATTATAACAAAAAAATTGTAAGGGGCGAAAGCACCGAGATTATATGGTTGTCTAAATTCGATGTAGTTTTCTAGAATAAAGACTCAGTATAACCAATGAACGCTTCAATATCTACTTGAATATGCTCTTTAACAATATGATACATAATTAAAATCGCGTAAACAAATCACGGAAGCGTTCGGTTTCCTATACACAGCCGTTTTAAATTTTGCACAAAGTTTCCGAACAAGCAAATGGCGGATAATGGACTTCGTAATAAAGGGGCGAGTTTACCGCAGCCCGGCCGACAAACATGGCTAAATCGTGCTACCGGGTAAGTAAATCCATCTAATCAAATAACTAGTTACGCTAATAAAGCATACAAATCGTAATGCACAAAATACCATAATAGCAATTCTAAAAGGACATACTTATAAACCAAATCGACAAACAATACCTAACTAAATTGCTACAAAAACCTCTCAGGTACCCACGGCACGTGGTGTCGAAATGGTGTACGAGGCAACCAGGCAGATTGCTGGCCATGGAGACGACCTCGTAATGGGCTGCAGATGAGCCTTGATAGATGTTGCAATGCGGGGAATAGCAGCAGGGAAGGGATGAGCGGCACGCCGGCTCGTAAATGCTCCACCAGTTCTAGGTAGACCTAACCACACCAATGCGAATAACCATTCCAAGCGATAACACTAAATTAGCAGGGCGAAGATGTAAAACTCATTTCGAAGGCGTAGAATTGAAAGCTAAAAATACAAATCTCTAGGTACACAACCGCACTAAAAAAGAAGTCGAAACAAACCTGCGAATGGTGACGAACAGCTTACGCTCAGTTCGATAGGAGAAGAGCCCAACAAAACCGCAACAAAGAAAGCGTAGCGAACGCTGGCAGCAGCACACAATAGCTCGCATGGCGTTCCAAAGGGGCACTACTTGCCTCACATATATCCCTTGAAACTATGAGGTCAGCTATAACCAAAGCTGAACTAAGCAAAAGGCTCCCAGGGCACCAACTTCAGCGATCGAATCGATGGAAAAGAATGAAAATTGGCCAAAGCAGTTCACAATCTCAGGTTATCAAAGTGTTCCAAAATTCGAAAAAAGGAAGAAAAACTATAAGAGTGCAGAATGTGCTCTGAACTGATAAACACAGTGCTGTACTTTGTTCAGAATTAAAGCTGATGGTAGTATGGTTGCCTAACCATAGGTAAAATATTTTTTCTATAACCATTTAAAAATGAACAACTTTCGTCACGTTTTACCCCAACCGAAAGCGCCAGTTCCGGGACCAGTGATAGAATATCCCATAACGTTAACTTTCGTCTCTAGTGACGAAAGTAAGTGGTTGCAATTTCAGATATTAAACGCATTCTGCCATATCCAATTGTAATTTAATTTTACAAAGCACAATGGAAAAACATGATTTAGCACAAAAACGTGTAAATCTACTTTGTATAACGTAATAAATGCAAAATACAGTTATAAAAATTAACACGAAATTGGCAGGACGTCTCATCAAGTAGCCTTGCTCTCGGACGGTAGTGTTTTAGTGCAGTAGTAGTGAACCATGGTTATAGAAAAAGTATAGTGTTTTACTCGTCGAAAAGCATTTTCTGCAACTTGAGAACATTATCAAACTCGGCTACGCCTCGTTTAATAAACTGTTCTCTCGTTTGCAGAAAATGCTACTTTCGTCACTCGTTAAACAATATACTATTATTTTTAGAAAATAAATGTAAATTGCCAAATCTGACTAATTATTTCAACTATTATAAGAGAAAATGACAAAATGAGCGTAACACAGTCATACTACTCAATTGCAATATCTACAGCATACAAGAGCATTTCAGTTGCAGAAGCGGTAACTATGTTTGCCGTTTGAGATTTTTACAATTTTAGACAATAAAGATTTGTGACAGAATTGTCTAAAGTAAAAAAATCAATTCTCTGAAATTTGTTTGTAAAATTGTTCCAATAAATATACCGAAACTTGGGCTTTGCCCTCGTTAATCAATCTGCAAATTCGTAAAAAGTATGACTTTTACAACTGGTTTGTTGTACAATGTACTACTACAAGTAATCAAGTCAAAGGTGCCCACGTCTAGCGTCAGTGGGACACTGGCGTGGTTCTACTCTGAAACCGTAGGTGTTTGTATCTAAGTCAACTCGGAAGGGACGCAGAGAGTATGTATCAATAATTTATCGGGCAGACAGTCATATATTTTCGCCTATAGAGGTGATTCGCGTTCCTTAACTCAAAAGAGGGCTAAAGCTTCGAAATGGAGTTGAAGTCGGACTGGCCGTATAGACTTACCTTGCCTTCACTTGCTGGTGTTTAATACGCTCATCAATTCAACTGCGTACGGTGGTACAGAGTACAGGCAAATACAATGCTACAATTGAAACGATACATTGAGCAGACTGAATATTATAGATGAACTATTCGGCGAACAGCCGAGGTTGGCTCGCAATTCAATTTATTGCTGCAATAAGAAAATACTCTAATAGTGACGTTATAGGTTACAAGCTGTGATTTTTGGACTCTGTTAGGTTGGTCATAATCTAATTTGCGTATCAACAATGTTTACATCCCTCCCTTATGGGGAGAAACTCAAAATTTGTATCCGTGAGAAGCACACTCGAGTAAACACACATATAAAAGCAGTATCAAATTTAATTCTAAAAAGGTTCTAGCTCTAGGTCAATAACCTGCAGGAAATAAATGACCTGTAGAAGTTGTATAAAAAAGAAGGTAATTATAACGTAATGCAGTGACAATACCGACGTGGAGGCAAAACGAATCTGCAGCTTGTAATGGAATAAGAGAGAGTCCTTTGGACTGCCGACATGCTGTAACCTGGCGATGAAAGTTGACCCACAAAGATGACAATTTACCGGAGTCGAAAAAACAACAAGGGCTACGTATTCAAGTGTTGTGCGAATGCTAGTTTCGAGGTTAGGTGGATCGGTGAGGAGTTACTTGTAGTTTAATAAAGCATAACCGATATAGAAAGTATAGCCAGCGCGTGAATGGTGGAGATTATTAATTGCTTTTTAATATACGAGTTACTTACAATTTGTTTTTCGTCGACTGTATTTTTAATAAAATGGAGAAAATCTAGTTTTCACTGTTTTATTAACCCCTGATGGACACTGATTCACTGTTTCTTGTTGCCGGTAGCGTCGTAACCGACAATTGCATAGCAACACCAGCCTAAATGATGGTTGCATTCAGCAGAGCTCATCGATGACTGATTGTTTGCAAATTGCCCCTACAGAAAGCGATGAGCAATCGTAAGATGAGTAATCGGACGCCGTTTTTTCCATCGTAGGTAAAATCCGCTGAATAACTGTGATTAGCGATTTGTTTACATTTATTTGCGTGCATAATAATTATTTCTGTCTGCTGAATGCGGCCAATATCATCCACTGTCAGTTGAATAAAATTCCAGTTGACATTGGCAAAAATAATTCGTTGATTTTTAAATAAATCGTGCGTTTGTTGGGTTATCGTGACTGCCGGAGTCCATTTTGTTTACTTACAACACTAGCATAGTCGAAAAAAGTATAATGCAGATTTAAACAAATCTAGCAACCAAAGGGTCGCTGGATCACAGATTATTAGTGCCTATACTAATAGTATATTATGTTATTAGGAGCAAAATTTATACTTTATGTGGCGTGGCTGGACGGCTTATCTGCCGAGCTTGCGAGACAGATAACCTGTCCAGCAAGCAAGCTCGCAAGCTCAGCAGATAAGTAGAGCCAAGCCACATAATAGCTATTTATGCAACAAGTGCTAAAAGTCGACTTTTATGCGCGAGACATGAAAATTATGAAACGAAGCCGAAGGCTGAGTTTCATAACATGTCTCGCGCATAAACGACTTTTAGCACGCGTTGCATACAATATTTTATCTACGACCTTAATTTTACCGTTATTAATCCATAAATATCGATTTAAGAAAGGTTCGCATCTGCGACGCTGCATCATAATGAATAGTAGCCTACGCGGCTGGCGATTGTTTTGGCCACGCCCGTGCTGTCAAACGAAATTTAATTATTTATACTCCACATATGACTGTATTCATTACATAACGCTTTAATTATTTCAAAAACGCTTTACCTGTAACGCAAGAAGCAACTAGAATAGCTTTACGACTTCACTTGCAGTTCGAAATTGTAGTTTTGAACCTCGCGTCACTTTTAGCACATGTGCTAAAAGTAAACAGCTGATTTCTTTAAACACGGTAAACTATAAAACGTCACTTTTAGTGAAACAAGCGAGTGTTAAAAAGCCTACTTTTAGTAGTGGTCGTAGATAAAGATACTTTTGCTCCGAATAACATATAGCATTTTTTCTTCAAACGTTTATAACAAATTATTTACAACTTTCTGAACAAAATTCGAAGAAAATTACTTGATCTCGTCAGCGGCAGATAAAGTTGTCAGCGACAGATAATATTATCTGCCGCTGATGAGCGGCAGATAAAGTGTTTTAGATGCCATGGCAATGAAGTGACAGTTTAGCATCATCAATCAAGCAGTATAATGTCACAACGCTCTAGGCTGAAAATCCGTCTACCTGAGCAGAGTGCAAAGGGGTATTTTGGTACTGTGTTTAGTAATTTTGTTAGATTTAGATACGGATTTTGAATGATTCCGGGTTTAAATGAATGTCAAAGTATATTGTCAATATTGATTTTGGTATTAATTGTGTTTATACACTTGTACATCACCATTTTTCAAAAAGTGCCACTCTTCGATTTTTTCCTATAAAAATTTTCAGGGTCAAGATAAAATTGGTAAAACTGCTTTTTTTAAATTATTAGAAAATTTATTTTAGTCAGGTTTTTCTGTAAACGGGTTTTGTCACTTTGACATTTAAAATTAAATTGTCAGTTTTTCTTTTTTGAAACTGAATACGCGTAAAAAACGGAATCTTTTAAAATTAAATGTAAAAAAGCATTTCTAAAGTGTGCAGAGGAACTGTTGGATTTGCATCTTAACACACCAGAAGAAGACGTTTACGAAAGATTAGCAAGAGTTTTTGATGTACATAGAACTTTAATGCCAGATTTTAAATTTCCCACCAATTCTTAGTTCTATAAAGTTACTAAAACAAATTTTACCAAAATATATTTTTTAAAGGAATCCAAGTTATACCAACATAAACCTAAACTCTTTGACCTTTTGACCTTGAAAATTTTTATAGGAAAAAAACGTACTTTAGTTAATATTTAGTCAATTGAAAAATCACATTTTATTAATTTCTACCTGATCAAAATTGTATATAAGCACAACATATTGGTAAACCGCAAGTAATATAGTTAAGATTCATATTAATGTAGCCAGGCATCTTCCAAGTTGATTCAGACAGGCAGAAATAACATAAGTTTATTACATTTCAAATAATGTATTCTTGTGAAATGTGTTGCCTACCCCCTGTCTTTATGAGCCTTAACTTCACCTTGTGACAAAAACGTCATTGCCAACTTCAGCCCGTGGCCCGAGGCTCTTTAGTCGCAGGTTATAAAGGCGTGATTAAAATGTCACTTAGCGACGTGTATGTTAGTATGGTATATGCCATTTTAGTTACGGGAGTAGAAAAAAATACTAAAAATGTTAGGGTTGTTTTGCACTTTATCAATAAATCTGTAACTTACCTAAGCATTATTTTTGAGCATGCGTTAGAAGTAGGTAACTGTGTTAATCCGACTCTTGTCTTAGGGTACTGTCATAAATTAATATTTAATTTTAGAACCATAATCTTGTCTATTGGCCGTCGATAGCAGGAGTAATATTGTTTTTTATGGCCCTTATCCTTCAATTACTAACGTGTATGTTGTGGTGCATTAGTACTAACATGTCGTCTCAGAGACGGGCATATAGTTATTTATTAATTTATTACAATTTTTTTTAAACATAAAGTACTATGCAATGATGTATCAAGCATATTTTAATCACATAAAAAATATAAATTTATAAAAATATTAGCATTTACAGAGTCAAATAGGAAACCGTGTTTAAATTTGTAGGTGTTAACTTAATTACAGAAAAAAGCAATTTTCAATATTTTTTTTTATTAGCAGCAAACATATTTCAACAGGCAATGGTATTCTAACACAACTTAACTAAAAAAAAGTGAGAAAAAAAATACGTATAAAATTTCACACCACCCTAAAACTATACAGAATTAGTGCAAGATGAACACATTAGGGTCACTAAGTATAGCAGAATTTTTATCAATATTAGGTTCTCCGTTACTGTTCTCACTGTCTAATTCATTATACTACTGGAACACTTGCTGCTCAAGCAACTGTCTGTTGATCTAACCGTATTTGAGCAAGTTGGTTTTTGATCCATCATGCAAAAATAGTAGCGTGCAAACTAACGTGACGTCTCTGAGACGGAATTTATTTTTAAATACAAATAACTTCCGCACAAAACATCCCACCGCAGCGATATTTTAAAAACTTGAGTTATTTTTAGGTAGTTTGAAGTTAGATGAAGGATCAACCATAAATCTTAACTGGAGGGGGAAATATAACACGCGCTTCGAACATTTCCGTCTCTTAGACGTAACGGTAGTACTTAAGGGTTATAGTAAAAATAAAGTTCGGGCACTTAACTTCATGTAGGTAGGAACATGGCCTGAGCCACGGCGAGTCAGGGTCGCCGAAATATCTCTTTCCGAAACCCAGTCAATCTGGCACACCGTTAACGGCGTACTGCGTGATGTGGCTAGCACCACGCCTTCAACGACTGCCTTACTTTGCTATTTCCACAACTGTGGTTTAGGTACCCAATTTTTAAAACTACTGGGTGGGCCGCCCGCCAGTTGCCAGATGTGAGGATTGAACCCCGTACCGTGGGCATATTTGAGTTCGCTCAATGTCACAGCGCGGGCCGGGAATGCCGGGCTCTGAATGGTCCGCTGTCGCGCCAACTTCATGTCCTTCTTGTATGACGTTTGAACCGATTATTCTTATTAGTTTTAATTTTATTAATCTCTTAATTATTATATTTTTTTGACTTGTGTAAGTGCAATTGTTGCATATTAGCACCAATAAACATCTATCTATCTATTTGAATAGACAAAATTTACCCTATTTTGGTGTTAATAAATCATTTCATTCAGAAACTACTTAAATCGAATTGTATGAATATAACTACTTATTTGTTATTTTGAATTTCGTCATATTTTCATACTTTTTGTAGTTGCTGCTTATATTATTTTCTTGCAAAGCTTCTGAAGTTTGTGTTGATTAACTTCAAAAGACCTATGAAAATTTCTTTTTGGTATAAACTATTTCAATCGATGCATTTTGTTTTGAATTTTATTATATTCATATTATTTTTGGAATGTTAATCAATTTTAAGTTGCTATTAGGTGTTGACAGTATCAGAGCTATTCCGGGTGTAAATAAAATCAAGTATTAGAGCTATTGAACAATAATTTTACTTATTACTTATGTATCTGTGGATCTACTACCCGTCTAAACGTACAGAATTACCTACATAAAAGAAAACGAGGCACTGACCGAGTACCACGGACCAATCAGAGCACGGCATTCCCGGCTCGCACTCTGACATCAAGCGAACTCAAATATGCGTACCGTGGCACAGCAGCCTGAGCTCCCTAACCGCTCGGCCACGCTGGCGATATAAATATAGTACCTATGATCAAACATTATTTTCGTCTTGTATGGCTATGGAATAGTTCCTAATTTATGAATTACAACAGAGAATGTATAACAACAAAAATTAAATTAGTAGTTTGTAATGTCTCCACTGCCTGCAATTACAGATTTCAATCTATCTGTCATGAATGTTAGCAAATTTTTTATATATTCAGGAGATAAGTTACATTTTTACTTACATTAAACTTAGCGGCAACTGAACTTATTTGCATTTCTCTTGGTAGCCTATTGGCAATTCGTCCTTTTTCGAAATCATTCAAATGACGGGGCATGTTTTCAAATAACTGATTTTCTACATTCAATGACAGCAAAATATGTGACAGTGTGTTACAGTTTTAAATCCTCAGATCGACATAGGTCGTATTGATTGTCCAAAATCGGGTACAAACTACAGGGTTCGCCGGCTTTCCCTAAAAATCACAGATCTTAATGTGTCGGAGCAGATTTTGTTGTTCCGGTTACTCGCACTTAGCTCAGTCGGGAAGGGGTAGTTCGAAGACTTGAATGAAAAACCGACGGGGTACTTACCCTAAAGCTTGCTTAAAAGAATTGCCCAAGGACGCCACTCGTTTTGATAAATTAACAGCCCTCGTGACCCAAAACGAGAAATATCACAGGGCTCTACTAAAGATTCGCTGGGTTAGCTGCACGCTGCCAAGCGTCGTCCACTAGGTTCCCTCCAAGTCGGGCGGTAAACACCGGGTGGCCTTAATGACTTACCTTATGACCACCTCCCTAAGGGGGTTCAAAAGAATTTACTCAAGCCCAAAGACTGTCCGGATTTTCCAATAAAAGCACGTGTTCTAGCTTTACATTTGATTACACTCGGCTGTTTGCCACATTAGGATTGAAGATCCACAGATTTCGGGTTTAAATCAATTAAACAAACTAAGTGTGACTATATTATTATTTAATGAATGAAAATTGACACACACAAGGCCACAAGATGGCCACAAGAAGGTTACACCCTAACTGAAAATTGTCGGGGGCTCCCAAGCAAAAGTTACCTTAATGGCTAATTACAATACACAAGTTATTTGACGAAATTAAATTTGCAGGCGCAAAGTCCCGCAGCATGCGAGGCACAATAAACATACAACTCGGTAGCACTTTCGCGACACATTAAGACAAGAAACAAAACAAAAATACAGCGGTAGATCCTACCTTTTGTAGCTAGAACACCTACTGGGTTGCTGATGATCGGTTCCTGGATAGGCCTAGTGGCAGCTTCCAGCAATACAGCTTCCAGCAGCTTGAAAGGGTTGTTGAAGGGCTTTGCCAAAAACCAAGCGGGGACTGCAGAAGGTCAAGGACTGCGAAGACGGCGTCCACAAAGACTAAGGTTGCGTCCCGCAGCGAGCGTAGAATTCCAAAGACACGACGGGCGACAGGATTTGCATAATGCAGATTGTGCCAAAAAGCACTTACGAGGCTTAATCGAAAGGTCTCCTCCAAATGTCCAGTGTAGCCGAATGTTTTCCCCACAGACAGGTGAGCGAAAACGGCAAACGAAATGGACACTTCGCCTCGGAGATCACCAGGTCGGTCGGAACACACACCAAAACTGGAATTCAGCCCACCATCACTACATCACGGACACGTTAACACGAGAACGACAATCAACCACGGAGTTTTAACAGATGACAGCTCCCAGATCCGCGGCAACAGCCCACGAACCGGGAGCGCAAAAATCACATAGGTTTTGCTCGCTTGAGTGCTGGTTACTAATTCATTCTTTCAAATGCACAGGGCTTAAGAACAACGTAACGGAAGAAAGTTTTGAACTCCAAAATTAATAATCCCACATGCACGGTTAACTAAGGGTTTATCAAACTTTATTTCAATAGTCCCAAACCTGGACGTAAAATGCGTAGGCGAGAAAATGCAAACAACGAAAGCCTTCAGCGGCTGAAGTCATATCTGACTTAGCAGAATTCGGGGAAGTCCCGGTTAACAAAGCACAAAGAAAACGGTTCCCACACACTTGCCATGCCACGCACGGAAGCCCACGGGCGTAAATATCAAATTTCAAGAACAACAAAAAGCAATACACAAAGCTTAGCGTTAGCCTGGGTTATCAATAATGCAAACCAAAGAATGAATTCACGGACACAATTCGACGACATCTAAACTGGACGGGAATGCTTTTAATAAACTACGTGCTTCCAAAGACTGTTTACGGGACAAAATCTACGGATCGTGAACGCATTATTATTTGGGCCAAATGGAATTTAACATGTAGCTTTAAGACCCAGGGTTGAACTTTAAGCAGAGCCGTCTTCAGAAATTTATCAAGACAAAAAAAAACTATTAACGCGGCATCAACTCAACGTAATTTTGAGCAAAACGAAAGAGGTCGAAAATAATCTAACACCCCCCTTACTAGAGATCAATTTCCCAAATTGGTCCTTGAGACGACCGAGAGAGTTGCTAGAAGATTCGCTTAACCTAGGGTGCGGATTGAGATAGCCGTCACTACTCAGGATCCCAATCACGCGATGACTGATAGCGTCAATGGACAGAGTGAGAAGGAAGAAGAATTTGCCAAAAAGACCGGGTACGCCGGTGGAAATTACGTAAAACCTCAATCAGGTACTGACGGTTCGGTGAAGCCTAGAACACCCCTCACCGGACCAGGGAATCGGGCGACAAACAAACGTAATTTGTCCCACAGGAGGGTACTCCGCCAGGGGTCCCATTCGACTTGGCGATCGAAAAAAAAGTCTCAAAAACATGATAAAACACGGACCACTCCACCCCGGTAAAGGGTGGTGCCCACATCAACAAAAGAAAAACCGACCATGGCCGAGCGACCATGGCACGCGTCCATTAGGTGACGGGTAAGCAAGGCGACCGGACCCACTGCCTACTCACTATCCGGCCCCATGACACGGTTTAAAGGGAAAAATGCCAAAGGCAAACGGATGAGGACAATGACAGGTGTCGCCGGACACACGGTAAAGGGAGGATAGAACGAAAGAAGAAAGATGAGAGAGAAGAGTTGATATCCCACCTGGGATTTGGGCTTTGCTCTTGAATGAGCTTGTCATAATAGGTTATAAGTCTTCACTGTGAACTCTTTCGTCCAACCTACCGATCGAACACAGGGTACGAAGCCCCAAGGTTCGCAGCCTAACTCTCGAAGATCCGTTGAAGAGGGCACACGAGGCGTCACGGGATCAGCCTCTTGTGTTTGTCCCACAGCAACAAACGATCAAAGAAAGGGGTAGCCACGAACGACAGGAGTCTCGAAGGCCTTGACGGCCGCCTAGCCTAAACTAACCTATCCTATTCTATCCTATGCTAATGAAGCGAACAATTATATACAACAGTATGTCACACATGGTTAACCCATTGTGACTTGGGATTGTCAAAGAAAAGAAAACTAAGTCCACCGAAATCCTCCATTGATGACGATGCCGAAAGCGAAATCGTCTCTGAATTCGCATAATGCGGGACCGAAAATGACTCCAACACCGAACACCAAAAGAAAATCCGGAAAAACAAGGTCTCCAACAAATGTCAACAGAAACTTCACTAAAGAAACAACGTGCGAACAGCCTGGCCAGTACTGTCACACGAAGCTCAAAAGCTAACAACGAAATTGTTTCTCCCAAAATCCAAAGGGCAGAACCAATACGTGCCGACCTAAAGTCATCAAAAGTCTTTAACGAAATTGTTCACAAGGAACCCAATACATGACCTAAAGTCATTAGGAGTCTTCAACGAGATTGTCTTTCCCAAAATCCAAAGGGCAAAGACACGAAATGTGATAACCTAAAGTTATCAAAAGAATTCGGAAGGTGACGACAGATCGTCAATAAATAGCGGAATGATGGAGTCTCGATCGAAAAAGAATTATTCCAGGCTTCGGAATGGCACAGCGTAACCAGAATCTGCAAAGATGCAACGCTCTCATACTACACGAGAACACAAGCGGGATTACTTAAGCGGCGTCTTCAAACAGATGTGCAATAAAGCAAAATTTGCCCCACCTCAACCTTCCGAGCGTGGACAGCAACGGTACAAAACGCCGATCCCAAGAACATTTTACGCTGGCCTAGAAGTCACTAAAACAAAACAACAACAGGCGACTAAATCGCAACATACTCCAACACGGTAAACAACTGGGTCAATAAACGAAAGAGGTACGAGAGAAAGTGTACAAGACACTACGACAAATGTTGATGCACGCGATGAAATCAGCAAACGAAGTTGGGCGATACACGATAAAAGTGAGAATGAAATAGAAGTCAATCAAAAAAATACTACGCCAATCCAACTAAGATGGTTTGAGAGATATTCCAAATTCGCATACACGGATCTCACAAACACACCAACACAGAACCACATCCTAACAACGGACCAATAAAGAATAAAGAAAACGAAAATGATTTCCAACTCGTCAACGAACAACGCGGCACCACATCAAAGGATAACAACAAAAAAGTCAACATCGGTAATCTAAAAGCGTCAATGTCGATAAACTCTACTAACTTTAACTTAAATTCGGAATAGCACAATAAAATTTCAAACTAGCTGAAGGCTAAACACAATGAACAATAAACGGATTCAAAAAGAAATTCGAAACCTTCCAAAAATTTCAGAGTTTTCACGAAAAAGACTAAAAAAACACGGTTTACTTAATGATCCATACTACAATAAACGATAGCACCAAAAAGAATGGCTCCGAAATGTGCCTTAGCACAGAAAAAAAAATGTTGAAATATTAAAACACAAAAAAACAAAAATCGCGCGAAAAATCCCGGGAAAAACAATGTTTAGTATATCAAAGGGATAGCAAAGAACTCATTTTATAAAAGAAGACAAATAGGAAACGCGTCCTGATATGAAAAAAACACGTTTCCAAATTTCAAAGTCCTAAAAAGTCAAGTTTTCATGAAAAATACTGGAAAAAACTATATGACGGTAACGCCAAACACTAAAATGAAGCTGTATGACAAGAAAAGAAACACAAAAACAATGCCCTAAGGGCGTTATCGACAAAAACAAGCCACACGTTGGGATAGCCAGTTATCTGTTACGGTATTTATTCATCAGATCGACATAGGTCGTATTGATTGTCCAAAATCGGGTACAAACTACAGGGTTCGCCGGCTTTCCCTAGAAATCACAGATCTTAATGTGTCGAAGCAGATTTTGTTGCTCCGGTTACTCGCACTTAGCTCAGTCGGGAAGGGGTAGTTCGACGACTTGAATGAAAAACCGACGGGGTACTTACCCTAAAGCTTGCTTAAAAGAATTGCCTAAGGACGCCACTCGTTTTGATAAATTAACAGCCCTCGTGACCCAAAACGAGAAATATCACAGGGCTCTACTAAAGATTCGCTGGGTTAGCTGCACGCTGCGAAGCGTCGTCCACTAGGTTCCCTCCAAGTCGGGCGGTAAACACCGGGTGGCCTTAATGACTTACCTTATGACCACCTCCCTAATGGGGTTCAAAAGAATTTACTCAAGCCCAAAGACTGTCCGGATTTTCCAATAAAAGCACGTGTTCTAGCTTTACATTTGATTACACTCGGCTGTTTGCCACATTAGGATTGAAGATCCACAGATTTCGGGTTTAAATCAATTAAACAAACTAAGTGTGACTATATTATTATTTAATGAATGAAAATTGACACACACAAGGCCACAAGATGGCCACAAGAAGGTTACACCCTAACTGAAAATTGTCGGGGGCTCCCAAGCAGAAGTTACCTTAATGGCTAATTACAATACACAAGTTATTTGACGAAATTAAATTTGCAGGCGCAAAGTCCCGCAGCATGCGAGGCACAATAAACATACAACTCGGTAGCACTTTCGCGACACATTAAGACAAGAAACAAAACAAAAATACAGCGGTAGATCCTACCTTTTGTAGCTAGAACACCTACTGGGTTGCTGATGATCGGTTCCTGGATAGGCCTAGTGGCAGCTTCCAGCAATACAGCTTCCAGCAGCTTGAAAGGGTTGTTGAAGGGCTTTGCCAAAAACCAAGCGGGGACTGCAGAAGGTCAATGACTGCGAAGACGGCGTCCACAAAGACTAAGGTTGCGTCCCGCAGCGAGCGTAGAATTCCAAAGACACGACGGGCGACAGGATTTGCATAATGCAGATTGTGCCAAAAAGCACTTACGAGGCTTAATCGAAAGGTCTCCTCCAAATGTCCAGTGTAGCCGAATGTTTTCCCCACAGACAGGTGAGCGAAAACGGCAAACGAAATGGACACTTCGCCTCGGAGATCACCAGGTCGGTCGTAACACACACCAAAACTGGAATTCAGCCCACCATCACTACATCACGGACACGTTAACACGAGAACGACAATCAACCACGGAGTTTTAACAGATGACAGCTCCCCGATCCGCGGCAACAGCCCACGAACCGGGAGCGCAAAAATCACATAGGTTTTGCTCGCTTGAGTGCTGGTTACTAATTCATTCTTTCAAATGCACAGGGCTTAAGAACAACGTAACGGAAGAAAGTTTTGAACTCCAAAATTAATAATCCCACATGCACGGTTAACTAAGGGTTTATCAAACTTTATTTCAATAGTCCCAAACCTGGACGTAAAATGCGTAGGCGAGAAAATGCAAACAACGAAAGCCTTCAGCGGCTGAAGTCATATCTGACTTAGCAGAATTCGGGGAAGTCCCGGTTAACAAAGCACAAAGAAAACGGTTCCCACACACTTGCCATGCCACGCACGGAAGCCCACGGGCGTAAATATCAAATTTCAAGAACAACAAAAAGCAATACACAAAGCTTAGCGTTAGCCTGGGTTATCAATAATGCAAACCAAAGAATGAATTCACGGACACAATTCGACGAAATCTAAACTGGACGGGAATGCTTTTAATAAACTACGTGCTTCCAAAGACTGTTTACGGGACAAAATCTACGGATCGTGAACGCATTATTATTTGGGCCAAATGGAATTTAACATGTAGCTTTAAGACCCAGGGTTGAACTTTAAGCAGAGCCGTCTTCAGAAATTTATCAAGACAAAAAAAAACTATTAACGCGGCATCAACTCAACGTAATTTTGAGCAAAACGAAAGAGGTCGAAAATAATCTAACACCCCCCTTACTAGAGATCAATTTCCCAAATTGGTCCTTGAGACGACCGAGAGAGTTGCTAGAAGATTCGCTTAACCTAGGGTGCGGATTGAGATAGCCGTCACTACTCAGGATCCCAATCACGCGATGACTGATAGCGTCAATGGACAGAGTGAGAAGGAAGAAGAATTTGCCAAAAAGACCGGGTACGCCGGTGGAAATTACGTAAAACCTCAATCAGGTACTGACGGTTCGGTGAAGCCTAGAACACCCCTCCCCGGACCAGGGAATCGGGCGACAAACAAACGTAATTTGTCCCACAGGAGGGTACTCCGCCAGGGGTCCCATTCGACTTGGCGATCGAAAAAAAAGTCTCAAAAACATGATAAAACACGGACCACTCCACCCCGGTAAAGGGTGGTGCCCACATCAACAAAAGAAAAACCGACCATGGCCGAGCGACCATGGCACGCGTCCATTAGGTGACGGGTAAGCAAGGCGACCGGACCCACTGCCTACTCACTATCCGGCCCCATGACACGGTTTAAAGGGAAAAATGCCAAAGGCAAACGGATGAGGACAATGACAGGTGTCGCCGGACACACGGTAAAGGGAGGATAGAACGAAAGAAGAAAGATGAGAGAGAAGAGTTGATATCCCACCTGGGATTTGGGCTTTGCTCTTGAATGAGCTTGTCATAATAGGTTATAAGTCTTCACTGTGAACTCTTTCGTCCAACCTACCGATCGAACACAGGGTACGAAGCCCCAAGGTTCGCAGCCTAACTCTCGAAGATCCGTTGAAGAGGGCACACGAGGCGTCACGGGATCAGCCTCTTGTGTTTGTCCCACAGCAACAAACGATCAAAGAAAGGGGTAGCCACGAACGACAGGAGTCTCGAAGGCCTTGACGGCCGCCTAGCCTAAACTAACCTATCCTATTCTATCCTATGCTAATGAAGCGAACAATTATATACAACAGTATGTCACACATGGTTAACCCATTGTGACTTGGGATTGTCAAAGAAAAGAAAACTAAGTCCACCGAAATCCTCCATTGATGACGATGCCGAAAGCGAAATCGTCTCTGAATTCGCATAATGCGGGACCGAAAATGACTCCAACACCGAACACCAAAAGAAAATCCGGAAAAACAAGGTCTCCAACAAATGTCAACAGAAACTTCACTAAAGAAACAACGTGCGAACAGCCTGGCCAGTACTGTCACACGAAGCTCAAAAGCTAACAACGAAATTGTTTCTCCCAAAATCCAAAGGGCAGAACCAATACGTGCCGACCTAAAGTCATCAAAAGTCTTTAACGAAATTGTTCACAAGGAACCCAATACATGACCTAAAGTCATTAGGAGTCTTCAACGAGATTGTCTTTCCCAAAATCCAAAGGGCAAAGACACGAAATGTGATAACCTAAAGTTATCAAAAGAATTCGGAAGGTGACGACAGATCGTCAATAAATAGCGGAATGATGGAGTCTCGATCGAAAAAGAATTATTCCAGGCTTCGGAATGGCACAGCGTAACCAGAATCTGCAAAGATGCAACGCTCTCATACTACACGAGAACACAAGCGGGATTACTTAAGCGGCGTCTTCAAACAGATGTGCAATAAAGCAAAATTTGCCCCACCTCAACCTTCCGAGCGTGGACAGCAACGGTACAAAACGCCGATCCCAAGAACATTTTACGCTGGCCTAGAAGTCACTAAAACAAAACAACAACAGGCGACTAAATCGCAACATACTCCAACACGGTAAACAACTGGGTCAATAAACGAAAGAGGTACGAGAGAAAGTGTACAAGACACTACGACAAATGTTGATGCACGCGATGAAATCAGCAAACGAAGTTGGGCGATACACGATAAAAGTGAGAATGAAATAGAAGTCAATCAAAAAAATACTACGCCAATCCAACTAAGATGGTTTGAGAGATATTCCAAATTCGCATACACGGATCTCACAAACACACCAACACAGAACCACATCCTAACAACGGACCAATAAAGAATAAAGAAAACGAAAATGATTTCCAACTCGTCAACGAACAACGCGGCACCACATCAAAGGATAACAACAAAAAAGTCAACATCGGTAATCTAAAAGCGTCAATGTCGATAAACTCTACTAACTTTAACTTAAATTCGGAATAGCACAATAAAATTTCAAACTAGCTGAAGGCTAAACACAATGAACAATAAACGGATTCAAAAAGAAATTCGAAACCTTCCAAAAATTTCAGAGTTTTCACGAAAAAGACTAAAAAAACACGGTTTACTTAATGATCCATACTACAATAAACGATAGCACCAAAAAGAATGGCTCCGAAATGTGCCTTAGCACAGAAAAAAAAATGTTGAAATATTAAAACACAAAAAAACAAAAATCGCGCGAAAAATCCCGGGAAAAACAATGTTTAGTATATCAAACGGATAGCAAAGAACTCATTTTATAAAAGAAGACAAATAGGAAACGCGTCCTGATATGAAAAAAACACGTTTCCAAATTTCAAAGTCCTAAAAAGTCAAGTTTTCATGAAAAATACTGGAAAAAACTATATGACGGTAACGCCAAACACTAAAATGAAGCTGTATGACAAGAAAAGAAAAACAAAAACAATGCCCTAAGGGCGTTATCGACAAAAACAAGCCACACGTTGGGATAGCCAGTTATCTGTTACGGTATTTATTCATCAGATCGACATAGGTCGTATTGATTGTCCAAAATCGGGTACAAACTACAGGGTTCGCCGGCTTTCCCTAGAAATCACAGATCTTAATGTGTCGAAGCAGATTTTGTTGCTCCGGTTACTCGCACTTAGCTCAGTCGGGAAGGGGTAGTTCGACGACTTGAATGAAAAACCGACGGGGTACTTACCCTAAAGCTTGCTTAAAAGAATTGCCTAAGGACGCCACTCGTTTTGATAAATTAACAGCCCTCGTGACCCAAAACGAGAAATATCACAGGGCTCTACTAAAGATTCGCTGGGTTAGCTGCACGCTGCGAAGCGTCGTCCACTAGGTTCCCTCCAAGTCGGGCGGTAAACACCGGGTGGCCTTAATGACTTACCTTATGACCACCTCCCTAATGGGGTTCAAAAGAATTTACTCAAGCCCAAAGACTGTCCGGATTTTCCAATAAAAGCACGTGTTCTAGCTTTACATTTGATTACACTCGGCTGTTTGCCACATTAGGATTGAAGATCCACAGATTTCGGGTTTAAATCAATTAAACAAACTAAGTGTGACTATATTATTATTTAATGAATGAAAATTGACACACACAAGGCCACAAGATGGCCACAAGAAGGTTACACCCTAACTGAAAATTGTCGGGGGCTTCCAAGCAAAAGTTACCTTAATGGCTAATTACAATACACAAGTTATTTGACGAAATTAAATTTGCAGGCGCAAAGTCCCGCAGCATGCGAGGCACAATAAACATACAACTCGGTAGCACTTTCGCGACACATTAAGACAAGAAACAAAACAAAAATACAGCGGTAGATCCTACCTTTTGTAGCTAGAACACCTACTGGGTTGCTGATGATCGGTTCCTGGATAGGCCTAGTGGCAGCTTCCAGCAATACAGCTTCCAGCAGCTTGAAAGGGTTGTTGAAGGGCTTTGCCAAAAACCAAGCGGGGACTGCAGAAGGTCAAGGACTGCGAAGACGGCGTCCACAAAGACTAAGGTTGCGTCCCGCAGCGAGCGTAGAATTCCAAAGACACGACGGGCGACAGGATTTGCATAATGCAGATTGTGCCAAAAAGCACTTACGAGGCTTAATCGAAAGGTCTCCTCCAAATGTCCAGTGTAGCCGAATGTTTTCCCCACAGACAGGTGAGCGAAAACGGCAAACGAAATGGACACTTCGCCTCGGAGATCACCAGGTCGGTCGTAACACACACCAAAACTGGAATTCAGCCCACCATCACTACATCACGGACACGTTAACACGAGAACGACAATCAACCACGGAGTTTTAACAGATGACAGCTCCCCGATCCGCGGCAACAGCCCACGAACCGGGAGCGCAAAAATCACATAGGTTTTGCTCGCTTGAGTGCTGGTTACTAATTCATTCTTTCAAATGCACAGGGCTTAAGAACAACGTAACGGAAGAAAGTTTTGAACTCCAAAATTAATAATCCCACATGCACGGTTAACTAAGGGTTTATCAAACTTTATTTCAATAGTCCCAAACCTGGACGTAAAATGCGTAGGCGAGAAAATGCAAACAACGAAAGCCTTCAGCGGCTGAAGTCATATCTGACTTAGCAGAATTCGGGGAAGTCCCGGTTAACAAAGCACAAAGAAAACGGTTCCCACACACTTGCCATGCCACGCACGGAAGCCCACGGGCGTAAATATCAAATTTCAAGAACAACAAAAAGCAATACACAAAGCTTAGCGTTAGCCTGGGTTATCAATAATGCAAACCAAAGAATGAATTCACGGACACAATTCGACGAAATCTAAACTGGACGGGAATGCTTTTAATAAACTACGTGCTTCCAAAGACTGTTTACGGGACAAAATCTACGGATCGTGAACGCATTATTATTTGGGCCAAATGGAATTTAACATGTAGCTTTAAGACCCAGGGTTGAACTTTAAGCAGAGCCGTCTTCAGAAATTTATCAAGACAAAAAAAAACTATTAACGCGGCATCAACTCAACGTAATTTTGAGCAAAACGAAAGAGGTCGAAAATAATCTAACACCCCCCTTACTAGAGATCAATTTCTCAAATTGGTCCTTGAGACGACCGAGAGAGTTGCTAGAAGATTCGCTTAACCTAGGGTGCGGATTGAGATAGCCGTCACTACTCAGGATCCCAATCACGCGATGACTGATAGCGTCAATGGACAGAGTGAGAAGGAAGAAGAATTTGCCAAAAAGACCGGGTACGCCGGTGGAAATTACGTAAAACCTCAATCAGGTACTGACGGTTCGGTGAAGCCTAGAACACCCCTCCCCGGACCAGGGAATCGGGCGACAAACAAACGTAATTTGTCCCACAGGAGGGTACTCCGCCAGGGGTCCCATTCGACTTGGCGATCGAAAAAAAAGTCTCAAAAACATGATAAAACACGGACCACTCCACCCCGGTAAAGGGTGGTGCCCACATCAACAAAAGAAAAACCGACCATGGCCGAGCGACCATGGCACGCGTCCATTAGGTGACGGGTAAGCAAGGCGACCGGACCCACTGCCTACTCACTATCCGGCCCCATGACACGGTTTAAAGGGAAAAATGCCAAAGGCAAACGGATGAGGACAATGACAGGTGTCGCCGGACACACGGTAAAGGGAGGATAGAACGAAAGAAGAAAGATGAGAGAGAAGAGTTGATATCCCACCTGGGATTTGGGCTTTGCTCTTGAATGAGCTTGTCATAATAGGTTATAAGTCTTCACTGTGAACTCTTTCGTCCAACCTACCGATCGAACACAGGGTACGAAGCCCCAAGGTTCGCAGCCTAACTCTCGAAGATCCGTTGAAGAGAGCACACGAGGCGTCACGGGATCAGCCTCTTGTGTTTGTCCCACAGCAACAAACGATCAAAGAAAGGGGTAGCCACGAACGACAGGAGTCTCGAAGGCCTTGACGGCCGCCTAGCCTAAACTAACCTATCCTATTCTATCCTATGCTAATGAAGCGAACAATTATATACAACAGTATGTCACACATGGTTAACCCATTGTGACTTGGGATTGTCAAAGAAAAGAAAACTAAGTCCACCGAAATCCTCCATTGATGACGATGCCGAAAGCGAAATCGTCTCTGAATTCGCATAATGCGGGACCGAAAATGACTCCAACACCGAACACCAAAAGAAAATCCGGAAAAACAAGGTCTCCAACAAATGTCAACAGAAACTTCACTAAAGAAACAACGTGCGAACAGCCTGGCCAGTACTGTCACACGAAGCTCAAAAGCTAACAACGAAATTGTTTCTCCCAAAATCCAAAGGGCAGAACCAATACGTGCCGACCTAAAGTCATCAAAAGTCTTTAACGAAATTGTTCACAAGGAACCCAATACATGACCTAAAGTCATTAGGAGTCTTCAACGAGATTGTCTTTCCCAAAATCCAAAGGGCAAAGACACGAAATGTGATAACCTAAAGTTATCAAAAGAATTCGGAAGGTGACGACAGATCGTCAATAAATAGCGGAATGATGGAGTCTCGATCGAAAAAGAATTATTCCAGGCTTCGGAATGGCACAGCGTAACCAGAATCTGCAAAGATGCAACGCTCTCATACTACACGAGAACACAAGCGGGATTACTTAAGCGGCGTCTTCAAACAGATGTGCAATAAAGCAAAATTTGCCCCACCTCAACCTTCCGAGCGTGGACAGCAACGGTACAAAACGCCGATCCCAAGAACATTTTACGCTGGCCTAGAAGTCACTAAAACAAAACAACAACAGGCGACTAAATCGCAACATACTCCAACACGGTAAACAACTGGGTCAATAAACGAAAGAGGTACGAGAGAAAGTGTACAAGACACTACGACAAATGTTGATGCACGCGATGAAATCAGCAAACGAAGTTGGGCGATACACGATAAAAGTGAGAATGAAATAGAAGTCAATCAAAAAAATACTACGCCAATCCAACTAAGATGGTTTGAGAGATATTCCAAATTCGCATACACGGATCTCACAAACACACCAACACAGAACCACATCCTAACAACGGACCAATAAAGAATAAAGAAAACGAAAATGATTTCCAACTCGTCAACGAACAACGCGGCACCACATCAAAGGATAACAACAAAAAAGTCAACATCGGTAATCTAAAAGCGTCAATGTCGATAAACTCTACTAACTTTAACTTAAATTCGGAATAGCACAATAAAATTTCAAACTAGCTGAAGGCTAAACACAATCAACAATAAACGGATTCAAAAAGAAATTCGAAACCTTCCAAAAATTTCAGAGTTTTCACGAAAAAGACTAAAAAAACACGGTTTACTTAATGATCCATACTACAATAAACGATAGCACCAAAAAGAATGGCTCCGAAATGTGCCTTAGCACAGAAAAGAAAATGTTGAAATATTAAAACACAAAAAAACAAAAATCGCGCGAAAAATCCCGGGAAAAACAATGTTTAGTATATCAAAGGGATAGCAAAGAACTCATTTTATAAAAGAAGACAAATAGGAAACGCGTCCTGATATGAAAAAAACACGTTTCCAAATTTCAAAGTCCTAAAAAGTCAAGTTTTTATGAAAAATACTGGAAAAAACTATATGACGGTAACGCCAAACACTAAAATGAAGCTGTATGACAAGAAAAGAAACACAAAAACAATGCCCTAAGGGCGTTATCGACAAAAACAAGCCACACGTTGGGATAGCCAGTTATCTGTTACGGTATTTATTCATCAGATCGACATAGGTCGTATTGATTGTCCAAAATCGGGTACAAACTACAGGGTTCGCCGGCTTTCCCTAGAAATCACAGATCTTAATGTGTCGAAGCAGATTTTGTTGCTCCGGTTACTCGCACTTAGCTCAGTCGGGAAGGGGTAGTTCGACGACTTGAATGAAAAACCGACGGGGTACTTACCCTAAAGCTTGCTTAAAAGAATTGCCTAAGGACGCCACTCGTTTTGATAAATTAACAGCCCTCGTGACCCAAAACGAGAAATATCACAGGGCTCTACTAAAGATTCGCTGGGTTAGCTGCACGCTGCGAAGCGTCGTCCACTAGGTTCCCTCCAAGTCGGGCGGTAAACACCGGGTGGCCTTAATGACTTACCTTATGACCACCTCCCTAATGGGGTTCAAAAGAATTTACTCAAGCCCAAAGACTGTCGGGATTTTCCAATAAAAGCACGTGTTCTAGCTTTACATTTGATTACACTCGGCTGTTTGCCACATTAGGATTGAAGATCCACAGATTTCGGGTTTAAATCAATTAAACAAACTAAGTGTGACTATATTATTATTTAATGAATGAAAATTGACACACACAAGGCCACAAGATGGCCATAAGAAGGTTACACCCTAACTGAAAATTGTCGGGGGCTCCCAAGCAAAAGTTACCTTAATGGCTAATTACAATACACAAGTTATTTGACGAAATTAAATTCGCAGGCGCAAAGTCCCGCAGCATGCGAGGCACAATAAACATACAACTCGGTAGCACTTTCGCTACACATTAAGACAAGAAACAAAACAAAAATACAGCGGTAGATCCTACCTTTTGTAGCTAGAACACCTACTGGGTTGCTGATGATCGGTTCCTGGATAGGCCTAGTGGCAGCTTCCAGCAATACAGCTTCCAGCAGCTTGAAAGGGTTGTTGAAGGGCTTTGCCAAAAACCAAGCGGGGACTGCAGAAGGTCAAGGACTGCGAAGACGGCGTCCACAAAGACTAAGGTTGCGTCCCGCAGCGAGCGTAGAATTCCAAAGACACGACGGGCGACAGGATTTGCATAATGCAGATTGTGCCAAAAAGCACTTACGAGGCTTAATCGAAAGGTCTCCTCCAAATGTCCAGTGTAGCCGAATGTTTTCCCCACAGACAGGTGAGCGAAAACGGCAAACGAAATGACACTTCGCCTCGGAGATCACCAGGTCGGTCGTAACACACACCAAAACTGGAATTCAGCCCACCATCACTACATCACGGACACGTTAACACGAGAACGACAATCAACCACGGAGTTTTAACAGATGACAGCTCCCCGATCCGCGGCAACAGCCCACGAACCGGGAGCGCAAAAATCACATAGGTTTTGCTCGCTTGAGTGCTGGTTACTAATTCATTCTTTCAAATGCACAGGGCTTAAGAACAACGTAACGGAAGAAAGTTTTGAACTCCAAAATTAATAATCCCACATGCACGGTTAACTAAGGGTTTATCAAACTTTATTTCAATAGTCCCAAACCTGGACGTAAAATGCGTAGGCGAGAAAATGCAAACAACGAAAGCCTTCGGCGGCTGAGGTCATATTTGACTTAGCAGAATTCGGGAAAGTCCCGGTTAACAAAGCACAAAGAAAACGGTTCCCACACACTTGCCATGCCACGCACGGAAGCCCACGGGCGTAAATATCAAATTTCAAGCACAACAAAAAGCAATACACAAAGCTTAGCGTTAGCCTGGGTTATCAATAATGCAAACCAAAGAATGAATTCACGGACACAATTCGACGAAATCTAAACTGGACGGGAATGCTTTTAATAAACTACGTGCTTCCAAAGACTGTTTACGGGACAAAATCTACGGATCGTGAACGCATTATTATTTGGGCCAAATGGAATTTAACATGTAGCTTTAAGACCCAGGGTTGAACTTTAAGCAGAGCCGTCTTCAGAAATTTATGAAGACAAAAAAAAACTATTAACGCGGCATCAACTCAACGTAATTTTGAGTAAAACGAAAGAGGTCGAAAATAATCTAACAAGTGTGGTCACAGTTAATTTAAATGTACAGGTTACTAGGGCATTATTCTAAAAGTTGAATTTACGTTGGCAAAAAAATAAATGTACCCGATTTTTTGCTGGCAAACGTACATAATCCTCTATTTTAGATACACTATTTACATTTACTACGCTTTTGTTTGCATATAGCATATGTAAAGTAATGAATTAATTATGAATTGTCTCTGTGAAGAGCGCCATGTATGAAAATGAAATTTTGTATTATACTCGAATCAAAAATTAAAAGGCTACCACTGGTTGAATTAGGTTAGTAAAATAAAAAAATTAAAATCTAGATAATTATTTGTTCATGATATTGGTAACAGTATAAATGATGACAACTCTAATCATGAAATTTATTGGATTTAGAATAAAATTCTAATCGTTATTTTTTTATTCTTAGCAAAGTTTTAAGTGTCAATTTTTATTGTTTGAGCTTAAACATGCACAAAAAATTTAAAAAAGTATATTAACGGTGGGAATGGAAACATCTATTGGACGATGTTAAGTAGAAATTTATATGAACTGACAAACCTGACACTTAACCTTAAAATTACAACAATTTTCCAATATAAAGCGTTGCCGATAGTAATTTCGAGGTGGTTTTGAACAGTATATATTGTAATTGATGATTACTCTAGTTTGGTTCATTTACTTTAATTACAAGGTAGTTCAGGGCCATAGCCTGAAGATTTCTTGAGTGATTAACTGCGAGTCAAATTTAAAATGTTTGTTACTAAACCTAGGATACAAAACAAAGAAAGTTTGTGGTTCAAATAAACTATTTACAAGTCACAATTAAATGAAAGAATTGTTATGGGAGCTTGAACGCCAGCAGGTCAGGCCACCGTCTGGACACCTGGCGGAGCCTTCAACACCGGCTGTCGACAAGTGGGAGAGCTGCCCTCAGTTTGTTTGTCATGCAGTCAGCTGAAATTCGGAAAACGGCGTGGGAATATTTAATTATCGTTCGGTCCGGTCAGCATGATTTTTCCGTGGGCCTTAATTTGAAGTAGTAGTATCTTAGGGAAGGATTTTTAAGTTGAATCAACACGATTTGCCCATGACTTAGGAGTCGCGGAGTTGAGGGGCAGGACGTCAACTCAACTTCAGGCAGTCAGATAATTTGCTGTGCTCGTGAATCCTGGACGTGAAGGTATCTGAGGGAATATGCCCTGTCAACATAATTTACTGTACGCCAATTACTTACGGATCAAGGTGTTAGGTAACAAGGGATTTACTTTCAGTCCGTCAACACAATTTTCTGTACGCCAAAGATTGGACGGAAGAGAAGTTCTGGACAAGAGGGTTGATAAACGCAATATTATTAACTCAAGCAGGAAGAGGGGTTTCAGGTCATGTTAAGGTCTTCAGGCAGTTCAGCTTCTCAGAAAGAAGCGAGGAATATAAGTTTTCTTACATTAATGCGGTTTGCAAAATGAAACAACCACGCGAACGTCGTCAGGTGGCAGTTACTGGATGCTGGCATTTTTAGATGCTGGACTAGCGGTTCCTCGCTTACCAGGACTAAACGAACACGGCACTGACTGGTGGACTGACGTTCAGGTTCTGGACTCGTATATAGAAAGAACGGGTGAAATCTGAGGTCAAGACCACCCTGGCATCGTTCTCTTGTACTGGTTTGAAGCTTTCTTCCACATCGCTTATCTTGGGGAAACTAAGCAAAGCGAATAGGCGGTTTGCGACGACCTGCATGTTGCTGGCTCCCGCCTAAAACACTTTGTGCAATCGGCTATATCTTGCTGTGATCATCTGGCTTTAGGTAACCTTTTGTTCGTCCCAGATGTCTTCATACTGTGACTGGATGGCTCTTGTGACGTGATAATGCTGTACAAATTGATACCGGTATATTGTAATTGTTATAATAATGTGTTTAGCTACTCCAGTGGGATAAGTAACTTATTACGTCACTCATTTGACACTATTTCCGTTAGATAATGAAGCTCATTACACCACTCAGTTATGTAATGGCTTCATTACCTAACTGAATGGTGTAATGGCTTCGTTACCTAACTGAAATAGTGTCAAATGAATGACGTAATGACATTTGCTTACTAAAATATTTTTGAAAATGACAGATCAGACATGCACTTTTTTCAATTTTAGGCAGTTGTAGATAAAATTTTGTATAATACATGTGTGATAATGCATCATTAATATACTTGTGTACTTACATAACTCGTGCTACGCACTCGTTTGTGACTTACACACACGTATATTAATCATGCTCTTATCCCACTTGCATAGTAAATAACTATTAAACAATTTGCCTGGATGCGGAAAGTCATACATTTATGCTGTTTATGTATGTGATATTGGTAATTGTCAGCACAACGGACACAAGGTTTGAGTTTGAGACTAAATACAATTTGGAGGCGTGGCTGGATTGCGGCGCGTGTCGAATATAGCGTACCAAGTTTCATCCTGCTCACATTTTCATGCCGCATAAAAGCCCCAAGTTGATGAAAGCACAGGTAGGCGCACTTTAAGCAGAGAATAAGTCTCCCGAGGCCCAGAAACAGGTCAACGCCTGAAAACAAAGCCTCAGTGCTCCGGCCTGACATCAGCACATGTAGGTAGAACTGGCCAATACGAGCCTCTTATCTGGAGGCTCGAGGCGGTTAAATTTAATCATTGGGCGATTCTACCTACCTGTGCTGGCGTCAAGCCGGAGCGTCGAGGCCTTATTTCTCGTGGTACCTAACGCCCAGGTCGTTCATGGTGGGACCTGTTTAACGCATTCTTGGTTATTGAATTATAAAACCACAACGATGGCTGAAACACAGTAATAATCACCTTATATGTCCTTACCGATTCGACTTTCATAAGTAGTAAATACAGTCCATTTCTCACTATAGCTAACCGTGAGCACATTTTTAGACTGTCACATGTCGTAAATGGGATTTCACGTGTAACACATTTGTTCTTGTATTATAAATTACTTGGGTAAATAATGAAATATGCAACTTAGTTATATAAAAAAACTGTAAAAACATGAATTTATTGTCACATGGTTGAACAAAGAAATGGAAAATAGTAAACATTTTGGATTGGCATCTTCAGTCTTATGAAAACGATATTTTAAAATCAGTAGTGTTCTTAACCTTTTACCTAGATCATCAAGGATTTATCGCTGCCAATCTGAACGTGCCCTCCATTCCTCCGAAAATCACATGTTTGCTGCAGGTCGCAAGTGCTTGCACGCTTTTTTGGATCCTGAAGCTGGCAATAATTTTTCTTTCGCAAAGACTGATTACTTCCACATGTGTAATTCCACTTCCCCCTACGGTCACGGTGTTTCCCGATGGGTCTCCTGCGAAGTACTGGGCACAATAGAAAAATTCACCAGCTATCGAGGAATGCCGATTCGTGGGGACTATGATGTCAATTAGCCTTCCCGAAGAAAGGTCCCACAGCCGCAGACTCTCTTGGACGGTCCACGATCCTGTGACGACGACAGTGTCCTGAAACAGTCTCGTGCAAAAGCGCGTTTCAGAAGATTTCACTGTTACCTTTACGTCTACTGCCTCTCCGCATATGTGCGGACCTTTGATGTTCACCATGCATCCGTTCTTGACGCGTGGATCCCACACCTAAATAATTAAGCTTAGAAATCAATCGATACCGGGTTTTCATGAAAACCTTAACACAGTCGTCCCAGCCCCCCGTTAGAAAGACGTTACTTTGCGTTGGATGAAATTTAACTGCGAATAATCTCATAGAATGATATCTGTCGAAGTCAGAGCTTTTGGTCTTCGAATCTCTGCAAAACATTCCAGTGAGCTAAAATTTTGGTAATAAGAATCATGACGGCACGATGTGGTGTACATTCACCGTTCTTGTGTGGATATCGTATAGCCTTACGGCTGCATCTTTGCCAACGGTCACAGCAGTCTCGCCGTCTAGACTGCAGTCTACAGAGTTTAAATCGTTAGACTCTTCTGAAAAATAACTTGGTAAGTTTTAATAGCACATTACAATTAACCCATTAGTACATATCTAACGGGTGTTCATTAATTATTCCGGTCAAGTTGCCTTTGAAATATTTGTTGTATGAATAATATGTTGGTGGCACTGTAAGTCATTATGACAAGAGCTCACAATTATGTCAAATTCGAGGTTAGCAGGTTAGATTTTCCGTCAGTTTTGACACAAACTGACGCAAAACCTAACCTGCTAACCTCGAATTTGACTAACAGTGCCACTAACATATTATTCATACAACAAATATTTCAAAGCCAACTTGACCGGAATAATTAATAAACACCCGTTATTACAACTATAACAAATGTACATACACAAACATATGTATGTGAGCATAAGAACGGTTAAGCACTGTTTCATCTATCTATATATATATATATATATAAATGAATCCCTATTTTCCTTGGTCACGCCATAACTTGAGAACGACTTTACCGATTTTATTCATCTTTTTTAAAGTTTTCTAATACTGTGTAGAAGGTTCTTACGGAAAGAAAAATTAAGAAAATCCAAAGCGAAAGCCGGAAAATTGGAAAATATCGAAAGTGTGTTGTTTCTATTTCACACCTGTGCTTAATGGTTTGATGGGTTTCCCCATAATGTCATAATCCGCATCAGGTAACCGAAAGCGGAAGAGATAAGACACTAATAGTTTATGTAATTCCAAATGCTTTACATAAGTCGTCGCAGTCAGTCAGTCAGACATTCAAATTTGGTTTGTGCACAAGTGATTGTGAAAACAATTTCGTGTCGTTTTATAGTGTCCGTTACAATGCCAAAGGCACGACGAGTTAACATAGGTCGTCGAAGACAGTCAGCTGCGCGGGTATCTACTTTACGTGCGAACTGCAATGATGACCAGCGCGCTACGGATAATGAAAATAGTTGTAGCTATTCGCATGTTTTTAAAATGAAAGAAATCGATAATTCAAATATCGGAAAAACGTTTGCTGAACCCGCTAATAGCAGGCAAATCAATGTTCGGGCAGGACAACGTCTGTCGGGTTCGCTACCCCTTAGAGGGTGAAATGGGGTAAATAAGCCTAAAAATCGATATGGGTGTCGTTATATAGGTTTTTTGAGATGTTGATTGCGAAAACGGAATTTATTTTTAAGTTCAAGACGATGGACATGACATAAAATTAAAACTTTATAGTGGTTAAACGGGGTTTCAGAGACAAATTATTTTTGGACAGAACGTTTGCCGGGAGGAGACGGGACGGGACGGGACGGGAAGGGACGGGACGGGACTGAATGAGAAGGTAAGGGACGGGAAGGGACAGGAAGGGACGGGGCGGGACAGGACGGGACTAAATTTAACGGGACGGGACGGGAAGGGATGGGACGGGACGGGACGGGACGGGACGGTACGGGACCGGACGGGACGGGGACGGGGACGGGGAAGGGGACTGGGATGGGATGGGATAAGATGGGATGGGATGACAGAAAATAATTAGTCATTATTTAATACACAAATAACGAACCTCCGGCGTACGAAGTCGCGGGTTACAGCTAGAAAATGGCATACATTTTTAAGTCCAAGACGATGGACATGACATAAAATTAAAACTTTATAGTGGTTAAACGGGGTTTCAGAGACAAATTATTTTTGGACAGAACTAGTGATGGGCTTATTCGAATGAAAAATAACCGGTTATCCGGTTATTGAAATAACCTATGTAGATTAGATTAGATTAGATTAGATTCCACGACTGCCTTTTGCTGGCATGCGCACGTCAGCCCTTTGGGCTTTTTGTACTGTCGGGAGTTTTCAAGTTAGCAGGCCGACATCTGTATCTTTTACTAGACTTGCAATGTCCCCTACTAGCTTGCGGTTGTCAATAGAGTTAAGGCTCCAATCGAGTTGGTGTCTTTTACGCTCTAATGCTGGGCATTCAAAGAGGATATGATAGGCTGTTTCATCATCCTCTTGGCATAGTCTGCAAACAGGTTCATCTCTATAGATACTGATCCTGTGCATAAATTCTCTGAATGCTCCAGTGCCTGTTAGTAGACTGACTACTTGCTTGATTCGAGTTCGGTTCAGTCTCAACAGGGTTTTGGTGGTTTGTGGATTCGGAGTTTTTAGCAATCTTTTGCAGTGTGTTGCTTGATTGTAGTTTCTCCACCTTAGTTGGTGTGCGGTATTGACCCATTCATTAATGGCTGAGCGGGCTTGGTTTTTCTGAATGCTTAGACCAGGTTCTGGACCGGTCATTGCATTACGGGCTGCTTCTTTTGCGAGCTTGTCCGCCTTCTCGTTTCCTTCAATACCTTGGTGACCTGGGATCCAGCATAATTTTACTGTATTTCCCTGGCTTAAGGTTTGAAGTTTGGATTTGCATTCCTTGACCAGTCTCGATGAAGTACTGAAAGCGTTTAGCGCTTTCAGTGCTGCCTGACTGTCTGAGAGAATGTGTATGTCTCGATTGAGCAGCTTCTTTTCTATGCTGATGTTTGCGCATACGTTAATAGCTTGTACTTCAGCCTGAAAGATGTTACAAAACTTTCCTAGACTGACTTTTTCGTTGGTTCTAGGATTGGTACTGTACACACCGGAGCCTGTACCCCCTTCAAACTTAGATCCATCAGTATAAAAAATGATGTTCTTATTTGTTGGGGTTGGTAGTTGGTCCGGATTCCAACTTGTGTGTACAGTAAAGTTCTTTTCAAAGTCATAGGCTTTGGTTATAAGATCAGAACCCATTTCTAATATTGGGTTGTTGATGTGTGACATGATCTTGCCATGTCCTAGATTATTAGCTGTGGTCATCCAGTGACCAGTACTTTGTAATCTGTAGGCTGCCATTCTGGCTTCACCTTCCAAGAAGATGTGCAGAGGTGGCAGATTTAAAATAGCATTCAGTGCTTGTCCTGAGGTGCCTTTAAAGGCTCCAGTGATGCACCGATTAGCTAGATATTGTATTCTGCTAATTTTGTGGATCGCAGTTGCTTGTTTTATTTTGGGACACCAGGCGATTATTCCATATGAAATTATTGGTCGAACCATGGTTTTGTACAGCCAGAAGGTCAGTTCCGGTTTGAGCCCCCACGTACTACCTATGGCTCTTTTCCCAATAACTAATGTTTGTATGCACCTGGTGATTGTTTTGTCTAAATGGGAGTTCCAAGTTAGTTTGGAATCGATGGTTAGACCTAGGTACTTAACCTCGTTCTCCCAGTTGACATTTGTCTCAAACAGTTTTATGTTGATTCTGTTTGTGATGTTCTTTCTACGAGTGAAAGCGACGAGAGTGGCTTTGCTGGGATTAATTCTAAGATTATTCTCTAGACACCACTCTTCGGTTATCTTTAGTGCTGATTTCATTACATTGTCTACGGTTCTTTGGTATTTACCTTGAATCAGTATGACAATGTCATCAGCGTATCCTTGAGTGTAGTAGCCTTTGTTATTGAGTTGGGTCAGCAGTTCATCAACTGTGAGGCACCACAGGAGTGGAGAAAGAACTCCTCCCTGTGGACATCCCCTTGTCGCCTGCACTGTCTTTTCCTTGTCAAATAACTTGACTTTTACAACTCTAGTGTTGCCATAGTCCATCTTATCGTGGTGTTATCGATCTGGTGGTTTGTCATTGCTCTTTAACCTATGTAACTCGGTTTTCGTTCCAAGTATTGCTCTGCTATCTGCAAGTTACGATGTCGATGCAGATGACGGTGAACCGGCAAACCGGCTGACTTAATCGAAACGAATCGAGAGTCAAAATGTATTCGAATGATTATTCAAATAATCATTCGGTTATTAATATGATTCGAATGCAAATAATTCGGTTATGAAAATTGTCCGGTTATGCCCATCACTAGACAGAACGTTTGCCGGGAGGAGACGGGACGGGAAGGGACGGGACGGGACTGGACGAGAAGGGAAGGGACGGGAAGGGACAGGAAGGGACGTGGCGGGACAGGACGGGACTGAATTTAACGGGACGGGACGGGAAGGGATGGGACGGGACGATACGGGACCGGCCGGGACGGGGACGGGGACGGGGATGGGATGGGATAAGATGGGATGGGATGACAGAAAACAATTAGTCATTATTTAATACACAAATAACGAACTTCCGGCGTACGAAGTCGCGGGTTACAGCTAGAAAATGGCATACATTTTTAAGTCCAAGACGATGAACATGATATAAAATTAAAACTCTATAGTGGTTAAACGGGGTTTCAGAGACAAATTATTTTTGGGCAGAACAACGTTTGCCGAGCCAGCTAGTTAAGTAATAACTAGTAACAAGGCAATATCAGCGTACCTAAATCAAACAAGTAGAGACACTCACTGTCGGTTCCTTTGATGTCAAAATAGCAATTTGAATGACATTAAACGGCTTTTGGGGGGTAGTTTTCAATGATACTAACAGATGGTGCCACTACTTTGCCACATCCAGAGCCAGTAGATATAGCCATTCTTTGATCTGTGAAAATGCCGCCATCGCCGCCATTTTTGTTCCCATCAGCAATAACTGATTGAGGTATGTCTAAAATTTTACTTGAAATTGGCAAGACTGTAAGTCTATGTCAAATTCGAAGTTGGCAAGTTATGTTTTGCGTCAGTCTGCGTAAAATAACAAACAAAACCTAACCTGCTAACCTCGAATTTGACATAGACTTGCAGTCTTGCCAATTTTAAATAAAATTTCGGATTGCGAATAAATGTCACATTGACGGAATTGTGTTACAAACCTCAAAGTGACGCATATGACAGAGGAACAAACATGGCGGACGTGGAAGTACTCTCCTATATACATTGGCTCTGGCCATGATTGGTAGCAGAGCCAGTAACTGGCTCTGATTGGTAGTACAGTGACTATATAATCAACAGTGTGGCCATACGGTGGTCATGTTTTCTATTGGTTGAAGGCAAAAGTTATCCAAGTTATTGTCATTTTTAACAGTGTAAAGAATGTTTAGTTACTAAAAGTTACTAATGTCAAAATAAGACATTGGCATTTTATTACTTGTCAAAAGTTTGAGTGGACGTATCACTTGATGAAATCTATAATTAGTTTTCCTGCGGCCGCGAGTTTTCGAAATTATAGTTTGTTTCTACGGAAAAGAAGCACATTTTGACGTTTTTCGCAAATTAGTTATTTACGATATTAAGAACAGTATCAACATCAAACAAACCAGAACATTTAACAGAGAAACAAATATTTTCCTGTAAGTTTTATATTGCTTAAATATTCGTAAGTAACTGCTCAATAGATTATTGCGGTGTACATTTGCAATTTAGGTTGAACATGTATAGCAAGTACCGGGTGACTATAAATGATTGTGATTTTTTTCTTAGGTTGGCACTGTTTATGTTGGTGGCAGTGTAAGTCTATGTCAAATTCGAAGATCGCAGGTTAGGTTTTGCGGCATTCTGTGTCAAAACTGATGCAAAACCATATATCTAATACTTACTATATTGCTAGCGGCTATGAGTTGGAAACTCACCGATGAAGTGAGACACACAACCAACTCCTTCATGTATACGGTGAGCTGTGCGCAAGCGCGGCGGCGTCGTCCGCCCAATGGGGAAATGGTCAAGTTTAAAATTCGCTTCTAAAGGCGGAGTTCGAAATCTCAAGCATGCGCACGAGACGCGTTATACACGAAGGGAGACTATGTCGGCGCCGCGCCGTAATGTTTTCTGAAGTTTCCAGGCCCTACCAGCAATATATGTGTATTATATATATGTGCAAAACCTAACCAACTAACCTTGAATTTGACATAGACTTACCAACATAAACAGTGCCAACCTAAGAAAAAAATCACAATCATTTATAGTCACCTGGTAGTTTAGAGATAATTTAAATTAGTTCATTTCATTTAATTATAATCTGTGTACTTGTTCCTTGGAAATAGTTTATGCTTAACGCATTTATAACTGAAGGACATTAATTTATTCTTGTTAAATAAACCAACTTTGTGTACCATTATTGAAAGCTGGTGTTTATGTTATTTGTGAAAAGACAAGAAGTACCCTACCTCCTCGAAGGGTTACCTTCTAGTGGTTGAATAAAACAGAGAGGTTATCAAACAGTACATTTTAAGCAATTATTTTTTTGTCACTTCACGATGACCTCTCATAGTCACTGATGTAATTTCTCATGCAAACCTTTTTTGAAGTTAGAAGAAACATGGCGGCCAATAATCCTGTGGCCACACTGTGATTACAAAGTCACTGTATTTATATAGGTAGGTAATACGCATAGATTTATTCCAAAAGATAGATGCAATATTTTTATGGATATGCATTTGGGTTATTTTATAAAAAATAAAGTGCTTCAAAAGATTCAATACTTTGCCAATGACATCTATAAAACATGTATCGGGAAAACTCCAGTATAGCCCACTGCTACATTTTGACATTTACGGAATATGCACATAAAGGAACTGTTATGCCAGTGGTGAAACTGGATTTTAAGCTATGGATAAGAGAAATACTCAATGGGAAATTAAAATTCTATATTATATACGACGATTGGACTAACTGCTTTTTTACGGTGATGCACAGGCATTTTTGTACTAAGTACACACAAATCTTAAACTGCAGCTAACCTAAATTTGCACCTTGAGGGCAGCCAAGATTGGGTCTGGCATGAGACTCCCGTGTTTTGCCTCCATTGTCTGAACGTTTGTAGAACTTCCGACAGACTGAGAGACACATCACGCGCATGCGGCTAAGCACCAGTGGGCTATATTGGGGTTTAGCCCATGTATCTAATATAATTTAGATGTTATAGTCCATTTTCTAAACGCTAAAAATTCGCCAAAGTTCTAACTTCGTTGATTCAAAACCGATTTTGAACATTTTTTTTTATTATTTCGGAAAAAGTTAATAGAGAAGTTCCCCATAGGTGAGAAAGTGTGCTTCTTATTTTGTCAATTGTTATTAACAAATAAGTGTTTTTTAATATACTCTTAATTAAAAAATTTATAACTATTTTATTTATTTAAACAATTACCTGACATTTGATAACATAAGGTTTTTGGGGTAGCAGATTACGAATCCGGCCTCAAAATGGGTTTAAAAACAAAATGAGGTCGAAGGTCTAATTTTTAATTTTATTTTTTTTTAAATTTTGATTACATGTCTAGGGGTTTTTGGGGTCGCTGATTACGAATTTGACATTAAAACTCAACTAAAATAAAAAATGGCGGATCCAAAATGGCGGAAAAGGGTAATTTTTTTTAATTTCTGATACCTATATCTAGGGTTTTTTGGGTCGCTCATCCCAAATTTTATGTTAAAATTTATCAAAAATGGAAAACGGTGTCTGACAAATGGTGGAAACAAATGATAGAAGAGTTAAATGAGTATTAAAGATATTATATTTTAATTGATTTATTAAAATTAACCCAAGATACATTTAAAAACAAGAAAAAAATATTTAGCTTTAGTTTCTTCTTCCATTGACACTGCCAGTCGTGAATCAAGGCAACTGCATCCGCCACATTCACTGCAAGCCGCCGAGCCTAAAGGCCACTTTTCCTACACCAACAAGCTGGCCCGCAACTAGTTTTATAGTTGCAAAAAAATAATTTTTAAGATGTTTTGTGGAGCTGGTTCTCGTGTCAGGATTGGAAAACACTTTCCTGTATCATATTTTCAATCCCAATCTTCCGTTGAAATATCTTGGTTTCCCAGCCACAACTGTGTTTGCAAATACACGCGCTTTAAATGTTGTTCTGCTGAATCCATCGTAGGGCACAATGATGCTAAATTAACGCTACCTTTTTTAGTAAACACCTTAATAAAAGAGTGAAACCCAAAATTCAAAATGTTTTTATTTAGAATATATTTTTATGATACACTAATAAGGGTAGTTTCAAAATAAAAATATAAAAATGATAAATTTGAAAGATTATTACAATCAAATTTTGAGGTGTTTAGATAAGTTTGGGTGTTAATTTCAAAATGAATAATGAAAATTAATTGAGACAATGAGTAAGATAATTTGATAATTAAATAGCAATTAAGTATTTAATTTTCATGGTTCAATATTAATAAAGTTCACGCCAAGGTTACAATTGACAAATGTGCTTGCTATAATAATAAAGAATTGTAGCATGTAATAATAGGACATTAAATATTTTAAGAGGGCAAGAAGAATTGTAACTACGAGAGATATAAAATTTGTTTGGTTAGTTAAATAAACAAACTCATAGAAAATGTATACATACCGAATTTTGAAATAACTAATTTTGATAATAAAGAGTTCGAAATTATGCCTTATTTTGCATGATTGTTTGGTAAAATACAAAATAAAGGGGCTATTAACAAATCTACGTGGTGCAAATATGAAAATATAACATTGAATTAATAAAACCATACAATCGGTGAAGAGATTGTGCAATATAGTGAATAAAATAGAAATAACCAGAAGACTACAGCATTTGAAGAGATTTGGATTTATTGGTGTATGTAAAATATAAATAAATATTCATTGGTGACGTTGGTGGTAGACCGAGATGTCTAGTTGTGATGTTACACCGATACTTTTACAACACATTATTAGGTGCAATGGTTTTAATCAATTTTACTAATATTTTACTTCAACAGCAACGACATAATGACTATATAAACTGCAAACATTAATTACTGAACTAAATAACAGTTTTAATAGTGGATTAGAGGAAAATTCTCCAATCGACGATCATAGCCTATTGTGGACGCGACTTTGCGAAAGAGTACGTGAAAAGGGAAACTCAATAAGATTCGAGTACACCAGTAACAGTTACGTAGTTTTATTGTAAACTAGCATCTGAGCCCACCATATAGGTGGCCTTACTCTAATTAAAATAGTTTTTGCATTTTTAAAACTGAATTATTAATAAAAAAGTTACAAAGAAAATCGTACGACACTCATTAATGACCAATAGAAAAATTAGTTCACGAGCCGTAACCGAGACAACAAAAAAATTTCTTGGAAATTTTTTGTAGGTAGATATTACTTTTTTTAGGGTTTGTGTCGTTACGATTTTCTTACCGAATCTGCATTCGAGCATTAATTCATATCCGGAAATTATTTTTCGTGCATTCAACAACGTCCTAATTTGCCCTCGCGTCCCGCTCGGGCAAATTAATACGACGTTGTTGGAACGCATTCAAAAAAATTTCCGGAAAGAATTAATGCTCTTATGAGATTATATGTGAAAATATATAATTCTATATGACTATGTGCAAAACAGGTAAAAATATCCTAGTGCTGCTACTACTACTGAAACGGCAGTCAGGAACTCTTAGCAATGCGAATTACAATAATTCGCAACGAAACAAACTGCCACCGGTAGGATTCGAACCTGAGGAATCCGATTGCTAGTCAGACGCTGTAATCACTCGCCTACAAAGACATACATATAATGCTTGTTTGTCGCTGCCATATAAAAAACACGCGACACGACGGCCGATCGCGGACGTAGTGCGCCCGATTGTTGCCGATGAAAAATCACGCAGAGAGGAAGACACAACACACGTTTACATATTATAGGATACATACGAATACGCAATAAAAGGGGAGAAAACTTTTTGGAATAGAAGACGATAGTAGAATATCTCTAAAAGTATTTAAAACGATTCCATTAAATCAGAAATACACATTATTTTTCTCATCAATTACTTTAGTATGTAACAGGTACCGTCCAAGCAGTAAAACATCTAAATACCGCTAAAAGAAAGATCATAAATTCAGAAACTGAAAAGAATATTACCAAACTGACGAGGGAACAGGGTTTGCTTGATTAGATAGAAATAAAGTTGTTACTGTGCTACAAAGCTTGATTCAATAAAGAAAGAAAATGTTTCAGATTGTTCAGAGAAGAGAAAAACGATATTTTAGTAATAAAACTATATTTATATTCAAATACATGAGATCATAACAATTTTGGACATGGGCGACTGTAGACTTTCAACTGCATCTCTTACTATTGTAAGCATGTGAACTACTCTAAGACACTGATTTTCTATGTCATAGCTTCGTTCTTCCGAAAGTTGGTATGATCGTACCACATAACAGCTTTATAGCGATTTTTTTATTTTGAAACAATAAAGAAGCCAACCTGCGATCGATCACTAATAATAATCAATGGTAGTGTAATCGCAGATCAACCCCCTTATCATTTTATACACCACGGTAGCTCTGTAATGTTTGTACTCACCGTAATGACCTAGCTAGCTTAATCTCGGTGGCCTTGGGTCGCAGATTTCTATCATCAGCTGTACTACTGCAACCTCTTTATAAAAAACACAGAGCGCCAGAAATCACAGATTTCAAAAAAAAGATAAAATTGTTTGTCACAGTATTAAATTATTTGAAGACAATATATTACATATGCCGAAAATGCAACACGCACAGCAAAAATATGTGAACCTCTTTTGGGCTCTTGGATTGAATGTGAGCACAACTCCATGAAGGGATAAGCTTACCACTGTCATATGTATTAACCGTTATCTCGGTAATGATAATAAAATGGCGTGAAAGCACTTTTTACAAAATTTTTAATATGTATTCAATTAGCAAAACTTTAAACTTGTGAATTGTAAATTTGGGAACAATTAATACATTATGTTTTAAATTTGTAAAACATCTATTTATGAATATTTAATACATTACGTTTTAGATTTGTATAGCGTAGTTTAAATTTGCAAATTGTAAATTTGAAGCGTCGTTACAATCGATTCAGCCAACAATTCATAGGGGACGTGGTTATCAACAAAAGTTGAAACACTAACCTGGGTGGTGATACAAAGAAAAAAGTTGCCGGTAGGCACTGAATTTCCTCCAGGATTAGCTTCACGTAAGCCGACAGCAATCTCGAACTCGTGGCCGAAGTTGATAAGGGAACGGACGCTCCGTGTACAACTTGGCCAGCTGAAGGTGACATTCCAGAAAGGAGTTGCTGGTCCAAGTTATTGATTAGGGTGTTAATTAGGAAACCCAAATAAGGAGTCGTCAAAAAACGGCATCAAAGATGGCGATTAAAAGTGACTTTGAAAAATTACGTCAAAGAATAACGTCAAAGAGCTAATAAAAAAACGGAAAATTACTAAAATAAATATCAACAAGTAGCGTAGACATACCTGATTTCAGTCATCAGCCCACAAACAAAATTAAATAATTGGTGCAGTAGCACACAAGATGCTTTCTTGGAACGAGTTGCTCCAACCAAAAGCGACAGGTAAAATGAGGTCGCGGACGGAAAAAGGACCGCTGCGGCTGGTGCAACTGATAACGAATTATTTTGGGAAAACCAAAATCAGAGAGCTCGCGCAAAGCAAGATTTGATATCGTTTGAAATACAGCGAATAATAATTCAAGTGGGAATATACAAGCTGGCCCGGAAATAAATTGGTAACTGGCGAAACAATTAAGCGGAGCCAAAAATTGTTTCAATTTTTTGACTCTCCCATTAAAAAAGGCTCGGATACTTATGAAAAAGGTATGTTCGAATAACCGGTGATGTTTTATTTTACTCTATTTTCAAACACAATTTGCATCGAGATTCCTTATAAACCATGGAAAACCATTTGCTAGAGAAAGAACAGTACCAAATCCTATAAGATCTATTATCAATTTTTCATGCAGCAAATTCGCTGTTTGGTATATGACCTTTTTTCCAAAAACTCACCTTAATTATTCTAAATGGTCTTCGTTATCAGGCTCGCAATTAATGTAGTTTCGTAGGTCTTTTCCGATTTTTCGTTTAATGGTCTTATTGATTTTGTTGTATTCGTCAGAATTTCTATTTGTCGCGATTTTTATCAACTAATTTTTCGGTTGCTTTGGTGATTATTTGCTTTCTATATAGTTCCAGTACCTAATTCTTCTCCCACGGTTTGTATAAGTTTTGTGATTTGTTTGAGATAGCTTGGCAGTTCTAAGTTTTCAAAGTTAATCGACGGTATAAGTTTCTTTTTGATTTTCTTCATTGTTTCTGATTGCGTCGGTCGTTAGGTGAGGCTTGCTTCTATCAGGTTTAGTTCTGATTCTAATTACAGCTCTTCCTAGTTTGTAGTATGGAATTTATTTAGCACTAGCATGTATGTGACTATAAATTTGTTGTTTGATATCATGAAGCCAATTTCATTTCTGGTTTTTCCGCCAGGGCTTCGCCAAGTCCATTTCGTTTTTAGGTTTCTTGATGTAGGTATTCATATAGTACAGCTGTTCCTATCAAAGGTAGTCCTGTAGTCTTCTACCTTAATTGTTCTTGTTTCCGAAATTGACCCTTTTTCAGAATTATCGGCTTTCTTCCCAAGTTTGGCCTTGACGTTTCCGTTGATCACGCAATAGTGAGCTTCCTCTGTTCGTTTGAGGGTCATGGTATCATCATATAATTCTTCCATGAACTCATCATCTGACGTGTTGGTAGAAGCATAAACTTAAATAACCAGTATGGAGTACCTTTTAGATAGTTTCAGCGTTATGTAATAGTAATTTATCTACGACAGTGTGTAAAATTGCCTTTTAGTTGGCAATTTTAAGTTTGTAAAACGACTGTTTAATAACATGTTTTCATTAGTTTATGTCGTTAATAGTAACGTGCTTAAAAAATTTCATTAGGCACGTAGTTAGTAGCAACGTGTCTTAAAATTTTTAAAACACTCAAAATTAGGACCGGTTACTAGTAATTCTAATTTACATGTAAACTATTTTTTATATTTACCGTATTTCTTAGATTCTATCGTAGATAAAATATTGTACGATACACATGCGTAAAGCATCTTTAGTCACTCGCGGGGCTTAAAACGCTCGCTCTCTCGCGTTTTAACTCTACCCCACTCGTGCCTAAAGAGTAGCTTTACGCACTTGTATCGTAAATTACTATTATTATACAAGACGATAAAGTTAAATTTTATCCACGAGTGAATCGTTTAACATCGAGACGAAGTCGAGACGTTAATGATTCAAGAGTGGATAGAAATAACTTTATCGTCGTGTATAATACAATATTTTTTTCTATAGCAAGAACTTTAACAATTTCAAAAGAAAATAATGACAGTCAATCACATTTCAAAATGTCAGTAGCTAGATTGGGTTGCTACGATAATACGAAGCCGTCATATTTAATTTAATCAAAAGTTAGAAAATTAAATTACTTTATCCTTGATGTTAATGTGCTACTTTATCTACCCTTGCTGTTAAAGTAAAACTTGACCTTTTGTTTTGAGTTGATAAAAGCACACTTTAACATGTGCTATAGAAAAAATGGCTTTTGTGGCAGTTTTTTGTTATTTTTTTGACAAAAATTTTAATTTTGCCGTTTTTTTGGGGTTAAGTCTGTATTTATTTGTAAAAGGATACGAGTATATTCTGAATGAATTAGTACAATTCTAGACATTTTTCGTCACCCAGGGATGTTATTTTTCCGTAAACACATATTCAATACATTTGTTAGTGATGGAATAACAATCGCTGCTTGAATTATATCAATTTTATTAATGAAGTATGGTACTTCAGTAAGTGTAATTCTGTAAAACTATTCAGGTGAAATAACTTTTTTTTATTTTCCGATGTGTTTGCGAAGAAAAGACGTTTGTAAAATCAAGATTACAAGGAACTTTCAGATGATATGCCGCCTGGGGGACCTAGTAATATACACTCACAGGCACGAAAAACGGAGCACTTGCATTTTTTGATTAGATTTAAAATTGTATCCCTTTGTGATGTTTTATTATTACATGTATTATTATACATTTATTATACATGTTATAATGTGTTAGGTCATTTTGGTATTTTAAATAGCCGCCTAGGCTTTAGGGCAGCGTGCCCGTATGCTAAACCCTTTTAGTTCTTTATTTGGCTCCATCGCCTAATTCCAGAATCATGATTTCGCACATATTTGACCCCAAACGCAGCATTTCTCGTCGGTTGGAGCTCCCCTCTGATGGCGCTGTGGCAGCCGAGCGTATCGCCCGCAGGAATTCCGAATCTTCTAGAAAGCACGCCGCTGAGGCGTGATACCATTGGTGCCGGCATTAAGTTGTTTCATTTTATCGCCCCGCGATTGGCTGCCAAGGTTTAGTCACGTGGGGACGCGACCAAGATGACCTTTGCCAGCGCTTTCCTCTGGGCAGTTAACCGCAGTCCGTTGCAGAGAACGCTCGTGTGGTGGTTGTGAGTCTGAGTTTCGAATTGTCTTCGGCGTAGCGTGGGTGTTTTTGAGCCCAGTTCCTGCTTCCATAAGTAAGGGGTCGTGCCCCCTTCATCTCGACCTACGAGGATCTGTCCCGCAGAACGAAAGTGGCCCATTTCTCGTCGTCCCGTTGTACGCGTTCTGACGCGCTTCACGTCGCCATTGTGGCGGATGTGCACTCATTCCTATAGCCGTCGAACATCGAAGGTACCTGCCACCTAAGACTGCAGCCTGTCGCAACTCGACTGTACCAGGCTCCCTAACCGCCTACATATTAAGGTATGTGTCTTTGAACTGATTACCGCTGTGAACGCGAGCGAGCCGTCACATCTCTGGTGCCTACAGGCACTGTCGTCATATTTGTCCATGTCGCGAGTGCTAATTTGATCTTTGCTGTTCGCTGCATAAGGCGTCGCGCCAGCATATTTGTGCATTCCTTCAGAATTGCAGACTGTCCATGTCGCGAGTGCTAATTTGATCTTTGCTGTTCGCTGCATAAGGCGTCGCGCCAGCATATTTGTGCATTCCTTCAGAATTGCAGACTGTCCATGTCGCGAGTGCTAATTTGATCTTTGCTGTTCGCTGCATAAGGCGTCGCGCCAGCGTATTTGTGCATTCATTCAGACTTGCAGACTGTCCGTGTTGCGAGAGCTAATTTGTTTATTACTGTTCAACATCTGTCGCTAGGTTTAGAGCGCGCGCGCCAGCTGGTGTCCTTAGTTATAATCTAGTTATAGATATAGGGCGACGCACTCTGCTGCCCCATTGTAACCCGTTAGTCAATACATGATTTGTTAGCTAAGGGAACTATTGTTTTGTTTCGACTTGTGCATGTTCTGTTACAGATAAACGCCCCCTTCATTGTACTGATTATTGTGCGACGGAACGAGGGAGCTTTGAGCGTACAGGTGGGTGAGACAGCTGCGTAGTCGCGGTCGGATTGACACCTAATTACAATCCTTGCATAAGGCAATCCCGAAATTGTTATTTGACCTTGCAATTCTTGAGTAATCCTATCGGCGGAGTATTTTGCGTGCTTCGCTCCCGTCTAACCGTCCAGGCCCGGTTAGCCGGGTTAAGACAGGCTTGGTGGCGCCCTCATAATTTTGACATACCCTATACATATATATTATGCCGCAACACGCTTGCCCAGAACGTATCGTGTGACTCACGCCCGACTCCCTGAGCGTTCCAGCCGTGGCCTATTAGCCTATTTCGAACCGATTTCAGGGCAAGTGTGCCAGTTTTTCAGGACTGATTCCGTGGTGCGATGCTCACCTTGGGTGGGTGTCGTAAAGTTCTTTTAATACCGTAACAAATGTTAAATGTATAATAAATGTAATAATAAAACATCACAAAGGGATACAATTTTAAAACTAATCAAAAAATGCAAGTGCTCCGTTTTTCGTGCCGGTGAGTGTATAATAATAAAACATCACAAAGGGATACAATTTTAAAACTAATCAAAAAATGCAAGTGCTCCGTTTTTCGTGCCGGTGAGTGTATTTACCTATGTTTATGATATTCTAAATGGCTTTAGATTTGTTTACAGAATTTTGTTTTTTGCTTTTTTATCGCTAATTGTAGTACCCTTTACCGGTTTCGGAACTTTTCCATTCCTAAGCTTTTCTGCCCTCTTCCCCATAAACCATTTTCGCATCACTTAATGGGGTGTAAGAGTCACTTATACTATCACGCCTTAAACTAAGTGAAACTGGAACGCCTCCCGGTCTAGAGTTGAACTCTTGCCTGAACGCTTCACTTTTTCACTCTAGTAGCGGCGAAACCACTGACTCACCGCGGCCCTTACCGGTTTTAGAGCTAAATACTACTTATGGGTTTGCGTATGACGTATTTTAGTAGATGGACATTATGTGAAGGGTCAATCCAGTTCGTTTGGTCTATCTCTCGGGAGTGGCTCTCTGCTACTGCCCTTTGTGTGTTTTGATTTAGAGATAAAAAGTCCTTGTGAGTTAAATTATTTTAATTATTAGTGTTAATGCGTGCAAGAAGTGCGTGAACTGTACAACGCCAGCTCTTTAACAATTCCAAACGGCTTTTGTTGCTCAACCCGAACACTCAACAACATGTGTACAACCAACGTCACATCAGGTAGGCTACAGAATCTATATTGCTTTTTAATAGCGATTCATTTAGAAAATGTATGCAACAGCTTTAAGGCTCCCTTCCATACCGGAGAATTTTATTCGTTCTCGCTCTGAGTAACACGAGCCGATATGAGGAGCATTTATATTCTAAATTTGTCATTATTCTTAAATTCAAACTGTCAAATGCACGTCAAGGTGGCAGCTGCTGTATGTGCAGACGTTAACGTGTTATATACGTCGTCTGCGTTGATTGGTTATAACAAGTTTGTCCATTCCATCTAAATTTACAACTAGAGATGCTACTATTGCGTGTCAATGGAATCAAAAATTCAGGGTTTAACACTGAGATTTCTGAGTTGTCAATTAGTGTCATTGTCCAATATTTGGTTATACATGTGTTATGCCATTGTCAAATAATAAAGACTGTTTTTGCACTTGCGGGACTAAAGTTGGCACTTTAGTCACTTATTTCAGGGACTAAAGTAGCTCATTTAATCCCTAGGGACAGAAGTAATTACTTTAGCCCCTAGGGACTAAAGTAAAAATTTACCGTATCTATGGTAAATTGATATACACAGCATTCTTAACAAAATTTGTATTTAAAATTAAATAGTGCAAAAAATAGAGTATACCACACTGGACTAAAGTGCCTACATCCCTTGAGTGATTATTTCCCTCAAGCCCTACGGGCCCTCAGGAAATAGTATTCACTCGTGGGATTTAATGATGCACTTTAGTCCCTCAGTATATAGTATACTATTTATTTCTATTTTAAAGTTAAACATAAAATTAATAGTAAGTTTAAAATTACTTTGCAGGTATTTTGTAAACCAAAGAACATATAGCATGTCCTTGCAAGTAATTCCATCCTCGGCCGTAAACAACTTTCTCGTCCTTTAAAATATCACTTTTCGTTCTAGATAAATAAACTACTATTAAGATAACCCCAAGACCACCAGCAAGCAGCTTCTAGCCAAAAATGGCCCATCCTAAAAGGGCATTCAAGACTAAATTTTAAAACTATACTAAAACCATTTAGTTTTAATTTTATATTCTTAAAGAGTTTTTCAATGCAACTTTAAATTATGTATTAAAACTTATTAACTGACGTTTTGCATTTAAAATATATTTGCGGCAGACTAAATTACCTCGGGAATCATTATAAGTAATCCTAAAAAAGTTTTATTTTGTTTACTAAAGTCGGACAACCTTTATAAGTCTCGATAATGGCAGAGCGTTAATATTTTAAACGTATGCATACGTATATAAAGCAGATCATAAAATAATATTCAAATGCAAACTATTCTGGTAAAGAATTTACCAACGGATGCACTTTTCTGACAAAATATAAGAAATACTTCTACATAACTCGAGCGCCATCAATTTAATGTGAATTTTGCTATTATTTAAAAAATATCGTCAAATTTTATCTTCCATCTAAACATCTAAATGCAATTTTTTAATTAAATTTCATGTTTGGACACACCGTTCTTCAGTTATTTAGAGGATCTAAGGCACATATATTTCAATACTAATATTAAATTTTTTTCTTTGGCTATTGAAAATGTCCATCATGATGGAGTGTGTATTTCATATAAAACATGGCGTGATCTATACCTTTTCAACTTCAAATTGGGACTAGTCAATTTCAAAATGGGAATAAACAATTTCAATTTGAGAACAAACAACTTCAAATTGGGACTAATCAACTTCAAATTGAGAAAAGCTTTTTGTTGACTGTAGTCTTTGGAAAAGGACAATTACATGGTTTTGACAGGATGGAACTAATTATTGTTAGTTGTTGCTGGTGTTCCGTCCTGTCATAACCATGTAATTGTCATTTTCCAAAGACTACGTTAACAAAAGCTTTTCTCAATTTGAAGTTGATTGATCCCAATTTGAAGTTGTTTATTCTCAAATTGAAATTGTTTATTTAATTTTGAAATTGTTTATTCCCATTTTGAAATTGATTAGTCCCAATTTGAAGTTGAAAAAGGTATAGATTAAAACTGATTGTAAATTTATGGAACATTTTAAATCTTACAAGACTTAAAACAGCGTTTTTATTTACCATTTTAAGTACAATTACTCTCGCAGACGTTTGTTTACATTTCATTTTAAAACCAAGTTGATTTAATATGTTGAAACTCGTGGCCTTATTGATTTAAAGTGGTCTTGGGCACGAATAAAATACTAACCTCACAAATTTTACCGGTTTGCTGGTGCCGGTGATTGCTGCATTTAGTGCATTTTCATCTTTATGTGCCTAGTTTAATTAAAGAACAGGTAAGTTTTGCATATTACTGTTACATTTTGTTTACATTAATCTCATTTATAACAAATGCGCACATCTGAGCACCGTTCCTAATATCATAACTCTATAATAAAGCAGAACACTTCCCAAGGTCAAACATGCATGCGCGTGGTCTATGTGTAGTTCGATTGTGGGCGTGGTCTTGATATTTTCTAAGAGCCAGTAATATGGAAGGAGAAAACAATTAATGCTCTTGTTAGGGGCCTACACACATTTTTTACATTACACAGGAATGTTTGTACTATGTACACATAAATATTAAATCTGCAAATAACCTAAATTCGGAGCTTTGTACAAAAATATGGTTATAAACTTTTTGCAAGTGGACTTTACTACCTCTAGGAAGAACGGTGGTTATAATAATGGCGTCCGTTCTACCAAAAAGAATAAAAGTAATAATTACTGTTGTGTTGCAGTGTAAAAATTATTGCACGGACAATGTTCCTATGCACGGTTTTCCGCGCAATAATAAAAATGTGTGCAAAACATGTCTAAAAATAGGGAAACCCGTGTCGGCCCATATGAAAGTTTGCAGTAAGCATTTTGTGAAGGAAGATTTTATATTACCCGGCAAGTAGGTCTTGCCAGTTTGTATTTTCACTGGCTTGAAATAATCATAAATATGCTGCCTTAAAGATACATGTTAATTAAGCAAGTGCCACTTGATGTTAAACATCTTCAGCTTACTCCATTAATTTCATAATTTAGGAGTTTCAATATGATTGTTTACTTGTAGATTATGTCACCAAGCCCAGATGCCTGAAAAATTTGCCCCGTGGAAGTGTCGACAAACCGCCATCATTTAAACGGTCCAAAGCAAACAGGCGCATTTGAATAGGCTCTAAAAGAGGAAAACGGAGCAACTCACAAAAAGCACCGGACAACCTGAGATGGAAGCAGCTAATGCTCTGTTAGAGTTGCACAATATGCAGATTGGCAGTAATAAACTGCATGAAGACAAAGCGGAGCAAGTGAACACATTTGTAGATAGGTAAGTGGTTGAAGTTTGACATTGCCGATATTATAAATAATGAATATAGGGTAAAATGTTGTAGAGATTAAATTGGGGCTTACATTTAGATTTTTGGCAATTCTTTTTAATGTATTCAGTTTCAATATGATTGTTTACTTGTAGATTATGTCGACAAGCGCAGATGCCTGAAAAAAACTGCAATTCGTTCCCAAAATTTGCCCCTTTGAAGTGTCGACAAACGCCATCATTTAAAACGGTCCAAAGCAAACAGGCGCATTTGAATATGCTCTAAAAGAGGAAAACGGAGCAACTCACAAAAAGCACCGGACAACCTGAGATGGAAGCAGCTAATGCTCTGTTAGAGTTGCACAATATGCAGATTGGCAGTAATAAACTGCATGAAGACAAAGCGGAGCAAGTGAACACATTTGTAGATAGGTAAGTGGTTGAAGTTTGACATTGCCGATATTATAAATAATGAATATAGGGTAAAATGTTGTAGATATTAAATTGGGGCTTACATTTAGATTTTTGGCAATTCTTTTTAATGTATTCAGTTTCAATATGATTGATTGCAGATTATGTCGACAAGCGCAGATGCCTGAAAAAAACTGCAATTTGTTCCCAAAATTTGCCCCTTTGAAGTGTCGACAAACCGCCATCATTTAAAACGGTCCAAAGCAAACAGGCGCATTTGAATAGGCTCTAAAAGAGGAAAACGGAGCAACTCACAAATCGTGTTACTACTGTTATGGAGGAACCACAAAACACAGGCCGTTAAGTACCGAACAACCCGAGATGGAAGCAGCTAATGCTCTGTTAGAGTTGCACAATATGCAGATTGGCAGTAATAAACTGCATGAAGACAAAGCGGAGCAAGTGAACACATTTGTAGATAAGTGGTTGAAGTTTGACATTGCCGATATTATAAATATTGAATATAGGGTAAAATGTTGTACATGCATAAATAATTTAGCCCTTTCTAACGTAATTGATGATGTGGTGTCTAAACTATCACCGTCGTCAACAAAGTTCTGCATTAGAAAGCAGGTTTTATTAACTACAATGAAAATTAAATTGGGGCTTACATTTAGATTTTTGTAAAAATTGGAGGTTAGCAGGTTAGGTTTTGCATCAGTTTTGACCAAGAACACTATACTAAGGAGATGCAACTTCCTATGACGGCTGTATATAAAAGCGGCCCCTATGCCGGGGATAGCCGTCGCGGGTACTGTTGACAGCGTGTAACTACTTCGGTCATTTTCGTTTGTTTTCGCTGCTGTTCGAGAGTTGGAAGCGAGCTAAATTAACCTGTAATCCCGGTTAAAAGTCAGTTTACGGTTGTTAATCCAATGGAGTGTATTTCAAGTGTGTTATTAATTGTTAAAACATGGTCCGAATTTCCAGCTACACTCAGTAAATATTAGACATTGACAGTTCACGAGTTTTGTGAATGAATAAAGCTACACCACGACCGCCTTATTTGTCAACTTTTAGCGGTTCGCTTCGAAACGGGAGTTGCGTCTCCTTAGTATAGTCTTCTTGGTTTTGACACAGACCGATGCAAAACCTAACCTGCTAACATCGAATTTGACATAGACTTACAGTGCCACCAACATATTATTCTGCTGCATAATGTCACATTTTACTGACGTTTGAATAAAAATACATTTCTATCGTGCAAAAAACCTCATGAGCATCACGAACGTTATGGAATTACCAATCTCAGACAATAATTGGAGTCGTCGCTTCACTCCTCCAAACAATTGTCTTTCATCGGTAAAATGTCCTTACCGTTCTTAATATTTATGATACTCTATAGGAAGTATAAATTGAATGGCAAAAATAATAATGATAAATGGCTACAAAATCGTTGATATTTTAATGTTCTCTTATGGCAAATAGTATTTAAACGTTTTCTAAGTCATGGAATTGCCATGTTTCGTACAATTTTAGGCAACCTCTATATAAAAATGTTTATTGCAAGCAAAATAGTAATTGTTTTATTGAATTAAAAGTGTCACTTTGTTTGACAAGCAATTATTTTAATTATATATTAACTCAAAAATTGCAAGTCAAACAGAGCCACTTTTAATCCAAATAATGCATACTATTTTTTGTGCAACCTAGAAAAGTAAAAATTCAAAATTTTAGATTGCTTTTGACGTTACTCATTTAAAAACCATTATAACAAGTGCATCCATAGACGACCAGTTAGACCTTAATTTTAGTTCATATGAAATATAGGCTATTTATGTTACAAGTATGAAGTTAAGGACTTCTTTTGGGTGAACCGCAGTGTACGGTAATGCGAGCGATGTACATAAAGAAGGCCAACCTTAATGAAACATTGGAATTGTATATATATATATTTATTTTTATAATTAATAATAAAATAATAAGTACATTTTATTGTTACTCTTTTCTCACTTGGGTGTTATCCTGTAATAAAATAATTTTTAGGTAATTTAATACCAGTAGAATTGTTCTGCAAATTGAGAAATAAGATTGAGATGACAAATTGCAATAAAATTGGGAATTAATTAAATTGCTCAATTTATTTAAAGTAGTGATATTTAATAAAACATTATTTTAATATTAAGAACTAAAGTAAATACTTACAATTAAGAAAGGTTTTTGAATATGTACTTTGTAAATGCGATTATATTAATTATCGTTATGAGGCGGCAGTATTATAGTACCTTTGAAAGAGGTTTTAGTAAAGTTTTCGAAAATTAATTTGGAAGGATTCCAGAAAATCAGACTGATTTACAGTTATCAATTGAAAAAAAAATGCAATAATACTAGCAGTCTTTTTTAAATCTCGTGGGTAGAATATGTTCAGGAAATTTATTGACAAATATAAATGTGTAATAACATTAGTTAAGCCAATTAGGTATTTTTTGTAGAAAAAGTAAGTAATATGATGGACATTTTACTTACCATGTTGATTCACACCACTTATAAGAACAAGACACCAAGCTAAATAAACAATATACCAAGACAAAATTACAAGAGCCACTGAACACCAAGAACTTTAAGCAATAATGTTGCTGATATCAGGTAGTTTTACAGGTGGGGTTGATTACCTGAGTTTTTGGAATAGGAAGTAGACACTTAAATACGTTTACAAGTTATCCATCATAACTAAAGCTGATATTATATGGCAAATGCATATTTTGTATAATTGATAAACCGGATAAACTTTTCGCATATGTATACTAATTATGTGAAAACAAATTGTGTAAGCCAAGTTTCACTTTGCATATTTTGCATATTTATACGTTTTTGAGCATACTTTCTCCGGACTCTTTTGCATATTTGGTTATATTTAGCAATAATTTGTAATGTATGAACTTTTAAAGATTTTTTTGTTAAATTTACTATTTCATGAAATTTATTAATTAAATGTTTGTGTGCAATTGAGATATATACTTTCACTTTCTGCCGCTGGAGTGCAGTGCACATATCGAAATAAGCAGAGGAAAGGGAGAGTACCTATTAAAATCTTTGACTATATCAACATAGACTGCCAGATACCCCCACTTTTCCCATAGAAGCAATGTATAAAGAATCAGACAATATAGAATCCACTTCAAGAGTGTTGGGTGAATAATAGTCTGGCGGGGTTACGGGAAATCTCATTTTTATGTTGATTACAACCTGAAGTTGGCGTTGGCAGTCCATGTTTATATGGCCAAACGTTAAAACGAATGTCGTCTTTGAATAAATATTAGGGAATTAAATAAACTCATACAAAATAATTAAAAATTTTACATTATTTAGAATACTCCTACCTATTTTCAAAATAAAATGAGGAGCATATTATGTGCATATATTATAACTTTGGGTGCATATACTCAACAAAATATATACATATATATGCGCATATTTTCGTACATTTGAGTGCATATAATTATCAGCTTTAATCATAACAATAAAACATAATATTTTCTTTATATTTGGAATATTCAAAAGCAAATAAGTACTTATTGTCCCTATTTTCAGAAAGTTGTAGGTTTGTCTAAATATAGTGCTTTTAGATATCAGCGAACGGAGGATATAAGATGGGGAATAAAGAAATAAAATAGTGTGCTACGCCTAGTGATGTGGGTCGGGTAAATACCCAGTGGGTACGGTATTTATAAATGGGTATTTACCTGGGTATTTACCCCTGCCTCGGGTAAATACCTAAACACTGGGTATTTATCAAATGTGTAATATTTAGAAAGCTAAGCTAAACTTTTACTCACATCATAATGCTATTTTAATAAATAAACTACATATAAATGCACTGGAATATTTTATGTAAAATAACAATTTAAATGTAACATTGAATAAGCATTCACCCAGGTAAATTACTCATTTATCGGGAAAGAACATTGGCTGCCGAAGTTTGTGGAAATAAACAGTTAGACGCAATAAATTGCGCCTGTTAGAGATTACAAAAAACATTGTGACGGCTCTGACTCCATTTTAAAAAAATGAACATAACATTAATTTGAAGAAATAATCCTTATAATTATCAACATTAATATATACTGATATACATATTACGAAACAATCTTAATAAGGCAAAAAATATCACAAAATAATATAAACAACGCTGTATACCGATGGGACCATAAGTATGCAACAGCAATAAGATAGCATGAGCAAAAACACATAATACTTGAATAAGAGATAACCGTAAAAAAAGTTATTTTAGTAGGCATATTTTGTTGACATATGCCATAATTAAAATGAACATCAAGTTTACTCAAATATTTGTTTGTATGTTCATCTCTTTCTTATTCAATCATTGAATTCTGTTTCTTCTTCATGCTATCTCATTGCTGTTGTATACAGGTTGCCTAAAATTATATGGAACATGGCAATTCCATGAGTTGGAAAAGATTCAAATACTAATTACCATAAGAGTAACCGAAATAGAAAATGCAATAATTACTTTGGTAGCTAGGCAACAAGTAGGTATAATAGCTACTTGTTGCCTAGCTACCAAAGTATTTATTGCATTTTCCATTTCGGTTACTCTTATGGTAATTAGTATTTGAATCTTTTCCAACTCATGGAATTGCCATGTTCCGTACAATTTTAGGCAAAACCTGTATAATTATGTCCCCATCTGTATTTTGGGCAGTAAATGTTCTCAGTTCAGCTATTTTCTTAACATTTTTATAAAATTCGAATAGAGTACCTTCAGTTATGAATCAATTATACTCATTAGATAGATACATTAGATTATAATATTTGTAAATGAGTCTATAAATATCCGCTTAAATACCCATTTTGGGTATTTACCCGGATAAATACCCCAGGTATTTACCCCTAAAAATAAATACCCGGGTAATTTACATCACTAGCTACGCCGATGATGCCTTGCTCCTGGCAGAAAATGAAAATGACTTGCAACGACTATTGTTTAGGTTCAAAACAGCAGCGGAAGAATTTAACATGAGAGTATCAACAGAAAAAACAAAATCATTGACTATCTCGAAAGAACCTCTTCGATGTAACTTGGCCGTTGATAATAATATGATTGAACAAGTTATGAACTTTAACTACCTAGGTGTACACACATCTAGCATGAGAAACCTAAACGAGGAAGTTCGCAATCAAGCAATGAAAGCGGCTGCGATATCAGGCTACCTACGAGGCGTGATATGGACAAATAAGCACATGTCGGTTGAAAGTAAAGTACAGATCTATAAAACCTGCGTCAGAGCCATCTTAACTTATGCCGCCGAAACCAGAGCTAAAACAGCCAAGAAGAAGAAGAAGAAGATATCAGCAAATTCCAGGAATTTAGTTTTTGGAAACTGTCCCAGTGACATTTCCACTAATTCAATTTACAGCATTGTAACAATAATTATTATCATTTAATACAGAACAGAAAAATCTGGTTTGATACGCGCACACAACTTCCTTTTACAGTGATCTTATAATTAGTCAAAAATTTGATTTTAAATTTTTAAGCATTGGTCAAAAATTTTCAAAAATTACAAATTGTACAAAAACGGTGCAAAATAGAGCGTTAGGTGAAGAGACAAATTTTCTCTATAATTTTAAGATGAATTCAAAAATGTAATAATATACCGGGTCTTCTATTTAAAATAGGAGTTAATAAAAAAAATTTTAAAAAACAAAAGAAACCCATTTTAGAGGTGTTCAACTGGAAAATCACCTATCTCACATCAATACACATTAAAAATGTAATACAAATGAGAAGTTTGAAAAAAATCGTTAGAACCGTTTTTGAATAAATCGAAAAAAAAACTGAAAAATCACAAGAGTAAACACCTACTTCTAGTTATGCGATTTTCTTCAAAAGCTTGCTGTCGCATCTACATAGTACACAAAACTTATATATAAAGTTTCAACCCCATACCTCTTTTCGTTTTTGAGATATTCTGTTCACAGACAGACACTCACACAGACACACACACACACAGACAGACCCTCACACAGACACACACACACACACACAGACAGACCAATAAAAAAATATATGTTTTTTGGGTTCAGGAGACTCTGAAACGTGAAGATCTGTTGAAAACTCAATTTCAAATTTTTGGGGTGAATCCAATACTTCCTTTATTGTAAAAGGAAGTAAAAAAGAAGACACTATTCAATTCAGCAGTATCGGCTGTATCCAATATGTAGGAAAGTGGCCTGAAGGCTATCCAAAAATTTCCAATCTTTAGCTTGCCTTTAAAACTTTCTTTAGTGCAACAAAAGTTATTAGATTCGTCCTACATTTTAAATGCGGCATATGCCGCGGGCTTCAGCTAGTATTAACAGGTGCAAGTACTCCGAAGTGTTTTTGTTTCTATAAGCATAGGCGTAACCGCTGGGATTTTGTCCGGGTAGAATTAGTTTTAATAAAGTCGTCAAAAATCCAAAAGGCATTTCTTTTAAGCAAATTGACTAAATTATTTTTGGATTTAATGTGGAATTTTATTGAGTATATAGGCTTAAGATAAAATAGTTTTCTTAATGGGTTTTAATGAATACACAAAACTACATTAAAACTATTTCTTCCAAAATGGATTGTTTTAAAACCAACTTGCTATTTGATCCTTTAAAATAGCAAATTAGTTTTAAAATAGCCAATGTCAAGAGTATTATAAAACCAGTATAAGATCAATAGGACATTAAGAGCAAATCGTTTTTTTAATTTTAATTTAAAGAGTGCATTAAATTCTTTGCATAAGAATAAGTGGTCTTTAAGAACTTTTTTTGTATTCGCTCCCCAAACTGGTTACTTTGGAAACTGTCTAGGATCCTCAAAATGGCCATTTAGAAGCCTTGTACTTAAAGTCGTCATGGCAACATTTTAGCGGACTCAAACATTAGTTGCCATGACGACTTTAAGTACAAGGCCTCTAAATGGCCATTTTGAGGATCCTAGACAGTTTCCAAAGTAACCAGTTTGGGGACCGAAAAATACATTTTCGCGCGGCCTCCTAATATAATGCCGCGTTAATGGTAATTGAAACTTCATATTATAATGTTTGTTAAGTGATTTTGACGTCATTAAGCTATCCTTGTTATCAATTCCACGATTGGGTGTTATTAGTGCATTTAAGCTGAAATTATTCTATTTAAAATTTTCGGGTACGGCCCTGTATTATAATTTTAAAATGCTGCAGCCAATTCATTCAGTTCAAGCTCAGATATGCCCGCGGTCCTTGGAATTCTCACTAATAAGCATTTCCTCGGAGCCGTATGTAATCTATTGCAGTCACTTCCGTCTAAATCATATTTCTTCGAATTGGGAACATAAGGCATCCTTTGTTTACGTCCCAGCTTAAATCGCTTTGAGCCCCAACCTTCAACTTATTTAAATACTGCCCGACGTAGCTAAAGCTTCTAGGAATATAACTGCTTAATGTCCCTCTTATAAATTATCGTTTAAAGTTCGGCAGGATTGACCTTGTAACTTAATATTTTTGGGAGGATCCGCTGTATAGCAAGAAATTTCTTCTAGAACGTTCTAAGGGCAAGTGAAATAAGTTTCGATAAGCCCTTAGTTAACCGCACATATAGAAATTATGGTTTTGGGGTTCGAAATTTTCTTCCATTGTATCCTCACGCGTAGCCCGATTTGAAATTAATTAATTAGTAGCAAGCTTCCGACCAAGAACGTTGTAAAAGAACGCGACCCCCGGGCCTCGGCCGGGGGCTGCGCTATTTTTGTGAGTGCCCTGTAGCAAGTTTCGTTGCCTTTTTATTAAATCTGCGTGTTGATTTTTCTGAACTTAAGTGAGTCAAGCTCAAACCTTCGAAGCAATTTATTGTTGCGTGTGCGGGCAGATGAAGTGAGGTGAAGTAACTCGGCGTTGATACGAATGGCCGATTCGTCTCCTATAGATTACTTCCCAGGGGGAGATATTTGCATTAGTTGCACATTTGATTAGAGACGACATCTTTAAGCCTTAACTAACTTTTCCCTGTTAAGTGGGGAAAACCATTGCTGTTTGCAAATTTGTGTATCAACGCCGTGCTTTTCGTAATTTTTGGGAGCCCGCCGCGCAATAGTGTATTATTTGCTGTCATTTCTCCCACAACCGTTGAGGGATTTTTCGCAACACCTCGTTACGTTGCACCCGAGCTTCACCGAAGGCCGTCATCTCTTGTTCCTGATTACTGGGGAGTCCCTGAACTCTCGTCCCAACAACTCCGTTTGCGCTGCAGCCCCTCACTGCCAAGTGACTTCACCAGGACCTGGTTCACCGCTCCCGCCAAAAAAAAAACACGCTTTGGGGTTAAGGTAAAATTGTTTACAGTAAATATGTGTTTTCGCTTTGTTTAATTATGTGCCGTGTGAAGTGATATCGACCATCTGTCGTGCGCTATTGAAGTTTATATTGGACATTGCGTACGCCCGTTTGATTAAACTATTCAAATTAATTATTAGACGCAGGGGCGTCTCTCCTGTGATTTTGTTCTGTTTATTTGTTAATGATGCTTAGATTAAGTTAACTTTTGCTAAGGGACCCCGAAATTCCAGTTAGGATGTACCCTTTGTATTAAATTTAAACTCACCGCTGGGTGGGCTATTAAACATAAACCTTTGCTAATTTCAGTCTAGTTATTTGTTGTTGCTGAACCCTTTAGTCATTAGTTAATTACGGCAAAAGCCTGGTGTAATTAAATGTGAACCCAAAGCCTGCGCTTCAATTAAGAACGCCCCTAGATTTGGGCTTGTCAGTGTTTTCTTTTATTGCTCTAGAGGGTGTGGCCATCAAGGTAAGTCATTTGTCGCAAGGCCACACCGTATATATATACCAACAGGCCCAAAGGAGCTTGGTGGAGGGGACGCTGTAGCGGACTGCAGTTACGTGGAGGACCTTCCCCATAGGCTACGTGTGTGTTCTTGTTTCTAACACGTTTGCCATTCCCTATCTAGAAACAAGTGGCGCTCTAGGCATCTATCTTAAGCAATCCATCAGGGTAAGTGCCGCCGGTTTTTCTTTGAGCTTTCGAACACGCCTTCCCGACTGAGTTAAGTGCGAGTAACCGGAGCAACAAAATCTGCTCCAGCACATTAAGATCTGTGTTCTTTTTAGTAAAGCCGGCGAACCCTGTAGTTTGTACCCGTTTTTGAACAATCAATACGACCTATGTCGATCTGAGGATTTAATACCGTAACATGTTTGGAGAGCTAATACAAAAAAACGTTGTATGCAACACGTCCTCAAATGGCTTTAGAGGACTCATCTTCATATTACGGACTCGGCTGCGCTTCGCTCCGCCTCGTCCGGAAACATTACGACTCGTCCCCTAAAGCCTTGCTTTGAGGACTAGTTACATAAAGTACTATTAGTTTATCTTAAGGTAACTTTGAAGCCAATATCCTTTTATTGAACATATTAAAGCAGTTTTAAAAACATATTCAAGCACTTTCAAAACCTAATAGTTATTAAGGTACCAAGGGCATTATGAGTAAAATAAGAGCCCAAGATTGTTAGTGTACTAACCGAGGGCTTTGGCCCGAGGTGTGTACAACAATCGCGGGCTTTTAGCTCATAATGCCTGTGGTGCCTTCAAGGTTTTATGTTCTACCAATTTTCTTACCTAATTCATATTCATATTCAATTCATATAATTACTATGATATAGTATTTAAGATTGATCTAGTTAGCTGATCTAAGTTAGATTTGTGACATTAGCTGAGCTGTCATTAATTTTCATTGTGACAGTGGTGCATAATTTTTGAAATAAAAGTTGTATCCATGGAAACAAATACTGTTAATTTTTCATAATAACCCTAGTGTTCTTATGAAGAAAATAATTGCCCTGGAGCGTTATTTTGTATCTAAGATAACTTAAAATGGAGTCATTAATTTCAATTAATCTACTGGTAGGGCATAAATAAATTTAAAGTGTCTTAAAATTGTTAGTTGGGAAGTACTATCAATTCGTTCTTCCAGTGTGAACAGTCGATACTGCTAACATGGCCATTGTAGCAGAAATTATACCAAATCCCACGTTATTTGTCACTTCACATAAGTTTTCAATATTCTGTTTGGTTGAATTCGGTATTTCTGAAGTACTGGTACATATTTACAGTTTCCTGTAACACGCGATCTTGGTGACATCTGTTATAAAACTCAGGTTGTCAGGAAGCAAACTTTTTAGGGTATTGAACAGACTTGTTGTAAACAATCAACGCAGACGACGGTTATACCAATCTATTTTCTGAGTCTGAGTTTTATCTCAGTATACTTATTTTCCCCGCTATGATTCAACCTCTCATTTGGTATAGCAATATAGTTGTTAGGACTTGCAGTTTTAGAAGTTAACAGGCTATGAATTCAATACACAATCGAGAAATAAAAAAATAGTAATTTATTATACAAGACGATAAAGTTAAATTTTATCCACGAGTGAATCGTTTAACGTCGAGACGAAGTCGAGACGTTAATGATTCAAGAGTGGATAGAAATAACTTTATCGTCGTGTATAATACAATATTTTTTTCTATAGCAAGAACTTTAACAATTTCAAAAGAAAATAATGACAGTCAATCACATTTTAAAATGTCAGTAGCTAGATTGGGTTGCTACGATAATACGAAGCTGTCATGTTTAATTTAAACAAAAGTTAGAAAATTAAATTACTTTATCTATCCTTGATGTTAAAGTGCTACTTTATCTACCCTTGCTGTTAAAGTAAAACTTGACCTTTTGTTTTGAGTTGATAAAAGCACACTTTAACATGTGCTATAGAAAAAATGAAATATTTCCTATTCCTATGCTGTTGCGATGCAACCTTGTATAACAACTATCCAGACAGCAACGAATTGTCAAACAAGTAATAAAACATGGCGGCAAATCAAACTGCCGGCGATACAATGTACAAGACCAAATACCTTTAACAAATTCTACAATTCTTCCCGCTCCCATACCACAAAGGAAGAGACTACCACAGGCGCTAGCTGCGAAGAACTTATTCTCCGTCTTGGGTATGAACCGGACGCACATTATAGGCATTCCATGTTCCGGCGCATCCCTAACGTGCACGCAGTTCTCATTTGAGCTCATATTCCACGCCTGTTATAGAACAACAGAAGGTTAGTTCGTCGAAAAGGTACCAAACTCACAGACCTGTATAGCTCCAGCGCCATACGCCAGCACAAATTTATCCTCGTCAGGACTGAACCGCGCGCTGTAGAGGCCACGATAGTTTTCAGGAAACCGCTCTTCGTAGAGTAGTTTTCCCTTTGCTTTCGGTATGGAGCTTCTTCTGCGGACGCGATTCTCGAGCCAGGGGGGCCTCTTGGGTAGATCCAGGTTGCCGTCGGAGGTTTGGTTTTCCAAATATGGATAGACAACGTTCATAGCGTCGAATAGGGACGGCTTCTTTGGGCGCAGCCCCGGTCGCTGCTGTCGAAGGGCGGCGCTGCTCGTGTTAGAAAGCTGCTGACTTCGGTGCTCCATCTGGAACTGGAATTTTGAAAACCCCCAAACTGACAAGAGTTTATTTGCCCTTGTGCCACGTTATCGTTATAGCAACAGGCATGTGTACTTTTTTTGGAATCGCCTCGACACTCTACGAATACCTGTCATTGAGTCACTGAAAACTTGATAGAGTATATTCTTCATGCATTCATCATGGAGTGACGGCTTTATGTGTTATGTTTTTATCTATAGCTATTGCAAATTAACCCTGTAGGAAACTGTAGTTTTGTACTTATCTATCTTACATAAACATAATTTCAAATTGTTATCTTGGTTACTTTACATTTTGTGATAAGGTAAGGTTGTAGCTTTAGTGGTATCAGTTGTGGTATATTTTCTGGCACCACACATATGCAGTACCAATCGGAGAGTACATGAAGTAGCTCATAGCATAATCTGTTACGTTCTAGCGCTAGCGAACAAATCAGTCTTCCACATTGGAAAATGTATTATCCTCAGACAAAAGGGTGTTAAACAACAAGTTTGACCAGCACTTACCGCAATGTCTGATGTAGTCTACTTTGAGTTTAATATCGGCGAAATGTATTGCACTGACATTTACATCATGTATTGTCTAAATTAGGCTTGATCCGCAATAGCTGGGATAGTTGCTGGGTTAACGCTAAACTAAAGATAATGGGGACATACATATTACAATCTTAAATACACACTGAATACGTATACGTATATAATAATATTTCTTCCTTTGCCTTTATTGTTGCAAGTTAAATCTTCTTGGTGATCGTCGTACTCTGAATGAAAAATAAAAATGCTGAAAGATGATAGCACAAAAACTCGGGTACCCTTGACACCTATAGCAGCGTATTGACTCGTATAGACTCGCTAAAAGACCAGCTAAAAGAAGATATACTCTGTATGAGCGTTTTAGACTTGGTAACCCAATAACTTCCCTTGTATTTTTTTATGCTACCAACCTATTTTTGCTTGTTTTCGGGTTCGCTATCTGTGCCGATAAGGCCAACTTTCCGTATCCTAGTTGGTTGGTATGACAACAACAAGCCCGTTATGAATACGGTCCTAGGACTGTTATAGAACATCGTTTTACTGGAACAGTCCTCAAAAAATAGCCGATCTTGTAATGTAATACAGGGTGTTATAGAAATGAGTGCAAATATTTTAACCAGTGATAGAGCTCATCAAAATGAACAACTTTTCTATTTATTGTTTTTTATTTAATCGCATATTTTTTCAATCATTTATCTCCCCTAAATTTGAAGAGCCGCTTGGTAAACAAATCTAAGTTAAAGGTGAATGACGCAAGTATATTAAAACTGTAAAGTTATTGCACAAAAAACGTGCGGTCAATAACTTTTTATCAGTACCTATAAACTGTTCAATAGTTATTTTTCCGGTAGGCAGACATGGAATTTTGTTTTTATGTTTACATTAAAACTCCCTAGTATCTCTTTCTGACACTTTGTCAGAATCAGCTGTTATTTACAGGAGGCTCACGAAAGTGTCTAATGTGACATTTTGAGGTTAAACGTGCAATGTTGCCAGTGCTTTCATAGTTTGTTTGCCACTAGGAATAATATTTATGGACATCGGCGTCATGGATACCTATCTGTCAACAAATTGTAATACTAAATCAAATATGCCGAATGTCATTAAGGGTGACACAAAACTACAAATAACAAAGGCCTACAGGCATTATAAAGCCGACAGGGCAGACCTCAGTGAAACTGAAATCTTTGCCGGGCTTAGTGACATTTGGGAAGTAAGTATTTATGCATAAAACTTGACTGTTGGTTTAATTTTGGGCTTTGTACTGTTTTAGGTATCTGAAAGAACTATTAGAAATATTATTGGGCAGGACAATTTTCAAATTAAACCTTTTGGTCCACGACCAAAAAATGATACATGTACACTATAAAAATTTTGCATTTCGTGAAAATTTGCAACTACAGATTTGGAATTATCACTCGAAAAATGAGTACTTTACGTTAGCTATAGACTATTAAAGGACGCCCGTGAAAGAAGAGTTATAGGTTCTATATTTAAGGTAATTAAGTGCAGCAAAACGATTAAATCTTATTTCAATTCAAATTTTAAGTTCGCTAAATGCACAACGATATCGTACTGAAAATTTGTCGTCGTTTTTTAAGAGTTACACGACAATGAATTACAAAGGGGTTACTTTCAACAAGATGGGGCAAGACTTCACACAATACAAGAAAATTTAAATTTACTTGGAGAGTTTTACGAAAACAGAGTTATTAGTCAAAACATGCCTACAGTGTGGCCCCCGGGGTGTTGTGACTTAACTCCCTGCGATTTTTTCCGTGGCCATATTTAAAAAATTACATTTTTCAACATATACTGGATAATATTCAGCAACTTCAACAAAGAAGTAGTAGAAAAATTGAAGAAATCAATAATAATGCCGTAATATTAAGATTTGTGGTTAAAATAGGTCACTGGCCTATACTAAGAGGAAGAAGAAAAGAATAGAGCGAGTTGACGAGTTTACTTTTTTAGGAACATTAATCTCTGAAAACTTAAATTACACACAATAAATTAAAAGATCGGACTCGCGTAATTGCCAAACAAGACATCTCGTGTAAACAGAAATGATTATTTGATAATCAAGAACCCACTAGTTGCATTATATATGATAAATCCACACGAAAGTTGACCAACGCCTACAAATCAATTAAAAAGTCTTATTGTATGCATATATTACCGGCAGAAAAAAAATCATAATACCTACATGTTATTGAACTATATCAGTACTGTCTGCTTGATCGAAATGTCACCCATAAAAGCCGAGGCCGATAACTTTAACAGCCACGGCCGTTATAACGGCTGCTACACTACCAATTTATATGCATTGTTTTAATTTATTTGAAAACGAATTTGTAAACATTCGTTACTACACTACCAAATTATACCTGCAAAGCTCAGGTTAGTAGTAAGTTTTATTTATATTAAAAGCGTATATATTAAAATTGGCCACTTTTAGTCGATATTAAGAAAACTGTGAAACAACATGCGGACGATATTACATACAACTTAAACATACTAAATTTCAAATAAGCATGCATTACTTGAAACTAAGTAATGATCACAACTACGGCCGTGATTGGTTGAAATAAAGTTATAATTACAACCATTTGAAAGTCAAATATTTTTTTCCAAAATGTCAATTTGACATTCGGGATGAATCCTAAAAATATAAAAGAAAAACCGATAAATAGTGGATAAAACAGGCTGGCCTACAACGTTTACTTGAATTATACTAAACAAAATTATTGTAAAACACGGGCAGTCAAAAAAACGTATATTTTCCTAGTGGAAAACTGAGTTTGAGTTCAGAGCACCATTTACTTCATTCTTATTTGAAAATTACTATTTTCGTATAATACCACTCCTTACAACATCAACCAGTGAAAAACGGTAAAAATGCATAACTACGCATGTACTAACTTTTGATAATATGCATAGCAACGGTGATAATCATATACCTTCTTGACTAATAACTGATAGTCAAATACCTTTACAAACATAAAGTTATCTGCTGAAAGTACAATCACTATAGCAACCACACTAACTGCACTTTTATTGATATTAAGGGTACAAGTTTGACTATAACGAAACGAGTTTGATTGTCCAAACGAGGTGGTGAGCCGAGTTTTGCGGTAATCAAACGAGTTTCGTTATGTGCCATAAGCAAACGTGCATTGTTCAATATTTTATCTTCATCAATAAATTCTGGTTCAATGTATTTTTTTATATAAAAAGAATGCGGTAATGAAGCTCATAACGATACTAAAATTAATTTGCTTAATAGTCTATAACAACACCGATAAAGATACAAATATTTTTAAATAAACTGTTCAAACGTTCAAATCAGTTCTGTTTCTATTCGATATATTCTTTTAGGTAATCACGCGAGTCCGAAGGACTCGCGTGATTGCCAAACAATATATCTCGTGTAAACAGAAATGATTATTTGATAATCAAGAACCCACTAGTTGCATTATACGTCATATGAGAATTTATTATCCTCGACCGAATCAGCCTCCGCCACAAAATATATTCTGGCCCGTTATGTGTTCAATATCGGCCTAGTATCGTTAAATACTATAACAAAACCAAACACAACACTAGAAATCTTACAAAAATATAAAATAAAACCTATTAGCCATCAACTATAAAAATAAAATAAAATTTTATTTGATGCATGCAAAGTTGCATAACTACTAAAAATAAGACTAATTGTGTATGACTCGAGATTCGAGAAAGATTAAGAACTGGAAAGTTAAGCGGATTAACATGTTTCTTGGTACTAAATACCAAATCATTTGCGTTGGAATTTTGTTTCACATTTTAAATATTGCATTGTCTTCGGACTCTTATACAATTCATTTATGTATTTCCAATATGTAGTTACATATTTTCTTGTCTAAATGAATATTACTAATTAGCTTTTAAATAATCTACGATCGGAAATAACTAAACTAGCAATAAATATTGGTATTATAAAATAGATACCGGTATGAATGTACATTAATTAGTAATTAGGGCATATCATATTTACTTAGTGAAAGTAGACATACATACACTAATTGCTATTTACTGTCTGGTGTAATAAATAATACCTACCTTATTATTGGTATGATGGGTTTCAAACATATTGCTGTATTTGTAGATTTTATCAAATCACTCGAATAGACTAAGGCCCGTTTTACAGTCTCAGATTTAGGAAAAACGAATATTTTAAACAACATTTATATTAATCCGAAGCTGTAAAACTCGCCCTAAAGAGTAGTAAGTATGTTGCATATAGTTATTTGTTTTAAAGTACAAAAAATTCATGTTTTTAGGACGACGCTTAGCGGAGTCCCAAAATCTCATTTTTTGTACAAATGAAAAATTTTTCCTCGAGCCGCTTTTAAGTGAAAATAATTAAATTAATGTGACGTGATAGTTGCAACGACGATTTTTTTTCTATATTACCTAGTACAAAATAGTATATTGTTTTACAAATGACGAAATAGTTATTTAATTCATTAGTTTAAAAAACATGTTTTTTGAGACAAATAAGTCCCAAAAAAACTCATATTTTGTACAAATGTAACATAATATTTCTTCTCGGGCCGCTTTTAAGTGGAAATAATTAAATTAATGTGATGTGTCACGTGACAAGTCAAATTTTTTCATATTTTAACTTGTGCAAATATAGAACTCTTTTTAGTGCAATTGCTATGGTTACTAGTAAAAACCTTCTATATAACCTTCTTTTAATATAAATGATATAATAAATAATTTAAAAATATAGACTCATATTCCAGGGGTTAGAGAAAAATGTAATTAATAAGGTGCCTATTTAATTCGTAATTGTTGTAGCCCCTCCTCAAAATGTCAATTAATAGGTAGGTACCTGCAGTATAAAATCCCAAGTTGTCTAATTTCATTAGCAATTTTTGTTCAGTCTTGATTTTTCATGATTTTTGTTGTTACATTTAAATTAAAACAAAAATGGGAAGCAAACGCGGTGCATATGTATCCCAATCAAAAAGTCGCAAGAAGCAATTAAAACAGGCGCGTTTGGCAGGGCGATGATAACAGCGAAAATATTGTGGAGAATACAATTCATTAATCACGTGACCCTTTTTAAACCACTTGGAAGCATATATTCGAACTCCGCCTTTAGAAGCGAATTTTAAACTTGACTGGGAGGTTAACTTCCCCCACGGCGCGGACGACGCCGACGCGCTTGCGCACAGCTCACCATATACATTGAAGAGTTGGTTGTCAGTCTCACTTTCTTCGTGGCCCCCCAAGTCGCTAGCAATATAGTTCTTTAAATATATGGTTTTGACACAAACTGACGCAAAACCTAACCTGCTAACCTCGAATTTGACATAGACTTACAGTGCCACCAACATAATTCATTGTATTCTCTCATTAAATACAATTCGCGGTATGATTAGTCATCGGTGATATTTCTCATTGAAACCGAAGGAGCAAATTCAACTCGTCCTTCGGACTCGTTGAATTCGCATCTCGGTTTCAATTTGAAAATATCACCCATGATAATCATACCACTTGTGGTATTATACCTGATAATACTTCTATTGAAAATGAGAAGTCATCAGCCATTCCCAAAATATCCGAAGAGTTTTCTGATGAAGAATTGCCTGGAGTTGGTCATAGAAGTTGAAGAACCTCAAGAATCGATCGATTTTACGGGCCGAAGGATAGATATCCAGTACTTATTAAAATCTCTCCAATCTTTTAAACACAATGGTTTCGATTGTGCATTTTGTGATGTGGAAATTATTAGCGAAAAGAGACTGGGTTTTCCCAGCATTTTTACAACTAAGTGCAAAATATGTAACAAACGTACAGAAGTCAGAAGTACCTAAGATATAAAACGAAAGCTTTTGTTAAGATTTATAATCGTTTGCCTATAACTACAAATAATTTCTTACATCTAGCTATTAAAGTACTAGCTTTTTATTGACTTTCCTAAAAATAACCTAAATACAATGTTCGTACGTACCCGACCCTTACACTACTTTTATATTGCCAATATTGGCATCTCTACTTTCTGATACGTTAGACATTATTTCCGATATCTGTGATATGTCTAAAGGGATAATTCCTGTCTTGCAAAATCCAGACTTTATAGATAATAGCTGCTTTGGACCACGGATCCCGTTCCTTATCCCAACTGTTGAAATAAAATACCTAAGGGTGCACCTATAGGAAACACATAAAAAACCAAGACAAGCTTAGATATATGAGCTAATTCGTTTATATTACTAGCAGTCTTCAGTAATTACTAACCTGGGTTGTACTTAGCAACTACCCACATATCCAAATAGATACTTATTGGTAATAACAAGAAACAGTCTTTGTTTATTTTTAGTTTAGGCAAAATACCAGCTTAATTAGGTTCTGGGTTACCTTGATTAGTTGAAGATAAAAACTAGTAGCGGTTCATGAAAGCGATTTCTTATTTTCATTACTGTTTGAATAATCACAACATGAAGGCAACTCAAAGCTCTATTCCGGTAATCAACAACCACCAAACGATTAATCAGCATCGCTTTATAGGTAACCGAATTTCAACTCAGTGGATGACCCAAAAAAAGCAAATCTATATTTCGAACCCTCAATTCTTCAAAACTAATCTTGTTATTTATTTTGATCCGATCTGGAATTCAATTAACAAACTAGTGAATAAATTTATAAACAATTCATTAGTGGTTGCGAAATCTAGATTTGTAGATGGATTGATTCTTTCGTGGAATGAGCTCTAGTGTTCAACAAATTAGAGGTATGTAATTAAAATGGTACCTTAAAACTTCTGCTTGTCATATGCAATTAAACCTAAACATATCTGTTACACTCAGATTATTCCAGAACCGTTGCTAGAAAACAAGGAACCAACATAGTGAAGTTCTAAGCTCTTCAGTAAACTCGTACAAAAAAAAAAAACTTCCACCTGGGGGACTTTACATTGCATCCTATGAAACTGCACCCGTGGAGATCCCTACTGGGAGACCTTACACGCGCTCCAGCTCTGGCATGGAAGCTCAGGCTGCCTGAGTCATCAAGAAACCTCCAAAAAGGGCTTAGTTAGTGGCGCCCTTGTACGTGCAGAGAAATTCAGTGCCTTTTATGCTTAAATTGTCTTTCAAACTTCAACATTCTACCCATGTGACGAAAAGTGTGCTACAAATGCAGTTGTTACGTCAATACCATCCATTTTAAGACCCATCTCCGCTACCAAACCAAAAAAACTGAAGAGGAAAGTAATTATAACAACAGTTACAAATGTTTGGTCATAATCTGTTTTTAGTTTTTAAAAATTTTCCTCCACCACTACATTTTACGCGTGGTAGCCCGGAAAGAACTTTTCGGCCTTTTGAGACGATTTCAACTTGGCGTCGAATGTGACATTGCTAGGGCATAGCTTATAAATTATGAAATTTCTCGTTTCGTATCGTAGTATAGCAACGAAGTGTCACTATGTACGTTTGATCAGATATTGGAGATTCTGCTATTCCACACTCACCCGCAGCCGTACCGCGTATCGACGCTGGTTTTCCACAGTCAGTGCGCAAGCCCGCTGGAGTTGGGATAAGCTTTGCTTGGCTCGAGTGTTGATTTCCGGATTTTGTATTCACGCTGCCAACCAAACTGCTGCATTCCAAGCTAAGTTGAATGTATTGGTTAATTATACAATTCATGTTAAATTATTCAGTTTCGAATATGTGTTCTATTTAAGACAATAACCGCCTTATGCAGACGGAATATAGGACGCGCCTTAAGCGAATTGTCGCGCGTCTGTCAGCAGTCTATCGATACTTGTTTCTTATTTGGAAAGCGCAATGTGATATCACGTCCTACGTAGTTTTGGGGTCAATTTACGACGTTTGCAGCACAACAGCTGCAATCAGCGATAAATGATTTTTATGCTTTGTAATTTGCTTTTGAAGCGAAACGCACTTAAGCAATTTTTTAATGTAAAATGAGCATTTCAGATTTACAAAACAAGGTAAGTGAGCCAAGCAAATTCCTGTAGCATAGGGAAACTTGTTCCTGTAGAGATAACCTCACCTTATCCCAGTGGACCAGTCAGGGGTGCCTAACAATTGGTTGAATTTGTTCAGGTATCTTTAAGATACAACTTTCTTTTGACCAAGCGAGCATTTATTACAGCTTAAATCCTCTCCTTCTCCAGTGAATTGACTGGAGCATTTTTACGTTGTTTTGGGGTCGTATATCTGTTTTCACCTGTAACAAATCCTGACCTGGCTTCTGTGTGAAGCTCGATGCAACGATTTTGGCCTTATATCTACCTACACGACGTATGTGTTACCCTTTTAAGCTTGTAAAACCATTTACACTTTTCCATATTTACGTCATATTGTCGTTCGATTAATGCCCAGGCGGCATTCTCAATAAGTTTCCTAATTTTTTCCGTCTTGCTTCTTTGCAGGGATTTATGTCTGAACTATACGTTGCTTCATGAAGTTTGAGGATCAGAAATGTAGTTGTTTTATCTGATTCTTATAAGAGCAGTGCTGTGATAACTAACTGGCCAACCTGAGCAGCACCGGTACATTTTGCGATGTAAAATTGCTTCATAGAAGTACTTTTACGGATCTTGTGGCAGCTTTACGACTTTTGCCGGATTATCCACTTGCTTGACATTAAATTATTTAAAGTTTGAATCAAGTGCTGCTTCAACCATCCAAGAACTTTATTCTTCAATTGCTTTGAATCAAGAAGCGCCGTACTGTATCATCCGTCCACCATTTCGATGTTCCAGAGTTTGGGTCGCTTACCCGTCGAGGTCCCTGAGTTATCCGCTAACTCATTTCTTCCGCCTAGAAGGATAATAATATTTACATATACAGACCATTTGTGAATTGTAATATTTAGATGTAAATAGGTTTAACTAGATTAGCTAGTTTAAACTCGTGCCGGGGATTTGGTACTTCTCTCACAATCAGCCTGCATTTTTCTTTTGTGCTACGTTTTTAGCGCGGTGCCGGAAGTGAGAATTTACAGTGCGAAACGTGACATTAATGGTTGCACACTAGTCAGAATAAGAGGTGTACTCAGTGGGTGTGCAGTAATTTGGATGAGCCGATCGATCGGCCACGTTGCAAAGTTATGCAAGGGGCAAGGAAAGTGCATTTAGTTCGCGTGCTAAAATACGTCCCAGCTTCAAGAGTTTGTTGCAGAGCCAGATTAAAGTGCAATTCCTGCCGATCCTAATGAATCGCCAGTTTGAATAAAACTGTAAGTGTAAGCGATGTCAGCAAGGTGCCGCCGCTCCAAAGAAGTAACCGCCACCAAAAGAGAGGGCCTTTTCTTCGAGCATCATGAAGATGCATAAACCAGGTGATTTCGCATCAATATACGTAGTACAGGTTGGTGGTATTTTACCATTTTGAACATGCAATAATAGCCAGCGTCAAAGTTGCTTACGTCATAGCGTGTCTCAGCACCCGGGGGCGGTTTTGTGCCGCATTGAAGCGATTATTTTAAACCAGCTACTCGCATTATAGTGAAAGCTTCCGTGATACAGTTTTCTGGCGGAGTTTGACTTTTTTGCGAAAAATAAATGCGAATTAGAAACAGTTACTCTGGCGATGATTTAATGTTGTTTAAAATACAAATTTATGCTATTTGACATTTATTTTGGTGGATGAAGTGTTGTTGTTTACGATACAAATGCGTGTAGAAATAGCTTTTACGCGTTGATTGTCATTTTTTGCTTAAAACAGATGTGTAAAAAATGGCCATTTGTTTTAGAAATTAGTTTCTGATTACACTATTGTTTTATGTGTGTATTTAATAAGCAATATATATTTGTTTTAGACTGAGTATAAGTAAATTGGGTTTTATTTGAGTAGAAGTTGGGATCATATGGTTTCAGTTGTGAGGACAAGCCCCGGCCAGCCTGTCATTTTACTTAACCACACGTTGGGATAATAAAGTAAGAGGCAACTCATTGCTAACTCACCTAGTTGGCAATTATTCCTAAAAATATAAAGGCGTACGAGAAGCCGCGTTTTAAACTTTACATTCCCTGAAGTCCAGAGTCGGGTCATTCATGGTGGGACCTGTTGTATACACCTTTAGCTAATGATTGACACACCACACACAGGGTCGCGCTTAGCCATTAATAAACACCTATTATACCTATTTCACGTTTGCAGCTAATCGTGTGCACTTTTAATGTCGATTGCAGATCGTAAATGAGTTTCCACACCTAACAAACCTTAAAATAGCAACTACCAATTTGCTCTGATAGTCAGGAAAAGTACAAAAACGTGACCGACCTAGCAACCAGTAAAAGAGCACATAAATATAATAAGAAAGAGAATCGCAACGGTGTAATTACCGCAGATTGAGGTACCCTTGGATGGAATTATTCTAGAAATTCTTCTCTGTACTACTACCGGAAGCTTAGACTTACTTTAAACGTTCTTGACATCAAGTGTTTGGCGGCATGGTACCTTAATAAAGATAATAATTGTTTTTGTATTTTATAAGCGATCTAGAGCCCAGAAATAAGTTTAATATACATATGTACAATTAATTTATGTACCAAACCCCATTTACAAAAAGGTTTAGATTTTTTAAAATACCTATGTACTACTTTCAGCATACTTGTCTCCATGCCTATATTTTGTGAAAATACACGTCAGTTTACTATCGTTTACTTCATGAAAACAATAGAAAGTAGGTAGGTAATACTGACATGTTTTTAGAATAACGTCTACTCTTTAACATCTTCTTGCGATGACATAGTGTGGTCTCTATTTAACGAGATCGTTGAAGCAATTTTAGACGTAATCACATGTCGTTCTCTTCGCTTTCTTCTACCAACTCGAGGATTTATCGCTGCCACTCTGAATATGTTTTCTGTTCCTCCGAAAGCCACATATTTTTTGCAGGTCGCCAAAGTTTTCACACTTTTTAGAACTTTGAAGTCGGTCAGAACTCTTCTTTCGCAAAGACTTATTACTTCCACATTTGTAAGTCCGCTCCCCCCGACGACCACGGTGTTTCCCGAATTGTCTCCTGCGAAGTACTGGGCACAATAGAGAAACTCTCCCGATATCGAAGAATGTCGATTCATGGGCGTTATAGTGTCAATTAGTCTCCCCGAAGAAAGGTTCCACAGTCGGAGACTATCTCGGACGGTCCACGATCCTGTGACGACGACGGTGTCCTAAAATATTCCCGTGAAAAGGCGCCTCGTAGATTTATTTTGCTACCTTCACGTCGACGGCCTCTCCGCATATGTGCGGACCTCTGATGTTTCGCATGCATCCGTTATTAACACGCGAATCCCAAACCTAAATACTTAAGTTTACAAGTCAACCAGTATGGAATTGTTAAACAAAACCTTGACACATTTATCCCAACCTCCTGTTAGGAAAACGTTGTTGTCCGTTGGATGGAACTTAACGGTAAATATTCTCATGGAATGATACTTGTCCAAGTCAGCGCTATTAATCTTCGAGACTCTGCTAAACACTCCGGTGAGCTAAAATGTTGACAATAAAAATGGTGAAGGTGTGATATCGTAGACCATCACCTTTTTTGTGTTGATATCGTATAGCCTTACGGCCGCATCTTTGCCCACGGTTACAGCAGTGTCTCCATCAAGACTACAATCTACCGAATTGATCTCGTTCCGCCGTTCTAAAAAAATAACTTGGTAAGTTATGTGTCACATTTTACTTTATTCAAAAGAATATTTAGTACGCTCCAATTGATTCCTTAATTGTTAAGAAAAATGTGCCATGAGCAAACGTGTTTGATTCTAATGTGACGTAAGTGCCTTTTTCCTTCAGATTCCCACTAAAATTAGAAAAGGTAAGTGTTTTTTCGATTACCCTTTTATACCGAGATAAAGTTTGGTAGACACATCTTCTGTATTAAGTATTTCATGGTGTGTGGCTAATGCTGCTCCTTTTTACCAATGATCAATAACACTCATTAAATGTAATGTTAGGATATGAGAAAATAGGAGAAAAAGAAATAATAACTGCCAGCGCAAACATATTAAGTACGTTAGAAGCAGAAAATCACAAATTCTAAACTAAATGTAAAAAACAACAGAGACGGTATGCATTATTATGAAGGTTAACAATAGAACAGAAAATGAACAAATGCGTAAATGACAAGGGAAAGGGCAGCATGATTCAGATACACGTAATATAACATAATCCAGTCAATCGCTGAAATTGTAAAAAATAGTTCCCGCAATTTTCTTTCGCCAATAGTTTTGGGGGTTCATAAGTAGTCTAAATCCAGATTTTCGGGATGATACCCCCCTTGCTTCAGTCGCCATCTTGAATGTAAGGGATAATTTGTTTTTAAATAGTAATAACCAAACTTGTTGGAAATGTAATTTCGCACTCCTTTGGTTATTACCTTCTTTTCCTTACGATGAATATTTTTTGGCAGCCGAAGAAGTGGGGATAAAATGAAATGACTGTATTCTCTCGTGTAATAGTGTATAAACGTATAAAGGGTAAGAACAAAAGTTCTAGGAAATTAAAGTATCAATAACTTCGGGTAAGGTAGTAAGAACGCTAATAGAGAAGGCAAATGAATATAATATAGAACTAGCCTTCATAGACTACGAAAAGGCGTTCGACACCATTGAAATGGGATACGGAAAGTTCGTTCCCCACATTTAGTTCCCCACATTTCGTACCCCACATTTCGTCCCCGGGATATTTCGTCTCCCCACATCTCGTACCCGGAAACCTCGTTCCTGAGCGAGCTCAATTTGTCTCGTAGATTACAGGGTGTTGAAAAACGAGTGCAGCAATCGAATGCAGTTAAGAAATGAAAGATATTTTAATTAATTTATTTATTATAATAAACTTATAAGAACTATATACAGTATGTCCCCGGATTGAGTTTACAAGATGAAATTAAATTTTATTTTTAGTTTTATATAAAAATGTTATAGGAATTAAAAGTTCTGCTTGGTTTGTAGAGAATTTTAAGAAATTTTTCAGTTTTTCAAAAACAAGTCGTCCCTGACAGTTAAGCAAAAACTATTTTCTTTTCGGGTAACCTACCTCTTTTGTTTATGATACGGCAAAATATTAATGAGAATCGTTGTTCAGAATGAGAAATTATGGCCCTATACAAAATATCAGGAAAATACTTAGATTAACCCGTCATTTTTAATAAATACAATTTATTTTGTTCTTATAAGTTTATTATAATAAATAAATTAATTAAAATATCTTTCATTTTCTAACTGTATTCCGATCGCTGCACTCGTTTTTCAACACCTTGTAATCTAGGAGACAAATTGAGCTCGCTCGGGAACGAGGTTTCCGGGTACGAGATGTGGGGAGACGAAATATCCCGGGACGAAATGTGGGGTACGAAATGTGGGGAACGAAATGTGGGGAACGAACTTTCCGCAAACCCATTGAAATATGGTCGGTCTTGAATGCATTGAGCAACTGTAGAATAGACGAAAGATACACTGAAATTATAAAAAATGTGTATGAAAATGCCGGGATACGGAAAGTTCGTTCCCCACATTTCGTTCCCCACATTTCGTACCCCACATTTTATTCCCTGGATATTTCGTCTCCCCACATCTCGTACCCGGAAACTTCGTTCCCGACCGAGCTCAATTTGTTTCCTAGATTACAGGGTGTTGAAAAACGAGTGCAGTAATCGGAATGCAGTTAAAAATGAAAGATATGTTAATTAATTTATTACTTTGCTGTATCATGAACAAAAAGGGTAGTTTACCTGAAAAGAAAATAGTTTTTGCTTAACTGTCAAGGCCGACCATGAAAAACTGAAAGATTTCTTAAAATTCTCTACAAACTGAGCAGAAATTATAATTCCTATAACATTTTTATGTAAAACTAAAAATAAAATGTAATTCCCTGTTGTAAACTCAAGCTGGGGTCATACTGTATATAGTTCTTATAAGTTTATTATAATAAATAAATTAATTAAAATATCTTTCATTTTTCTAACTGCACTCGTTTTTCAACACACTGTAATGTAGGAGACAAATTGAGCTCGCTCGGGAACGAAGTTTCGGTGTACGAGATGTGGGGAGACGAAATATCCTGGGAACTAAATGTGGGGTACGAAATGTGGGGAACGAACTTTCCGCAAACCGAAAATGCCACCTTCCAAGTCTTGCTCCAAGAAGAAAAATCTGGTGTGATACACGCACACAACTTCCTTTTACAGTGATCTTATAATTAGCCAAAAATTTGATTTTAAATTTTTAAGCATTTGTCAAAAAATTTAAAGAATTACAAATTTTACAAAAACGGTACAAAATAGAGTGTTAGTTCAAAAGACAAATTGTCTCTAGAATTTTAAGCTGAATTCAAAAATCTAATAATATACCGGGTGTTCTATTTAAAATAGGAGTTAATAAAAAAAATAGAAAAAAAAACCCATTTTAGAAGTATTCAACTGGAAAATCACCTATCTCACATCAATACACATTAAAAATTTAATAATAATGTAAAGTTTAAAAAATCACAAGAGTAAACACCTACGTCCGGTTATGCGATTTTTTTCAAACGCTTGCTGTCGCATTTACATACTACACAAAACTTATATATGAAGTTTCAACGCCATACCTTATTCCGTTTTTGAGATATTCTGTTCACAGCCAGACATACAGACACACACACAGACACACAGACAGACCAATGAAAAAAAATATGTTTTTTGGGATCAGGGGACTCTAAAACGTGAAGGTCTGTTGAAAACTCAATTTAGAATTTTTGGGGTGAATCCAATACTTCCTTTATCGTAAAAGGAAGTAAAAATTAACCAATAATTTCATTTTACCAACCCTACGTCGATGAAGTAATAATGAGATCAAAAAAACTCACTTAATTTAATACACTTCACCGCAAAATTAAGGGATCAGAAATAAAAGTGCAATATTTTTTTTTATTGTTGAAAATATTGTTATGAAGCTCATAGGCAATTTATCGCTACATGTGCATATTTTAGGGAAATTCATAGCTTGTGATACCACAAAAATGCTGCTTGATAACAAATACTGCAGATATCGCATAAGTCTTGTAATTAAAGGTTGTCTGTCAGGGTGTTCTAAACAATTGGTACAGTGATATAAATCAAAATAAATGGCAGCCGATGTCCATAGAAACTCTCTTTCGGAGGTAGATGTATCTAAAGTGATCACACTGCTCGAGGAAGGCTATACTCAGAGAGAAGTTGCTGCAAGGCTTTTAGTTGCCCAGTCAGTGATCTGCAGAGTGTCTCGGCGGTTTCGAATGACAGGTAATTATGCCAGGGGACCTGGCCAAGAACGTAAAAAGAAAACCACCATGCTTGAAGACCGGTATTTGGCCGTAACAGCGATACGTGAAAGGTTCCTCACTCCTCGATCACTGAAGAATGATCTCCAACGATCCACCAGAACAGTCATTAGCTGCGATACCGTATTGAGGAGACCACATGATGCTGGTATGAAGGCAAGACGTCCTGCAACCGGTCCAATTTTGACCCCCCTTCACCAGAGGCTACGTTTAACATTTGGTCATGATCGTTTGAACTGAGGAGATGAAGAATCGGCAGCAATGTTGTTCACCGACGAGTCTAGATTATCTCTAACCACCGATGATCGAAGTTATGTTATTTAATGTTTATTAATAGTCCGATCTTTATTGCGTATGAGTTTCATAACAATATCTTCAACGATAAAAAAAATATTGCACTTTTATTTTTGATCCCTTAATTTTGCGGTGAAGTGTATTTAATGATCTCAGTAACATCATTCAAGTTTAAAATTTACCATCGACAACGAACAGTAAGTTCATTTAATAAATTTTCTAGATATGACATTAATGAGGGACAATAATAGAATAAATACGAACTAATTGGTGTTTTGAGAAAGTTAAAACTAGAGGAATATTTCAGTTCAAATATATGTACAACAATGAAATATAAAAAATGTGTTTTTATGATAGTATTTAGTAGATTAAACAATGATGCTATCACATAAACAAATACCACAATACAAATTTAAAATTCATTACACATATTCTCTTAGCAAATAATTACCCCATAAATTGCATAAAAATGATTATCAAAATCGATTAAACACATCAAAAGGTAGATATAACGCAGTTCAATTCGCTTACAACCGAACTTCCTAAACGACGAGTTCAATAATAATTCAAAGTAAATTAAAATCTACGCAACAATTCCGTAATAGATACCTTACCTGTTAGAAAAAAATTAAAAGGAATATTATATAAATAATACTCAAACTCATTAACAACCTTAAAACTATTTTTACAAAAATCTTAAAATGAAATAGGAAGATATTTAACATCAAATCTCATTTGTCAACTAATTTATAATAATTGTAACGCTAATTATACAGGGTGTAAACAGAAAGGTCGTCCTAGAGAAAATGTAATGTTAAAAATCTGGTGTGATACACGCACACAACTTCCTTTTACAGTGATCTTATAATTAGCCAAAAATTTGATTTTAAATTTTTAAGCATTTGTCAAAAATTTTCAAAAATTACAAATTTTACAAAAACGGTACAAAATAGAGTGTTAGTTGAAGTGACAAATCTTCTCTAGAATGTTAAGCTGAATTCAAAAATGTAATAATATGCCGGGTGTTCTATTTAAAATAGGAGTTAATAAAAAATATACAAAAAAACAAAAGATACCCATTTTAGAAGTATTCAACTGGAAAATTACCTATCTCACATCAATACACATTAAAAATATAATAAAAATGTAAAGTTTAAAAAAAATCGTTAGAGCCGTTTTTGAAAAAATCGTGAAGATCTGTTGAAAACTCAATTTCGAATTTTTGGGGTAAATCCAATACTTCCTTTATTGTAAAAGGAAGTAAAAAACAAACAAAATACGAGCGAGGAGAGGAGTCCGCCAGGGAGACTCTATGCCACCAAAATTGTTTACGCTGGTCATGGAGGATCTCTTTAAAGAACATAATTGGGAACAGAAAGGTATCCTTGTTGACAGTGAAAGGCTCAACCACCTCCACTTTGCGAATAATATTGCAATAGTTATAGTGAGTCCCCAGAAGAGCTGCAGGAAATGATAAATGAACTCCAAATAATTTCACAAAAAGTCGGTTTAAAAATAAATATTGCCAAGACTAAATATAGCACTAACCAAACAAACATGGGAAACAACACAGAAATGACAATACAAAACCAAATATTAGAGAGTGGATTCATATATATACCTAGGTCAGACAGTAGAAGTAACAAAAGCAAATCTTATGGCGGATCTAAAATGAAGAATATCACTTGCGTGGGCCAGTTACGGAAAACTTTAAAAAACATTAACATCAACATTACCAAACACAATTAAAGCCAGAGTGTTTGACCAATACGTATCGCCTGTTTTGACATATGGAACGGAGACCTGGGCTTTAAATAAAACGATTGTGACTAGACTACGGATTACCCAAAGAGCAATGGAAAGGCGCATGATAGGCATAACACTCCGAGATCATATAGAAAACGTAGAAATAAGAAAAAGATAGAAAGTAACGGACGTGATATACAGAACATGCAAACGAAAGTGGAACTGGGCCGAACACATTGCCAGATTAAGTGACAATAGATGGACAAAGAAAATAATAGAATGGAGACATCGACACCACAAAAGAAGAATAGGACGCCCACAAACCAGTTGACAGACGACATAAAGAGACATGTAGGCGGAAACTGGATACAAACAGCTCACAACAGAACAGAATGGAAACGACTTGGGGAGGCCTACATCCGACGATGGATGGATTGACTTTGATGATGAAATAAAATTACCTTTCTGACGACATTCAACGGTATAAAAGAGCTTCCGTTATAATGTTCCTGTTAGAAATATGTTATCAATGAAGTAACAAGTTCCTTTGCACGACTTCCCAAATTCTTATCGGGTATCTCTCAAAAATAACTTTATTATTATAACGTGAAGTACGCCGAAATCGTCATTAAAATACGAGAAATCGGCAGTGAAGTAATCCATTGTTTTACTACTTTTTTGTAGGTGGCGAGGCGACAAATAAACGTCAGTCGACCGAACATAACCTACAAACGTTTGTTAAAATGTTACAATTTCACGATTTCTCGATTTCAAACAAAACATAGTGTACACCTCGGCACTGAAGTTCCTTTTTATCCCTCATGTGGTTTATTTGCTTTGGCCCTACGGGCCTCGGCAACTAAATCCACATTCGTGATAAAAAGTTAAACTTCGGTGCCTTGGTATACAAACTACTATTAGTTGTCACTTTTAAAACCTAATAAGATTTCAATAAACGTGACCATTGTGCATCTGCGCTCAAAACAGCCCACCTTATATGTTAATTATATATGTTTTTTGCCGTATGCAAATATTTTTCTATTATTATAGTGGTACGGATTTTGACGTCAAAGTTACATGCATGGTGTAAAGAATACAAGGTGAAACGCTCCCGGGATGGGCAATCGTTCAGAAAGTAGAGGGGAGATGTCAACCAATCCCCGATGGTCCTGCTCAGGAAATCTATCACAGCCGCGATCATGGTGTAACCATGGTTGCGACCGTATATTGTTGCTGGCACTGTCAGTCGATGTCAAATTCGAGGTTAGCAGGTTACGTTTTGCGTCAATCTGACACCAACTGACGCAAAACCTAACCTCGAATTTGACATTGACAGCGTCTTCAACAATACACTTCAGTACTACCAATCGTGCCATTTGTGGGACCATGTCCTATTGGTTGAATTTGAGCTCCGCCCACATTCTGCGGAACGTTACACCTTGTATTCTTTACACCATGGTTACATGCAACGGAAGATTCTTTAGAAGAACTATACAGTGAATTTATTTTAATGCGCAATGTGATATTCCCGTTTCCATGAGGACTTGATTGTTATTATTGGTATCTAATACAGTGAATATATTAATGACAGTGTGGTCAATTTTGGTTCAGTTTCTGATTGGTTGTTTTCATGATGTAAAAACAGTATGGTGTGCCAGCGTGCAGCGAGTGAGTGAGATCATACTGTCTCGCTTCTGCTGTTGACGTCACGTTGGGAGCACGCTTTGGAATTCAAATGACTATTCACCACTATAACATATAAGCCAATCACATTGCAGATATTTGCTTTTTTCAACCAATAACAGCAGTATATCACTGAATATTGGGCACCATGCAAAATATTCACAAAACAATGTACGTACTCAAAAAATAAATAGCCTTGTTGCGAAGTATCGCTTAGCAACGATGTTCTGTCCTTAGTGATATTGCTAGGTTACGTAACACTAAACCCCAACAAACTGTGTGGCTTGTTTTAAAAATTTTAAAATGCTTTGTTTTGGAAGTATTCCGCTGAATTTAATTGAGAATGAATAATTATATTAATTGTTGGATTATTTCACAATAAAGTTAATCGTTATGTATTAATGTTGTTAAATAGTCGTCCCAAATACCACTCGAAGTGGATATTTTTTTTTTTTATATTTTACCATTTCCATAGAAATTATTGCAAATTTCACTCAACAAAATCACATTTAAATGTCACTCGCCTTCGGCTTGTGACATTTTTGATGTGATTTTATATCGTGAAATTTAAACGCAATAATTTTCATGGAAACGACAAAATATTTGTCAAAAATATATCCACTGCAATGGCTCAGCATTAAACAACGAATTTATTTCAATACGCTAATATTAATTTCAGGAAAGTCAGCCTTATAAATGTCCACGCACCTACAGAGGACACTGAAGTTGTTCCATACTTTTCACACTATTGCTGCTGTTTGAATATCCATCGAAGACTATAATAGTATTTGGGCTAAAATGTTTCTGTACATAATGTACAAAAGTTGTACAAGTGAAATTAAAAGAATGATTTTGATACCAAACTTATATACTTGTCGCACCAATGTAGTATTGAATAAGCCCGAATTCAGACAACATCAACAACATCGGTTGCTTGAATAAGTAACTACAGATTTGTCAATCATTTAGAATAACCATTTACAAGATTTTCAATAGTAATATAACAAGGGCGAGACATACTTACCGATAATTTTGCACACGCCAAGGCTCTAGTGCTGGTTGCAATGAAAACTGACCCGAGGGCAGTTTTCTAAGGGCAACCAGCACGATGACTCTTGGCACGGGCAAAATTATTTGTAAGTGTGATGCCCGCGTTTATATTTTGAAGATTATTACATAAAACCCGTATACGAATTATGATTTAAAATTGATCTAATAATGCAAATAAACTGAAATTACGTTTTTCTTGCATTTCTATTTCTAATTATGACACCATTCACGGGGTCGATAATCATCCCTAGGGAGCTTATCGCTTGATAAGCAGCCCACGGGCGCTTATCAAGTAATCAGTTCGGGATTGGTCGACGACTTGTAGTCCACGCCGAACAGTTGAGAGGCTACTTAGGTAGAATTAGAAGAAATCGCCCTTTTTACATGCCACATTATCTGGATAAATGATAGTAGAGAAGTTTAAAATTGATATACATCAGTTCCTTGTATATTATAAGCAATACTATGATAGCATCAGTGAGATTCTAAAAGCCAGTCTTATAAAGGCCACTAATCTGACGTTAACTTTAAATCGCTGTTAAAATAAGCAAAAGTGCAGTCAGTGCTTATGACATTTTATTCAATAGTAAACAAATTTTGATGCGCTTTTGTTTATTTTAAGAGCGAATTAAATTTAACGTCAGATTAGTGGTCTTTATTAGACCGGCAGTAAATGAACTGAGATTCTTCAAAATGTGATACGAAGGCCAAAGTCAAAATCTGGGTGGAGTTCACGGCCACAGGATGATGCCTACTGCACAACACTGCTTAAGCTCAGGTTTGAGTTTGCAATCATGAAGATTTACAGAAACCCAGGACGAAGGATCTTCAACTAGAAAATGTAATGCAGGGCTGTTACAGATGGGACATGTTTCTGTTCCGACACCTCTTATTTTAAAGGAAAATCTACAACACTAGGAAGGGTAACCAAGGAAAATTGGCTTGGGCATCAACGACACCACAATGAAGCATATAATAATCAACTCGAGCAATAAGAATGAAGAAACGGTGAGGAGGTATTTTTTAAGCACCCTACGGCAGTACTGACTTTTGCAAGAAATAAACTGTAGAAATAAAAACGAGTAATGTAACTGGCAATAATTGCTACTGCACACAAAAAGCTGCTAAGATCATTCGTTACCTTTAGAAAAATGAATATAACTAGTGGTGTTGCCTGGTGGGAAAATATGGTGTCTATTCAAATGCGATTGTAGGGGAAAAATATATACGGGATAACCAATGTGAATAGAGAATGAACGACATCAGACTGTTGTTGTTGGTCCATGTAGTGAGAATGGAGCAGTGTCGAGACGGTCCCTAAAGTGGTGTCAGGACGATGGCGAGAAAAACTTGCGGACGAAAAGTAGAAAACCGTGGACAAGGCTCCACATGGGCTGTAGCTTCAGAAGAAGACGAATATTCTGGAAACACGATTGTTCTTGTATTTCCTTACCTGTCATTATATGAGCAGCTTCTATTTATTTTGGTATAATTGTATGACTAGCTCATGCTTCTTGGAAATGTCCATAATTAACAAATTTTAAACCCAGTATGCCATTTGGAGGAGGAAAAGGAAAAAGACAAATTAAGAGATTGTCCTTTCATTTTCATAAGTGATGTGTTAAATAACTACTAAAACATGACAACGAGCTATTGTAAAAAACCAGATACCTTTAACAAATTTTGTAATATCTCCTACTTCCATACCACAAAGGTAAAGTCTACCACAGGCGCTGGCTGCGAAAAACCTGTCTTTCGTCAAGGGTATAAAACGCACGCACATTATAGGCATTCCATGTGGCGGTGCACGTCTGACGTAAAAGTAGTTCTTGTTAGGGCTCGCATCCCACACCTACAAGAGCAACACATGAGTTTGCCAGAAAGGTATCAAACCCACAGACCTGTATAGCTCCACTACCATACGCCAGAACAATTTTCTCTTCGTCAGGATTAAACCTCGCGCTGTACAGCTTGCGAAAGTTGCCAGGAACCTTAGTTTCGTAGACCATCTTTCCGTCTGTTCTCTGAGTGTAGCCCCTTCTATGTTCCAACCAGGAAGGTCTGGCGAGATTCAAATTGCCGCTGCAAGTTCGGTTTTCCAGAAACGGATATACGACGTTTACGGGGTCGAAGAGCGGTGTCTCCTTCTGGTGCAGTGCCATCCCCATTCGCTGCTGCCGAATGCCGGCGATGCTAAAGGCCGCAACCGTTTGATTCGGGTCCATCTGGAACTGTAATTTTGAAGAAAGTTAAACTGACAGGTGCCGTTTATTTGTCTGTGTGCTTAGGCATTGTTATAGCAACAGCCATGCGTTTCGAGTATAATAAAGTACCTATATAGTAAACACACGTACTTACATTGTAGTGCTCTTGCTTTGCGCCTGATTTTCGAATGAAATAACAGCTTAAAATTCTAAAATTTTGTGCAAAAGTACTCGGGTAATATTTACCTATATTTTCTATTAAGAAAGGCACGAAAAAAATAGTGGAAGTAAGTAAGCTTAAGATTAAGCGACTTTAGAAAAAAAGCATCCCTCCTCCAGACCCAGAATATTTGCAAAATAACGCTTTTGGTTACTCGAAGAAAATCTTCGAATGCTTACCATTTGCCGCAGCTCTCAAGGGAGGACAGGTATCGACTAGCAACACTACGTTGCAACTACAAATCAACACTCTGATGGCAGAACCTTTAGATTGGATAAGTTTGTTGAGCAAGGAATGGATGCCGATGACGAATATTGTCGAAACTGCTTGACAAACTTAATTAATGGATACGCACCTTAAGATAGCTGAGTGGAATGCCAATGGGCTAATAAATCAAGCATTAGAGTTAACAGCATTTTTAAATGAGCATGTTATTGATATCATGCTGGTTTCGGAGACTCATTTTTAGTAACCGCAGTTAGTTAAAGGATAAAAAACTACACAATTTACGACACCAAAAACTCGGATGGAGCAACCCATGGAGGCAGTACGGTTGTGCAAGCTCAAGCACCATAAAATATTTAAGTTTTAAGTAAACTTATATAGGCAACAAATATTGTAGTTAAAGACAAATGTAGACTAATTACAATATCTGCAATCTATTATCCACCACGACATGCAATAAAGGCTGAATTCTTTAATACTTTACAAATTTCAGAAGTCGACAACCCTTGTTAGATTAATTTTCCAACGTAAGCCTTCGGAGCAATTTGGGCTAAATACGTTTTTGTGCACCCTCAAATAATTTGCAAACACAGTTTACACGTTTATATCGCCTTGAAGGAATCTAATTTTAATCGCACAGCTGTCCACGTCTTATTTACTTTCTCGTGTTCCAGACTAATTTCCGAAACACACAAACACCCTAACAATCTCAATTGGGACGAAGGCTTCCTTCTACGTGAAAAGTGCTAATTCCTAAGCCCCGCCCACCGCCACTGCACCGCGACAGCACTTGCTGAACCGCGACGGTATTCGCCTATAAATTCTCGCCTTTCTCCTTCCGATAGTTAGAAGTGTTTCGCCTCTGGCGTGGTTTACACGTTGAGTTACCGTGCTCGTCTATCCCTTCCATTGCAAAAGAGTTTCGCCTCTGGCGTGGTTTACGCGTTGAGTTACCGAGTTCTTTTGCTTTTTCTCCTGATGAAGCCCCTTACGAAACTGGGCGAAACGTTGAGTTCTTCCACCTCAATCATGACACGGTCCAATCCCGGAAGTCGTTTGTTACTTAATTGCCGCCAAGCTGCATTACGTTTGATTCGCCTTCCGTGCTATAATAACTTCCGCAGCGGACCTCGATAATGCAATTAAGAGGAATTCAGAAACCCCCATTGATTTGCAAGTTAGAACTTTCTGACCAATTAGAGAAATGTTTGCCTATTGTATTGGGACACGTGTTAGTGCATTCGACCTTAGTGTTTGCAAGCACGTTACGTGCCCTTTTTAATGCATTTGGAAGGTTTCAGTTGTGACACGTAGATTACCGAAAAATCTTCGTGTCATTAGCGCCGTGCGGCCGGATGAAAGGTGTGGCCTAAAACTCGCTTATTAGCATTTTCATTGTATTAGGACAAAGAAGTAGTGGTTATTCAAAATTTTTCAACGCCGCCAGTACAAGAGTGCACTGTGCAATCTAAAAAGTTTAAAACACGTGAACGTCAATCTTAAAAAGGGGGAACTCACGGCGGGACCGGTTGGAAGACGGGAGTGACAGTCGGTTTTTGCCCCCATCTTCTGAAGTAAGCAAACGAACATTTTAAGTAATAACTAAAGATCGTGCCCCGGACTGGTAATTGAGAAAAAGCCACTGTTGGGAAAAGCGGCGTATGTGTACCGAGTGTTGCTTGTTTTGTGGCAATTAAAGAACGTGTGCTTTCCTTTCTCTCATTCAATGTGAGCTAATAGTCAACCCAGAGCATTTAACCGACGTAGTGTTTATTCACGATTACACGGTAATACCGGGCATAAGTTTAAAGCAAGCCATTAACAACTCCAACTGCATCGTGTGTCCATCATCTGGGGTGCACTAACCCCTTTTCCAGGGCATCCTCTATTAAAGCCAACTTCTCTTAAAATCAGGTATGCAGCTGTAATTTAGATAATAAGGTGTTTGGCTGAATACGAATCGGTATTATGCTTAAACTAAAACACTTTAATTTAATTAGCAACTAACTTTTGCTTAATGTTATTGCATGTTGTGTGTCTTTTGAACTTTGCAGTGCTTTTATTGTAATTATGCTTTTTTAAATGAAAATCAGCAGTGTTATCAAAACTTCTTTTCTTTCAACTGGCTCAATTATTCGCTCAAATGGCATATACTTCAGTATTCTACATAAATGTTCTTTACAAAACACGGTGCGCCAAATATGGTTATTTCTAATTAACACTTATTAAGTATTACCTCAAGCTTCCAATTAGAGCACGAGAATCTTAACCCAAGTAGGGACGTGCCTTGAATTTAACATTTTTATATAATTTTTATTTCATTATCAGTCAAAATTTTGATTTATCGGAATTACAGTTTACTATGTGTAAAATTTTTTTAGACGACCACGTATGAAAGTAACATTATCGCGACAGCAGCCTACTACAGAAAGTTGACAATTTCATACACTAGCACGATATTATATCGTGCTAGTCATATCGTAACGGCACAAAGTTATTCAATAGTTATTTTCATGACAAGCGTCGAAAGTAGCAAATATCGTGCGAGTGTTGATTAGACAAACGAGGGCGTAGCGAAGCGAAGCCCGAGTGGATCTAAAACACGAGCACAGATATTTGCACTTTCGGGCGTGTTATGAACACTATTTTTTAGACGACCACTCGAAGTAAATTCTATTTTTAAGAATTGTTTTTATTTCGTTTGCAAAATTGATCGTTATATTCTTATTGGTACAATTATAAAAAATTAGAGCTTGTTGGAAGCAGAGCAACGAATAAAGCAAAAGCGTCTGGATTATTTGAATCACGGTCTGCTGAATTGTGTGACAAACGTCAAAGTGACGTTTGTCACACAATTAAGCAGGCCGTGATTTGAATAACTTTGTGCCGTTACGATATGACTAGCACGATATAATATCGTGCTAGTGTATGAAATTGTCAACTTTCTGTAGTAGGCTGCTGTCGCGATAATGTTACTTTCTTACGTGGTCGTCTAAAAATCACTTTGACGTTTGTCACACAATCCAGCAGACCGTGATTCAAATAATCCAGACGTCTGCTTTTGCTTTATTCGTTGCTCTGCTTCCAACAAGCTCAAATTTTTTATAATTGTACCAATAATATAACGATCAATTTTGCAAACGAAATAAAAACAATTCTTAAAAATAGAATTTACTTTGAGTGGTCGTCTAAAAAATAGTGTTCATAACTCGCCCGAAAGTGCAAATATCTGTGCTCGTGTTTTAGATCCACTCGGGCTTCGCTTCGCTACGCCCTCGTTTGTCTAATCAACACTCGCACGATATTTGCTACTTTCGATGCTTGTCATGAAAATAACTAATCCACTTCCCTAGGAACCTATGAAATTTTATTTAATAATGCAAGTGGCGTCCATACGGTAACTTGATCGAATTTCAAGTAAGTAAATTCGCAATGCCCTCCTTGGACGAGGGAAACAATTTTGCAATTAGTTATTATGAAGCGAGAATTAATATTTGCTTGTCGTTCATACCATTAAGTAGCTCAAATCGTAAAGAATGTGAAACTAGCCTTGATCCAAAATCAACAATAAACGTAAGTAAAACACAAATAATTTATTTTTCTCTTAAATACAGGACAAAAATAAGTGTATTGCGTATGTACAAAAATATGTAATCTTCGGGACTGCTCGGTATGATGATCTGGGGTAGGTCGGTTATCATCGAGCTTACAGTAGGTTAAGTATCTGCAACTTAGACAAATGCTAGTTGGTTGTCGGTGGACAAACTCGCAATTACTTGTATTAAAGTAATAAGTGATGTCTTAAAGGATAAAATTGTGACTAGTGGGTTACCTACTAATAACTGAGTGGTGATGCCAGTGGCTCGGAGGGCAGTGGAAGACGGTCCCGGAACTTCTTGCAGATATAACAGTTGATGTGAAGTTATAATCGCTCCTCAACGAAAATGCGGGCGCTTTGAAGTTGCTGTTTTTTCGATTTACACCTTCCTACGTTATCCAGCACACTTCGCCTTCAGGTAGGATAGTCGACGGGAATTAACGGTTCGAAGTGCTGGCGTTTCTTTTTCTTGAAGAACCAAAGCCGAGATCAGTCAGCGGAACTATTCGGTGAGTTCTGATGCCAGAACTATTCAGGGAGGAATGAGAGAGAGCGAGGTATAAATTTATTTTCTCTTGGAGAATTTCTTTGCTTTTATATGGTCCGCAGAGCCTTCCGTTTTCGTTATTTTGAAGTAGCGGTTTTCGTGAAAAGTGCGCCGAGGTGTCGTTTTGGCTGCATTCTCGAAATTGGCACATAATGGTCAACATCTCGCTTACTTGGTTATCGACTCATCTGGAAGTTTTAGGATTTCCAAATCCAGGCGCGGAAGGAGTTTTTCCAGCGTTTAATGTTGCTTAGAAAATAATTTCTTTCAGGGCAAACTTTACAAATTATTAGCAAACTCAAATGGAATATGCTTTCAGTTGAAGACATACCTGTTAGGATCTCCTGACGGCAGCTACCTTGAAATGTGGGTTATTTAAAAAAACTACCACCTTATGCTTATCTGACGTTCTACGAAGCTCCAGCTCCAGACGCTGCTATTTCCAAATGGGCAAAATGATCTCACAGTGAACCTCTCTGCTCTGATATTCTTTATCGAACCTTGTAGAACACAGCTCCGCCAAAACTACGGTCTTCCTCCCCCACACGATCATTTGATTAGGCACCACATTTTCTAACTACGCAACACTACTGATTATATTCATTTTTCTGAATGTAATGTAATTAACTTTTGGTAAACAGTAGTAGTTATTGCCAGCTACAATTATTGTTTTTATTTCCGCAGTTTATTTAAGGTACTTATATAGTACCTCCTCACTTTCTCTTCTTCTTGCTCGTGTTGGCTATATGTTTCGTTGTGGTCTTGTTGATGTCCAAGCTATCGTCCTAGGTTGGTGCAAATTCAAACCTGAGATTAAACAGTGTTGTGCAATAGGCATTACCTTCTGGACGCGAACTTCACCGAGATTGTGACTTTGGCCTTCGTACCACATAAAATCATTTTATTCAATTAACGGTTTTCTTTCAGTTCATTTAGGATCTCACTGTCGGTATGGTGTGGTTGCTTATAATATGCGAGAAACTGATGACATTTAGACAGATAATATGGTAAAAGTATGTCAGGACATTTTTAAAATTTACAAATGTGCGACTTTTTGGAGTATATACCCTGCAAGAAAACTGCGAGGCTTATCGATAGCATGATCTGTAATAGAGGGTTTCAAGTTATTATGGGAAATAAAATAAGTGGCCAGAAAAGTCTCAACAATGGATTACCACAAGGATCGGTGCTGGCCCCATTACTTTTCAGTCTATATATTGCTGATATACCTGAGACAAACAGCAGGAAGTTTGGCTATGCTGATGATTGGGCTATCGCCACTAGACATGGGACTTTTGAGGCAACAGAAGAAGTTCTAACATCCGACCTTCTTACGCTGTCAGAATACTTTCGTAGGTGGCGTCTAAAGCCTAACGTAGCCAAGACAGAAGCAGCCTGTTTCCACCTTAACAACAGGCTAGCTAATAAGGAGATTGAAGTGTTTTTCGATGGAAGACGCCTTACTCATAACAAGTACCCAACTTACTTAGGTGTAACACTAGATAGAACTCTGACATTTAAAGCCCACCTCACAAAACCTGCTGCTAAAATTATAACTAGAAACAACATAATTCAAAAATTATGCGGCACCACTTGGGGATCGTCTGCTGCAACTCTACGAACCTCGGCACTAAGCTTGGTTTACTCTGCAGCAGAATACTGTGCTCCTGTATGGCTAAACAGTGCACACGTAAACAAGATCGATGTGCAGCTGAATAACTCCATGCGCATTGTTTCTGGAACAATTAGGACTACACCCACATACTGGCTGCCCGTCCTAAGCAACATACCTCCGTCACAACTACGAAGGAAGGAGGCCCTCCTAAGAGAGCACAATAAAATTGTTAAGTCATTTTGCTGTCGCAGATGCTTAATCGCATTTCACGCCTTTATTCAGGTCTTTTTGGTATTTTAAATAGCCGCCTAGGCTTTAGGGCAGCGTGCCCGTATGCTAAACCCTTTTAGTTCTTTATTTGGCTCCATCGCCTAATTCCAGAATCATGATTTCGCACATATTTGGCCCCAAGCGCAGCATTTTTCGTCGGTTGGAGCTCCCCTCTGATGGCGCCGTGGCAGCCGAGCGTATCGCCCGCAAGAATTTCGAATCTTCTAGAAGGCATGCCGCTGAGGCGTGATACCATTGGTGCCGGCATTAAGTTGTTTCATTTTATCGCCCCGCGATTGGCTGCCAAGGTTTAGTCACGTGGGGACGCGACCAAGGTGACCTTTGCCAACGCTTCCCTCTGGGGATTCAGCCGAGAGCCGTCGATCGAGTAAGAGGTCGGATAGTGTATGCGTTCGTACGGCGCTCCCGCCCTTGGCGGGGGCGTCAGCCTTTTTCCCGTCGAGTGCTGCTTCAGCAATTATGTGACAAACGTTTTCGCCTTAAGTGGCAGTCAACCGCAGTCCGTTGCAGAGAACGCTTGTGTGGTGGTTGTGTGTGAGAGTTTTCGAACTGTCTTCGGCGTAGCGTGGGTGTTTTTGAGCCCAGTTCCTGCTTCCGTAAGTAAGGGGTCGTGCCCCCTTCATCTCGACCTACGAGGATCTGTCCCGCAGAACGAAAGTGGCCCATTTTTCGTCGTCCCGTCGTACGCGTCCTGACGCGCTTCATGTCGCCATTAAGGCGGATGTGCACTCATCCCTATAGCCGTCGAACATCGAAGGTACCTGCCACCTACGACTGCAGCCTGTCGCAACTCGACTGTACCAGGCTCCCTAACCGCCTACATTATTAAGGTATGTGTCTTTGAACTGATTACCGCTGTGAACGCGAGCGAGCTGTCACATCTCTGGTGCCTACAGGCACTGTCGTCATATTTGTCCATGTCGCGAGTGCTAATTTGATATTTGCTGTTCGCTGCATAAGGCGTCGCGCCAGCATATTTGTGCATTCTTTCAGACTTGCAGACTGTCCATGTCGCGAGTGCTAATTTGATCTCTGCTGTTCGCTGCATAAGGCGTCGCGCCAGCATATTTGTACTCATTACTGCTCATTACTGTTCATTACTGTTCATTACTGTTCATTACTGTTCGACATCTGTCGCTAAGTTTAGAGCGCACGCCAGCTGGTGCCCCTAGTTATAATCTAGTTTAGATATAGGGCGACGCACTCTGCTGCCCCATTGTAACCCGTCAGTCAATACATGATTTGTTAGCTAAGGAAACTATTGTTTTGTTTCGACTTGTGCATGTTCTGTTACAGATAAACGCCCCCTTCATTGTACTGATTATTGTGCGACGGAACGAGGGAGCTTTGAGCGTACAGGTAGGTGAGACAGCTGCGTAGTCGCGGTCGGATTGACACCTAATTACAATCCTTGCATAAGGCAATCCCGAAATTGTTATTTGACCTTGCAATTCTTGAGTAATCCTATCGGCGGAGTATTTTGCGTGCTTCGCTCCCGTCTAACCGTCCAGGCCCGGTTAGCCGGGTTAAGACAGGCTTGGTGGCGCCCTCCTAATTTCGACATACCCTATACATATATATATTATGCCGCCACACGCTTGCTCAGAACGTATCGTGTGACTCACGCCCGACTCCCTGAGCGTTCCAGCCGTGGCCTATTAGCCTATTTCGAACCGATTTCAGGGCAAGTGTGCCAGTTTTTCAGGACTGATTCCGTGGTGCGATGCTCACCTTGGGTGGGTGTCGTAAAGTTCTTTTAATACCGTAACAGGCTAATTTTGGCGCCATCTAACGTGGGGCTTTGTCTGTTTGGTTTTCTCGTTAAGCCCCTCCGTTGTGCGTCTTAATTTTGGCGCGACAACGTAGGACGTTGATGTTCATTGTTGTCTGTTATCATGTATATCGTTGTCACAAATGTTTTTTTCGTCATTTCGAAGTGGTATGGACTGGTAAAACCGTTTTTTTTCTGAGTAGAATATTTTACCGAGCTTCTTTTCTTGTTTTCTATATGTCTTTTCTTGTCTTTTCCTGTTCTTAGTTTATTTTCATTAGTTTTCTTGACCGTGTATATGTTTTTTTCTTAGTTGTCATTTGTCTTTACGTTTCTTTTCTTGTTTTCTTTATGTTTTTTCTTGTCTTTTCTTATTTTCTATTTGTGTTTTCTTGTTGTTTATCGCCTTTTTGAGTTTTCTTTTTGTGTTTTTCCATGTCTTTTCATATTTTGAGTATCTTTTTCGTCATTTTTACCGTCGTTTCTTGTTTTTCTTAGCCAGTTCATACTACCGAGATCTCTCGTTGCATTTAGTGCAGATTTTATCCCGTATTAGTCGGATTTAGTACCAGATGTTGTTGAGTGAAGGTACCGACCTTGTTTTTTTTAAGTCTTTTCGAAGGCTTAATTGGGAGTTTCGATTCCCTGTCGTTTACATTGTTTAGCCTTGGGCTAAGTTGACACTTTTGTTGTACCGAACTGACGTTTATCGATTTTGACGTCCACGTTAGCGAGGTTTATCGATTTTGACGTTGATGATTACCGATTTTGACAATTTTTCTTTTGCTATTGTTTGGTGTTGTGCCGCGTTGATTTTTGGTAAGCAGGTTGGAATTCATTTTCACCTTCATTACCGTGTCTTGGTTTGTTGATAAGTTTTGGTGTGCTGTTGGTGTGCTTGGGGAGATTCGCTCGTGCGGTTATTACGTCCCTCAGGCCATATTCTTAGTTGGTTTGACGTAGTTATTTTCGTTGGCCTTTATCTCATACTCATTATTATCATGTACCGCCCAACCTGGTTTACCGACTTCTTCGTGGACACCCCTAACAGTCATAGTAGTGTTTTGTACACTTTTCGTTAGCATTTAACGAGTCTTTACCGCTGGTCGGAATGCTTCGTACTTGTTGACGTTTTGTTGTCATTTATCGTACCCTTTTGTCTGATGACGTCATGTTGTCAAGTATCGTGTTCTTTGTGAACAGTTTCGTTGAAGCTTTTGAGCTTTGTGTGACACCAGGGCCCGGTTGTTCGCATGAGGTTTCTTAAGTGTAAAGTGTTTGAGTATTTAAAGGTTTTTGACTTTTTTTTGTAGTGATGCTCTGTTGTTTTCGTGGCCTAGCGCTCTTTTACCGTACCGTTGGCCGTCGCCATTTTCAACCACCTGTGTGGCATTACATAAAGAGAGCGTGTTTCTGGTCATTATGTTTCGTGCGGACCCTGTCGTCGTAAGGTAGTCCCTTTGGGCCGCATGGAGTTCTGAAAAGGATTTATTGGGCATGCGTCATCGAACGCCTACACCCTTGGAGACTTGGTTCTTCCGGATTTTCTTTTGGTGTTCGGTGTTGGAGTCACTTTCGAGCTCGCGAAAGTGGCCCATTTTTCGTCGTCCCGTCGTACGCGTCCTGACGCGCTTCATGTCGCCATTAAGGCGGATGTGCACTCATCCCTATAGCCGTCGAACATCGAAGGTACCTGCCACCTACGACTGCAGCCTGTCGCAACTCGACTGTACCAGGCTCCCTAACCGCCTACATTATTAAGGTATGTGTCTTTGAACTGATTACCGCTGTAAACGCGAGCGAGCCGTCACATCTCTGGTGCCTACAGGCACTGTCGTCATATTTGTCCATGTCGCGAGTGCTAATTTGATCTTTGCTGTTCGCTGCATAAAGCGTCGCGCCAGCATATTTGTGCATTCTTTCAGACTTGCAGACTGTCCATGTCGCGAGTGCTAATTTGATCTTTGCTGTTCGCTGCATAAGGCGTCGCGCCAGCATATTTGTACTCATTACTGCTCATTACTGTTCATTACTGTTCATTACTGTTCATTACTGTTCGACATCTGTCGCTAAGTTTAGAGCGCACGCCAGCTGGTGCCCCTAGTTATAATCTAGTTTAGATATAGGGCGACGCACTCTGCTGCCCCATTGTAACCCGTCAGTCAATACATCATTTGTTAGCTAAGGAAACTATTGTTTTGTTTCGACTTGTGCATGTTCTGTTACAGATAAACGCCCCCTTCATTGTACTGATTATTGTGCGACGGAACGAGGGAGCTTTGAGCGTACAGGTGGGTGAGACAGCTGCGTAGTCGCGGTCGGATTGACACTTAATTACAACCCTTGCATAAGGCAATCCCGAAATTGTTATTTGACCTTGCAATTCTTGAGTAATCCTATCGGCGGAGTATTTTGCGTGCTTCGCTCCCGTCTAACCGTCCAGGCCCGGTTAGCCGGGTTAAGACAGGCTTGGTGGCGCCCTCCTAATTTCGACATACCCTATACATATAGCCGTGGCCTATTAGCCTATTTCGAACCGATTTCAGGGCAAGTGTGCCAGTTTTTCAGGACTGATTCCGTGGTGCGATGCTCACCTTGGGTGGGTGTCGTAAAGTTCTTTTAATACCGTAACAAAATCACTGCAAACCCAGAACTACCGGTACATTCTGATATTCCAGACCTAAACATCAACAGGCTCTGTTCAAGGCACCCTCCTCTCTCCACCGCCAGGACTGAAGAAAACACAGTTTTTAACATCCAGAATATATGGATGGCACAATGGCTAGAAAACGCCCCACCTCGCTACCACGAACTACCATGTATCTCAGAAACACCACCCGGATTTAATCAACCTAGTACGATATGGTCAACTCTGAACAGGTTAAGAACGGAACATGGTAGATGCGCAGATTCGCTTCATAAATGGGGTAAATTACATTCTCCAATTTGTGATTGCGGAGCACCACGGCAGACCATCCCACATATAAAAGAAGAATGCATCATTAGAGCATACGCAGGCAACCCTGATGATTTCATGTTAGCGACCACTGGTGCAATTGAGTATATCACTAGACTAGATGTTTGTTTGTGATTGCATGTCAAATATAAGTATATATATACAATGTCTTTATACAATTTTATTTATACAATTTTAATATTTTTGTGTACCTATGCCATACGCTAAATAAATAAATTTGGAGTATTTCTGTTTAAAGATTCTGATCCCGCTTGTATATAGTTTTTCGGTCATATTTTTACGCTTAATAGTTCATCAAATTGTGTGCAGGCAGCTAACGGTTCATAGTTTTAAGCAGCTGAACGGCAGCTGTAATTTTCTGTAAGGTACTCCGTTTTGGTAGCTTCGCTTACAATTATTTTCTTGGTTTATTTAAAAGCCTACAGATTTGGCACGCAGTTTTTTTCTAGAAGCTTCGACGAGTCAGTTACCGGCGGGGATTTGCTGGCTTTGTGATTGGTTGCAGGTGGTCAGGCCACGCAGGGTACCTGGCATGAGACAGCGTAGCGCAAGTCGGTTTTTCTTTGAGTTAGTTAGTTGCCGGCTGAAATTGAAAGTGCGTCTTAGAGCGTGGCTTTGGGAGCCGCTTCGCGCACGGGGCGGCCTGTGACTGTGCTAATACAGCGTGGTTTGGCTTTGGAATACGTGACTGGCCGTGACAGTGCCAAGTGTTGCTTTTTGGGATGGTTTGTGAGTCTCCTGTATCGATGACCGCCGTTCTGTAGATTTCGAAGGCCTGAAGGGCAATTGTTTAGTCACATGGTTGGGATCCAGTCTTCAGAATGGGCAAACTACGGATCCCCACAGTCTTCGTTTGCTTCCCACGAGGTTCCGAATCAGTCCCTGCAAATCAGGGGATATTTGGATATGGTACAACACCCACGCATTAAGCCGCAGCCCGACTGCTCTAGTGGCGAGCTTACGACAATTAACGAGGCATGCCAGGTGAAGCCGACCAACAGGCAGTGTGCGTAGCTTGTAAACAATAATTAACGTACTTTTTTGCTAACAATCATTAATGCCCTTATATGCTAAATACCGGCTACCCGTTTGGACTGTTTGTAAACAATAATTAATGCACTTTCTCGCTAAATACCAGCCGCCAGCTTGGGCTGTTTGTAAACAAGATTTTATGCATGTTTTTGATAAACGCCAGTCATCCGCTTTGGGGCTGTGTGCTAATTTTCATAATCCCGCAACAGTTTAGACGTAGAGGTAAAGCGACCCCCAGCTGGGCCTATAGTTATAGTCCCCTTTCTTTTGTTGTGTTATTTGTTGTGTACGCTGACAACTTCGGCGCTTTTGTACATATTTGATAATGTGTTAAGCCAATAGATTGGTTTGCTGTACGTTGTTTCATGATTACCCCACGTGCCTGTGCATGCTTATTTTCAGGGTAAATTATACACTGTATCAAATTTATGTACGGTGGAGCCTGGAAGAAGTTCTTAAGCGTCGCAGGTAAGTCAGGGCGCCAGTCGCCGCAGTGTTGGGAGTCGTGAGGCTGAACACAGCAATTCTGCTATTTTCCGTTTAGCCTTCGGATTTCGCCAAGGTGTAAAGTTGAAAGGTAGGCTCATTTGCTTCCTGGTTTTTTGTGGACTTACCTTTGTATTACGTTTTGATTGATGGAACCGGGTAACCGGGTGGCGCTCAATCTATTTTATCACTATTTACCGTCCCTTAGGTAGTTGCCCGTAGGTAATCTCGTGTAGGACCACCCCTTGCTTCACTGAGTCTAGTCGGCATATCTTGTTACGGGCAGGGCAGCGGTTCTAGGTGGGTATTGTCCCGATTTTGGGTCCGCGCTGGCCGTCTACCTCTTTTGTGACGTTTTGTATGAGCTGGCGCGGTGTCATTAAAGTCAATTTCGCCTGTAACAAGTAATTTATTTTAATTCTACCTAAGTAGCCTCTGAAATGTTTGGCGTGAACTTCAAGTTGTCCATCACATCTTTTGGGGGATATCTTGTTTTCAAAGCCATATAACTTAGTGCAGGCCATGATATCACATTTTTAACAATGTAAAGGCCAAAACCACTTGAAGCAAAATGACACTGATTTAATGTCAATTTGGTTGACATTGCACAATGCATACGAGAAATGTTTAGCCTGATCAACTGAAAACTGTGGCTAGAAAGTGTTTTGAACAACTAAACACTTTAGCAATGCAGTTATTAAGAAAGGAATTATATCATTTTAACAACAGTGGCATTTAGTTACATCTAACCATGGACCATATACAACATCACAATAATCAAATTATGACAGAACCAGAGAATTGCACCGCAGGATATTCATTTCCTTGGTTAAAATATGTTTGTTGTAAAAAATTGTTTTGATAGTGGAATATGCACGCTAAATACACTTACTGACATGTGTTCCTTAAAACGCAATTTGTGGTCCGTTACCAGTCTTAAATTTTTGACCGAGTACGTAACTTTGGTGGAATTTTATTAATTAACGCTAGAATGTTATCTGTAAAACGAAGACGTTCTTTATTGGGACCAAAGAGCATAACAGACGACTTATATCAGGGTTAAGCTGAAAACCATGTTGTTGTGATATTTGATAAAGTTCTTCCAAATCGGTGTTGAGTTTTTTTTTTTTGGATTAAAGGGAATATATTGCTGTGGTTGTTATTTGTTGTGATTATTACATTTTATTGATATTAGTATTATTTAAATAAATGACTCTCTCATCCCAAAGGGTTTCTACATCCTAGCAAATATGATTGAATGTATAATTATAGACAATACATTTGTTAGTAAGATCATTTTTGTGGTCTTTATTATTTTTAAAAGTAATCGCTTTAGCCATGGCTTGTTTATCCAATGGGACCGCTACTTAATTAGATACCTATTTGCCAACTGATGGGAACAACTTTACAGACATGACGCTACAACCTCAAAATAAAAAAAACAAACGTAAGTAAATAGACGCCACAACAAAATATTACGAAGCGCTACTTCCGCAAATGCTCAAAAACCAACGCCATTTTAAAAGTTTTACCAAATTCTATTTTCAGGATAACTATCTGACCTTGTTTGGCTCCGCTCCGCGAAATAAGACACCAGGTGTTCCCGCAGTAAGTTCCACGACAACGGGGGCTCCTCTTTCTCTCCGCTGGCCTGCTGTAACAATCCAGATACCTTCTAACGCCGCCTGCAGCTTGAACCTCCGTCTTTGCCCCAGTTTCCAGGGCTCTGCACTGCTCATCACAAATGTCGCTGCCTCCTACCCGCTTCCAGGGCTATGTTAACCTCGCTATTGCACCAAAACTGCCACAGCAACACAGCTACCACTTGACGTCCTACTCAACACTTTCTTAAAACTCCCGTAGGGGTGCAACGAATCAAAGCAATCCTTTACAGCTTACCCAAAAGACACTACACTAATTATGAAACACTGAATTAGAAAAAAATGGGTATTTATTCGCTTTTAAAAAGGGTATTTGTGGGGAAGCTAAATTAACACACTTCACAGCTTGGTTTCGCTTCCCCCTTTTTTGTTTTACATTCTCACATTGTTATTTCCTGTTATATGCCTGCTCTGATTACATTTTTTGTTTGAATCAAGGCTAATACTATTTTTAATGGTGTTTTTTACAAATTATTAACGGAAAGTCAATTACTTTCATACAATTTGCAAAAATAATATTTGAAATGCTTTAAATGTTATTAACGGCTTTCATAATTTTAGAGGCTTTAAAAGTGTTTATTGCATAATATATTATTTGTGTATCGTCAGCATATGAATGGCAGTTAGAATTATTAAGTTTCTCAGAAAATGTTGACGTATAAATTGTACAAAGTATAGATCCAGGTATGGACCCCTGGGGTCAAGTTACTGGAGTTGCTTAGGAATGAGCGGAACAAATAAGCAAATCAAAGTTTGATGTGTCAATACTTTTTAAGCAAATTGTCATTCATTACGTTTTTTATTCGTTGTAGGTAAACGATAGTACTGAACTTATCTAGTTAATTTAGTGAAATATGTATTTAGATTTAAGTTTAGATTTAGTTTTTTCGTTCTTTTCTTTTTTTTTCATCATTATGTGGACGAACAGTTTCTGACTATTGTGATCTCAAACTGAACTTTGGCATATAATTTTATTTCTTTTGCTCGTCATGTATTGAAGTAGTTGCAATAAAAATCATATTATTGTTATTACTATTATTATTATATCAGGCCATGATTATGTCTATTTGTACAGTAGACAGGTTTTTCAATATATAAAAACTAAATGCCACTGTTGTCAAAATAGCAGAATTCCTTTCTAACTGTCGTGCTCAAGTGTTTAGTTCTTCAAAACACTTTCTAGCCGCAGTTTTCCAGTTGACTAAACTTTGCTTGTATGCATTGTGTAGTGATAACCAAATTGACATTTACATCAGTGTCACATTGCTTCTAGTGGTTTTTACCTTTACACCGTTAAAGATGTGATATCATGATCTGCCCTAAGTTATATGCCTTTGAAAACAAGATTTTCACCAAAAGATGTGATCGAAAACTTGAAGCCCACGCCAAACAGTTCAGTGCCTACTTAGGTAGAATTAGTGAAATCAGCTGTTTACTTTTAGCACATGTGCTAAAAGTAAACAGTTGGTTTTGAATTTAGTATTTTAAACTGGAAGTGAGGTTATAAAGTTATTCTAGTTACTTCTTTCGTTAGAAGTAAAGTGTTTTTTAAATACCTAATTAAAACATTATATAATGAACAAAGTAAAATTTGTACATTTATAATTAGCTTTGATAACTAACTATGACAGCTACCGGCCGCAGAAACAGTCACATGTGCCGTCAAGGCCATCTCTTTACTATGACATAAATTAGAGCCGTCTTAAATGCAAACCTTTGTTAAATCGACATTTATAGATTAATAACAGTAAATTTAAGGTCGTAGAAAAAATTTTGTATGCAAACTCCTGCTAAAAGTGTTATTACACTCGACATGTTATGAAACTCAGCCTAAACATTCACTTTTAGCACTTGTTGCACAAACAGCTATTTTAAGTGTAACTTTCTACAGCTTGAAAAATACTTCAGTTCCTAATTAAAAGTGGTAATGTATAAAGTCCCATTTTTTTACAAAACGTATTCGCAGATATCTTTTAGCTACTTGGTGTCTAATATTTATAATAATATTCTGGTGGATTGATAAATTACCCCCAAATTAAAATGTTTTCTTTAATAACCAATTACCTATCTCGTCGAATTAAACAAGTTCACGTTTATTGAAAAAAGAATATTGTGCTCGTACAATAATTTTAATCAAGTTATGGGTTGCCCTGATTAGGCTCATTTATTGAAGTTGCTGTTTAAATTCATGATTGCTGATATGCACAATATCGTATCATATGGTGCAATGTTGTTTCGTATAGCTTGGAAAATCCTTTGTTAAAAATGTTGAATGTTTGCGATTTTTTTTTATACACTAGTGTTTTTAGTTTTTTCCCACAAATAAAAACCAAAAAGATTTAGGTCCGAAAAATGAGCAGGTCACGCTACAGGATCACCTCGACCGATTAAAAATATTATTTACATTATTTGCGACCTTTCGAGCAAAATGTGGTGGTGTGCCGTGATGCCTAATACCAAATGTCCAGGACAACAGTTAAGGGGACGATCTCCAACAGATCATCCAAATTGTACTTGTAAAAATTTAAACACCTTTCAGCACTTAAACGATTTGTTAAAACAGAAGGACGAACCCAACGCCCAGAAATTAATGCTGTTCACAAAATAAGGAAAATCTAGTTTGAAAATGGATCCTGTGAATCGCGTGTAGGTTTACCAAGATCCACACATGGGCATTGTGAAAGTTGGTCATCCAATTGCGAGTAAACATTTTTCATTGCCATGTTGTTCATTTATTAGCCAATACCAAAATCTCACCTTCTCAGGATGATCGGCAGGTTATAGGGTTGAACACGTTGATACACGTGTACGTAGACTTTCAGGGCCCTTTTAGCACCACCTTCATAATAAGGCTCTAGCGTATCGTGCTCTCTCAAGATTTGAACAATTTTTTAAATTGGTTGCGGAGCAGGGTGATTCCTATTTTGTAAAACTATCCGCGTACCTTCTTGCATTAACCATTACGACGTTTCTTCATAAATGGTCAAAATATCCACAATTTCGTTATTTAAATAGTGACTAGCCATTTCCACCGTGTATACAAAACTTCCAAACTCAACTTTCAGACAAAATGACAACAGTGTAAAGCACAATCGACAATAATTGTGAACTGACTGTACCACCCTTAAACGAAAGGCGACCGCGGCCCTGGCTAGCGCAAACCCTTGTAAGATTATTGGCGTGAATAAGAACTAGGTGGTGGTGCTTATAGTTAGGAAAATGCATAAAGTCATTTGAAAAAAACAAGCGGGCGCCAGTCGTTAACCACGACAAAAAAAACAGATCTAGCTAACAATCGAATCCAAAACGTTCCTAGCTTTCATGGCTTCTAGCTTAATGATCCTAAACTCAGAGAAACGAACAGGTGTTCCAGTAGTAGCAGTAACAATATGCTTTAATAATAGTTAAAATATATAACACAGCACTATAAAAAAGTCAAATAAAATGTGCCTGGCGTGCTAAATGCACAGGTAAAACTATAATTGTAGCTGGCGACGCCACGCAAATAATACAAAAATGTTGTGTTGTGTCAACAAAAAAAAAAACTATGTAGCAACTGGGTCGCAATGAGAACGGCCAACAAGATGCATTAAATTAGCTAAACAACTAAGTTGGATCCTAAGTTAAAATTTTCAGGCTAAATTTGTAAAAACAACAGTTAATCAATACTGAATATTACAAGTTCTGGCACACGCGATAGCCGATATCGCAGTGAAATTATTTGACAGGCAGCCATGGCTGAGCAAAAAACTTATCTGAATAGATTATAGCTCGCTTGTATAGAAGGCCTTCAATGTCATACTACGAAAATTACAGGCTAATGCATCTAACTGTGCAAATAATAAAATCAGCTGGCATAAGAACAGAAAATACAACCGTGTGCTACAAGGCATAAGAAAGGGTTTAGATCTAACACAACTCGGTTTCATCGAGGCATTTGCGGCCGCTACCGGGAATTGTTCATTCTTGAATGAGCAGCCAACGTGAATAGACGTCTATTGCACATAGCTCTGATTTTGTGAAGCAATTCTTGAACCAAATCTAAATTCAAATAACTTTCCAAATCCATACAAATTGTTTTTACACAGATGCAAAAGAACGATATATGTGATTTCGTCAAACAAACCGTCAACAAGTTTTTGGTTACAGATAGCTTTTTGGAAAATCTGGCTACAGAGATCTCAGAATAAGTTATGACAGAGATTAAAGCTCAAATGCAAGACTTCGCCCAAAAATATGAATCCTTGGAACAAACAAATGCTGCACTAAAAAAACGTCGAATAAACGAACACCATTCATGACCCAGAACAACAATATATAAGACGGAAAAGATGAACTTGGAATCCCTGTAGGTAGTGTTCATGTCGACCGATGACATCATGTGAGAACATTATATCCATGAGGCAATTCATATGGCGACTAATCGAGAAGAAAGGAAGACAAGCATTGCAATGATCACCACATTATGTCAAGGAATAAGGATTGAGGAGGAAAAGGAGACTTAAGGTTGGCTGTTAAACCTTCTAACCTCCTCATTAGCTGAATTCTATTTAGTTCTGACTATATTTGACCCAAGACATAGTAAGCCTTATTATACAGTGCATTTTGCTCAAAATTGAAATTTTTGAAAAATCAATACAGCTAATACTTCAAAAATAATCAGATTTAGAGGAAAAGTGGTTATAAGCGAAACAGTTTATTATATTGTGCTCTATATTTTTAATTTGAGACTTTTTTATATATCTGCATCGGTTACGGAATCATAATAAAAAAAACTAAAAATGAACAGCCATTTTTAAATATGGCGGTCATTGCCCACCTTTGAATTTAGGGGACTTTTAGTATATTCAATGAAAAAGTAAAATCAACATTTCTACAAAATTCCTTGCGTGTGCTATTTTTTCAGTATAAACTAATACACTAATATAAACATGACATGACAAATAATAATAATAAAACTTTAAAAATTATTGTTACCTTAACGATGTAGAGGCTGGTGTAGTACTCAACTTGTACCGAGTTGCACAAAGTTGGGGCGCGCCTCTCGTGCTTGCGTAGCAACCATTGTGTGCAAGAATCCGGGACTGAAACTGATGGAACTATCGAAAAAGGTAGCTCAAATGTATAAGACTATATCTCCCGCCGAAAGAGAAACATATATGCAGGTAGCGTCGAAAGAACGGAAGACTTATCAATGAAAAGTCGATCAATTTTATCGCAACTACCCCGAAATACCACGCAACATTACAAAGCTTGCCAAACCTAAACCTGTATAACCTTGAGAGACACCGTTTTTTTTTTATCTCACATAGGTTAGATCGTTTATTATTTAATACAACACACTGCTGTTTTCCGGTTAAATAAGATTCCATTAATTTTAAAGCAGATTCCTCAAAACCCACATGAGAGAAAATTGCATATATTTGATGATGTAAAGTATCTAAGACCTTGGAAAAGTCGAACAATATTAACGCTGTAAGAGTACCCTATCACTTGCTCCTAATATGTCGTCAGTTATGTTAAGTAAAGCTGAGCAGCAGCTGAAATTATGGAGAAAACCAGATTGATAATTCGGCAACAATTTTTTTTCGAAATAACATCTGATCTGCCCAACCATGATTTTCCCAATACCTTGGATAATACTGGTAGTAAGCTCACTGGTCGTAGATCCTTTATTTCTTTCGACACATTCGTTTTAGCTATTGGTACTATACGTATTAACAACTTTCCACGCATCTGGAATTAAGCCAGTCCTCGGTTCGAATCCCGCAGGGCCGGAATTTTTTCGCAGCTTTGGCGATTGGAATCGGGCTCAGTGAGATCATTCACACACACTTGAGCACCAAATTAACTGTGCTCTACACAGAACCACTGGCCTAAGAGATAGAGTAACAAGGTCCACACATCACCAACTGGTTTCAGTGCAGCAGGAGAGAAGTTAGGATTTTGAGATGTGTATTTTTTTAGTTCCTCTTGGTACTTTGCGTCTTGATCCAAAGCTACACCAATCCACACAACTTTCTCTGAATCTGACATATTCATCCACTGTTCGTTACATTGATTTCTGAATGTCTTGCGGTCCACTCCAGAATCTGAGAGCTTCTTTAATTGTTCCCTATAGTATTTATAAGCCAAATCCTGTTAGTGGCTTTTTAGATCCAGGTTCTACAGGTTTAGGAGTGGCGAGTTTTGTAATGTTGCGTGGTATTTCGGGGTAGTTGCGATAAAATTGATCGACTTTTCATTGATAAGTCTTCCGTTCTTTCGAGGCTACCTGCATATATGTTTCTCTTTCGGCGGGAGATATAGTCTTATACATTTGAGCTACCTTTTTCGATAGTTCCATCAGTTTCAGTCCCGGATTCTTGCACACAATGGTTGCTACGCAAGCACGAGAGGCGCGCCCCAACTTTGTGCAACTCGGTACAAGGTGAGTACTACACCAGCCTCTACATCGTTAAGGTAACAATAATTTTTAAAGTTTTATTATTATTATTTGTCATGTCATGTTTATATTAGTGTATTAGTTTATACTGACAAAATAGCACACGTAAGGAATTTGGTAGAAATGTTGATTTTACTTTTTCATTGAATATACTAAAAGTCCCCTAAATTCAAAGGTGGGCAATGACCGCCATATTTAAAAATGGCGGTTTATTTTTAGTTTTTTTTATTATGATTCCGTAACCAATGCAGATATAAAAAAAGTCTCAAATTAAAAATATAGAGCACAATATAATAAACTATTTCTCTTATAACCACTTTTCCTCTAAATCTGATTATTTTTGAAGTATTAGCTGTAGAATGCTATTGATTTTTCAAAAATTTCAATTTTGGGCAAAATGCACTGTATAATAAGGCTTACTATGTCTTGGGTCAAATATAGTCAGAACTAAATAGAATTCAGCTAATGAGGAGGTTAGAAGGTTTAACAGCCAACCTTAAGTCTCCTTTTCCTCCTCAATCCTTATTTCTTGACATAATGTGGTGATCATTACAATGCTTGTCTTCCTTTCTTCTCGATTAGTCGGCATATGAATTGCCTCATGGATATAATGTTCTCACATGATGTCATCGGTCGACATGAACACTACCTACTGGGATTCCAAGTTCATCTTTTCCGTCTTATATATTGTTCTGGGTCATGAATAGTGTTCATTTATTCGACGTTTTTTTTAGTGCAGCATTTGTTTGTTCCAAGGATTCATATTTTTGGGCGAAGTCTTGCATTTGAGCTTTAATCTCTGTCATAACTTATTCTGCGATCTCTGTAGCCAGATTTTCCAAAAAGCTATCTGTAACCAAAAACTTGTTGACGGTTTGTTTGACGAAATCACATATATCGTTCTTTTGTATACCAAGGCACTGAAGTTTTACTTTTCATCACGAATGTGGATTTAGTTGCCGAGGCCCGTAGGGCCAAGTCAAATAAACCACATGAGGGATAAAAAGGAACTTCAGTGCCGAGGTGTACACTATGTCTTATTTGAAATCGAGAAATCGTGAAATTACAACGTTTTAACCAACTTTTGTAGGTTATGTTCGGGCGATTGACGTTTATCTGTCGCCTCGCCACCTACAAAAAAGTCGTAAAACAATGGATTACTTCACTGCCGATTTCTCGTATTTTAATGACGATTCGTACTTCACTGCCGATTTCAAATAAAGTTATTTGAATTTAGATTTGGTTCAAGAATCGCTTCACAAAATCAGAGCTATGTGCAATAGACGTCTATTCACGTTGGCTGCTCATTCAAGAATGAACAATTCCAGGTAGCGGCCGCAAATGCCTCGATGAAACCGAGTTGTATTAGATCTAAACCCTTTCTTATGCCTTGTAGCACACGGTTGTATTTTCTGTTCTTATGCCAGCTGATTTTATTATTTGCACAGTTAGATGGCCTTCTATACAAGCGAGCTATAATCTATTCAGATAAGTTTTCTGCTCAGCCATGGCTACCTGTCAAATAATTTCACTGCGATATCGGCTATCGCGTGTGCCAGAACTTGTAATATTCAGTATTGATTAACTGTTGTTTTTACAAATTTAGCCTGAAAATCGTACGACACTCATTAATGACCAATAGAAAAATTTGTTCACGAGACGTAACCAAGACAATACAAAAATTTCTTGGACATTTTTTGTAGGTAGACATTACTTCTTTTGAGGGTTTGTGTCGTTACGATTTTCTTACCGAATCTGCATTCGAGCATTAATCCATATCCGGAAATTATTTTCGTGCATCCAACAACGACCTAATTTGCCCTCGCGTCCCGCTCGGGTAAATTAATACGACGTTGTTGAAACGCACTCAAAACAATTTCCGGAAAGAATTAATGCTCTTATGAGATTATATGTGAAAATTTTAACTTAGGATCCAACGTAGTTGTTTAGCTAATTTAATGCATCTTGTTGGCCGTTTTCATTGCGACCCAGTTGCTACATAGTTTTTTTGTTTCTTGACACAACACAACATTTTTGCATTATTTGCGCGGCGTCGCCAGCTACAATTATAGTTTTACCTGTGCATTTAGCACGCCAGGCACATTTTATTTGACTTTTTTATAGTGCTGTGTTATATATTTTAACTATTATTAAAGCATATTGTTACTGCTACTACTGGAACACCTGTTCGTTTCTCTGAGTTTAGGATCATTAAGCTAGAAGCCATGAAAGCTAGGAACGTTTTGGATTCGATTGTTAGCTAGATCTGTTTTTTTTGTCGTGGTTAACGACTGGCGCCCGCTTGTTTTTTTCAAATGACTTTATGCATTTTCCTAACTATAAGCACCACCACCTAGTTCTTATTCACGCCAATAATCTTACAAGGGTTTGCGCTAGCCAGGGCCGCGGTCGCCTTTCGTTTAAGGGTGGTACAGTCAGTTCACAATTATTGTCGATTGTGCTTTACACTGTTGTCATTTTGTCTGAAAGTTGAGTTTGGAAGTTTTGTATACACGGTGGAAATGGCTAGTCACTATTTAAATAACGAAATTGTGGATATTTTGACCATTTATGAAGAAACGTCTTAATGGTTAATGTAAGAAGGTACGCGGATAGTTTTACAAAATAGGAATCACCCTGCTCCGCAAACAATTTAAAAAATTGTTCAAATCTTGAGAGAGCACGATACGCTAGAGCCTTATTATGAAGGTGGTGCTAAAAGGGCCCTGAAAGTCTACGTACACGTGTATCAACGTGTTCAACCCTATAACCTGCCGATCATCCTGAGAAAGTGAGATTTTGGTATTGGCTAATAAATGAACAACATGGCAATGAAAAATGTTTACTCGCAATTGGATGACCAACTTTCACAATGCCCATGTGTGGATCTTGGTAAACCTACACGCGATTCACAGGATCCATTTTCAAACTAGATTTTCCTTATTTTGTGAACAGCATTAATTTCTGGGCGTTGGGTTCGTCCTTCTGTTTTAACAAATCGTTTAAGTGCTGAAAGGTGTTTAAATTTTTACAAGTACAATTTGGATGATCTGTTGGAGATCGTCCCCTTAACTGCTGTCCTGGACATTTGGTATTAGGCATTACGGCACACCACCACATTTTGCTCGAAAGGTCGCAAATAATGTAAATAATATTTTTAATCGATTGAGGTGATCCTGTAGCGTGACCTGCTCAATTTTCGGACCTAAATCTTTTTGATTTTTACTTGTGGGAAAAAACTAAAAACACTAGTGTATAAAAAAATCGCAAACATTCAACATTTTTAACAAAGGATTTTCCAAGCTATGCGAAACAACATTGCACCATATGATACGATATTGTGCATATCAGCAATCATGGATTTAAACAGCAACTTCAACAAATGAGCCTAATCAGGGCAACCCATAACTTGATTAAAATTATTGTACGAGCACAATATTCTTTTTTCAATAAACGTGAATTTGTTTAATTCGACGAGATAGGTAATTGGTTATTAAAGAAAACATTTTAATTTGGGGTAATTTATCATTCCACCAGAATATTATTATAAATATTACACACCAAGTAGCTAAAAGATATCTGCGAATACGTTTTGTAAAAAAATGGGGCTTTATACATTACCACTTTTAATTAGGAACTGAAGTATTTTTCAAGCTGTAGAAAGTTACACTTAAAATAGCTGTTTGTGCAACAAGTGCTAAAAGTGAATGTTTAGGCTGAGTTTCATAACATGTCGAGTGTAATAACACTTTCAGCAGGAGTTTGCATACAATATTTTTTCTACGACCTTAAATTTACTGTTATTAATCCATAAATGTCAATTTAACAAAGGTTTGCATTTAAGACGGCTATAATTTATGTCATAGTAAAGAGATGGCCTTGACGGCACATGTGACTGTTTCTGCAGCCGGTAGCTGTCAAAGTTAGTTATCAAATGTAATTATAGCTAGAGAGGTTGCAGAAGAAAACACAAACAAATAATAGCAATAGGGGCATTTATTTAATTCCAAAAATCACAGTAATACATGAATTACTTGCATTTGCCCTCAGGCCATGTAACAAGAAATAAAGTGGTAGGAATATTGCCTATCAAATGAAATAATAAATCAGAAATACGAATTTACTTCCAATTATTCAATCCACAAAATGCAAATTATAGCTTAATTCGCAACTCCAGGACAACACATGTGCTCTCGCAATTGACATAAACGCACAACGCCTAAGGCGCGGCTCATGATTTACAATGCACATGCTTATTTCAGCAATTTTAAATTATTTAAATTCTCGCTCATTAGCGTCTTAAAAGATTGAGCCAAAAAATTGATTAAACTCGTTCAGTTTGATTTGCTAAGATCTTAGTAAGAACTGACATAATTAAGGCTAATGTCTTTGTCGAAAAAAACAGAGCTGATAATGGCATGTACTTACAGTTTAACTTGATGTTGAAGTCCAGCAATCGACAAGTGGAATTATCGCGGTGTGTTGCATTTATCCATGAAGACGCTAAGCCGGATTTGTCTGCTAAATTCTGAGACTCCCAAGGTCGCCACTCTTAGAAGTTAGCTAACCACAAAAGGTAGCGGCACATGTCGGGTATTCCTAACCCATGCGGAAGCAGAATCGGGGAACTAAATTAGCTGAATTTTTAGATTTCGTTTGAGCCCAGTTTAGCCCATAACAAACATTAAACTATATTAGCTCACTCTAGTCCGTAGCTGCTAAATTTTAGCCCGTAGCTTCTGAGTTTTAGCCCGTAGCTGCTGGACGAACGGTGTTCACGGTCTAATTCTTGCAGAAGACGCATCGCAGCGATTTTATTGGCAGCGCAAGGGAATCCAGCCTAAATATAAAGATCAGTACGCAAGGAATACAGTAAGATGAGCTTTCTTACCTACGCAGAATGCGCCTTACGAAAACAACGTCTAGCGGTTTTGCTTGTTAAGCAACAAAAACAGCTTTACTTTAGCCCAGCAATTCAAATCCGCGAGAGCGTGTTTCTCGAAAAATTAATATTCTGTCAGCTATTTGGCTGTTTGAGCGGCCTACTAGAATCGAAATGCCAAACAAACTCCAACGCGAAAACCGCAGGTATTTATCAAGTCGCACACACGCCTGCTGTGATAAACTTGAATTCTTTTGCTAATTAAACGATTACTAAAAGCCAAGCAAGAAGATGTGAAACAGCTGAAATGAGATTTTTACGCACATTTCTACCTACACAATGTTGGATCATAATGAGGAAATTAAATTAGGTACTTAACTTAACCTAAATAAACAAATAAAACAATGCAGAACCAATTGGCACGAATATCTCCATAGAATGCACGACTTCCGTATACCGAAACAACTGCTTCATTACCAGCCTACAGTTGGAAGAAGAAACGTTGGACGCCCAAAAACGCTGGAAAGACCAGCTTTAATCTGTGACATCGGAAAAAACCAAAAGGTTTAATCCCTGGCGCTGATAATGATGATGATGAATGCTAATTGTTACTATTTACAGCAGGATAAACTTTGTCGGTTTTGTGTACATAAGTAAAGCTAAGTTTTCGCAGTTGTAAATAGTTATTTTTTTGTAAATCGTAGTTTTTGACATCTTTACATTTCGTAGTACTTTCAACAATGTTTATTAGTAAACATTCTTAAGAACCGAAGTTTTAAACTTCTGTTTTGGGATGTTGGGGGGTCCAGGAGCGTTAAACTTCAAGTTGTCCACTAAGATTTTCTATGAAATATAACGATTCTAATAATGTAATGAAGTTTATTATGTCATTTAGGTATGTAATAGTAAGTTACATGCAATCAAAATACGCTCAGACTTGACGACTTTGGTCCGCTCTACAAGTCGTAATTTTAACCGCATTTCAATTTATAGCTAATACATCAAATTGCAGGTATTTTCAAGCTCTACAAGTTTTATAATAACTTATTTTTCGCTAAATGGGACGAGAAACGAAACACCAGTGACGAAGCGCGAAAAAAAGATCTCCACCCCTTCACTCTTTTCTTTCCCTTTCGATATTTACCCGGAAAAGCAATCGACCATAAATATTGCAGAGCACAAAAATCTAAAAAAGTCTACTTTATTTTCATATACCGTTAACGGAAACCGAGTTATCGCAAACAAGTCAAACACACCTTTTTTAAGATGGCGGAAATAGCACATAAGAAATCTTGGTCGACAATCTGAAGTTAAGCTTTCCTGGACCCCTTCAACACCCCAAAAAAGGAATTTCAAATTTTAGTTCACTTTCAAGCAAAGGCCTTCTTTTTGTACAGTGACTTGAACTAATTATATGAAATGTGTAGGCATTTTATATAATGTTCGCACGGTTGCAGGCTGATGATCATCACCAAAGTAAGTATGTGTTGTTCTAGCTGGTTTTGGTTAGTTACAGCCTTTGATCGTGTGTGTTATAAACCAAACCTCCTTCCACATACATTTTGTAATTTTTTGTTATTAGATAGGTTAGGGAATTATTGCTGGTAATCAGTTGGCCTGACTCTGGTGAGTTCACCACTATTGCCTGATGCCGGTGGTGAGTTCGCATATAATAAATACCTACATTTGCTAGGGTGCTTAGCTAGCGTACATCTGCATTAAACCCACTGAGTGCTAACATTTACTTTAAAAATATCATGCATACAGCTCATTAGTGAATATATGTAATGCTCAGGCAACATACAAAATAGTCTTGAGATGCATTTCATTAACTACCATTATATAAAATGACTGATTTATACAAGTTACCTGTAACACATACATGACCTATTAGCTTTCACCAGCCTAGTGGAAGTGGATACCATTTCTCTTAGGCAAACTTTTCGTTGCTAAAACAAGTAGTTTCCATGTGCAACTGTCTAAAGAGCAGTCCAGAATGTACCAAAACCGCATTAGGAGCATGCATAATTGCATATCAGGTTTCTGGCTGTATTTGAGTTGTTCGAATTTCAAACACATAAATATAAAGCTTTCTTCCCTGAGAACAGATCACTTAACTAATAGATGTTAGGTAATTGTTCATTTATTTTTAATTGAGAATTAAGAAATTCAAATTTACGATCGAGAAAAGATTCTTTCTGTGAATACAAGCAATCTGAGACATTGTATCTTGCACGAGCCTCTTTTAAGAAATTCTGCTTATAAGCTTTGTCTACTAAATTCTCATATTTCATAGTTAGAGTAGGTTTTATTTTCTTACAAATTTATTGATTAACATGAATGTGCTATTAATAGAAATCTCTCAAGTAAAACATTTTTGCTGTGGATACCTTGTTTATTGCCGAGTTGCGGGGCTTTAAACATTTTCAGTTTTAAACTCTGTAGTATACTGTTATACTACAGGAATAACTCTACGAGTAGTATATCACTATACTAGAGGTACACCTTCCTTTGACGATTACACAAAATAAAAGAAAATGAGCAGTATTTTTAGATATCAAATACACTCCGCAAAAAAATTATGGAATCACCTGTTCTTTTTTGTAAGAATTCTTTTTCTTCCAAATTTTAAGTTTTATTACTAAATATTGACTAAAAAGTAAACTGCGAAGCAAAAAAAACAAAGGACACAACATAGTGTGGTAAACATAACAAAGAGGAAAATTAAGAACAAAGTTAATTTAAAAAATTTATCTAATAACGGGTATTTCCGCCTCTAGCAGCTATTACTGCTTGTATACGCCTAGGCAAAGACTCGATAAGGCTCCTGATGTAATCTTGGCCTATCTGGTTCTATTCTGCCATAACAGCTGCTTCTAGCTTATCCAGCGTAGTTGGTGGAACATCTTTGTTTTTTAGTGCCCACCCGATGCGGTCCCAGACATGCTCTGTTGGATTCATATCTGGACTTTTTGCTGGCCAGACCAAGACACGAATGCCGACCTCATTTAAGTAATCTTGAACAATATTAGCTACGTGTGGCCTCGCATTGTCGTGCATTAACAGAAAATCTAGGCCTATGAAAGGGACAAATGGGACCACATGTGGCTCTAAAGCATGCCTTATGTACCTATCTGCAGTCAGGGAGCCATTGCAAATGACCACTAGGTCCGTTTTAGCCTCCAAAGATATGCCACCCCATATCATGATCGATCCACCTGCGAAATTTGCGGGGTCCTTGAAGTTGCACTGGCTATAGCGTTCGCCGTCTCTTCGATACACCGGCATACGTCTGTCTGACGAGAATAGACAATACCTAGACTCATCCGTGAACAACACGTTAGCCCAATCTTGAACGATCCAATCAATATGATCTCTCGCAAATTGCAATCTTCGAGTTCGGTGTTCTCTGGTGAGTATAGGTCCTTTGGCCGGTACTCTGGCACGTATTCCCTCTTCTCGAAGTCGGTTCCTTACCGTTTGTGGTGTAATGTTTACATTTCGAACATTACTCAGTTCATTTTTAAGCCACCTTGCCGTGCAATGCCTGGTTCGCAAGGCAGAAATTCTTAAAAAACGATCATCTAAGGCCGTAGTTGCCCTCTTCCGTCCTTGCCCTGGCCTTCTATTGTATATCCCAGTTTCCCTGTATCTACGTACGATTTTTGAAATCGTCGATTGTTGCACACCTATCACTCTGGCCACATATCTTTGACTTCTACCATTTTGAATTAAAGAAATGGATGTGAAGGTGTATCTAAAATAAGTAGAAGACTAAATTTATAAAATTAGAGGTTGCAATTTAAGTACCCGATTATATTTAGAACAATCGATTTATCTCTGACTTATACAAAAACAGTTCACATGTTACTTTTCATATTTACCAAAAAACTACTAACTATTGGGCCTACAAGATCAGGGTTATTGTTGTGGACATCGTGGCTTCCTGTAGCTTTTCTAATAACACAAGTTTTGTTACGTTTTCGCAATTCTTCTACAAATGGCCTAAAGAAAGCAAGTTGTGTCGTTTCTGAATGAACAAATAAAACAGGGCAAGTAATAGGACATTTTCTTGCAAATTTTACTATAAAGTCCAAATCAAACAATGGATTTACAAAGGCCTTTAGGCGAGGATCCGTAGAGAAGTAGAATTTCCCACCTTCAGCTGGAGTTAACGAACGCTTTACAAGTGCTTCTGCAGCTTCTTTATACAATTCGCCCCACAGCCTGGAATCCATTAATTTCGTTACTGCCTCTTCATACGTGTACATTGGCTGCTTATTTTTGGATATATTCTCCTCAATTCGTGTTAAAGCTTCAAATTTGTCAATTAAGTGATCTTTAAAATTAGACACACTAACAGGGTATAGGTAGAAGGCATCCAGTACGATTAGCTTGAGAACATGCTCTGGATACAGCTGTGTGAACAGGACTGTCGTCTGCCCCCCCCAGCTGTGCCCCATGAAGATGTATTTTTCTCTGCCCAAGTAGGTCACTATTAGCCTAAACGTAAGAAGGTTATCCAGTGCAGATATGAGTAGATGTGGCGGGTAAGGGCTCGATTTTCCATGGCTCGGTAAATCAATGCAAATGTAGTAAAACGATGCGGGTAGAAAAGGCAAAAGCCGGTCGAAGGAGCCTGCATTATCGCCCAGCCCGTGAATAGTCAAAACTGGAGTGTCGGCTTCGTTTCCCCATGCTTTCACTGAAATTATTAAAAGGTAATTTTATTGTGGTTTTAAATTTCCCGCCAATAAGTAAAAGGTTTTTCTTTGGAATACAAGGCACTTGGGCGCTGTACAAACACGCAAGGACGAAAGCTGTGGTTAAAAACGTAATATAAACCACATGTTCTATAACTTTCACCTTACCTGCCACATGGCCCCATGGAACGGGTATTTCGAATTCTTTTACGTCCATTGGTTATGTTAGATCTAAAGCTAAAAAGTTGTGCTTTGTCATGCCAGTTTTTGCTCGTTTTATCTTATTTCGTCATTCACACGATAGCTACTAAAAGCAAGCTTCATTAAACGCCTGGTCAATGTCCAGTGCTCGTCATTACTCATTACAACTAGGCGCATTTCCGTGCCTAATTATACTGTTCTATTACATTGCATCAGTTTATAACTAAAAAATTGAGTTTTACTCGTATCAGTCGAATCAACAGACCCGTCAAGATTTTTTTTTCATTTTGAGAATGTGTATTTTAAAATTTTCCGTCAATAAAAGTTAGGTTACAGGCAGCAACATAACCACAGAACTAGTAGACAGGACCGTACTCACTACTCACTACTCAGCGATTTTTTAAATTGATACGGAAAAGAAAAATGTCTATGAAACGATGTGAAAAGCTAAGAGAAATCAAGGTATCTTAAACAACTTTTATCCGCAAACGTCACAAAAGTGACAACTTATGTGTCTTTATTGACAAGGTAAAAGTGTCACTTTATCTGCCTAAGCAGATAAAATAGCAACTTTTGCGTACTTTTTCTGCCTAAGCACACAAAATCGTTGCTCTCTTTCTTTCTTTCTATGTTTGTTCGCTATCTCCTCCGAAGATACTGGACCGATTAAATTGTATGATGGCTTAAAATTTTGCTAATTTTTAGACTTAGATCGTAGGCCGGTTTTTATTTTCAAAAAGAGTACGAAAAAGTTTTAATTTAAATAAGCATTTGTCGCCGTGGGTTATGGTGTGACAGCTGCTGTGGCCGTGTGCTATTAGCTCGGGTGATTCAGTATGATCATATATCATTACAGTAGCGCGTTATTTGAACAACAGAGGTTGGCGCAGGGGTACTGTGCTCGCCTGTCAATTTATATTAATGAAATTTACCTGAATACCTTTGCGGATAAAATAGTATATGTTATTCGGAGTAAAAGTGACTTTATGTGGCTTAGCTGAATTATTTGCCTCACTAACGTTCGGCTAAATAAACTTCAGCTTCGCCACATAAAGTATCACTTTTACTCCTAATAACATAATCTACTATATAGTTGAATCATTCGAATTGAATGTGTCGTGAAGGGTGGACGCATTTTTGTAAAATGTGGCCAAAATTTACAGAGATATCTGTCACTCAATGACTGTGATTTTTTAAAAGTTGCAATACGTATTAATAATAATAATAATACTAATAATAAATTGATTCGATATGTTATAGTTGTAGAAAAGTAACATAATATAAAATTATAAAATAATGAAAAAATACGAAATTAAGATTAAGAAAAGAATAACTATATTTCACTAAAAACAATAACCTTTTTGAAATTAATAAATACAAAAATATGTTGTTGCCTTTCAGGCGAGGTAAATAATAAAACGATATCAAGACCAAATTAGTAGATTAAGTAATGAGGGAGAGAAATGCGTTATTTTGCTGAGGCTCTGAAGCAAAATAGCATTCTCTCCGAGTTGCATATACTATTTTTTTCACGTTTAAGATTTAAAACGTCATTTATTGACATTTTAGTTACAATTATTTTAAAATTAGTAGCTTATGGTAAATTTTAAAGTTGGTGGCACTGTAAGTAATTATGACAAGAGCTCACAATTATGTCAAAGTCGAGGTTGGCAGGTTAGGTTTTGCGTCAATTTGTGTCAAAACTGACGCAAAACCTAACCTGATAACCTCGAATTTGGCATAATTGTTGTGTCCGTCACAATGAAAACTCCATAGGGAAACTTTTGTCGTATTTAGTCTCTAGGGAGTAAATGTTTTACTTCTGTCACAATTTTGATGCTATAGAAACCGACTTCTACTCCCGGGCGTGGAAAATTTGTATATTATACATCAAGGTAGCGAAGCGCAGTATTATAACCTGAGCGCGAAGCGCGAAGTATCTATAGCGCGAAGGTTATAAGACGATTCGCTACCGTGGTGTATATATTATTTTTTGCACTACCAAACGGCTTAATACCTAAATTCCCAACAAATTTCCAAAATATTTTAACTATCAACCTGACAATACAGCTCTTTAAAACTTTAAAATTAAAATAGTCATATTTGGTAACTTGGCAATTTATTAGTTACCACGGTGAAAATTGTTTATTTTACTTTCTCTCCCGTGGTAGAGAAAATCAACTTCACGACCTAAAGCTAGGCTAATAACTGTGAGTCCTGAGACTAGTAGTGCAAAATAGTACCTATATTATACATCAAGGTAGCGAAGCGCAGTATTATAACCTGAGCGCATATTAGATACTGAGCGCGCAGCGCGAAGTATCTAAAACGCGAAGGTTGTAAGAGGATTCGCTACCGTGGTGTATATACTATTTTTTGCACTACCAAACGGCTTAATATCTAAATTCCCAACAAATTTCGAAAATATTTTAACTGTCAACCTGACAAAACAGCTCTTTAAAACGTCAAAATTAAAATAGTCATATTTGGTAACTTAGCAATTTATTAGTTACCACGGTGAAAATTGTATATTTTACTTTCTCTCCCTTGGTGGAGAAAATCAACTTCACAACCTCAAAATAGGCCAATAACGGTGCGTTCTGAGACTAGTAGTGCAAAATAGTATATTATACATCAAGGTAGCGAATCGCAGTATTATAACCTGAGCGCATATTAGATACTGAGCGCGCAGCGCGAAGTATCTAAAGCGCGAAGGTTATAAGACGATTCGCTACCGTGGTGTATATACTATTTTTTGCACTACCAAACAGCTTAATACCTAAATTCCCAACAAATTTCGAAAATATTTTAACTGTCAACCTGACAATACAGCTCTTTAAAACGTCAAAATTAAAATAGTCATATTTGGTAACTTAGCAATTCATTAGTTACCACGGTGAAAATTGTTTATTTTACTTTCTCTCCCTTGGTGGAGAAAATCAACTTCACGACCTAAAAATAGGCCAATAACGATGCGTTCTGAGACTAGTAGTGCAAAAAATTAATTATGTGAGTCGACTTCTGATATTAAGGTGAAATTATTACATGGAAATTAAATTTACTTCTTATTTCAATTTCTTTTAATAACTAGCGTTCTGCATAGCCACATTCGGGGGGAAATGCAAAATAAATATACATAGACCTATATCTTCGATAGCTACATAGATTAATATAGTTCACGTTGGAAAATAAACGTTTACTAAATTCTCCTGAGCCGACGTTCTGATATTTCAATGGGGTTCATGAAATAGTATAAATATATAGGATACTTTAAGGTGTTTTTAATTCCTCTAGTAGGGTGATATATTACCTCACTTTTTTTATTAATACGGAATTGCCTATCTTGTCTAATAACCGAGTTATTAAACAAATTCACTTTTATTCAATAATAATAATAATCATCATCTTTATTTCCAGAAAAAAAGAGCACATACATGTTACATTAAAAACATTGTTCAAGGAATGCGATGGCGATCAGATGGTTCCTAGAAACATCTAGGAGGGTCTACTCTACCACACCACCGCTACATTCGTGAGATTAAACACTACAGTTAGAAATACAAAAAGGCTGAAATAAAAACAATCTGTTTTTAAATTAAACAAAAATCCTGTGACAGGATTGAACAAAACGCTATACAGCACTCTTGAGAAACTAAATCACTCACTTGTTCGTCTTTTTACCCTCGGCTTTGCCTCGTGTATAAAATCGACAAACGCGTGAGTGAAAATTCTAATGAAACTTGGTGTAGGTTAGTATTTCATAAAGTGGCATTGCGCGGTCAAAATAAATTTAATTTATTTCCACCAGTGACGTGCATCGGGGCCACCTCAGTTAATTTCTTTTAGAAAAACCTGGTACGCCACTGATTTTTAACCAAAAGTATGGAAGCTATTGTAAGATTGTTATTAAATAATATTTAAAAAGAAATCTTTAAACTGTATTTAAAAAACGAAGCCGTTTAGGTCCCATTAACATCCAATGAGAGAAATTGCTATTACATATTTTACAGTTTTTCTAAAACTTTCATAATGGCTAAAAAACATTGGCGTACCAGATTTTTCTAAAATAATGTAACTGAGGTGGCCCCGATGCACGCCACTAGTGGAAATAAATTAAATTTATGTTGGCAAAACAATACCACTTTATGAAATACTAACCTGCACCAAGTTTCATTAGAATACCTCTAGGCGTTTTCCAAATTTTTGAAAAAAAAATTGTTCAAACTTCAACATCCTGTATCTTGAAAACGAAGCCGTTTAGGTTCCATGTTTGTCTAAACTTTTTTGTTTATTTTGTGCTGGAGAACAAGTCCCTAAAATAGTGCCGTGCAATTCCGAAACACCTTGTCAGTTTTGACACAGACTGATGCAAAACCTAACCTGCTAACCTCGAATTTGACATAGACTTACAGTGCCACCAAAATTGACAGCAGGGTAACCAACATTAACAGTGTCAACCTAAGAAAAAAAATCACAACTATTTATGATCACCCCGTATATATCGGCGCCGTAATGTCTTCGCCCGTTTCCAGACCCTACTAGCAATACAGAAGTATTAGATATTGCAATGGTTATGACAGCTCCACGTTGGGTTTGCCATACCTATTTGTAATGGTTTGGTCTGTGTTGTAATATTATATTAAAGTAGATAAAATAAATAGTAATTACCACTACCTGCAAATATTCTTTTATTTAGGTCAAATTTCGACTGACTAAAAATACTCACTGGGTTCGTTAATTATTTATAAAGTAAACAGTATTGTGCCCTCTATTATACTTCATCCATCGGCAATTTAATCTTACAGAGGCTAGGTCGGTAAGCAAGATGACTCGTACCTCAGGGTTGGATTCACCGGTACATTAATATTAAATTCGTGTGATACGCCACTGGAATATAAATTTAACTCGAACGCGCAGACGCTATTGCTGTCAAAAACCTAGCACAAATCGGTTTATTTTGGTGCGATTCGTTTTTGTGATTTAAACTAATAAAAGATGTTTTATGAGCGATTTATCAGGTAAATTTTGAATTATCGCGCTCTTATAGTCACTGATTCTCATTTGTTTGCAGGCAAAAACCTCCACTTCGTTGTTACAACATTAATTTGTTTTTTGGAGCGTCATTATGGGATCAACATAACCGCAAACTTGATTATGGCAATTACTGGATATTTGATTTTGGATGGATGCTACACTCTGCCTGGGTTTCGTTCATGAAGGTTTGGTCTAATAGCCATGCGAATTTCCCGTTGCTAACACCGTTACTTTGGTTGAAAAACTAACCTTCCTACACGCTGTGGGGAGACGCTGTAGTCGAAATCTTGGGCTCAGGAACCTTATTGTGCCTCCGGCTGAAGTGCGTAGTCTGCGCTGGTTCTGATCGAAGTCCTCGTAAGGTGGCAACGATGAAAAATTATTTTCATATGAGGGAAAATGTTCCCTACATTCACACAGGTGCACGAACAATTACTTAACACACTGGTGTACTTTTTATCAATAAATTTAATGAATTACTAGGTAAAAACTGTAATTTTCAGAGAGCACAAAAACTGCCTGTCATTAATAATTTTTATTCAATTGTCTTCTGATGCTGGTCGTTAATAACAATTGCCTATCTAAGTTATACAAAACGGAAATTGACCAAATACAATACAATAATTTCTTACCTAATATTTCTTATAATTAAAATTATGTACAAAAATTCTTATTTCTAAAATATTGTTTTTTTAATTTTGGTTTTAAATTGTGTCATAGCGCCACTCACTTCGTGTTATTTAAATTGTCTTTCACCCGCGTAATTACATTGACTTGTTTTTTCAAACACCAATTTTGTTTCAGATCCTGTTGTGTCCATTTCTTGTAACTTCTTAACTGTTCGCTTTTCTCCAAATTTTCGAGTATTGCTGTCCCATAATTATAATTGCCCTGTTCTGTTTGGTTTATGCTCGTTGCAACGTATTATCATAGTTCTGCTTCAATTACCTTTATTTAAAATGCTCATAAACAAATCCTATTTAATTATTCTGACATCTACACTTCAATTAAACACGCACCCATTATAAACCTTTTTGTGACAGTTCTAGTTAGTTTGGTTCGGCTTTAATTTTGCACAAACCTCTTATTTTTGGCCAATTTAGAATTATCGATTCCAATCTATGAAAAACGATCTCTGCCCTTTTTCTTTTCTATTCAATCCAATTCATTACTACCAGCATTTCTTTGCAAATGTAATTACGGATTGAAAATTTACGTTCAATCTTGCAGTTGCATGAACTACCCCAACTCTGTGCTATCTGACTTGCTTTGTTGTGCTGCAAGCAGGGTTGAGTAGCCGGCTCAATACCATCTCAATATATGGTCCGCACCCTGGCAAGGACAAATACATCAAATTGACATCAAGGCATCTTATGCACGATTTTAAACCAGCTTTATTTTTCTAGCAGTTGTTTTATCAACAGTAATATCTCAAGTGCATTAAAATAGCCGATTAAATTTTGACTTTTTCTGTCAGAATGTTTTGCTAAGAAATATGTTAAGTAAATTTTCCGCTCAACAAGAATCCCGAGTGCATAGCACGCGTATTGTATATGCCCGTACTTTTCAAAGTCAGCAAGTGCTCGTTTATTTTTAAATGCATATAGCAAACATTTATAAATATACAGAGCAACGACCGTCAGCATATTATTCGCTTTAAAGTAGCCTCTACATGAGGAACGCGTGCATTTCATCGTTTTCAGCACCTTCTGTATTACAAATATTGTTTGTATATTATATGAAGTATTGTTCCACCAGAAAATAATGCCATAACTCATAAAATATTGAATATTAGCATAAAGGACCTAATTTTTTGGCACTGTAAGTCTATGTCAAATTCCAGGTTAGCAGGTTAGGTTTTGCATCAGTCTGTGTCAAAACTGACAAGGTGTTACGGAATTGTACGGCACTATTTTAGGGACTTGTTCTTCAGCACAAAATAAACAAAAAAGTTCAGACAAACATGGAACCTAAACGGTAGAGATGGGCGCGTGAGTGAATTTTCGCTCACGTCACGCACGTTTCACGCTTGCTTTAAACAGTCACGTTCACGCACGTTCACGCTCACGTTCACTCACGTTCACGGCGTGACACGCCGCTCACGACGTGACACGCAGCTTTCATTTCAAAATTTTAATTCAGATAGAACAGAATATTCAAATTTAAAACCAATGAAAAAACCCTAAAGAGAACTAAAAATATGTTTTGCACCTGACATAATTTACGTGATATGTTGCAATCAGAATAGTTGACATAAAAAGGAAAAAATGAAAATTGACTACAATAACTTCGACAAGGGATAAATACTGATTTCTCGCAAATATATTTCTTGCAGCTGTCTTCAAAGACATTACTTTTAATACCAAAGTTGTCATTGGAAGTGACGTTTCTCTTATCGGTATGAGTATAGAAGGTATATGTTGCTAGGGAACACTTTTAATTAGTAGGTTTGAAAGTACTTTTACGTACAAGGATCAACATTTTCAGCGTTAAGGCGAGTATACAAAAAAACATTACTGTTATTAGAATAATAAGTTCATCTACACAAGTACACAATAAATTGGTTTAAAAATAAAACGTAGTCAACATTTTCAGTGTTAAGTCGAGTATACAAAACAAAACATTAGGTACTTTTCTAAAAATAGGTTCATCTACACATCTACACAATACATTTTTGGTTTAATAATAAAACGTAATTAACATTTTCAGCGTTAAGTCGAATTCTGCGCCTTTCTAAAATTCGCCCAGCTGTAGCAAATACTCTTTCGCTTGTAGCGGAACTTGCCGGTATGTTTAAAATTTCTCAAGTTTTTTTAACAGTGGCGTATTTACACTGTTTTTCCAAAATCCTAAAATGTCATCTACATTTCCGAATTTTAATTTAGCATACTAATTTAGTTCTGTTTCGACATCATCCTAATTACATGTGTGATCGTCAGAGCTATCTCTAAGTGTAGAAAGATAAGAATCTGATGCTGATGTGCCAGTTTTAAGTCGTTTGCTATGTATTTCATCATTATCATCTATAGTTTTATTTGCATTATAATCTTCTCTTTTATGTGAAGGTATGAACTTTAAGGATTTATAATTAGGGTCCAAAAATAAAGCCACATAATGTAACTTGTTTGGCACAATTTGTGATTTAATGAATTTAAAAGTTGCTGCACCCTGCAGTTTTTTATTCGTTACTAAATATTTAACGTGAAATTAACGTGAAACGTGAATCACGCCTTGGAAATTTTCACTCACGTTCACGCACGTTCACGTCACGATTTTCAAATATTAGTCACGTTCACGACGTGACACGCCGTGACACGACGTGACACGACTGTTTTCACGTCACGCGCCCATCCCTACTAAACGGCTTCGTTTCCAAGATACAGGACGTTAAAGTTAAACAAATTTTTTTCAAAAATCTGGAAAACGCCTAGAGGTATTCTAATGAAACTTGGTGCAGGTTAGTATTGCATAAAGTGGTATTGTTTTGCCAAAATAAATTTAATTTATTTCCATTAGTGGCGTGCATCGGGGCCACCCCAGTTACATTATTTTAGAAAAATCTGGTACGCCAATGTTTTTTTAGCTATTATGAAAGTTTTAGAAAAACGGTAAAATATGTAATAGCAATTTCTCTCATTGGATGTTAATGGGACCTAAACGGCTTCGTTTTTTAAATACAGTTTAAAGATTTCTTTTTAAATATTATTTAATAACAATCTTACAATAGCTTCCATACTTTTGGTTAAAAATCAGTGGCGTACCAGGTTTTTCTAAAAGAAATTAACTGAGGTGGCCCCGATGCACGTCACTGGTGGAAATAAATTAAATTTATTTTGACCGAGCAATGCCACTTTATGAAATACTAACCTACACCAAGTTTCATTAGAATACCTTTAGCCGTTTTCCAAATTTTTGAAAAAAAAATTGTTCAAACTTCAACATCCTGTATTTTGAAAACGAAGCCCTTTAGGTCCCAAGTTTGTATGAACTTTTTTGTTTATTTCGTGCTGGAGAACACATCCCTAAAATATTGGCATGCAATTCCGAAATACCCGTTATAAGTGCAAGACAAATAGATTTTGACTTTGAAATAGTATATTACTGGACGAGTGGAAAAGCTAAAATTTTCACTCACGCGTTTGTCGATTTTATACACGAGGCAAAGCCGAGGGTAAAAAGACAAACAAGTGAGTGATTTAGTTTCTCAAGAGTGCTGTATAGCGTTTTGTTCAATCCTGCCACAGGATTTTTGTTTAATTTAATAACAGATTGTTTTTATTTCAGCCTTTGTGTATTTCTAACTGTAGTGTTTAATCTCACGAATGTAGCGGTGGTGTGGTAGAGTAGAGCCTCCTAGATGTTTCTAGGAACCATCTGATCACCATCGCATTCCTTGAACAATGTTTTTTAATGTAACATGTATGTGCTTTTTTTCTGGAAATAAAGATGATGATTATTATTATTGTTGAATAAAAGTGAATTTGTTTAATAACTCGGTTATTAGACAAGATAGGCAAATCCTTATTAATAAAAAAAGTGAGGTAATATATCACCCTACTAGAGGAATTAAAAACACCTTAAAGTATCCTGTATATTTATACAAAAGGAATGATAAACTATTTCATGAACCCCATTGAAATATCAGAACGTCTGCTCAGGAGAATTTAGTAAACGTTTATTTTCCAACGTGAACTACTTATATTAATTTATGTAGCTATCGAAGATATAGGTCTATGTATATTTATTTTGCATTTCCCACCGAATGTGGCTATGCAGAACGCTAGTTATTAAAAGAAATTGAAATAAGAAGTAAATTTAATTTCCATGTAATAATATCACCTTAATATCAGAAGTCGACTCACATAATTAATTTTTTGCACTACTAGTCTCAGGACTCACAGTTATTAGCCTAGCTTTAGGTCGTGAAGTTGATTTTCTCCACCACGGGAGAGAAAGTAAAATAAACAATTTTCACCGTGGTAACTAATAAATTGCCAAGTTACCAAATATGACTATTTTAATTTTGAAGTTTTAAAGAGCTGTATTGTCAGGTTGATAGTTAAAATGTTTTCTAAATTTGTTGGGAGTTTAGGTATTAAGCCGTTTGGTAGTGCAAAAAATAGTATATACACCACGGTAGCGAATCGTCTTATAACCTTCGCGCTATGGATACTTCGCGCTTCGCGCTTAGTATCTAATAGGCGCTCAGGTTGTAATACTGCGCTTCGCTACCTTGATGTATAATATACTATTTTCCACGCCCGGGAGTAGAAGTCGGTTTCTATAGCATCAAAATTGAGACTAAATACGACAAAAGTTTCCCTATGGAGTTTTCATTACGACTGACACAACAATTATGCCAAATTCGAGGTTATCAGGTTAGGTTTTGCGTCAGTTTTGAATTGACGCAAAACCTAACCTGCCAACCTCGACTTTGACATAATTGTGAGCTCTTGTCATAATGACTTACAGTGCCACCAACTTTAAAATTTACCATAGGCTACTAATTTTAAAATAATTGTTAACTAAAATGTCAATAAATGACGTTTAAAAAAACGGGTTTTTCGTTTTAAATCTTAAACGTGAAAAAATAGTATATGCAACTCGGAGAGAATGCTATTTTGCTTCAGTGCCTCAGCAAAATAACGCATTTCTCTCCCTCATTACTTAATCTACTAATTTGGTCTTGATATCTTTTTATTATTTACCTCGCTGAAAGGCAACAACATATTTTTGTATTTATTAATTTCAAAAAGGTTATTGTTTTTAGTGAAATATAGTTATTCTTTTCTTAATCTTAATTTCGTATTTTTTCATTATTTTATAATTTTATATTATGTTACTTTTCTACAACTATAACATATCGAATCAATTTATTATTAGTATTATTATTATTATTATTAATACGTATTGCAACTTTTAAAAAATCACAGTCACTGAGTGACAGATATCTCTGTAAATTTTGGCTACATTTTACAAAGATGCGTCCACGCTTCACTACACATTCAATTCGAATGATTCAACTATATAGTAGATTATGTTATTAGGAGTAAACGTGCTACATTATGTGGCGAAGCTGAAGTTTATTTAGCCGAACGTTAGTGAGGCAAATAATTCAGCTAAGCCATATACAGGGTTTTCCGATTGCTTTTCACCATGTATCAATTGTGTTTCATTATTTGTCAAATATAATTCCCATTTGTCAATACTGACATATGTTGACAAGAGGGAAAAGCATTTGAGATAAAGTGAAACACAACCGATACATGGTGAAAAGCAATCGGAAAACCCTGTAAAGTCACTTTTACTCCGAATAACATATACTATTTTATCCGCAAAGGTATTCAGGTAAATTTCATTAATATAAATTGACAGGCGAGCACTGTACCCCGGCGCCAACCTCTGTTGTTCAAATAACGCGCTACTGTAATGATATATGATCATACTGAATCACCCGAGCTAATAGCACACGGCCACAGCAGCTGTCACACCATAACCCACGGCGACAAATGCTCCGATCCGCTGCTAAAAAGTTTGTTTAAATTAAAACTTTTTCGTACTCTTTTTGAAAATAAAAACCGGCCTACGATCTAAGTCTAAAAATTAGCAAAATTTTAAGCCATCATACAATTTAATCGGTCCAGTATCTTCGGAGGAGATAGCGAACAAACATAGAAAGAAAGAAAGAGAGCAACGATTTTGTGTGCTTAGGCAGAAAAAGTACGCAAAAGTTGCTATTTTATCTGCTTAGGCAGATAAAGTGACACATTTACCTTGTCAATAAAGACACATAAGTTGTCACTTTTGTGACGTTTGCTGATAAAAGTTGTTTAAGATACCTTGATTTCTCTTAGTTTTTCACATCGTTTCATAGACATTTTTCTTTTCCGTATCAATTTAAAAAATCGCTGAGTAGTGAGTAGTGAGTACGGTCCTGTCTACTAGTTCTGTGGTTATGTTGCTGCCTGTAACCTAACTTTTATTGACGGAAAAATTTTAAAATACACATTCTCAAAATGAAAAAAAATCTTGACGGGTCTGTTGATACGACTAATACGAGTAAAACTCAAATTTTTAGTTTTAAACTGATGCAATGTAATACAACAGTATAATTAGGCACGGAAATGCGCCTAGTTGTAATGAGTAATGACGAGCACTGGACATTGACCAGGCGTTTAACGAAGCTTGCTTTTAGTAGCTGGCGTGTGAATGACGAAATAAGATAAAACGAGCAAAAACTGGCATGACAAAGCACAACTTTTTTAGCTTTAGATCTAACGTAACCAATGGACGTAAAAGAATTCGAAATACCCGTTCCATGGGGCCATGTGGCAGGTAAGGTGAAAGTTATAGAACATGTGGTTTATATTACGTTTTTAACCACAGCTTTCGTCCTTGCGTGTTTGTACAGCGCCCAAGTGCCTTGTATTCCAAAGAAAAACCTTTTACTTATTGGCGGGAAATTTAAAACCACAATAAAATTACCTTTTAATAATTTCAGTGAAAGCATGGGGAAACGAAGCCGACACTCCAGTTTTGACCATTCACGGGCTGGGCGATAATGCAGGCTCCTTCGACCGGCTTTTGCCTTTTCTACCTGCATCGTTTTACTACATTTGCATTGATTTACCGAGCCATGGAAAATCGAGCCCTTACCCGCCACATCTACTCATATCTGCACTGGATAACCTTCTTACGTTTAGGCTAATAGTGACCTACTTGGGCAGAGAAAAATACATCTTCATGGGGCACAGTTGGGGGGGACAGACGGCAGTCCTGTTCGCACAGTTGTATCCAGAGCATGTTCTCAAGCTAATCGTACTCGATGCCTTCTACCTATACCCTGTTAGTGTGTATAATTTTAAAGATCACTTAATTGACAAATTTGAAGCTTTAACACGAATTGAGGAGAATATATCCAAAAATAAGCAGCCAATGTACACGTATGAAGAGGCAGTAACGAAATTAATGGATTCCAGGCTGTGGGGCGAATTGTATAAAGAAGCTGCAGAAGCACTTGTAAAGCGTTCGTTAACTCCAGCTGAAGGTGGGAAATTCTACTTCTCTACGGATCCTCGCCTAAAGGCCTTTGTAAATCCATTGTTTGATTTGAACTTTATAGTAAAATTTGCAAGAAAATGTCCTATTACCTGCCCTGTTTTGTTTGTTCACGCTTCAGAAACGATACAACTTGCTTTCTTTAGGCCATTTGTAAAAGAATTGCGAAAGTGTAACAAAACTTGTGTTATTAGAAAAGTTACAGGAAGCCACGATGTCCACAACAATAACCCAGATCTTGTAGGCCCAATAGTTAGTAGTTTTTTGTTAAATATGAAAAGTAAAATCTGAACTGTTTTTGTATAAGTCAGAGATAAATCGATTGTTCTAAATATAATCGGGTACTTAAATTGCAACCTCTAATTTTATAAATTTAGTCTTCTACTTATTTTAGATACACCTTCACATGCATTCCATATACAGTATTTTAAATAATAATTATAGAAGGGTTGTAATTTAATAAATATTTGATATCTAAAAATACTGCTCATTTTCTTTTATTTTGTGTAATCCTCAAAGGAAGGTGTACTTCTAGTATAGTGATATACTACTCGTAGAGTTATTCCTCTAGTATAACAGTATACTACAGAGTTCAAAACTGAAAATGTTCAAAGCCCCGCAACTCGGCAACAAAGAAGGTATCCACAGCAAAAATGTTTTACTTGAGAGATTTCTATTAATAGCACATTCATGTTAATCAATAAATTTGTAAGAAAATAAAACCTACTCTAACTATGAAATACGAGAATTTAGTAGACAAAGCTTATAAGCAGAATTTCTTAAAAGAGGCTCGTACAAGATGCAATGTCTCAGATTGCTTGTATTCACAGAAAGAATCTTTTCTTGATCGTAAATTTGAATTTCTTAATTCTCAATTAAAAATAAATGAACAATTACCTAACATATATTAGTTAAGTGATCTGTTCTCAGGGAAGAAAGCTTTATATTTACGTGTTTGATATTCGAACAACTCAAATACAGCCAGAAACCTGATATGCAATTATGCATGCTCCTAATGCGGTTTTGGTACATTCTGGACTGCTCTTTCGACAGTGGCACGTGGAAACTACTTGTTTTAGCAACGAAAAGTTTGCCTAAGAGAAATGGTATCCACCTCCACTAGGCTGGTGAAAGCTAATAGGTCACGTATGTGTTACAGGCAACTTGTATAAATCAGTCATTTTATATAATGGTAGTTGATGAAATGCATCTCAAGACTATTTTGTATGTTGCCTGGGTATTACATATATTCACTAATGAGCTGTATGCATTATATTTTTAAAGTAAATGTTAGCACTCAGTGGGTTTAATGGAGATGTACGCTAGCTAATCACCCTAGTAAATGTAGGTATTTATTATATCCGAACTCACCACCGGCATCAGGCAATGCCGGTGAACTCACCAGAGTCAGGCCAACTGATAACCAGTAATAATTCGCTAACCTATCTAATAACAAATAATTACAACATGAATATGGAAGGAGGTTTATAACTCACACGATCAAAGGCTGTAACTAACCAACACCAGCTAGAACAACACATACTTACTTTGGTGATGATCATTGGCCTGCAACCGTGCGAACATTATATAAAATGCCTACGCATTCCATATAATTAGTTCAAGTCACTGTACAAAAAAACCTTTGCTTGTAAGTGAACTGAAATTTGAAATTTCTTTTTTGGGGTGTTGAAGGGGCCCAGGAAAGCTTAACTTCAAATTGTCTACCAAGATTTCTTATATGCTATTTCCGCCATCTTAAAAAATGTGTGTTTGACTTGTTTGCGATAACTCGGTTTCCGTTAACGGTATATGAAAATAAAGTAGACCTTTTTTTAGATTTTTGTGCTCTACAATTTATGGTCGATTGTTTTTCCGGGTACGAGCGATATTGGTTGAAATATCGAAAGGGAAAGAAAAGCGTGAAGGGGTGGAGATCTTTTCTGCGTTTCTTCACTGGTGTTTCGTTTCTCGTCTCATTTAGCGAAAAATAAGTTATTATAAAACTTGTAGAGCTGGAAAATACCTGCAATTTGATGTATTATAAATTGAAATGCGGTTAAAATTACGACTTGTAGAGCTGACCAAAGTCGTCAAGTCTGAGCGTATTTTGATTTCATGTATCGTTCTATTACATAAATGACATAATAAACTTCATTACATTATTAGAATCGTTATATTTCATAGAAATCTTAGTGGACAACTTGAAGTTCAACGCTCCTGGAACCCCCAACATCCTAAAAAAAGCAGTTTAAAATTTCGGTTCTTAAGAATGTTTACTAATAAACATTGTTGAAAGTACTACGAAATGTAAAGATGTCAAAAACTACGATTTACAAAAAAATAACTATTTACAATTGCGAAAACTTAGCTTTACTTATGTACACAAACCCGACAAAGTTTATCCTGCTATAAATAGTAACAATTAGCATTCATCATCATCATTATCAGCGTCAGGGATTAAACCTTTTGTTTTTTTCCGATCTCACAGATTAAAGCTGGTCTTTCCAGCGTTTTTGGGCGTCCAACGTTTCTTCTTCCAACTGTAGGCTGGTAATGAAGCAGTTGTTTTGGTATACGGGAGTCGTCCATTCTATTGAGATATTCGTGCCAATTGGTTCTGTATTGTTTTATTTGTTTATTTAGGTTAAGGTAAGTACCTAATTTAATTTCCTCATTATGATCCAACATTGTGTAGCTAACAATGTCCGTAAAAATCTAATTTCAGCTGTTTCACATCTTCTTGCTTGGCTTTTAGTAATCGTTCAATTTTCGCATTCGTATATTAGTACGGCGACAGCCGTTACCTCTTAAAACTTAAGGCGTGTTTCTCTCCTTGTGTTGTTTAGATAGCTCTATGTTGTTCAACACATGTAGTTGAATTTCGCTATTTTGCTGTTGATGTCTCTTGTAACGGCCCGTTTCAATTTCATTTCTATAGCACCTTAATGCATTTACCACCTTATTTCGGACCACCTTATATACCTATAATTATTATAGCAAAAGAATTCAAGTTTATCACAGCAGGCGTGTGTGCGAAATGATAAACACCTGCGGTTTTCGCGTTGAAACTTGTTTGGCATTTCGATTCTAGTAAGCCGCTCAAATAGCTGACAGAATTTTGATTTTTCGAGAAGCACGCTCTCGCGGATTTGAATTGCTGGGCTAAAGTAAAGCTATTTTTGTTGCTTAACAAGCAAAACCGCTAGACGTTGTTTTCGTAAGGCGCATTTTGCGTAGGTAAGGAAGCTTATCTTATTGTATTCCTTGCTTACTGATCTTTATATTTAGGCTGGGTTCCCTTGCGCTGCCAATGAAATCGCTGCGATGCATCTTCTGCAAGAATTAGGTGGTGAACATTGTTCGGCCAGCAACTACGGGCTAAAATGCAGCAGCTACGGCCTAAAACTTAGAAGCTACGAGCTAAAATTTAGCAGCTACGGACTAGAATGAGCTAATATCGTTTAATGCGGGTTATGGGCTAAATTGGACTCAAACGAAATCTAAACATTCAGCTAATTTAGTTCCCCGATTCTGCTTCCGCATGGGTTAGGAATTCCCGACATGTGCTGCTACCTCTTGTGGTTAGCTAACTTCTAAGAGTGGCGACCTTGGGAGTCTCAGAATTTAGCAGACAAATCCGGCTTAGCGTCTTCATGGATAAATGCAACACACCAGGATAATTCCACTTGTCAATTGCTGGACTTCAAACATCAAGTTAAACTGTAAGTACATGCCAGTATCAGCTCCGCTTTTTTCGACAAAGACATTCGCCTTAATTATGCCAGTTCTTACTAAGATCTTAGCAAATCAAACTGAACGAGTTTAATCAACCTTTTGGCTCAATCTTTTAAGACGCTAATGAGCGAGAATTTAAAATTGCTGAAATAAGCATGTGCATTGTAAATCATGAGCCGCGCTTTAGGCGTTGTGCCTTTATGTCAATTGCGAGAGCACATGTGTTGTCCTGGAGTTGCGAATTAAGCTATAATTTGCATTTTGTGGATTGAATAATTGGAAGTAAATTCGTATTTATGATTTATTATTTCAGTTGATAGGCAATATTCCTACCACTTTATTTCTTGTTACATTGCCTGAGGGCAAATGCAAGTAATTCATGTATTACTGTGATTTTTGGAATTAAATAAATGCCCCTATTGCTATTATTTGTTTGTGTTTTCTCCTGCAACCTCTCTAGCTGAACGAGTAATCTAGGTAGCGGTGGAACACCAAAGGTAGGTGGCGTAATTTTAAGTAGCTGGTTTTGTTTTTATATGTTGTGAGTAACGACAAGGCGCCCAATTTGTATTAATCCATTTGTTCAATTGAAAAACCCGAAGGATTTCTTAACCTAATCCTTACACCACGCCATATTCTGCCGAGAGTTAAAAGAGCTAGCCGAGGCCTTGTCAACCGCTTCGTGTAGGACGGTACACTCTTTGTTCTCTATTTTTGAATTATTCTAAATGTCATCAAATAACATTCACGAGAAATGTTAATAAAATTATACACTCTTACCATATTTCTAATCAAAAATTGTCAACGGTGGAAGTGGTGAAGGACTTGGGAGTGATGTTTGATTCAAAAATGAGTTTTGACAATCACGTCGATTTTATTTGTAAGAAGGCAAATAAAATGTTGGGATTTATAGTCAGAACAACCAAATACTTCACCAATTCTAATAGCATCATTACCGTTTATAACGCATATGTTCATTCCATCTTGAGTTATTGTAGTTGCATTTGGAATCCATGTTACTTAATCTACATTAATCGAATTGAAAAAATTCAAATAAAATTTCTTTCTTTTTTGTGTAGAAAATGCCCGACTGTTGGTGACACTTATTTATCATCTTGTAAATATTTTAAAATGCTAACAATCAGAGACAGAAGGTCGTTGAATGATGTTATAATTTTTATAAAAATTCTAAAATCAGTAATAGACTCACCTCCTTTGCTAGCCTTAATTAACCTAAATATACCTACGTACAGCCTACGCAACAAATTAATTGTTTATAAAGCATTTTCACGAACTAATTATAACTCAAATTCACCTCTCAATAGGATGTCCGATACAGTAAACCAATTAAATAATAATGATGCATTTCAAAATAGCATTGCTTTTGTAAGGAACCATTTCAAGAATTCATGTCTCCAAAATTATTGTTAAACGGAAAAAAAAACTTAAAAAAATATATATAATAAAATAAAATAAAATAAAAATTAAATAAAATAAAATAAAATATAATTTAAAAAAAAAATAAATTAAATGTAACTTATATATACATTGTAGCTGCTATTTTGGGCTAGTCCCGTTTGCAGCCCCCAATACACAATAAATAAATAAATAAATAAATATGTAATTTTGTATCCTAGATAACTGAAGACATTGACTCTTTTGATTGGCGTATCAGCAATAAATTATTTTCTCTCAAAAGGGATGTTAGCCTTTAAAAGCTATCACCTCAGTTTTTGAAGTAGACATTTCTAAATTATATATTTTTTATGTTTTGTATAGCTTATGAGAAGAATAGGCGATATAAAAATGTTTTGCTGGCGTAGAATGTTACATCAGTTTTAGAGGAAACAAAGCCAAAAACGCCTCTCAAGCATCGTGTGCACTGAGATACTTCAATTCTTGAGCCATATTGCTAGAAAAACTAACAATCTGGAATATTGCTCAAGGATTACCACACGGCAAAAGACGAAGAGGCAGATCCCCTAAACGATGCATTGATATCACGCGGGCAGTATTAGACGAACCACCTTCAGTTGCCATGCAGAGCTCAAGACCGACTGCAGTGGAAAACTCGTACTTTATGAATTACTCACAACAATTATCATTCAAATAGTTAAAGTAATTAGAATTTTTTAATAATGTTATGTACTGCATACTTGATGAAATATAATCATTCGTATAATGTAATGACATTTGTACATTCCAGAATACATTTAAAGAACATGTCATGTCGCATATGAACTTGAGGCTCGGATTGTAAGTGTGCGTAGTATTTCAACAATGTTTAGTAGTAAAAATTCTTAAGAACCGACATTTTAAACTCCTTTTTTGGAAGGTTGGGGTCCAGAAAAGTTGAACTTCAAGTTGTCCACTAAGATTTTCTATGAAATATAATGATTTTAATAATCTAAGGAAGTTTATTATGTCGTTTATGTAATAGCAAAGAGCATATAACGGGTTATATGTTCTTTGGTAATAGTACGATACATGAAATCAAAATCATGACTTTGGTCAGCTCTAAAAGTCGTCATTTTAGTCGCATTTCCATTTATAATACATCAAATTGCAGGTATTTTCATGCTCTGCAAGTTTTATTTAACTACTTTTTCGCTTAGTAGGACGAGAAACGAAATACAAGCGAAGAAGGGCGAAAAAATCTTGATACCTTCACGCTTTGCTTTCGCGTTCGATATCTTGACTAATATCGCTCGTTCGTGGAAAATTAATCGAACATAAATTGTAGAGCACAAAAAATTTTAAATAAAAAGTCGGCTTTATTTGCGTGTACCGTTAACCGGAACCGAGTTATCGCAAAAATCAAAAGCACCTTTTTTAAGATGGCGAAATTAACACAACAGAAATCTTGTTCGGCAACTTGAAGTTAAGTGTTCCTAGACCCTCCGACACTGCAAAAAAGGAATTTCAAATTTAGGTTTACTTTCAAGCAAAAATCACAGTGACGACTCTACAACCTAAAACTGAATACAGCCGCGGCCTCTGAAGAGTCGATCTGGATCATGGCTTTTAAGTGGGCTAGTTAGATAACACAAATAGCAGACAAACGAGTTTACAAGGTCGCACGTTTAAAGATCGGATAGGCAACTCAAATAGCAACCACAGTGAGAAGGTAATATATTATCACGAAAATGAGTACCACAGAAGTTAGCATGGAATAGATGCTAAAACATATCCAAATCAAAATAACAATAACGGATTTAAGAACACAAAGACGAAGAAGAATAGAAACAAAATTAAATTAAATTATTTAGGGACATAGGGATAGATGTCAATATAGATAATGAGTTGCAAGAAATAAAAAGAATAGGAAAGAAAGAACAATTTCGACCAAAAAATCGACCAATCTTGGTTGAATTTGGTTAACTAATGCGGAAAATGGAAGTATTGCGAGCCAAGAAGAACCTTCAAAGAACAATATATGGATCGAGGAGGATTACCCAAATTAAAAACAAGGGGATTGTAATTTCTAATAGAATACATGAAGCAAGCTAGAGAAGCTGGACAAAACACTTATTGAACATATAATAAGTTGATAGTTAATGGAAAGAGATTCACAGTAGATGATATAAATGTCAAGAATTACCAAAACTACAAAAGAAGATAGTAACTCAAGAAAGATACTAACACAGAAGTTACCGGAAAGATAGAAGAAGATAAAGAAGAAATCAAGATGGACGAGGAATCGGAGCCAAAGCGATTGTATGCGAAGAAATAGAAAATAAAGCAGATGAGACAAAAACATAAAGGGAAGGAAAATAGAGAAAAAAAAGTAAATGATAGATCTCCAGAAGATCAAATAACATACAAGGGTAACATAAGCAAGAAAATAAACCAGGGTAACGAGAAAGATCAAAACAACAAATGCAAAAGTAATATGGACCTACACGCTATTAACGGGGTTTCCAAAAGGATTAAGTACCCTTAGCAACAAATAATAGAAACTATTCCACCTGATTTACACAATGAATATGAACCATGCTTGCTCTTGGTAAATGAAAATGGAAAATAAAACACAACTACAGTGAAGAAAGCGAATAGAAACAAAAAAAGCAATGATGATGTCAAAAAAGAGAAACAAAGGGACAGTTAGAAATAAGAAAAAGAAAGAAAAAACATGGAATATAAGAACACTATTTAGACAAGGCAAAATGGTGGAAGTGTCAAAACAATTGACTAAATACAAAGTGGTAATAGAGGAACTACAAGGATTTAGAGGAAAAGGAAATAGAGAAAGAAATAAAAAGGAATATTTGAGGACCCGCCAGCTAGACTCAGTGGAGACGGCGTGTAGTTGTTTAAATCATGTAATTACTAAATATAATGAACGTCAACAAATCAAATTAAATTTATTCAATTACAAAAATGTAACACAAAAAGATAACCATAAAAAATGTATACGTTAGAAGAACATAACAATATAAAAAAATATAGTAGCAGATTTTCGACACAACAGATTCACATTCTAAGCGAGCTTTTGTAATAGGACTCTGTTGGTGTACTCACAAAAAAGATACACTTCTGATCCAGAGCACGGAAACTGTAGAAATGTGACAAGGTGCTTATGCTAAGTAAAAAGTAAAGTAAAGTTTGGGCACTTCATTCCATGGAGGAACATGGCCTGAGACAGGGCGAGTCAGGGTCTCCGAAATATTTCATTCCGAAACCCAGTACATCTGGCACACGTTAACGGCATACTGGGTGATGTGGTTTATGTTAAGTAAAGGCTAAATGTTTATAACGCGCCATGTTAAGCCGCAAAAAATCAGTAACCCTTTTAGAATACAGATGTACATTGTTGATGAAGTTGAGTGTTAAAGGTAATAAGTTATACATAGTAGTATGTCAGTGCCGGTTCTGGCTCACTTTAAGCATAGGAAAACTCAAAACATAACCTCACTTCTGAACTGGATGGCATGTCCATCCGAAGCATGACGTAATCACCCCTTAGAGAGCAAGTTAAGGTGACTGAAGAGTTTCTTGTAGGAAAAGAAGTAGTTTTTGTGTCAACAATAACCAGAAGGCCGTTGTAGGGTAGGTATTGCATCATTGCCCAGAAGGTATAACCGGAAGTGGAGTCTGCACCGGGAGCCGGAGGCTGAGGGCTGAGGCCAGGGGCTGAAGCCGAGAACCGGAAGCAGGAGGCCGGGGGCTGGAAGCCGGGAGATGCCACCGGGGGCTGGAGGCTCAAATAAGGGGTTGTATCTCGTAAACGGGTGGGTAAAACGGAAAACGGGTGAAAAAATGGCACCCCATAGGACATGTTAACCCCCATCTGGAAATGAAGCCATCTATAACATATTAAAAATTGGAAGTGCCCTTGTGGCATTTTTTTTAAATTATATTTTAGAGCTGTAAAACGTAAGAACCGATAAGCGGCCGAATGCTGATGGTTGAACACTAAAAGGGGTTGTACCTCGTAAACGGGTGGGAAAAATGGAAAACGGGTGAAAAAATTGCACCCCCACACTGGGAATGAAGCCATCTATAACATATTAAAAATTGGAAGTGCCCTTATGGCATTTTTTGAAAATTACATTTTGGAGCTGTAAAACGTAAGAACCGATAAGCGGCCGAATGCTGATGGTTGAACACTAAAAGGGGTTGTATCTCGTAAACGGGTGGGAAAAACGGAAAACGGATAAAAAATCACACCCCCTAAAACCACCCCATCTGCGAATGACGTCATCTATAACATTAAGGTACTATATGAGCAAGCTCGTCCGCCATTTTGAGTTACTGAAAGTGGCGGCAAATTCAAATTCTAGTTACTTTTCAATTAGCATACGGTAAGTCGGAAAAACAACAATCATATAATTTAATTGTACCGTGTTAAAAGAGATTGGGTTTTAAACAAATAAAAAGAAAGCAGACAAAATCCAAACATAAAACACTGTTAACTAATACGCACGTGGTTCAAACTAGAGAACTTTACTTAGTTCAAACAGGCGAGTGACAGAACTCAATAGAACTGACAGATACAGTTGACAGCACAGAACAATACCTACACACTGTATATAGATTTAAATAACCACACTTGGATGAAGACTAATTATAATTAGCATCGTAATGGAATGCACCAAGATTTAAAAGCATGCAGTGTTCGTCTGGATCGAGCAGTAAGTACTCCAACGGTTTCTAGTCTTGCTTGGTTGACACTGTTGACAGACGACAGAACAGACGGTTACCGGTCAGCGCAGCAAACGGCGTGCGCTAAAATCCCTGTGACACAAAATCTAGTGGGATAAGCTTGCCTGGTTAATAAAGCACTCTATATAACATATTAAAAATTGGAAGCGCCCTTATGACATTTTCGAAAATTATATCTTGTAGCTGCAAGAACTGATAAACGGCCGAATTCTGGTGGTTAAATACTAAAAGGGCTGTATCTCGTAAACGGGTGGGAAAACGGAAAACGGATAAAAAAATCACACCCCCTAAGAGCCCCATACCTGCATATGACGTCATCTATAACATATTAAAAATTGGAAGCGTCCTTATGACATTTTCAAAAATTATATTTTGGATCTGTAAGAACTGCTGGTGGTTAAACACTAAAAGAGGCTGTATCGCGTAAACGGGTGGTAAAAACGGAAAACGGGTGAAAAAATCACACCGTAACACCCCCGCACCAGCAAATGACGCCATCTATAACATACTAAAAATTGAAAACGCCCTTATGACATTTTCGAAAATTATATTTTGGATCGGTAAGAACTGCTGGCTATTAAATACTAAAAGGGGCTGTATCTCGTAAACGGGTGGAAAAAATGGAAAACGGATGAAAAAATCACACCCTCAAAACCGCCATCTGCAAATGAAGCCATCTATAACATACTAAAAATTGGAAGCGCCCTTATGACATTTTTGAAAATTATATTTTGGATCCGCAAAAACCGATAAGCCTCCAAACACATAGATATATAAGTACTAGATACGGCGTGCCGTTGCTATAGTTGACCAAGACGTACCATCTATTTCTGTCACTCTCAGTGCTTGCATTGTCATTGAAGGGTTTGTTACTAGTGAGAATGTGAAGTTGCCTGGCCATGAATCCAAGCTAGTGCGCGAAAGATTTAATAAAATGTGTCGGCAGTTCTGTTTATTCAACAAAATTTTTGGAGATTGGCACGCTCTTCCCGAATCAGTTGTCTGTGCGACTTCAGTAAACGCCTTGGACAAATTGAATGGTTAATTTAAGTTAAGTTAATAGCTGTAGTTGTATAATTTCATTCTGTAAAATTTTCAAGTTTGCAAGTGTTGCAAGTAGAATTCTTTATCTTGTTATTTACTGCATTATTATGTGCCTTCAATTTTAATTTTTAAGTTTAAATATTTTATTAGCTCTAGTTTTCGATTGATATGCTTTATCGGCTCAGCCGTCTAACATTATAAATAAATAAATAAAAAGGAAGCAGAACTTTGATGCATGCAACAACGGGGAAAATGCAGAATCCGAGGCCAATATCCCTGCTATTGTTAACATTAATAATTATTTAATGTTGTTGCTCTACTAACCATAACCAAAATTATAAGGAAAAGAGTTAGCAGTGTAATTGGCCTCGGATTCTGTATTTTAGCCCAAAAACAGTTGGTTATTAAATAAATAGCCGTGTTTATTTCATTGTGCATTATGAAAAAGACCCATTTTCAGAAAAAATAGTAAGCATCTAGTATTTTTCATTTTTATGTGCTTTGCAAGGATTTGTTTGATGGAGTATTGTACTCGAGCCACCCGTGATTTGGTCTAAGCCAAAATTTAAAATTGGTAATTTTTTAAATATTTATATCCCTAATGGCATTAGGAATGATTATCAAAACAATTCCCTACCCAAGTAGTGATGCACATACCCGTAGTCTCAAAAAATACCCTTTAGACTGGTAGTAGCACTGGTTTTTGGCTGTTAACTACGAAAGGGTGCATCGGAGAAGAAAATTGAATAGGGATGAAAATATTGGAAATACAAGTTTCAATAAGGTCTGTCATGTGTAATCTGCAGCAAGAGTGGAAATAAGTTTGAGCGTACAGCACGAAATGTGCTCGCTCGTTTAGTTTCTGGTCAATATCACAAAAACAGGAGTTTTTGATAAAAATGGATAGAAGTAAATTTGTAGAGCACATTTCTTTGCAAGAATGATAAATGAAATTTTTGTTGCACAATTTTGAAAGTGGTACTTAAATTTTTTGGAAAAATACAGTTAAATTTACTGGTACCTATCTCTTTTCCACGCCACCCATGAGGTAAAGATTTTGCCGCGTTTTTTTTTATAGTGGTGCCCCTGTATGCAAAAATCCACTTATTTGTTGGAAAAAATATCACTTGGAATCAAATTAACTTTGCTATTTGAAATTATAGTTAATGTTACCATCATTTAGAAATGTTTCCATTTCTACGTTTAAATAGGTTAAAGAATATGAGAATAAATCTTCTGCTTCTAATAATGTGCAGTCCTCAATATCATTCTTTTCATCACTAAGAACTTCGAGATCAATCACATCTCTTCCTGCACCCCATTTTACAAGAACACGCAACCAATTTATATGGCTTGCTGGAGCTTGCACCTTAGTTGCGTGGTAACGAACAGTTACTATTTTTTTCCAACCTCCACACATCTGCATGAACTGCTGTTATTTCCACATTCGAATTTGATGAAAAACATGATGAGAGTGTGGACGAGCAGCTGAAGAAGCAAAAGGAAACATTAACCTCAACTTTACAGTTCATAATTCATTCAGAAGTTAGGTGCCTTGAAAAACTGTAGGGAATCAATCCTTTTTGAAGCTTGGATAGGAAACTTTTTTGATATCATTCCTTTCCTAATGCTATGAGTGGATATCAATAAAAAAACTCAAATAATTTTTTAAAGGTTTTAATTAAACAAACTATCTACTTAACACCGGTGAAAAGATACGTCTTCGCTAGAAGAATTACAAGAAATAGAACAAATTATGCATGTTCTCATTGCTAAAGTCAATTTTCGAAGAATAAACTGAAATTGAATGACACTTCTGACATTTTCATTTCAAAACTTCAAAATTAAGGGTACGAAACATCGTACGAAATACGTCTAAAGGGAGAGAGAAATAAATTGATATAGGTTAGAATGAAATGGGGGAAGGTACCGAACTCCGTGATATGTTATTTTAAGATTCGACCATATATCTAATACTTACTATATTGCTAGCGGCTATGAGTGGGAAACTTGCCAAGGAAGTGAGACAGACAACTAACTCTTCAATGTATAAAGGTGAGCGGTGCGCAAGGGCGGCGGCGTCGTCCGCCCAATGGGGAAGTGGTCAAGTTTAAAATTCGCTTCTAAAGGCGGAGTTCGAATTCCCGCTCATGCGCACGAGACGCGTTATACTCTAAGTGAGACTATGTCGGCGCCGTAATGTTTTCTAGCGTTCCGAGGCCCTACTAGCAATATATGTGTATTATATATATGGTTTCGACGTACTTTTACATGTAGTGAACGTATCCTGTACTAATATATCCATGTCCAAACAGTACATGATGCGCCATCAGTAGGGTGTTTTGGAGTGTTCTGAGACAAGGTCAGGTCAAGGTTGCCACCCCCCACCACCAACAATATTAAGTTCAAGGCTAAGTGGTGGTGGGGGGTGGCAACCTTGACCTGACCTTGTCTCAGAACACTCCAAAAGAAAAAAAAATGTTTAAAGTGAATGACCTCAACCATTTTTTCAAGGTACACACTCCTTCAATGAGTTCTACCCCTAATTTCAAGAGCTTTTGCACACTTACCTTGACCTACCCTTGTCTCAAAAAAAATCTTCAAAGAATTTTTTAGTGTCGGCATGGACCTACACCACTGCTATTCACAGGTGTCGTTTCGAGAACGTGTACACTAGCACTGTTTCAAGATCACTAACACTTACCTTGACTTACCCTTGTCTCAAAAAAACCTCTAAAAAATTTTTTAGTGTCGGCATGGACCTCCACTACTACTATCTACAGGTGACGTTTCGAGAACGTGTACACAAACACTTTAGGAAAAAAAATATATGGAGGAAACTAATATTTATTTTTCTATGTACAAAAGTAACTAAGTTCTATTTACAAGATTAACTAAAGTACAATAATATACACACTAATATTATATAACTTACGCTACTCTTCACTAATTAAGGTGTGTATTTGTCCACTGTCACTAAAACTACCACCGTCAACATCGTAGGCTTCGGTGGACACGTCGGAAAAGACTGAGGGTGCAGGTGAGCTGGCGTCGAAGTCTGAGTGATCCCAACTCAATGATACTTCAGCATCGTCGAGCTCAGCTAAAGCTGCAGCCTCTCCAGCCAACACCCTGTTCACGATGTCCTCCAATTGGGGGACGACGACGGAAGCCTCCCAGTTCTGCGCTGACAGATGTCCAGCGGTGTAGTTGAAGAACAACGTAGAGGACGAGGGGGTCAAAGATCGCAGAAGCAATACTAGAGGTTCTTCTGGAGCCGGTGTCCAAGCGAACCGGCTCAACCAGTACCGAATCCAACCGGCAGATAATTCTGCACGTGCCTCTTCGGGAGCGTACACAATTGTCAATGATATAAAATTTATGAAGAACAACATCTTAACTACTCGATGTTTGTGAGACAAGTGTTGCACAGCGTTGAAAAACAGAGTTACCGGAAACACATAACGTTACGGTGAAGGTCGTCCAGTTCTATGTATACTCGAGTTCAAGTGTGGTTATTCAAAGTTCATTTATATGCACCATGAATGCAGGGTTCGAGTAACATGATATCCTGAGCACGTCAGAAAACCACACTGACCACAACCGCATTTCACAGACTCGAGTTCAAGTGCGTTCATTCGAGTTCATATGCACCATGAATGCAGGGTTCGAATTAGGATGAATGCCGGCTACTAATTGCCTTAGAGTGAAGGTCTGCTAGTTCAGGAAAATGCAACCACGATAGTATTTCTGCAGGAGCGCTGGTATAAAGCATTGAACTATTGTAAAAAAAATATCCGGGATTGTCGTCAAAAAATTGAGCCAGTAATTGATTTAGAAAGTGAGAAGGGGAAGAGAACAAAAATGTTAAGTCGGTAGTCCTGTCGTCACCAGCACAGTAAATTCCATTATCAGGAACATAATGAAACAACACTTCCGATTGTTCGAGTAACATGATTGCTCGAGGACGGCCAAAACCACACTGACCACAACCGCATTCCACAGTTTAAAGCTTCGAGTTCGCTGCAGTTCATTCCTATATAGGTCGGAAACCGCATCCAACATTCTAGGTCATTAAAGTTCATTCCTCTATGAGTAGATCCGCATTCCATGATTTCCCGAGCACACTGACGACAACCGCATTCCACAGTTTAAAGCTTTGAGTTCGCTACAGGTTATTCCTATATATAGGTGGAAATGCACATTCAATAATTAAACATTAGCAATGAGTGCCTCTTACAGTCGGTGTGTTAGATGCAGTGGTCTATTGTTTGTGCTGAGTGATAATCTTAGTGCTCCTTTGTATCCCATGATAGCAAAAGAGGATGCTAAGAACATGCGATTGTGTACTTGCGCCTCCACGGTGAGTAGTTCAAAAACTCCAATTCAAGTAGTGCACGATATTGTAATTGCCCGCCCTGACGCTAAACGTAAGAGTAGCATGGCTGCTAACAATGCAAGCGCACCTGCACACCACAAAAGTGATTCCATTAGTGGCACCCCTGCTAAGCTTCCTAAGCGTCAGGACCATTCACTGTTGAGGGCGCTGCTTACTTCTAGTAATGTGCAACCGTCTAACAGGAACACTCACAACTTGCGCGATATGTTTTTAAATAAACATTACCACGACGATGCTGTCGAGGCATGTGGGGCACACAGCTCTTGTGCAAGCAACGAGTCGCCTGCCTTTCAAGCGCCGGTGGCTGCTACCGGGAATGGCCCATCGGCGTCCTCTTCCAAATTGGTGGAGTATGTTGTTCCATTGCCGAATGGAGATTCTACTGCGCCATCGCACATTTCGTTCGAAGTGAGCGAACTAATTGAAAATGGTCCTGCTAATGTAGATTGCATGTTGGCAGAATTTGAATTGGAAGCTCCCGTGGGGGACGGTACGCTACCAGACCTCGCCGACATCACGAGACAGTTATGGGGTGTAGATGGTTTAGATGTAGTTGTTGGTTCTCCAACAACTACATCTACACCATTTACACCTAACGATGTACCCATTGCTGTAGATGTTGTGATGTCTGCTCATACTGACTCCGCACCCATCGATGCTGAGCCGGAGTGGGTAGACTTCACGGATGAGAATTTGCGTGAGATAGATGAGGCAATAGCAAGATGCAATCAGCCTAGACCTGTGGGGGCTCCTCCGCAAACTGTAGATACCCCCGCGGTAGCTGCAGAATGTGTTGTGGAGACTCGTGCCGAAAGGCATAACAGGTTGTTGCGTGCCGCCGTGGACATCCGCCTCCAGGAATTAGAACAGCACGAGGCGGCTCTGTCAAGGCTAGATAGGCTGGCGCGATATCAGCGAGAGCAGTTGCGGGTGAGGAGCCGCCAAGTCGGCAATCACTGCCTAATCCGCACCGTGACTGCTCGAAAGTTGAAAATAAGTCAAATTGAAACACTTGTTCGCATTATTTCCAACATATTAAGGATGTTAGATGACTAGGTCAGGCTATTGTTATTGTTTCTTGCCTCTTCTATCCACACCCCCTCCCTCACTTATAGCCTGTCTACTTCCCCTCCTGGCCGACGTAATCCAAACGCCCCCATCGTGTCGGCTGGCGCGTATATACCGAGAAGCATTGCCCGCGTGCTAATAGTGTGACGTTAGCGCCGGCCGAAATCGTATTTTTACGTATTGGAATACGTTCGAATTTGACCGCCGCCAAAACTTCGTCACAAATTGTCCGAAAACATCGCCGAGGCACGAAGAAACAATCGAGGTGCGCAGAAATTACGAGCCGCCGGCGCCGTCGTCTTCCAGCGCATCCCTGCCTAAAATCCTGCACAAATCACGGCGTATGGTAATGTATAAATAAGAGGTATCGTACGTTGTGAAGAGGACTTGACTTGCATCCAGCGAGCCGAACCAGCTTCCTGCCTGGGGCCCCCTGAGGGCCCAAATCCTAGTCCCGTCCGAAGAACATTTTTGACTTTTAGTCCTAGAACCAATCTTTCCCAGAAATCCCCGAAAGATCAAAGTGGCCCATTGATTTTCAGTGCCTATTGATCTCCGTCGAGCCTATTCAGGAGTTATCTTATCTAAAATTCAGACGTGGATCATTGTTTATATATGCCTGTCTGGAATTTATATACGTTTACTCCTCGAAACCGGTGTGGTCTAAAACTCGTACGTGGTTCGTTGTACATATACGCCTGATAAGAGTCTTAGACCTCCTCGAAACCGCTTCCCGACAACGTTCACGTAATTCAGTTAGAAAGCATTTTAAAAGCGAGGCCCTCCAGATCTCTGCATAAATTTGAACAAGAATTGCGAGGTTAAGTACCCGCACGAAACTCACGTAATTAACGTAACCGTAGAGATTCAAAGCTTCACTTACCTAGAGCAATCTCGTCCTGAAGATTTCCCGTGCTTTCTGCAGTGCCGCAATTCATAGTACATAATCTAAACCAAAAATTGTGAGGTTAGCTTCAAGCTAAAAGTAATTCATGTAGCTTAAAGGAGGGTTTACACACCTTGAATAACGTAATTAGAAAACCCCTAGTTATCACCTAGACACCCCTGGAATTTCAGTAACAGCTTTAAACGCAAATTTGGCTTAAAAGTTATTAGCTGACACACGATATGTAATTCCACCGTCTTTTCACTTGTCACACCAGGTTTTTGCAGCACACGAAGTTTTGTGGGCACTGTAGAATAGCTTCGACGTAATGGGATTACGCCTTATATCAAGTCCAATCTCAACACCCCCGAAATAAAAGCAAACATAACTTTATTTCATGCCCCCGATAAAAGTAAACAAACTTAACCTAGATTCTGTTTCCAGTTTAGCCGAGTAGAGGACGCTCTTCTAACTACGAATCCCTTCGTCCTGCCGCCGACAAAGTACGAGAAGAAGTATCGTGGCTTGCCTAACCCAGTAGGCGTCAGCCTGCCCGTGATACATTGAAATTCAAATCTTTTATTTGAAAATACATGGAATATTTTAGTTATTATTTTAAAATGTAGATAGGTATACAAAATAAATCGCTTTGTTTGATGTGTACTTGATTGTATATTTGAGTTAACCAGATTGGACCCTGGCATCTGTGGCTATCCGAGAGTAAAAAGTTTATTAACATTGGTAATCATTCATAGCTCAAAATTAAAGAAAAATCGTGAGAAAGCCAGGATATTACATGGCCAGCCCGAGCAGAGACATAAACTCAAGTATATAGTCAAGTAATTCATCGGCTTCACCAGCACGCAATCCAAGTGGCGCTCGAGCAGTTTTACCTGAAAAATAATTAGTTATCAGTTAAAGTATAATTAATTATTTTAAATGTTGTACAAACCGCGACCACAGACATGTACCAGAACCAGATGTTACCGCCGCCAGAACCGCCTGTGACTACCTGCAGAAATGTTGGAAAACGGCCCCATAGAGGCCACCAGCTTGTCCAACACCAGAAAATTAGAAACCTCCAGAGGAATGTTGATTCCAAGTGCGGAAAAGAGGAAATCCAGTCCATAGAGAGCTCCTGTTTGAAGTCCAGGCCGTTGGAAGATTCCAACCGTCGAAGGCCAGGGCGTTTACGCAACTAGGTCACCTCCAAGTGGCGCCAGATATTCCAGAAAGTACAAAAGAACCAGCTGAAGTCCAGAAATCAGCTTTGAGCACAGTACTAAGTTTTGGAGTCCAGATCATCCCCGTGTTCGTAAGTTCCCTCCATAAAAACTTCCCCCCGAGACGTCTCCTGGTATACAGCTTCACCCTGAGAAGTACAGCCAGCTACAATAGACGTGGAGCATCGTGCTATCCTGCAGCACAACCTCCCTCGCGAGAAGTTTTTGGAACGCGAACCCTTCAGGGAAATCACATCCAGTGCAAGATCTTCAAAGTTGAAGCCATCTTCGCAGAACCGAGGTAACCTGCAAACATACAAAATGTCCATGAAATTGTAAGTTGGTCTCCGCAACCTCTACTAATTTCTTCCAGTTAAAGTTCAAATATTGTGAGAAAGTCGGTTAATCCCGTAACCTAAATACTTTCCCGCGATTGAACAAAACCTGAATGAATGCGAGTCGATACCGCGAGCTCAGCATCAGTAAGTAGCATTTCTTCTAGAATGCACCCCGTAGAATTTTATGAGCCCGGAGAATGAATGTACGAAAAGACAAATGATTCGATACCGCGAATATTTAGTCTCATCTAGCCTGAAACTGCTTTCACGTGGTTGATTGCAGTACATGAAATTTCATTCCGCTTATCCAGAAAATTCAAAAAAATTACCAGTCCTGTCCATGCCCGTTGTACCCGCCAGTATTATTAATTGCATGCATGTTGTTGAATGTCTCCTGAGAATGATCACGCTTTCGCCTTGGTGCCTATAAGAAAACGTGCATTTGTAGAGCATGAACCTATGGAATTGTATGCAACCCGTACCGGAGTACAACTAAAATTTTTCCTGAATGTTCCCCGTGAAATTGAACCCAGTGAAGATCCAGGTGGAAATTAATGCCACAACAACCGCCTGTTGACCAGAAACTGCAAGCAAGTTTCCCTTGCATATCAGCAGTTGCCTGTCCTAGCTTTCCGAACTTGTTTTTTTTTCGAGAAGTCCTGAAAGGAGTATAGGTCGAAACCGCGATTTTTATATCTCCCCCAGTTGAAAGTATTACAAAAGTATACTCACCTAGTAGACACTGCCAGAAGAAACGCCGGTTACTTCCATAACTTCCGCGTTCCCTAGAATGTATGTTGTCCGAGTTGTGTGCCGAGAATTCCAGGATCCCCAGGTGTTTTCCAAGCCGAAAGGGGTACTTCCATGAAGAGGGCGTCCACCCACCGGCTGTTTCCTCCATAGGAAGGGGCTTGTGTGACGTTAGCGCCGGCCGAAATCGTATTTTTACGTATTGGAATACGTTCGAATTTGACCGCCGCCAAAACTTCGTCACAAATTGTCCGAAAACATCGCCGAGGCACGAAGAAACAATCGAGGTGCGCAGAAATTACGAGCCGCCGGCGCCGTCGTCTTCCAGCGCATCCCTGCCTAAAATCCTGCACAAATTACGGCGTATGGTAATGTATAAATAAGAGGTATCGTACGTTGTGAAGAGAACTTGACCTGCATCCAGCGAGCCGAACCAGCTTCCTGCCTGGGGCCCCCTGAGGGCCCAAATCCTGGTCCCGCCCGAAGAACCTCTTGACTTTTAGTCCTAGAACCAATCTTTCCCAGAAATCCCCGAAAGATCAAAGTGGCCCATTGATTTTCAGTGCCTATTGATCTCCGTCGAGCCTATTCAGGAGTTATCTTGTCTAAAATTCAGACGTGGATCATTGTTTATATATGCCTGTCTGGAATTTATATAAGTTTGCTCTTCGAAACCGGTGTGGTCTAGAACTCGTACGTGGTTCGTTGTACATATACGCCTGATATGAGTCTTAGACCTCCTCGAAACCGCTTCCCGACAACGTTCACGTAATTCAGTTAGAAAGCATTTAAAAGCGAGGCCCTCCAGATCTCTGCATAAATTTGAACAAGAATTGCGAGGTTAAGTACCCGCACGAAACTCACGTAATTAACGTAACCGTAAAGATTCAAAGCTTCACTTACCTAGAGCAATCTCGTCCTGAAGATTTCCCGTGCTTTCTGCAGTGCCGCAATTCATAGTACATAATCTAAACCAAAAATTGTGAGGTTAGCTTCAAGCTAAAAGTAATTCATGTAGCTTAAAGGAGGGTTTACACACCTTGAATAACGTAATTAGAAAACCCCTAGTTATCACCTAGACACCCCTGGAATTTCAGTAACAGCTTTAAACGCAAATTTGGCTTAAAAGTTATTAGCTGACACACGATATGTAATTCCACCGTCTTTTCACTTGTCACACCAGGTTTTTGCAGCACACGAAGTTTTGTGGGCACTGTAGAATAGCTTCGACGTAATGGGATTACGCCTTACATCAAGTCCAATCTCAACACCCCCGAAATAAAAGCAAATATAACTTTATTTCATGCCCCCCGATAAAAGTAAACAAACTTAACCTAGATTCTGTTTCCAGTTTAGCCGAGTAGAGGACGCTCTTCTAACTACGAATCCCTTCGTCCTGCCGCCGACAAAGTACGAGAAGAAGTATCGTGGCTTGCCTAACCCAGTAGGCGTCAGCCTGCCCGTGATACATTGAAATTCAAATCTTTTATTTGAAAATACATGGAATATTTTAGTTATTATTTTAAAATGTAGATAGGTATACAAAATAAATCGCTTTGTTTGATGTGTACTTGATTGTATATTTGAGTTAACCAGATTGGACCCTGGCATCTGTGGCTATCCGAGAGTAAAAAGTTTAGTAACATTGGTAATCATTCATAGCTCAAAATTAAAGAATTAATTAAGAAAGCCAGGTTATTACAACGTTAGCATCATGAAATAGGATCTTTAGGATTTAAACAATAGGTACCTTTACTAACCTGAGCTTCGGAAGACAGTCCGAATTCGACACAGGCCAGACTTATGTAATTTCTGTTTAAACGTTCAGGTTATCAGATACATAGGAAGGATTCAGGTCAGGTCAAGTTATAGTGATCGCCCCAGGTGGTAGTTATGCTGGAGGCTAGTGCTTCCTCTGTTTCTAGACTGGCGACTCCTCGCACAGCAGGATTAAGCCTGCCCTCTGTTGTTTTCAGGTTCTGAATTCAAGATTGAAAGAGGCAAGGGAAGAGGGCGAGACTGCTCGGAAATCCCTTTTTATATTCGTTGGAAGCGTACTTCCACTTCTCATAGCTAAGGAAATCTAAGTGGCACATACAGAAGAGTTGCGCAAACTCGCGTGTTGATGGCCCTTAGATCACCTGGTACGATCAGCTAAACTTTGCTGCAACCAAATGGCTTTATGTAAACCCCGATGTGGTCCAGATTTTGCATCTTATTGTGGCCAGATGCGTCATGTGGCGAAGATAGGGACGTAAAAATTGAAATATGTGTTTAACGCATTTCTAATGCAATGTGCAGGGAAGCGTGGTGATTTTTGTGTGAATATTAGTCGTTTTCCGCTGTTTTAGTGGTATTATAATTGGCCAAAGTTGGCAGACGTGTTTAACACTTTTGCATGTCCGAATTTTTGACATTCCGCTAGCATAAAGTCGGTGTCGCCGCCGGCGAAGTTCAAATAGACATAACAATATGTGGTATTCCTATTTATATATTTCATTTCGAATTCATTTTTCTTATTTGCTTCTTAATATCCCAGTGAAATACGCTTTCCACCTTTTTACCATCTCTACTTCTTTTCCATGTTTACCTCTTTGTTAGGTACTTTATTCTCCCTTTTGTCTTATGCTCTCTCTAGTCTGACATTGACTTCGTCCACTTTTTTCCTTACTGTTTCTTCTTTAATTTTATCGAGCTCTGCTTTATCTTTTCACTGTCTTCTCGTAATGTTTGAATGTTGTTGCTATATTTCTATTTCTGTTTCCTTATTTGCTTCACTTCTCAAATGTTTGTCCCAATGTTGTGAATTTGTTAGTGATTTTTACCTCTTTCGTTGTTGGTTGCTCTCCTGCAATGTTTATTTGCTTCTTTCCATCATCAGTAGAAAGATGGCGACCATCCATTCTGCTAAATTAATTTGAAAATGTACGCCGTTTCACTTATGGGAGTTTCTACGTTTTATATAGGATGAAGTAAGGAGCGATTAATGTTGAAAATCTCGAAACTATTATTTTGAAGTAAAGTGCTGAATCTATGTATACACTTAACGTACACACATGCACAAAAGCGTTTTGAGAACTACATCCCAGATCACTTAAATGGCATTTTAAAATGTGTATTAACGCATTTGTGACTTCTTATTTTTTTCGAAAAAAAAGTTTCCAGTCAATTTCAGGAAATGATTTCAGCTACACTTAAATTAAAGGCACCAACACTACTTCCAGCAGACCGTAAAAACTGAAATTGAAATCAGCTATTGCTAGTAGCCGCTCAGGCCATTAATTATCCGACTTCACTTTTACTTAAGCTCGGGTAAATAAAACGGGGGGCAAAAAATTAGCCACAAAATAATGTGGAGAAAAACTTCCTTAAAAACAGCAGTCTGCACTTATTTTTATTTGCCATTAAGGTTTGCCTATAAATCAGTGTCCGGCGTAACGGCACCTCCCTTTCAGCTGACCGCACGTCCCGCGAAATTTTAGAAATTATTGGGGGCTGAAGGCGAGCCTGATATTCATTTAGAGCTAACGAGGCCCCGGTGCTGCAGCTCGATTTGTACCTACCTATATTTATTTAATTTAATTCATAAGCCCGCACCGGAGCGCTTGAATTTACGCGGCCCGAAGGTAAAACATACATCAAGGAAAGGTCGCATCCTCCCAAAACAATTAATCAATGTTTGTAAATCTCCTTCCTGGCGGTAAATAACGAGAACGACTGTAATAATTAGAGCGCTTGCAAGTGCAGTCCCCAGATTTTTCATCCCGTCGCGAGTTTCATTGACTATCAGCGAAAAGACTTGAGTTTTACGATCATTACAGACGGAATGAAATGAAAATAACCCCGGGATGTAACTAGATGGAATGAAACATTTATTTGAATAAAGAATCCTGATTTATGCGTTTAACGATGTATGCCCTGCAGCTCTACCTTGATGTGTTTTACGAAACGAAATATTTGATTTTTAACGGCGTTTTCAAATGTTTCCCCGTTTTTTCCTGGGCTTGCTATTTGCCCGCGCAAATATCTCTCAATTTAAACCATTAGCGGAATTTTATTTGATAAATTATTATTTAGCAACCTCCGCTCGCTGATAAAGCAGAGCAGTTAATAATCACTGTTATTTAAATAAACAAGAGTTGTAGCTATGATAATGTAAATGCGATTTTTTAGTGTGTGCACGATGTTTAACATCTAAACATCAGTTTTATTTTGTATGTAACAAATAACAGACGGATCCTCAACACTAAAAGGTAAAAGAAACTAATCGTTATGTGTATATGTATTACTAGCAAGATACCAGTTCTTCGTACGGACTACAAATGTTTTTTCTTCTAAATCTTAAACGAATTCTAGAATGCTCTCCTCCTGCCTCACTCAATACGCTAAACTAACAAACGATGTAAAACAAAATTGTAGATAAAAAAATCTGGTGTGATACACGCACGCAACTTCTTTTTACAGTGATCTCGTAATTAGCCAAAAATTTTATTTTTGATTTTTAAGCATTTGTCAAAAATTCTCAAAAGTTACAAATTCTACAAAAACGGTACAAAGTACGTTAATTTAAGAGAAAATCGTACGACTGTCATTAATGACCAATAGAAAAATTAGTTCAGGAGTCGTAACCAAGACAACTAAAAAATTTCTTGGAAATTTTTTGTAGGTAGACATTACTTCTGTTTAGGGTTTGTGTCGTTACGATTTTCTTACCGAATCTGCATTCGAGCACTAATTCATATCCGGAAATTATTTTCGTGCATTCCAACAACGTCCTAATTTGCCCTCGCGTCCCGCTCGGGCAAATTAATACGACGTTGTTGGAACGCACTCAAAAAAATTTCCGGAAAGAATTCATGCTCTTATGAGATTATATGTGACAATTTTTTTTTAAATTTTAAGCTGAATTCAAACATGTAATAATATACCGGGTGTTCTATTTAAAATAGGAGTTAATAAAAAAAAATAGGAAAAAACCAAATAAACCTATTTTAGAGGTATTCGACTGGAAAATCACCTACCTCACATCAATACACATTAAAAATTTAATAAAAATGTAAAGTTTAAAAAAAATCGTTAGAGCCGTTTTTGAAAATTCGAAAAAAACTGAAAAATCACAATGGTAAACACCATACTTCCGGTTATGTGATTTTCTTCAAAAGCTTGGTGTCGTATCTAGATAATACACAAAAGTTATACAGGGCGTCTCGCAAAGTTCTTCCGGCACTTAAGGAGCATGTTCTTGAGATCATTTCAAGCAAAAAAGTTCATATGAACATGTGTTCTATTTTCAGTATTGAATTAGTCGAGGTGGGCCACACAATTGGCCGGTTAGATTTTCCTAGATTACAACATATGGGGTTGGAGGAAGAACTACGTTCTTTTAAATGATTTGTCTGCAGTCATTTATTTTGTTATTTTTGATGTCATAGAAATAAAAATTATTTAAGTTTAATATAGTTTGAAATATGTATAGCTCAATAAATACTGAGAATAGGACACATGTTCATATGAACATTTTTGCATGAAATGATTTCAAGAACATGCTCCTTAAGTGCCGGGAGAACTTCGCGAGACACCCTGTAGGTATATGAAGTTTCGACGCCATACCCCTTTTCGTTTTTGAGGTATTCTGTTCACAGACAGACAGACAGACACACAGACAAAGAGACTGACAGACAGACCAATTAACAAAAATATGTTTTTTTTACGATCGTGTCACAATGACAACTTTTTGCACAGTTTCTAGTGTCAAAAGTGACGTTTGTAGAACTCTTAATATTAGCGCCCATTTTTTTTTAATACTACTGTGCACAATCCTGAATTACGTTTTTAAGAACTTGTATAGGTAATCTTTCTAAGTAAAAACCAAATCGATATATTATAGGGCCTTAAGAGATATTGAGAAATTCGTGAAAAAACATTTTACCTCTTTCCTTCCCTTTAGGGATGGAATTTCAAAAACCCCTTTAGGGGTAATATTTAAAAAAACCATTAGGCGTCCTTAAAAATACATCTATATGGAAAAAAAAATTTCTAACTCAATAAACATAGGAGATACGAAGGGTTCTTTAATTCACCTCCAATCCAGATTTGCGCCTTTAGGGGTTGATTAGAGCAAATACCTAAAATATGTTTCTAGGTGTTTGCATTGATAATCTTTGCAAGTAAACACCAAGTCGCTATCTCATCGGGTCTAAGAGATATTGAAAACACATTATATCCTATTTCACCCCCGTAGGGGTAAAATTTCAAAAAATATCTTTTAACCCATTTTATTGTGAAATGGAACTCACAGCAAAAACAATTAATAATTTTAACCCCCCTTCTCCTTTTCAGTTTTTCCTCCTTTTACCTCTTGAGGGTTAAATTTTCTATTTGCCAAAAAAAGAAAGTTATAACTCAATAAATATAGGAGATACAAAGGGCTCTTTAATTCACCCCCAATCCTAATTTGCACCTTTAGGGGTTTATTAGGGCAAAATCAAAATACGTTTCTGGGTATTTGCGTTGACAATCTTTGTAAGCAAACACCAAATCGATATATTATCGGGTGTAAGAGAAATTCGTGAAATAGTATATTACATACCGAGGTGGAAAGTGTTTGATTACTGTCAAGAGATTAAGTGTTAACCGAGACTCGTAGCGTCGAAGTTAACTTTATCTCGAGACAAAAATGAAAGTTTTAACCGTGGTATGTATACTATTTTACTAAGAATCGGTTTCAGTCATTATTTATTTAAGTAGGTAAGTTTCAAATAATACGTATTTTTATTGCAGAGTAATAAGTCACTTTAACAAAGGAAACTGCGACGCTGTTGCTAGGTAATGTGACAAGTTCATTGAAAGTGACGTTTAGCTAGCCGGAAAAATCTTTCCCGCCTAGCTGGGAAAGTAAAGTAAACAATGACTCGCTTTCCTACTGTTTTGAAGGTTAGAAACATACAGCTATTATTAACCGATTGTGAGTAAACACATTTTACCCCCTTTCACCTCCTTAGAGGTCGAATTTCAGCAAATCCCTTCTTAGCACTACCTTATTTAACAACTGAACCTTCCACCTAAATCTCAAGTTCCTAGTACCAGTGGTTTCGGCTCTGCGTTGATTAGTCAGGGTTGTGACTTTTCTTTATATACACAGTGGGTCAAAAAAGCGGTACAGATTTTATAGCATCATCAGTAATTAATATTTTCACTTTTACTACAAAGTGACAATGCTCATTCGTAGTTGTGAGTGGTTAAACAAAGTTATACAAAAAATTCTATTGAAAATACGAGTATTTATATATAGTACCGGTTTTTTTGACCCACTGTGGATATATAAAGTATGATCAAAAATTAATATCATCTAGTATGGCTATGGAATTTTTTCTAATTTATTAATGTAACTATGTTTACACTTAAATCTCAAACTTGACGTTTGATTTTTAAGTGAGTTATAGTTGCATTCATAAATTAGGAACAATTCCATAGCCATACTAAATGAGATTAATTTTTGATCATACTGTACTGTTTAGCACCATAATCTATATATATACATATATGTATATATATATATATATATATATATATATATATATATTAAAGGTAAACATTTCAGGGTGTCATACCGCTTAATAAATTTGAAGATTTCTTCAACTGGTTGAAGAACATCTTGAATGGCGTTTGGGGTTGGACGACGTTTCGACGAAATCACATTCGTCATTTTCAAGTCCTTGTAGTCCGGGTTTGGCTTCTAGTTATGCGGCAACACGACGGACTGTCAACTTGATGCACAGCTGACTGAATAGGTTGTTTATCAATTACTGTGGCAACTAGCATCGAGGGAGCTGTACTGCTAGGACGGATGGCTGGTGTTCGCAGAGAATGGCCGGCCGTTGCTTGTAGTAACGTTGGTAACCACGATGCAGGTAATCGGCTTGTGTCGTCGCGGGTGTTCATACAATTCGGACGTTTCACGATTTCGATGGCTTCTCGTATGATGCATGCGTCTTTGTGTTCGACGCTGGCAATGCTCTTGGTGTTGTCGAAATCAATCTTGTGCGAAGTATCCCATATATGATGCACTAGCGATGAAGTGTGTTCCATCTTCTTAACATAATTCTGATGTTCCTCCTTGCGTGCCTTTATTCTCCGGTTGGTGTGGCCTATGTAGCTGCTATCGCAATCCCGACACGGTATCTCGTAGACTCCTTGGTTTTCCAAAGGGATGTACTCTTTAGGATTCCTCAGTATGGACTGGATTTTTCTATCCGTGGTAAAGGTTGTCCTGATGTTACATTTTCTAAGGATTCTTCCGATTTTTTCTGTCGTGCCTCGGATGTAAGGCAGGTACGCCATGCCACAAGGTCTCTCCTCTTCTGCGTCTTGCGTTTTGGTCTTCGGTGGTCGGAACGCTTTCCTAATCGCTGCTCTGCCATAACCATTTTGTTCGAATACTCGAGCAAGGGTTGCTAATTCTTGTCTTGTATTCTCCTTGTCGGCTATCCTTCTTGATCTACAAACCAGTGTTGTCAGGACTGATTGTAGTTGAGCAGGGTGGTGGTGTGAATTAGCATTTAGGTAGCGATTGGTGTGCGTGGTCTTCCTATAAACCGTGTGCCCCAATTTTACATTCTTCTTGGTGATGAGAACGTCTAGGAATGGAAGGTGGTTGTTCTTCTCCAATTCCATCGTAAACTGGATCTTATTATGGATGCTATTGAGATGGGTAAGGAAATCAGCAAGTCGATTCTTACCATGACCCCATATGGCAAAGACATCATCGACATACCGAAGCCAAAGTTTCGGTTTGTAAATGGTGCTGTCCAGTGCTTTCGATTCGAAGTCCTCCATGAAGAGATTCGCAATGACGGGAGACAAAGGTGAACCCATCGGCGCTCCTTCTACTTGCTTGTAGCGTTGACCATTATAGATGAAATATGTATTCTGGAGACAATGATCGGCAAGTTTGATGATGTGTTGAGGTGGATCATACTTCTGTTTAATGACTTTTAGAGCTTCGGCAACTGGCACTTTAGTAAACAAAGAGACGACGTCAAAGCTCACGAGGATATCGGTCGGTGTAATTTTCTCCTTTTGCAGCATCTCGATGAAGTGGGTAGAATTCATAACGTATGAAGCCGCATCTGCCACATGCGGCTGCAGATGTTTAGCTACGAACGCTGCAAGTCGTTGGACAGGTGATCCTATGGAACTAACGATAGGCCTAAGCGGTGATTTCGTCGAAACGTCGTCCAACCCCAAACGCCATTCAAGATGTTCTTCAACCAGTTGAAGAAATCTTCAAATTTATTAAGCGGTATGACACCCTGAAATGTTTACCTTTAATACATATCAGCCGCGAAAACCTTCGTAATATTAATATATATATATATATATACCGTGTGTCCACAGGAGTACGCACCATAGGGATAAGATAATGCCAATAGAATATAAATATCAACCAGTGCTGTGACCACCGTCCCTTTTCTTGTACCATTATAACAATATTGTTTCATACAGTGGCGAGCCAGAAGCCAGAAAACAACGTTTTAGCGTGCCGGCGCGGCGATCACAGCATTAGCCGATCTTTCTATTCTATTTGGTTATCCCTATGGTGCGTCCTCCTGTGGACACACGGTATATATATACAGGGTGTTTCATTAATAATTGGAAATATTTTAACTGTAGAATCCTGGGCTCAAAATATTAATATTTAACCCAAATCACTTAGATAAAATGTGGCTCCTTACTGAGATATAGGGCGTTTTATTTAAAAATTTTAAAACGATTTTTCTCCATTACTTTAAAACTATTTGACGTATCCGTATCATATTTGGCAGGAAGTGTAGATACTGTAAACCATGCTAAATTATGTTAAATAAACGTTTCTGGTTACTACCAGAGGCGTACGAGAGGGGCAAGTGATTGGTTGACCCTTCCCAAAATCTACGCCACTGGCGGAATTGCCATTTTAGCACAATTTTTCGATTCTTCAATACCTTTTATCTAAATAACATACTCTGCCTTCGTAACAATAAAGTCATTATTTTTCGAGATATTTAATGTTAAACATAAAGCTGAACAGTTATTTTGATTTTAATGTGTATTAATTATGTCGGTGTCTTTTGTCACAAGATTGCATTTATTACGCAAATGAAACTTTAATCCGTATTAACAAAAAAACATAACGTTATTTAATGAAATTTATTGAAGCGAATACAGATGCATTCAACATAAAAACAAATTGTGGTTCTGAAAAGAACCATTTTGTTATAATCTAAATAAAAGAACAATTTTAATTACACGAAAATATCAAAAACCTTTTATAACAAATGTTCAATGTGACCCCCGTTTTCCTCAATAAGCTTATCAATTCTTTTCCTAAACGATCTTCTAAATTTAAAAAATATGTTTAGCCGATTGGCAATAAAATTAGCAGAATTTACTGTTGCTGCCATAGTTCTTGACGATTATTTATTTCTTGTGAGTATACCAGAGATTTTTTGTTAATACGGATTAAAGTTTCATTTGCGTAATAAATGCAATCTTATGACAAAAACACCCACATAATTAATACACATTAAAATCAAAATAACTGTTCAGCTTTATGTTTAACTTTAAATATCTCGAAAAATAATGACTTTACCGTTACGAATGAAGAGAATGTTATTTATGTAGAAAATATTGGAGAATCGAAAAAGTGTGCTAAAATGGCAATTCCGCCAGTGGCGTAGAATTTGGGAAGGGCCAACCAATCACTTGCCCCTGTCGTACGCCTCTGGTAGTAGCCAGAAACATTTATTTAACATAATTTAGTATGGTTTACAGTGTCTACACTTCCTGCCAAATATGATACGGATACGTCAAATAGTTTTAAAGTAATGGAAAAAAATCGCTTTTAAATTTTTAAATAAAACACCCTATATCTCAGTAAGGAGCCACATTTTATCTAAGTGATTTGGGTTAAATATTAATATTTTGAGCCCAGGATTCTACAGTTAAAATATTTCCAATTATTAATGAAACACCCTGTATATATATATATATATATATATATTGCTATGGTACATAGAGAGAGAAAATAATTTAAATATATCGAAAATTAAGTGCAAAGAATGGAATAGTATTTGTATAGTAATCATTGAAAAAGGCTAGGAAATATTACAATGCAAACAACTTAATGTTGCAGGATAACGAATCAAAGTCCTAATATAAAATGTCTAGAGTGTGGCATTCAATTTAAATAATCGTAGTCAAGAGATAGAAAAGATGTTTAGGAGACTATTAAAATAAACAAACTTGAAAACTGAAATGTAAAGTATTTTTCGACTAATAAACTTTAATATACTCTAATCCTATTTTTCTAAGAACTATTTTGGCAAGATAAATGGACTATACATGAAATTTACGTGGTACTGAAGTGAAAATATAACTCGACAATGTAAATGAATTTTACATGGTATAACTACAGGAGTGCAAGTAAATACAAAGATAAAATATAGCAAGAATGGAGGATCAAGATTATTAATTGGAACTATATAATAAAACATCAGTAAGAGTAACGATTTGGATATAATTGATTGGAATTTTAATACAAAGGATTGGCGATTGGACGTTCTTTTGGGAGTGTTGACGCTGCTTGGAGTTTCTGTGTGCTGCGCCGGAGGGTGTTTGGACTTGGTGGAGAACTGTCATCTTCCAGCTTAGGACGAGGTTGCTGTTTGGAGTTTTGTCACAACAGACTGGGTCCCATTGAACGGAGCTCAACTTCCTGACGACTGAGAGAACATACATGAGGATTTGGATTGTTAAACAACGAGATTATTTTGAGGCTACTCACAGCTGGACAGTTTGAGTCGACAACTTGATGGATGCAGCGAGTTTACAAGTGAGGTGATTAGTGTTTATTTACAGATAGAACTGAAGAAAACAGGCTGATTCAAGCTACTTGGAAGTTTGAGCGTTGCAGGTTAGTTAATAATAAATACTTGCTAATGTTATCTGTAACAAAGAACATTTAAAATTGGTTCATTAAGACAAAGAAAGTCATACTTACGAATTGATTTATGAATTTTATATAATTTTTAAAGGATCTTGATTAGTTATCTGCACAAGCAATTGCAAATGACATAAATGTCAAATTTATTGAAGTTTTAACATAATTCAAATTACAATTAGATTACTTGATATTTCAGAACCTACCCTTGAGTTGAGATACATGCTATTCCTTTTTATTAAGGTTAAAACCATTATTATTAAACGAACATAAGTCTATAATCATAGCATAAATTATGGACGCCGCATACGTGGGGCTGTTTGCTAATTGTTTATTGCTATAATAAGGGTACAAGCTACAAGTTTAAAATAAAAAAATACGCTGAGTAACATTTCATTTTATAAATATTGTTCCTTATAAATAAATAAAAGGATAGAACAAACAACAATAAAACTTGTTAAAGTTTTTGGATAAAAAGTAATTATCAAATAAATTGCAAAATTTACAATTTAATAAAAGGTGTTACATTGGAATTTTAATAATTTGTAAAAGGTTAAATAATAAATATGGCAGATAAAAGAGTCACACGGAAAAGTAAAAGGACAGAAGAAGAACAGCAGGAGATGGAAGATATTACAATCCCTACCGAAGTAGAAGTGGAGGAAGCGGAAATGGAAATACAAGGAGACCAGGTAAGGCTTCAGCAAAAACAAACAGCAGAAGAAGACAGGTTCAAACAGATAATGGAAACGATGATGCAAATGCAAATGCAATCACAACAGTCAATGGAAAATTTAAAGCAATCAATTGAGGAAAAAGCTGAAGAAACAAAGAGGCAATTACTAAAGGATGCAGAAGAGAGGCAAAACAGGTCAAAGAAGGATGCAGAAGAGAGGGAAAACAGGTCAAAGAAGGATGCAGAGGAAAGAGAAAGAAGGTCACAACAGTTAGCTGAAGAAACAAAGAGGGATCTACAACAATCAATAAAAGACACTGCAGAAAGATTAACAGAGAAGTTGCAAGATCAAAAAGTCCAGACAGAAAAGATGAAAGAAGCAATGAAGGAATTGAAAGACGAATTTTATAAAGTTCAAATTGGAAATAGGGAAGAACTACAAGCACAAATTAATAACATTTGTTTAACATTAGAAAATTATAAAGTTGAAGTAAAGAATGAGGTGCGACAGGAAAGACAAGAAGCCAACGAACAGCTAGAGGAAACCTTGAAACAAACCATTGGACAAGAGTTAGAACGCAATAAAGAAGAAATAGAAGGAAAACTAGAGGGGATGAAAGTAACATTGGAAGATACAATGAAAGTACAATTAGAGTATACGGATCAAAAAGTAGATGTCTTAGGAAGGAAGGTAGATGAAAATAGAGTACAAATACAAGGAGAGATTTTGAACAGCACAGTAAAATTCAAGGAAGTTGAAGATAAGTTACAAAGGATACAAGATAGTACAGAAAATTTAAATGGGAGTTCAAGAGGGAGTTACCTGGGATTTCAGACAGAAATGCTACCAATTTTCGAAGGGAGAATAGGTGAACAGCCTATGACATACTTGATTAAATTAGATGATATTATGAGGACAATACCATATGAAAATAAGAAGCTGCAAATTATAAATATGAGCCTGAAAAGTTATGCAGATGTATGGCATAGTATTATAAAATCAAGGTATGACAGTTACAAAGAGTTTAGAAAATTATTCATAGAACAATATTGGAGTAATGCACATCAGGCGCGAGTAAGAACACAGTTAACAACTGGAAGGTACATGGAAAGAGGTAGTACACGGGAAATATATGTCATTAATAAATTTAACAAAGCACAACATCTTACTCCAAAATTATCCGAAGAAGAAATAGTTCAACATCTATCAAGACATTTAGAGGAGGAGATTACGAGAGCTGTTGCAGTACAAAATATAAAAACCATGAGGGACTTTTTAGAGATAGTTCGAAATTATGATATGGCAATTATAAATCATAGAAGTAATTACAGAAGAGAAGTTTCGAGTTTTCAAAATTCTAGTAAAAGAAAATTCGAGGAAATACAATAAAATCGACATAATTTAGGCCAAAATAATTTTAATAATTACAGACAAGGTGAGAGGAATTTTAATAATAATGGATACAACAGGAATTATGATAGATGGAGAAGCTACCAAAATAAAAACAATTACCAAAGGAATGTTAATGACAGATATTATAATGGCAATGAACGGAGAAGATATCAACAAATGATCGACGAAAAGAATAATCAGAAATCAAATCAAGATGATAACAAGAACAAATACCCTAACAGACAGTACATTAATACAGTGTATAGAACAGAATATGATAGAGGAAGACCGAGGGAAGAAGACCGAAAGCAAGAGGATGAGGTTTATGAAGATTCCTCAGAAGATAAAAAAAAATTTCAATTTTAATTAATTTAGTTAAGAACCATACGTTTATCAACACTAGTTTGGAGAATAATGGACAATTTTTATTAGAAGAGGAAGAAGAAGATAGCCAAATTTCAACATTACCATTTTTAAAAGTTATTTTAAATAATAATGAATATTTAGCATTAATTGATAGTGGAGCAATGGCCTCTTTAATAAAGGAAGAAATAATTTTAGAAAATATAGACGTTTTACATAATAAATTAATCAAGGTTAATAAAACAGATTTACTATCTGCAACGAAAAGGAAAATTTCAACTACTAATCGAATATTGAGTATTAAAATAATAATTGATAAATGGGAAGGCATAGTTAGTTTATTTGTAGTAAAAGGCTTGAGTATTGATTTAATAATAGGGGTCGATATCATTCAACAATTGGGAATTCAGATAAATGGAGAGCAAAAATGCATTCATTTAAAAGGGGTAATTAAATCTTGGAACAGTACCAGAAGTGTCTGTCAAGAAAATAAGTGTAGCCAATCAAAGAGTATTGGAGACGCATTGATGTATGATAATGATAAAATAATTATTAATAATGTACTAATAAATATGAATAATATTAATTATAAAGGGATTTTGTTGGATGATTTAAAGATAGGTGAAAAGAATTTGCAATTCAAGGGCCTAATATTAGAAATACTTACTAGAAACAAAGAGATTATAAATGATAGAGTAGGACAAGCTCAGAAATATTTACATAAGTTGCAGGTAGATGAGTCAAAAGGTTTTAACAGTAAAACGTATCCAATTCCTTTTAATTTGAGAGAACAAGTAAAGAAAGAAATACATAAAATGGTAAAAGATGGCGTAATAGAGTCTTCCAAAAGCAATTTTATTAATCCACTAGTAGTTGTAAAGAAAAACGATGGTTCGCTTCGTTTATGTTTAGATGCACGCAAAATAAATCAAATAACGAAACCACAATACGAATCTCCACAAACGATTGATGGTTTATTAAGCAGAATTTGGGATAAGAAAATACTTACAAAGTTAGATTTAAAGAATTCTTTTTGGCTTATTCCATTACATGAAGAGTCGAGGAAATATACAGGATTCAGTATTGATGGGGAGATTTTTCAATTTAAAGTAGTACCATTTGGACTTTCAACATCATGTGCTGCACTTGTTAGAGCAATGCAGAAAATTCTAAATCAGTTTGAGGATTTTTGTGTGCACTATATCGATGATATTTTATTGTTTTCTAAGAATGAACAACAACATTTAAAACATTTAGAGACTGTAATAGAAACACTGAATAAAAATGGATTAAAATTAAATTTATCAAAATGTGAATTTATGCAAGAAAATGTAACGTACTTAGGTTATGAGATCAGTAAAAATGGAGTTACAATAAATGAGAAACGTATCGAAGAAATTAAGAATTTGCCTCGTCCAAAGAATTTGAAGAAGTTAAGAGGTCTGTTAGGTGTTTTTAACTATTATAAAAGATTCATTAATAATTATTCAGAATTAACGTTACCTTTGGTACAGTTATTAAGAAAAGATACAAAATGGGCATGGAACGAAGAACGTGAAGCAGCATTGAATACAATCAAACAGAGGTTTCATGAAGGGCTATTGTTAAAATATCCTAATTTTAAAGAAAAATTTGTACTTCGTACTGACGCTTCTGACCAAGCAATCGCAGCTGAGCTAATACAAATACAAAATGGGATAGAAGTACCTATATGTTTTATTTCAAGGATTTTGAAAGGTTATGAAATCAGATACACAATAGCGGAGAAGGAGATGTTAGCAATAATTTTCGCAGTTAATAAACTAAAATTTTATTTAACTGGTAATAAATTTGACATTGAAACAGATAATTCTGCAATATCGTTTCTTAAGAATAAAACTTTTCACAATGACAGGTTGTATAGATGGGCTTTATACTTGCAACAATATGAATTTGAAATTAAGCATAGACCAGGAAAATTACACGTAGTTGCTGATTTTTTAAGTAGAAAAGACACACCGAGTTATGAAAAACCAAAACAAATTTTAATTGGTATTGAGAAAATTTATCAGGAAGGAAGGTTATCAAGACAAGAAATTTTAAACAAACAGATGTTAGAGGAAATACAAGAGTTAAGAAATTTAGTTTTGCAAAGTCAAGGGAATAATTATAAAGGGTACAAAATTAAAGAGGATTTGTTAGTAAAAGACGTTGAAAATAAGGAGTTGATGGTTTTAAGTAGGGAAGACATGTTAGAAGTTGTTGAGGAAATACATGTAATATTTGGACATTGTGGCGCAAGGAAAACGTGGTTGATGTTTCGAGAATGCTTTTATAGAAAAAATGATCTTAGATTAATTAAACAATTAATACAAACCTGTCACATTTGTCAAATTGCCAAAGAGAGAAACTTTAAAAACCAAAACATTGTTAAAAGTATCAGAGTAACTGAACCAATGGAATTGGTAGCTATTGATTACTTAAGTAATTTAGTGACAGGACAATATGGGTACAAACACATTTTAATTATGGTAGATGCGTTTTCAAAATTTGTAAAATTATATCCGACAAAAACTTGCAATACGAAACATGTTATTAGATCAATTGAATATTTTCAACAAGAAGTGGGGAAACCAAAGAGGATATTAGCGGATAATGCGACATATTTTAAAAATTCAAGGTTGATAAGTAATTTGGAAAGGAATGACATCAAAATATGTTTTTGTAGTATAAGACATCCTCAAAGTAACATTGCAGAAAGATACATTAAAGAGGTAATTAAATATTTAAGAATTTTAACTTATGAAAACCATAATAGATGGGTACAATATTTGGAAGAAGTGGAAAATTTTATAAACAATGTCCCTAATACAACAACAGAAATCAGCCCAGTTACACTGTGTAAACAGATAATACCAGCGAGACCATGGAGGAAAGAGCAGAGAAATGTTGAAATAATACAATTTTTGGAAAGAACTAGGAGAAGACTGAAGATAATTAACGATAGGTATGAAGAGAAGCAAAATAGAAAAATTTCAAAACGGGTTAGAGAAGATGAAGTGTCTATCCGATCGGCGCAGGCTTATTTGTTGGACAATTACACGACTTACGTGCAAATTTGTTTATTTAGTAACTAATTTAAAAAACAATTTTAGCGGTAATTAAAAAAAAATTTAAATACTTGCTGATAATATTGTAAGTAAAACTTGTACACAACCTATCTTGTAAAATTGTTTCGTTAAGAAGATATGGCTACTAAAGTTCACACTAGAAATGTTTTTTCTCCAGTGTCAACTTCTTAATGGGTTCATATACAGTTTTTTACTAAACATTAGGGATCGACTGATACAGGTGTTTTGGTTGATACCGATATATACCTAATTCAGCCAATATGGCCGATACCGATTATCGGTTGATCCCAACTAAAGATAGTGTTAGAAATCATCTGTCGAAGCTTGTGCCCAACCTTATAAATCACCCTGTGTAGTGTTCCAAAAAAACAATTTTGACCGGATACTGTATAAGCATCACTTTTCTTTATTGAAATAAAAAACTAACAAACAACGGGAATCGACTGGCAGAAATTCCCCCTAATTTTCAAAAACTAAGTATAACTTTTTGCCGCTTAACTTTTTTGATTGAATCACTTTAAATATTTTATTGCAAGATTGTACAGCATTTTACTTTAATGTAGTAACCCTATGAATTTTTAAATCGACAATTCGATATACTAGAAGATACTCCAGTAAGTTACTTTTTCTCAATAATACGTAGTATGTTTCAGGATTTTTCATTCAATGATCAAACTTAGAAATACGTCAATGTTATATAAAATATTAATATGTATTTTTCAACCGTAGAATCACGAGTGCTCAACTCTTGTTGGAAAGATTACAATTTTATAAACAATTGATTACTTAAATTAAACAAGAAGAAATTGACGTAAAGACATGAACGCTTAACGTTGAGGGTTCTTTTCCTAAGGGTTTAACCGAGTTTAATTGCTTTCTAGCAATCATAGCAAATAAAAAAAACCAAATCTGGTTAGACAAGTGTTTTGCACGAACGATCTTTGATTGAAGAATTAACTGAATAAATTATAGAGAAAAGTCAATACGTCAAATTTTACGTTTTTCAAAATGCCCAAGCATCGTGGTTAAATGTGAACAAATTAAGCTACTGCCGTAGACCTCTTTCGTTTGATACATTCCAGAAATTATCCAACCCAGTAGGGTTTTCTGTAAAACTGGCAGATTCTTGCCCAGGCTCATTTGGCCGATACACAATAGTTCATAGAAATGACCATCGCCGATTAACATGTCTACGGGCAAGAATTTATTAAAAGTAGTATCAGCTAATCCGATGTTTTTGAGTACGTTGAAATTTGATCGATCAAACGACACGAGAGGTAAATTTTCAGTAATTTTTAAAATAACTAAAGAGTTCATATTTATATTAAAATTACTGTGTAATGATGCTATCTGAATGTTACTACTGGAATTACACTGCGAAGCTTTAGAATTTAGTCCAACTACTGTAGTAGCAACCGTTTGTCTTTTTAATTGCAATTTATTTGCCAAATCTTCGGTAATGAAATTAGCGTGGGATGCAGAATCTAGTACTGCCCTAGCATTGTGCCAGTTATTGTTAATATCTGTGACTTTAACCCATAGTCCAGTTACATTAGACGGAAAACCGCAGCATCTGCCGAAAAAATCCAAGTGAACTGAAATTTTGCATACACCTTTATTTTGACATTAGAAATAATTGCTGCGTTCGGAAAGGTACCTCCGACAGCTCCGTTTCCGAAATAAGTTTTTCGCAAATATCTCGCTTTCTATGGGTCGTATGACTGTTTTAGTTATTACAAAAAGTGAAGGCTAGGAAATTCTCTACAAAAAATATTCTACAGGTTTTTTACGTACAACTAACCATTCAGTAAATAACACACTGTTAAGTTTTGTAGACGGGTTTTACTTCCTTTTACGATAAACGGAGTATTGGAGCGAGGGTCTGCTGGGTGACATTTCCCTTACTGTATGCAGTCTTACATCTCCGATGCCTAGATATCAAAACCATTATAAAATAGTTATTTTCATTACAAGCGTCGAAAGTAGCAAATATCGTGCGAGTGTTGATTACACAAACGAGGGCGTAGCGAAGCGAAGCCCGAGTGGATCTAAAACACGAGCACAGATATTTGCACTTTCGGGCGAGTTATGAACACTATTTTTTAGACAACCACTCAAAGGAAATTCAATTTTTAAGAATTGTTTTTATTTGGTTTTGCAAAATTGATTGTTATATTATTATTGGTACAATTGGCAAAAGCGTCTCGATGATTTGAATCACGGTCTGCTGAATTGTGTGACAAACGTCAAAGTGACGTTTGTCACACAATTAAGCAGGCCATGTTTTGAATAACTTTGTGCCGTTACGATATGACTAGTACGATATAATATCGTGCTAGTGTTTGAAATTGTCAACTTTCTGTGTTAGGCTGCTGTCGCGATAATGTTACTTTCATATATGGTCGTCTAAAAAAATATTTTACAATAAATAATTTTTTCTACATCTGCTTGGATAAAAACCTATTATCAAATTCATTTGAGTTAGTTACGCCATTATCTAACTCAGTTAGATAATGAAATCAGATCCATTTGCATTACGTAATGAAACTTATTACGTAACTCAAATTTGATTACCTAACTGAAATAGTGTTAATGAATGACATTTTTCTACTAAAATATTTTTGAAAATGACAGATCTGACATTCTCTTAATGCACTTTTCTCAATTTTGGGCAGTTGTAGATAAAAAAAATTAAAATTTATGTGTGAGAATGCATCATATCATTAATATACTTGTGTGCTTACATAACTCGTGCTACGCACTCGTTTGTAACTTACACACACGTATATTAATGATGCTCTTATCCCACTTTATAGTAAATAACTATTATTTACCACTTGTGCCAGGTTCTGTAGACACGTCAGACAGCTGTCGTCTGACAGATGGATATTGCCGTGGCACATCCTCCCTTACGATGGTTAGCTCCTCACTATTCCCCCTTGATGTAGATGGTATAGAAGCTTCGAACTGAGCTAGTATCCCTATAAATTACAAATATATACTAATCAGCAGAATGCATACATACTGAGAATTGATAACATACCCTTCACTTTTTCAGGAGTTTCATATTTCTCCTGTAAAGGGTAACAAAAGGAGTTTTCTTCTGTTGAAGTTTCATGAAACCCTAAACAGTTTTTAAGAGTTACACTTCAGAACTTTTGAACACAGCAGATATCTTACCTGGCAAATTTATAGTTGGCAGTTTCCCATTGCTATCAATGCACATCTCCGAAAAATGTGTTTGGCATACAACATAGGAACCTAAAATGCGTTTACCTTCTATATTGCTTAATTTCAGGTTTCCTATACGTTGCAGCCAAACGACACGCACACGTTTTTCGCTGGGAAGTGAGTACCTTGGTGTTTCTTTATTGCTACAGCCGGGTACGCAGCATTTCCTTTTTCTCAAACCACTCATTTTAAACAATTTCAAGTTTTCAAGAGTTTTATCACAAATTTAAGGAGCACACGAGTATCAACTACCTGCAGCCTTGTTTCTAAGCACAAAGAATGAGCAAAACTGGGCAAACCTCTTTGGAGCACACAAAGGATGGAATGCATTTTGCACAGATGTTTTTAACAGAATTGCAATCCACAACTGGCAATTTTATTATTTTATTAGCTGTCGTAACGGTTGGCGTCAGGCTGTCGGGGACTCCCATACCCCTCCAATCAGCATAAATTGCCAGAGAGAGAATATGCTACCTTTGTCAGACAATCCTACCTTCTGCCACGCATTACTAACAATCTGTACGAGTCTGCGTATTCCAGTGACCATAACCTGATTACACCCACAAGACAAAACAATGCCCAGTGCAAATACGTTGGAAACGAAATGCGACGTTGCCATTTAAAATTCTAGGAATAGACGGCTGACAGCAGCATGGTTGCCGGACCTTACTTTGGATTGACATGTAATGGAAAATTTGTCTTAAAAGTCGCTTTACATATAATATACCGTGCTTGTGTAAAGTCTGGAACTATCCAAATAGAACTTTTATCAAATGTTTTTGAAAGAAATCCTTGGACACGTCAATTTTTATTTTAAATAAGACATATTTTATTGAAATTATAACTTTTAGATTGTCTTCTGTTTTGAGTTATGAGCGTATTTATGATAAAATCAATCGTCGCATGTATGTTACATCATGACTGGAGGAAGGCGTGACAGATTTGGCTCATTTTTGTTGTTGTGTTTCTAATTGCCAGAACAAGGTTTGTATGAAAGAAAATTTTGGGGAAGTCCACCGGAAAAGTCGGAAAATTCGAAAAATCAAAAAGATGATTTTCTATGGTATTTTTGTATGGGATTTCGAATGTTTTCGTTTTTGAAGGGCTTTTCGAAGAGAAAAATGGGAGTGGAAAACTCGGAAAATTAGGAAAAATCGATTTTTTTTCAGGATGTAAAAACCGAAATAAAACGATGGAAAAGTCATGTTTCAAAACATACACGCATAGTTTTACGTAATACTATGCCCTGGCAACGCCGGGTATGCATAGCTATGATGCATACAAGGAATAAGGAAGGATATTTCGAAATTCAAGCCCTAAATGGGTAGGGTGGCCATATGCCTTCTTTGGAAAAAGAGAACATTTTGGACCAGCTAAAAAAATAACAAAAAGATGGCATCGCAAAATTTTTATTATAAAACAAATGAAAAAAAAACAGTAATTATTTCTAAAACAATAAATAAAAAACATTGCAGTTGCGATAATAATTTTTTCTTATAAAAATCAACATCAAATTCACATATAAAATACTGTATAAGTAAAATATATAAAATATACTGCTCCACAAATGAACTGTACCACCCATAAAAATTGTATTTATTACATTACGTCATAAAATATGCATATAAAAGCTTATGTTTTATAGTATACTCATATTAAGCATATTTAATTGGACTATCCTCAAATATCAACTGAAGAATTAACAAATCAGATTCATAAAATGACAAAATAATAAAATTATAAAAAAAACATATTTCACAAAAATAAGAGAAAATTGAAAATAACATTTTATATAAGAAGATTTAAAACCGAAAACAGTCAAAATGGAGCAAAACTCTTCTCACACTAAATAAGAGAACAAAAGAGAACATTTTATTAGAAAAAAAGATAAAAAAAGATCCGTATTAAAAAAGAGAACATGTTCTCTTTAAAAGAGATGCTCTGGCCACCCTATAAATGGGTAAAATAAGGGTTCCAATTTTGTAAGGAAAAATAATATTAAATAGACGTTTCGACTTGAAACTTCGTTGGAGTACTCATAAAAACAAATAAGCAAACCCGTATTTTGTGATTTTACAAAAATCAACCCCTTAGGGGGTGAAATGGGGTCAATAAGCCTAAAAATCGTTATGGGTGTCGTTATTGAGGTATTTTGGGACGCTGATTGCGAAAATGGCATTTATTTTTAAGTCCAAGGCGGTGAACATGACATAAAATTAAAACTCTACCTTATAGTGGTGGAACGGGGTTTCAGAGACGAATTATTTTTGGACAGAACAGCGTTTGCCAGAGGTCCTCAAAAAATTGTACCAATTTACAAGTTTAAATTGTACCAAATTTTGAACTTTTTGTACAGACACCAAAAATTGCGTAGTTTTAATCTCAGAAGAAAAATATTAATATTTAGATTTTTCGTCCGCGTTTTAATAGGTTTAGGTTATTATTACAATAATTAAAGGAAAAAACTAAACACATTTTCGTGCGCAAGTTAAAATATCTTAATTTTAAAGCCAGGTGAATTATATATAATTCACTAGGTGGGTTTTTTGAAATTAGGAAATACATTTTCTTTGCTTTTTCCAAGTGAATTTGCAATAGTCGTCACAAAGCATTACTTTCGCTGTCAAATCAATTATGCCACCCAAACGACAAGCAATTGGTCGATCTACACTTCAAACACAAAAGCAAAGGGCATACGAGTTTCAGATACCGATGAGCAACGGGAAGAAAAACTGGAAACTATTCGAGTACGCACTGCTCAAGCGTGTCGTCGAGATATTTCGATAAATTGTATTTACGGTCCGATTTAGCTCATATTCAGAATATACGTTGGTTACGTAGAGAGAAATGTTTATACAAAAAATGAACCCGGTAGGTGGCGCTGGAGTCAAGATATTTACGAAAATGTTTATTTCAAATTTACGATTCGATTTGGCTCATATTCGGAAAGTACTTTGGTTACGTGAAGAGAAATGTTTATACACAAAATAAACCCGGTAGGTGGCGCTGGAGTCAAGATATTTACCAAAATGTGTATTTACGGTCAGATTTAGCTCATATTCGGAATATACGTTGGTTACGTAGACAGAAATGTTTATACAAAAAATAAACCCGGTAGGTGGCGCTGGAGTCAAGATATTTACGAAAATGTGTATTTCAAATTTACGATTCGATTTGGCTCATATTCGGAAAGTACGTTGGTTACGTGAAGAGAAATGTTTATACACAAAATAAACCCGGTAGGTGGCGCTGGAATCAAGATATTTACGAAAATGTGTATTTAAGGTCAGATTTAGCTCATATTCGGAATATACGTTGGTTACGTAGACAGAAATGTTTATACAAAAAATGAACCCGGTAGGTGGCGCTGGAGTCAAGATATTTACCAAAATGTGTATTTACGGTCCGATTTAGCTCATATTCGGAATGTACGTTGGTTACTTAGAGAGAAATGTCTATACAAAAAATGAACCCGGTAGGTGGCGCTGGAGTCAAGATATTTACCAAAATGTGTATTTACGGTCGTTAGACGTAAAACTTAATATTTTTTTTCTATCCGGGGGGTGACTTTTAATGTTTCCAAACGGTTTTAAGTTGTTCGGGGCCTTTTTGGTTACAGCTGTTTAAAATTCCACGAAGATTGGGCGTTTATTACCAAAGTTAACTTCGATATGTTACCATATTTTAAATTTAAAGCTAGGTGAATTATATATAATTCACTGGGTGCGTTTTTCGAAATTAGAAAATGGGACAAATAATTTTGTGGCATCATACATGGGTATTAAAATAATATCGCGTAATATTTTTTTAGATTGGCCTCCAGCAGCAAGTTAAGCAAAAACGTAATGTCACTTCAAATAAATTAAACCAAAAGTGTTTTGAGGCGTATCAAATCCCGTCACATATATTTTCTCATTTTATATAAGCAACCGTATTGCACTGTAGTCCATTTACTAAGGAAAAAAAGGTTCTAACTTCGTTGACTCAAAACCGATTTTGATATATTCTTTTTAATTTCGGAAAAGTTTATAGAAAAGTTCCCCACGGGTGAGAAGGTGTGCTTTTTATTTTTTCAATTGTTATTAACAAGTAAGTGTTTTTTAATACAGTCTTAATTAAAAAAATTACTCTTTTATTTATTTAAACAATTGCCTGACACTTGATAACATTCATTCGGTTTTTATTTCGTATACAGGGTTTTTTTGGGTCGCTGATCTCAAATTTTGTGTTAAAATTTATCAAAAATGGAAAATAACGTCTTTAAGGTGGCAAAATAGCTTCATTTTTGAATTTTGCGCGTTGCCTCATATCTAGGGGTTTTGGACACGCTTATTATAAATATAGCATTAAGAGGTTAATTTTTATTCTGTACGAATATTATTATTATTTAATAAACATTATATTAACTAAAAGTTAAATAGATTAAATACATTTAACTATAACATATAAATTCGAACGCCTAAAAATGTATTTTCTACGACCTCTTTGTACAATTACCAAAATATATTACTGAATTAAACGATTTGCTAGTTGTGACCGATGGAGGAATGTTATTACATAAAAACAAATGGCAACTTGTTCAACAGTATGGTGCAATTTTAAATAGTTATATTAATTTTATTGTACGTAATTATGAAAAAAAGCAATTGTTGTTTTTGTCGATCATCGTACAATATTTTTTCGTACACTAGCATACAAAAAGGAATACTAAATTTATCCTCGTATATAGCAATTATGCCACCCAAACGACAAGCGATTGGTCGATCTACACTTCAAACACAAAAGCAAAGGGCATACGAGTTTCAGATACCGATGAGCAACGGGAAGAAAGACTGGAAACCGTTCGAGTACGCACTGCTCAAGCATGTCGTCGAGATATTTCGATAAATTGTATTTATGGTCCGATTTAGCTCATATTTGGAATGTACGTTGGTTACGTGGAGAGAAATGTTTATACACAAAATAAACCCGGTAGGTGGCGCTGTAGTCAAGATATTTACCAAAATGTGTATTTACGGTCCGATTTAGCTCATATTAGGAATGTACGTTGGTTACGTAGAGAGAAATGTATATACAAAAAATGAACCAGGTAGGTGGCGCTGGAGTCAAGATATTTACCAAAATGTGTATTTACGGTCCGATTTAGCTCATATTCGGAATGTACGTTGGTTACTTAGAGAGAAATGTCTATACAAAAAATGAACCCGGTAGGTGGCGCTGGAGTCAAGATATTTACCAAATAGTGTATTTACGGTCCGATTTAGGTCATATTCGGAATGTACGTTGGTTACTTAGAGAGAAATGTCTATACAAAAAAATGAACCCGGTAGGTGGCGCTGGAGTCAAGATATTTACGAAAATGTTTATTTCAAATTTACGATTCGATTTGGCTCATATTCGGAAAGTACGTTGGTTACGTGAAGAGAAATGTTTATACACAAAATAAACCCGGTAGGTGGCGCTGGAGTCAAGATATTTACCAAAATGTGTATTTACGGTCAGATTTAGTTCATATTCGGAATATACGTTGGTTACATAGACAGAAATGTTTATACAAAAAATAAACCCGGTAGGTGGCGCTGGAGTCAAGATATTTACGAAAATGTGTATTTCAAATTTACGATTCGATTTGGCTCATATTCGGAAAGTACGTTGGTTACGTGAAGAGAAATGTTTATACACAAAATAAACCCGGTAGGTGGCGCTGGAGTCAAGATATTTACGAAAATGTGTATTTAAGGTCAGATTTAGCTCATATTCGGAATATACGTTGGTTACGTAGACAGAAATGTTTATACAAAAAATGAACCCGGTAGGTGGCGCTGGAGTCAAGATATTTACCAAAATGTGTATTTACGGTCCGATTTAGCTCATATTCGGAATGTACGTTGGTTACTTAGAGAGAAATGTCTATACAAAAAATGAACCCGGTAGGTGGCGCTGGAGTCAAGATATTTATCAAATAGTGTATTTACGGTCCGATTTAGCTCATATTCGGAATGTACGTTGGTTACTTAGAGAGAAATGTCTATACAAAAAATGAACCCGGTAGGTGGCGCTGGAGTCAAGATATTTACCAAAATGTGTATTTACGGTCGTTAGACGTAAAACTTAATATTTTTTTTCTATCCGGGGGGTGACTTTTAATGTTTCCAAACGGTTTTAAGTTGTTCGGGGCCTTTTTGGTTACAGCTGTTTAAAATTCCACGAAGATTGGGCGTTTATTACCAAAGTTAACTTCGATATGTTACCATATTTTAAATTTAAAGCTAGGTGAATTATATATAATTCACTGGGTGCGTTTTTCGAAATTAGAAAATGGGACAAATAATTTTGTGGCATCATACATGGGTATTAAAATAATATCGCGTAATATTTTTTTAGATTGGCCTCCAGCAGCAAGTTAAGCAAAAACGTAATGTCACTTCAAATAAATTAAACCAAAAGTGTTTTGAGGCGTATCAAATCCCGTCACATATATTTTCTCATTTTATATAAGCAACCGTATTGCACTGTAGTCCATTTACTAAGGAAAAAAAGTTCTAACTTCGTTGACTCAAAACCGATTTTGATATATTCTTTTTAATTTCGGAAAAGTTTATAGAAAAGTTCCCCACGGGTGAGAAGGTGTGCTTTTTATTTTTTCAATTGTTATTAACAAGTAAGTGTTTTTTAATACAGTCCTAATTAAAAAAATTACTCTTTTATTTATTTAAACAATTGCCTGACACTTGATAACATTCATTCGGTTTTTATTTCGTATACAGGGTTTTTTTGGGTCGCTGATCTCAAATTTTGTGTTAAAATTTATCAAAAATGGAAAATAACGTCTTTAAGGTGGCAAAATAGCTTCATTTTTGAATTTTGCGCGTTGCCTCATATCTAGGGGTTTTGGACACGCTTATTATAAATATAGCATTAAGAGGTTAATTTTTATTCTGTACGAATATTATTATTATTTAATAAACATTATATTAACTAAAAGTTAAATAGATTAAATACATTTAACTATAACATATAAATTCGAACGCCTAAAAATGTATTTTCTACGACCTCTTTGTACAATTACCAAAATATATTACTGAATTAAACGATTTGCTAGTTGTGACCGAAGGAGGAATGTTATTACATAAAAACAAATGGCAACTTGTTCAACAGTATGGTGCAATTTTAACTAGTTATATTAATTTTATTGTACGTAATTACGAAAAAAAGCAATTGTTTTTGTCGATCATCAGAAACATCGAATAAATCCCGATGGCTCAAGACGAAAACTGCACCTGATATTCGATTGGATAGAGACAGGTTTAGTTATAGTCTCAGAGAATATAGACGTATTAGTTATATTAACAGCTTTAGCTTCCCCTGATAATGATATATATTTTTTAAAACCTGCCAAATATAAAGAAATATCTTTCTCTAAGAGCCTGTAATTTGCGATATTAAGTAAACATCTAAGAATATAAATGTTTTGAAGTCTAACGACAAGTGGTCTTTTCATATTGGAAAATGTGTGCTACTAACAATTTTACATTTAAAATTAAGGCTTAACACACACAAAGAAATTAAAGATAGACCAGCAAATGCAGCGGAATTTGCATCCTGTTGTTGGGTCACTGTTTATATATACGTCACGTCGGATGGCATTCCGTTCTTGCACAAAAGTCCCAAGGTCGCCGTGTTATTTTATATCGTATTTCTTTGTACCAAGTCGTAGGTATTAGTTTTCTTTATATTAATATTATATTATTAATTGGTTTAATTATACCTTCGTGATTTTACCGATTTGGAACTAGTTGTCCCGCAACGAAATGCTTTCCCGAAATGTCCCGATTTTCCAAGAAAATATGCTTTCACAATTTCCAGTGATTTCTGCAAATTCTGGTTCAAAATTAGTTAAAATTACCCATAAATGCAAGCCACGGATAACAGAGACTATCAAGCTTCTAATAAACTTAAAAAATAAGGCATATAATAGGTATAAACATTCCAAATCATTAGCGCATTGGAAATATTGCAAATCGATACGAAATTCTGTGACTTTAGCTACAAAGGAGAAAAAAGCGTATTTTAACTTTGTATTTGATGGCTATGATACTAAATCCATATGGAGGGAAATTAAATCTTTGTGTGTGAACAATATTAAAAGCAACAATACCATACCAGAACATTTAAGTACACCCGATTCATTAATAATTTTTTCATAAATAATGTACCAAACGTCAACAATGATAACAATAATGTATTAGATTTTTATAAAAACCACAAACTAAATGAACTCAGTGTTAATATTGCGGATATTGTCGGAACTATAAACTCGATTAAAAGTAAATCTAAAGGAATCGATGTACTTAATATTGACTTTAAAATGCGGGTTCCAATTTTGTACGGAAAAATAATATTAAATAGACGTTTCGACATGATACTTAGTACGAGTACTCCTAAAAACAAATAATCAAACACGTATTTCGTGATTTTCTGAAAAGCAACCTCTTAGAGGATGCAATGGGGTAAATAAGCCTAAAAATCGTTATGGGTGTCGTTATCGATGTTTTTTGGGACGTTGATTGCGAAAATGGCATTTATTTTTAAGTCAAAGACGGTAGACATAACATAAAATTAAAACTCTATAGTGGCGGTCACAGACCAATATTATTTTTGGGCAGAACAGCGTTTGCCGGGTCAGCTAATAACGTAATCATTGTCTCGACTACTTTTTTTGCTGCGCAGCACGAATCGGTTCGCCGCATGGCCTATTATAGATATATTGAATATGTACTACAGCACATATGACGCTCTTGGGAAGGCAAAATTACATATTATAGGTCATACAACGATCTTTGTTTTGCTGCGCAGCACGTCTTTGTGCTATATAGGCAATGGCACATATGACGCTCTTTGCTAAATTACATATTATCGGTCATACAACGCTCTTTGCTAAATTACATATAATCGGTCATACAACGCTCTTTGCTTTAACAACTCATATTGTTCCATTTAAAAAACATAGTTATCAATTGTTTTAGTACGTTTGGTGCTATAATTCGGTCATGAGGAATTTTTAGAGTCAATTGGAGTTTGTGTTGCATTTCTTGTTGGATTGCTATTGATTTTGCGTAATTCATGGCCTACTTTGACTAAATTTTTTTTTTATTTTGAAAAATAATAAGTTCCTAAATTTAAATTTAAGAATGCTATTATAAAGCACTTTTAGTGCTGATTTCAAATATCTAAAAATATACAGGGTATTCCATTTAAAAAACCAAAGTTGTGTATCACCACGTAAAAATAGGAGGCTATGGCTTAAATTGGTTAACGTCAATTTTTAGGTTGTATACTGGCATTTAAAACAGAAGAAAGTTCTTTTCGATATCTCTATTATTAACAAAGTTACGAGCTGTCTAGCGATCTACAAACAGACTGTATACTTTCGTTAATGTAGTTCGTAATATTTTCATCCCTGGATTTGGCTTTTACACTACTTTGAATATAGTTTATCTGCTGTATAATTAATTTTCTACTGTACGAACCTGAAATACAACGAAAAGCATTTTAATAATGTTTAGACCAAGTAATCGAGTATTTTGAAGATTATCTTTAATAATAAATATTCCCAACTTCCAAATCAAGTAGTTTACAATAATTTTTAGAACACCTAAAAACCAAATAAAGAGATTATTAGAAGGTAATAGGTGATCCCATAACCGCACAAACCTTTCCTATTTGTTTAAAAATTCTATTCTACTGAAATAATGCCACTACGACCTCGGTAAATACAAATAAATGTAATGTTTAAGGTAATAAAATGGTTAAATATTAAAGACATCAGAGGACAGAACTTGTAATTAATTCTTAAAACGTTTTTATTAATAGCGAATTCGGCTGACTGCGCCGATGACGTCTTGCTACGAGATTATCTTCACAAAACAGATTATGTTGCAGCCAGAGCGAGCGAAATTCACCATATAAATAACAGGTAATAGGCAACCCTCAACGAATTTTGAAATTTTCCCAGCTTGAGTATAGGCAACCTTCAACGAATTTTGATATTTTCGGAGCTGTAGTATAGGCAACCGAGGCTAACTTCGCACAAAAATCGACCACGTAGTTCTTAAGAAACGGCGTTGGCGCATGCCGGTAGTGGGCGCGTTCATCGAGTCGTTGTACGTACCCTTACATGTGTAAGACTTCCGACGACGTCGTCGCAAGTCCGAAAACTCGCCGTTAGACCGGTTACATACACTAGAAAATCGTCGTATGTGGGAAACCAGGTATATATATATATATATATATATATATATATATAACAAAGTCCTTTTCACAGCTCGGTGGTTACTACACAAGGCGAAGAATTTGACTGGGAAAGGAGTTATAGTCAACACCAATCTCAGTACTTGGGCAACGATTACAAGAGCTATTAATGGTTTGTTGAAATAAAACCACTTGATGCTAAGGTCGACAGTTTCGAAATATATTTATTCCATTCTCAAGACCTAACAACTTGCGGCACAAAACCGAAAAGGCATATGTAGTTCACAAAACATGTGACTAGATTTCAAATTTTAAATTTACAAAAGCAGTACAGCAAATGCAGCATATCACACAACAAAAGTAATGCTAGATTTTCCTGTCACCAGGTTACATGTTAAAAATCCACAAATACATTTAAAATTAATTAATTATATATATATATATATATATATATATATATATATATATACATAAACCTTGTCATTGTGGCACCAAAACTGCATATTCGATGCTGTTATGGCACCCAAAAATGCAAGGGGCACCCGGTTTTGGGTGCCACATGGTTTTCTATGTTTAAATGTGTAGTATGGTTTGTAACTGCTTTCTACCTCGTTTGAAGAAAAATAGGTGGGGTGCCAAACTGACATCCATTATTCAGGAACATACGGTTTAGTTCCGGAATGTTGGTATAGAGGTCGCTTTACTATATACGACTGTATAAAATTAATTAAATATTGTAGATATGGCACTCTGTAGCTTTTCACATGTTCTGGCACCCTCGACATGGCAACACTGCTTTGTGATTGCATTGTAAAGATAAGCTGTGGCCTGACTGGCATTGCATTTTCGGCAAGAAGTTGTGATTCCCCGATTATCAACTCGTTGGTATCACTTTACATTTCTCGCGATTCTAATTCATTATTCATTTATTGCAATAGTATTCTCTGGGAAGTTGGACGTGTTTTGTCGTGAAAATGAGTGAAAGATCGAGGCGTATTGTAAGTTTTGCATTAGCAGGAAAAGCAGGTAAGTTTGACTTGTTTTTATTTTTTGCTACTTTTTGCTATTGTTTCATATTATAGCACGAAACAACACTCAGATCCTTCGATTTTATTTTACTGAAACTCTATTTCTGAAATACTTTTTCGTTTTCAAAAACATTTTTATTTATGTCTGAAAATGTGAAAGTAATATTTAAGATACACAACCCAATAAATAGGTGCTTGAATATGTATAAAAATAGCGTTCAAATGTGCGTGAAACGGTAAAAAATCAAAATCGAAAGTTTGGTACATGTTTCGAAATAAAGCTGCATTTGCTGCGTCTGCAGTGTGTTTATTTTATCATTTGAATCTTGAGAACTGTTACAGACACGAAGTCGTTTATATAAGAAAAACAGAAACAATTTTGAGGATATTTTTAATGAACGTGCTTTGTTTAGTATATACAATGTAAAAACTGAAAACTGTATTGTCATATTTGCTATACCACATTTATTTTTAATTCCATATGATAAAATTTTGTATTGATATAAATATGTATCGCAGGATATTTATAATCGACTTAATTCGTCATATTTAACATATTTCTAAGGAGTAAGTCTGTATAATCAACTCTTTCGTATTTCAAGACTGCTGTATTGATTTTTATAATATTTTGATGCTGCGTTTGATTTTGCATTCAAATGTTATAAATACAATTTGGGTTCCTTAAAACATTTACTATTTTCAGTCTTCCGTTTAAAGTTATGGTGAATTTGATACATCACAACAATTTCAAATATTGATTTGCAGTTTTTCAAAATCTCAATATTTACATTAACTTTAAAAATATGTTTTTGATTTTATTACTTTGTTATAACTTCTTAGTAGCAACGCATATTTTTCAAAGTTGGTGCACTTTTTATCAATGACAAACTTATTTTTATACTTATTTTATTTTTTTACGTACTCCAGTACCTTTCGGTGTAGGCGGAAATAGAAAATAGTGTAAAAACTGGATAGCTTTAAATAACTTATAAAACGTAAATAAAAAATTACTACGATATCGGTTTAAAAATAAATAAGATATCAGAAATAAGAAAATTACAATTTTCAACTACACGCTGTACTTAGTCTATAGAGCACTTTTCTTAAAAGGTATTTAATGATTACCTGATTTATTTGTTGAAATATGCATATTTTTGTCGATTTAAGTAATTTCGTATCTGGGCAAGTTGTAATAGACACACGTTGTATACTATGGTTCATATTTCAATCTTGTTCAATTTAGTGACTAGTGATTCACTGCCAGACAAATCGGACGACGACGCTGAACTATTCTCTATGGCTAGCAGTGAAACTGAATATATACCATCATCCGTTTCATCTGACACCAGTTCTAATCAAATTGTACGTTGATATATTTTGCAATAGTATATTACTTTCAAATTACTTCTTACTAAATTTTTCGAATTGTCAATTTACAGTTTGTTATTAGTTTTGACAATAATATTTATCAAAACTAATATCAGAAGTATTTATTAACTTTTTGCATACAAAATGCCGTTGGTGCGAAATACAGTTTTATTGTTATATTTATATATTTAATTATCTAATTTCTGGGAGAAAAATCTTGTAAGTCCTGTTCTCGAAAAATCTGAAATTACACCACTGCAGGTTTGTTTCTTTTAAATATACATATTTTTTTATATTTCTTACAAGGTGTCTTGAAAAACCAACAGTGGTATATAAAACATTCCAAAGTGAAAATTATTCATATAAATGTTATCCAAAATCACACTTTTGACATCTCGTCTTTCAAAATTATTAAGCCAAAATGGATAAAATTGGGTTGGGTATTTCAAATTACATACTTTTTATCTGCACTAAAAATTAAACTGGCGCAAAATGCAGTTTATAAGACATTTAATTTCGAAGCATATTTCCTCTACAAATTTTTTATATTTTTTAGCAAAACGCAGAACTAAAGCGCGCTGGGACACATGTGTGAGAACAATAAATATGAGAATCCCTTAAATTACATCTTTTGGTGTTAATGCGTAAGTTGTATTTAATATGCCCTTCAGCATGCTTTTAAGTTTTCTTTTTTTTTCTCGAAAATGAAAATTGGAAAATATGTAAGGGTTCTAAATTGTATTTGATTAAAACAGAAACATAAAGTATGTCAAAGTATGTCAAAAGTTAATCGACATTTTGTATTTATTTTTGAAAATATTGAAGGGTTACATTAGAAAAGCGTTATCAAAATTAGTTTCGATAAATTAGTTTTATTTTCACACACAGATTTAATGCAGAATGTTATAGGGACACTAAGTATATTAATGTCTATTAAATGTACATAAAAGTATAGATGGTTATAAGCTGTTTTTATTCCTCCCCTTATGCTACCAAAATGCCTGTGTTTTACTACCCTATATTTTAGTAATTTCTACTACACACGTAGAGACATGGACATTAGGAATACCATTAAAAATGATTACAAATTCAACTTCGACACTTTTACCATGATATCTAAGATTTACAGTGTTCGGCAAGATAAAAGTCTCGAAATATCTGAATATCTGAGATGCTATTAAAGACTTGCTGTTGCCCCTCGCAGAGATTTTGGGATATGATGAAATTATTTCGGGGCAGTAGTATTCGCGTGACGACGTAAAATCAGACAAAAAATCGAGCAATGGTATACCACCAGTTCGAGTTCCTCGTCCGCACTATATGGTGTGAGGCACCATCTCTATAATAACATTCAAAGACTCAATTGCCATGTTCGAGAAAATAAAAAAAAATCCAAATCATTTTTTTTAAATTACATTAATTGTTACGAGAGGAATAAAAAGGGGATTCGCCCCTTTAGGGGTTTTTATTAGGGCAACATCCTGAAATAGGTTTTTATCCATTTTTATAGATAACCTTTGTAACTAAAAATCAAGTTGGTACGCATCGAGCCTAAGAAATTGAAATACCTGCATCGTAATGCGAATTCCTGTTAAAAAGTTGTCTACATTTTAGGTAGAACACTGTATATTTTTTGCTATTCAGGTAGAACATTTAATTCTATTATAAAAATCGATTTTTACTTCCTTTTACAATAAAGGAAGTATTGGATTCACCCCAAAAATTCGAAATTGAGTTTTCAACAGATCTTCACGTTTTAGAGTCCATTGAACCCAAAAAACATATTTTTTTTCATTGGTCTGTCTGTGAACAGAATATCTCAAACACGAAAAGAGGTATGACGTTGAAACTTCATATATAAATTTTGAGTATGATCCAGATGTCGCAGCAAGGTTTTGAAGAAAATCGCATAACCGGAAGTAGGTGTTTACTCTTGTGATTTTTTCAAAAACGGCTCAAACGATTTTTTTCAAACTTCACATTTTGTTTCCATTTTAATGTGTATTGATGTGAGATAGGTAATTTTTCAGTTGAATACTTCTAAAATGGATTTATTTTGTTTTTTTTTTCTATATTTTTTATTAACTCCTATTTTAAATAGAACACACGGTATATTATTACATTTTTGAATTCAGCTTAAAATTGTAGAGAAAATTTATCTCTTCAACTAACGCTCTATTTTGTACCGTTTTTATAGAATTTGTAATTTTTGAAAATTTTTGACGAGTGCTTAAAAATTTTAAATTAAATTTTTGGCTAATTATAAGATCACTGTAAAAGGAAGTTGTGTGCGTGTATCACATCAGATTTTATTAAAATAATAAATCCTGACAGTAATTGAAATTTTAGTAGCGTGGTAAAATAAAAAATAATAATAAACAGCAATAGTACTTCTCAAATAACAGAGATATTTAGTAGCACCATAAGTTCTTTAAAGTTTCAGTTTTTCTGCCATATTTTGGCAAGTAGGCAGGCATTGTACTTCAAATTTGTTTTTGACGTATAGCTTACAAATTTTTTAAATATATATTTCTTTTGTCATCCATATTCGAAATTGACACGGACAAGGTTGGCTCAGACCTAGATGAAGATCAACAAGAAATCTCCATTAAAATTACAGGTATTTATTAATTAAGCATAATTTGTCAAAGCCTGGTAACAAAACTTTATTATTTAAGATCAAGGCGCAATAACTAAAGAGGGAATTTTGGCAAATGTGAATCATGACGCCGGGGACGCCATTTTGAGATATTTGCCAGTTTGGATAAACAATAATTTAATTACCAAACAATCTGACGCAGCTATAGAGAATTTGCGATAAGAGGAACAAATAAGTGCAGCTAAACAAAATCATTTTGAAAGTGCAGAAAATTTGGCAGAAATAAACGATAGCAGCAGATCAATAGTTTATATTTGTACAGAAAAGGTGAGTAAAAATTCTTCTTTCACGTCAATGTTTTCTAAGTTAAAAAATTATAGCCAGCTATTGCAACAAAATATTGGTATATATATTTGATATAAACAAAACAGAAATTGTTTTCAGCATTCATCAGTTGATACAAAGTTTTTATTTCAGGTGAACGACAAAGATGGACGCCTATTCAGAAAACTATTATGCGACAGTATTTTGAAAACAAAATAAAACTGAAAAAGGCTTTGCGTAAAGAAGAATGTGAATCATTCATTGACAAAGATGAAAGTGACTTTATAGGGGTTGGTTGGGTTAGAATAAAAACGTTTGTGTTCAATGAATACAGACTGAAATAGAGCTTTATGGTTTTCTCATTTTCTTGTAATATATAATATCGTGTTCTTACACTAATAATATATGTTTTTCATATTATACAGTGTGTCTGCTTAAGTTCGCACCATATGGAAAACACTTAAAATGCAATCATCACATTTCAATTTTTTTAAGCCGCATACGAGGAATGTCAAAAAATATGCATTCTGCCCAAGAGTAAAGTACCTTAATTTGTGACATTATCGAAATTTGTTATTACGAAAAGTTGATTAGAATAAGTACTTTACTTCTACAAAAAATTTAGTAATCTGTGGTTAAAAATTACAACTGCTTGGTTTAAATAATGAGTAATGCTAAGCTTGTGCTAAAAATCAAAATAGTAATTTATAGCTTAAAATTATTGTTAAACTATTACGCTGTTTGGTCCCCTTGGGGTTGGAAATAATGGATGGGAAAGAGTTCAGCAGGTCGTCAATGTCTCTTGGAAGGTCCTCCGAGTCATTCAGGTGGACTAAGCTAAGGAGCCTTTACTTCGATCTCCATCTTCGTACTAAGGCGTACTAATGGTCTCTAGAGTGTCGACTGAGACAATATTAATTTGACAACTTTAAATCAGTATATATGTATAGTTGCGATTAATATAACATGCCGGCCAAAACTCATAAAGTAATTAGCACTCGTAGAGAAATTTTCCACTTATGCGTAATGTACTTCTCACAACTCTTATTACTATCAAATTTTGTAAGTTCAAATTGAAGTGGCTAATATTCATAAAATATTTTAGGTATATTTTTTGTTATCACAGCGACCAAGTAGATTGCCGTAATTTAGTGTGTTGACAAAATACATATTAAAGCTAATTTACAGACGTTTGTCAGTCGGTAATGATACGCATGCTAAATAAAAAAGAAATGATCGCATAGTGGCATCCTCGGTTTGGCAACACTGTTGGGTGCCCGTTTTACCATCCTCGACGTAATTTTTATACAATTTGGTGCCACTTGTAGTGTATAAACATTGGTGCCATAATATCAAATATTATAATGTGATATATACGCTGGGTGCTATTTCTACAATAGGTATGGTGGGTGTCACATAATACAGAACTTATGTATATATATATATATATATATATATGATCAATTCCCTTTATACCCTTCGGGTGTAGGGATACACTACATCTTACAATTTACAGAATTATTCAATTTAAAATTCACTATCTTCACATTATGATATACTTTATCTCACTCAGTCCTTTATAAAGTTTTTCCATTTGGCTCTATCTCTTGCTAGCCTTTTAGCCTCTGTCCAAGGTTTTCCCTTCTTCTTTAGGATCTTCTCGATTACTTCATCCCATGTTTGCTTTGGCCTCCCTCTTTTCTTTTTGCCTGTCATTTTGGATTCCCATATCTTCTTTGTTTGTTCCTTTCCTTCCATCCTTTGCAGGTGTCCCCACCATCCTAGTTGTCTGCATTCTATAAATTCCTCTATAGACTCGATATTCAGTTCTTGTCTTATTGCTTCATTCCTAAGTCTGTCTCTTTTGGTAACTCCCAGCACCCTCCTTAGGTACTTCATTTCTGCAGCCCTGATCTTGCTTTTCTCTCTTCCTGACAGTACCCATGATTCGCTTCCATAAGTAAGGATTGGCTTATATATTGCCTTAAATACCTTCATTTTTGTTTCTTCTCTTACTTCTTTTTTATTTATAAAAGCTTTACTCAGAGCGTAGTATACTTTATTTGTCGCTTCCAGTCTGTTATTTATCTCCACGCCTTGGTTACCTGTTTCTTCTATATTTACTCCCAGGTATTTAAAATTTTTCACCTGTTCTATTGTTTCCCCGTCTATTCTTACTTCTACTTCCTTCCTTTCACTGTCTATTACCATTATTTTTGTTTTCAGTTTGTTCAGCCTCATTCCATTGTCCTTCAGCACTTCATTCCATACTTTCAAATTCTCTTTTAAATCTTTTTCACTGCCTGCTATTAGTGCTATGTCATCCGCGAATGCACATTCTGAGATGTCGACTCTTTCTAAATTTCTATGTCCAACAAATAGAGGTTTTGTTCTTTGTTTTGCCTCTCTGATTACTTTATCCATAAAGGTGATGAATAACAACGGGCTGACGCTCCCTCCTTGCCTAACACCCATCTTCGTATAGAATGGCTCAGATTCTGCATTCTTTCTAATTACCCTATTTTTTGTTTTCCGGTAAAGACATTTAGTTACCCTGATTAATTTCTCGTCTATATTTTTCTCATTTAAGCATTCCCATATTTTCTCCCTCATTACTCGGTCAAAGGCTTTTTCCATATCTATGAAAGCCAGATATATTGCTTTAGATCTTGCTCTTGCTCTACTAATGATCTCTTTGATTGTAAACACATGGTCCTGCGTACTTTTCCCTTTTCTGAACCCGCTTTGCACTTGCAATATCGTCGGCTCCACTTCCTTCCGCAATCTTTTCTCAATTATTTTTTCAAATAACTTTAATACTGTGCTCAGTAGGGTTATCCCTCTGTAATTATTGCAGTCCATCGTATCTCCCCGTTTGAAAAGTGGTAGTATTAATCCCAATTCCCATGCACCTGGTATTTTTTCTTCCTTCCATACTCTATTGAATATCTTCAGTAATGTTTGTCGTCCACTTATCCCCATATTTTTAATCATCTCCGTTGTAATTCCATCACTGCCTGGAGCTTTTCCATACTTCAACACTTTTATCGCTTCCACTAATTCTTCCATCGTAATCTCGTTTACTTCATTTTCTTCTCCTTCTACAACCCTTACGGTTCCTCCACCTTCGTCTTGCGGGTTTTCTAGTTCAAGTTCTGTTTCTGTCATAAGAAGCTTTTGGAAGTACTCTTTCCAACGGTTCATGATTTCTGTCTCGCTTCTTAGTATCTCTCCTTTTTCGTTCTTAATTCCTATAGTTTCTACTTTTTCATTTCTCTTTAGGTGTTTTAGTACCTTGAAGAACAGTTTTTGGTTCCCTTTACTACCCTTTTCAAGTTTGTCTCCAAACTCCTTCCATGTCCTTTGCTTAGATTCTCTAACTATCTTCTTCACTTTCTCCCTTTGTTTCTTATATTCTTCATACTTCTCTTCTGTTTTATTGCTTAAGTATTCATTCCATTTTCTTTTCTTGATTTTTACCTGTTGTTTAATCTCTTCGGTCCACCAGGCCGTTTGTCTCTTACTTCTATTCTCTTTATACGTTCCACATACCTTTTTAGCTGTCTCCATGATTGTATTTCTAAAAAATTCCCATAACTCTTCCGTTTGGGCGCTATTTAATTCTTTTTTCCTCTTTGTTATCTCACTTTCTACGGCTTCTTCATATCTTTTCGCTGTTTCTTCATTCCTTAGTTTATAATTTCTTAGCGTTTCTTTTCTTTTCTTTAGTTCCTTCTTGTCTTTTTGTGGGTTCTCTTTCCCCTGTTTACATTTAATTTTGCCTACTGCTAGGAAATGGTCGCTGCCAATCTCAAATCCTCTTCTAACCACTATGTCCTTTATTATTGCCTTACTACTACTCTCTACTATTATGTAATCTATAATAGAGTACTCTCCCCTACTTGGCACTGCTCTTGTATATTTATGGATGTCCTTGTGTTGATAGAAGGAATTTGCAATTATTAAATCGTACACTGCGCAGAAATCCAGCAGCCTTCTCCCGTTGTTATTTCTTACTTCCTCCCCAAATTTGCCAATCACTTTGTACTCCTCATCTCGTTTCCCTACTCTAGCGTTTAGGTCACCCACTACATAAATCCTTCCTGTGGCCGCTTCCACCTCTAGACTTAACTGCTCCCAAAATTTGTCTTTTTCTTGCGCTTTCTCGTCTTCATTGGGTCCATATACCGCAATCAACGTTTCTTCGTGCATTGAGTTCTTTAGTTCTACTATTAAGATTCTTTCTGAGATTGCGTCCCATTTCTTTATTGTGTTTTTGATGTCATTATGGACTATGCATCCTATCCCTGCTTGTGCCCTTTCTTTCTCGTCTACTCCACTCCAAATTAGTATGTGCCCATTTTCCAATTCTAGAAGTCCCTTTCCTTTCTTTTTTGTCTCGGGTATTATTAGTATTTCTAATCCCGCTCTCTCGAATTCATTAACTAGCTCTACTTCTTTTCCGCTCATGCTCTTAATATTCCATGTTCCTATCTTTCTAACTTTGCCCCCTTCTTTCCCTGCTTTCTTATTTTCTCTGTTCTTTTGTTCTATTCCTTGTCCGTTGCCTTTGTCGTTACCAGTATTTTCCTCCTTATCTTTCCTGCTTAGTTTTTTCCTCTATTAGTTCTAGTTATTTTCCTTAACTGAGCTACTAGGGAGTCTTCCTCAGGTGATCTTTGACTGGCTGATCTTTTTGCCATGGTATTTTCATGTTTTTCTTTGACAGTTTCCGATATATATTGTTTTATAGCGTCCTCTTCTTCTACGCCGTATACTTCATTGTTTAGTATCAACTTATTGTATTTTATAATTGCTTTAACTCTCATTCTAACCGATGCTTATTCAAAATGGCCAGAAGTTTATGAGGTAAAGTCAATGGCAGCTGACGAGCTGGAGTTGAAGCTAAGGGATGCGTTTGCAAGATTTGGGTTGCCAGAAAGAGTAGTAAGCGACAATGGTGGACAGTTGGTTTCACACCAAATCGAACAATTTTATAGAAGGAATGAAGTTGAGCATATTACAGCACCTCCGTACAACCCAGTAAGTAACGGCGCTGCAGAGAACGAAGTCAGCACATTCAAGAACAAGATTAAAACAGCGCTGCAAGATCCCAAGAATAAAAATGAGAAAATGAGTACCATAATATCAAGATTTCTTATTAGCTATAGAAACACCAAACATAGTTTGTTTAAACTTGATTTAAACACACATAAATTTCATTTTCTAAAATTTACGAAATCCAGTTGCACGCTTTTAAATGCAATTCCTATTTATTCGCAAGAAAAATTTAATGTTGCAATCACCAGCTTTGCCTCATAATTACTAAATTTAATATGTTTAAATTAGATTAAAACTATATATTTCAGTCCAAATTTACGAAACATTATTCATAATTTAAAAGCCAGTGTTATTACGCAATCAGACGAGTTAAAGACCAGGAAAAATGCAAATCTGCACTCCATGCACAATACCGACCTACAGTAGTAAGTTCAACGGGCGACCTTCGCTCTAGCAGGAAATAAAAACTGCACAATTGCTTATCTGCTGTTTTGTAATTTAAACACTCTGTCCTAGTAAACTGTATATATGAACTTTGATATTGTTACTGCGTTAAGCATTTTAGTTTTGTATAAATACTAGTCTATTTTCATAATAAAAAGCAATCTGCATTTAATGTTTGATTCATTCACTACCCTTCCTAAGCCATAATATTTATGGGGCATGAGGCTGTGCTCCAAGGGTGGTTTTTTACTGTCGTCCGTTCAAGTACCATTGACTACATTGGTTTAAAACGTAAACACAGTCTTGTTTACGTGCTTGACGGATAGAATAAGCGCAAAGTAACGGAATCCTGAACCAGCCTCTCAGGCAATTCTGTTCATAGTTCGACCTTGGAAACGCCAGTAAAACTGATGCTGGGCAGAACGCTAAGAACCACTTTAAGTTTAATCAAGGAAGGAGGAGAAGTGATCGTTGACGATGTTCAAACAAGGGAAGCGATGCTGGAAAACTTAGAGAAAGCGAGGGAGGCTCAGATTAAGCATAACGACAGGAGCCGGAAGAAGTTTTCGGTAGCAGATAAAGTGATGGTACGTGACTACCGGGTCCAAAATACTAAAACGTGGACAAAAGCAAGGGTAAGCCGGAAGATTGGTAGTTCAACTTACATATACGAATTGGAGACGGGACAATTCTGGTAGAGGCATGTAAATCAAATAATACCGAGGGAAGGTGAGGAAGAACCGGAGGATCATAAGGCAAAATCGGATACAGGAGCAAGAATCCAGGTTACGGGTAAAGGTTCAGGTATTAGTAATGCGAATAGAAGTAGAGTAGCAGGCAGTATTGTATTACCTAAGTACACTGGGAAATTGTCAGATAATCCTATTCCAGAAAGTAGCACAAGTACAGGGACAGCCACTAACAATGATGGTACTACCCCACAACCATCAGAACCTCTTGTAGAATTATAGCAAAGTAGGTTAGGCACAAGTAATAGTCCAAACACATCTATTTCTAAGCGACCTCCACGAAAAAGGGGGCACCCAAAGCATTTAAAAGATTTTATATTAGAGTAATGCATGTGTAGGAGCTGTTCACTTAGGTAAGATAGTTTTAATCTAAGTGTAAGGGTATGATGAAGTGATGTGCCCACATTATTAAATGAAAATTGAAAAAATTATTACATTTTTGATACCATTAGATGCACAATAATTTTCTCTTTCCATTGATACTAAAACATTTTCTGTAGGTTGAATTGGCGAGTAGGAATTCATGAAACTGTTAAATACAGTGCTAAATCCGTACGATTTAGTTTAAAAGTGGACACCCGGTATAGAAAATGTCAGAACTACAATAAGTAACGAAATTTACGCTATATTGGGTTTGTAATCATCAAATTCATACAGTTTTAAAGATTAAGTTATAATGGAGACAACACCAAAATAAAGTAAATTGATATGTATTTATTATCCTAAATTTGCAGTTCCTCTAACTCGGAATTATAAAATAACTCTACCGAAAAATTGGTTATTTTTAGATATGTCACTTTTCTATCAATGGAGCGATATGCCCTGGTCATCTTAAGAGATGTTGAGCATGCATTTATGAGATATGAACAACTTCTTACAGACAACGGAGAAAGATAAACACCAGAATATTTATAAAAAATGTTAATATGTTACATTAATCCAATCTGCTTTGAATGTAAAATTAAATAAAATGTATAATCAGTGATTTTTTTACACTAAATTTTTGATATGCATCCCAATTATATCTCCGAATTCTGGTTTTGTATCAAATAAGTATTTTATTTTTTCCGAGATAATGCCTACATTGCATTTTCTAGGTGCCGGTTTACCTGCCTATAATGAGCATATTTTATGTCTACAAATCTGAACCCTAGTCATAGGTAAATATTTTTTACAAGTTTGTAGCAGATAAACCTAAAGGAAGCTTCAAACTTCTAGAATTGTTAATTACCTGTTAAGTAAATCTACGTAGGCACACAAACTAGTTCAAGTGTAACTACCAAAGAATCGTAAAAATATAGTGAAACTTTGTATTGAGTATATGTATCACGATATTCTTTAAAAAAGGTATTGAGTATCGTTATAGCGATACTTTTAAATAGTTATCATTCTGACCGCTGCCAAATAGTGACATTCAGTATGCATCTGTAGACTGTGAAGAATTATACGCAGGGAAAAAAAACGGTACAGATTTTATAGCCTCGTATATTTGTAGGTCGCTAATAGGTATATTTATATCATTACTATACCATCGAAAAGCTCAATCTTTATAGATGGAAATAAAGCACCTTTTTTCCAAACACATAGTGTGATGTAGTGATGTGGGTGCTGATTGCAGCCAAAGGAATTGCAGAACGCACTCATTGACGGAAGGACATTCTGCGGCTGAACGTCAACGCGTGCGGTGCGAGTACGGAACAATAACTGTAATTAATGTCTTCTTCTTCTTCTTCTTCTTCTTCTTATTACTATAGGACATTTGTCCTGTTAATATGTAATTAATGTATGTAACAATAATGTAACTTGAGTGTTAGTTGAAATAAAGAACGTAACATAAGTGATGTTTCGTGTTTAACGACAAACATAATACATAGTACCTATTTAAAGTTGTTCGTGATTAAACAAAGCCATGCAAAATTGCTGTTTTTAGTTAAATTATTATTTAGAACTTTTGCAAATACAACAGGAATAACAAATACTATTTAAATAATTATTAAAAATGCTATCTAAAACAATGGTTCAATATGCCCACAATTTTTATCAACAATCATTTGCAATTATCTTTGCAAGTGCCCAATTGCAGAAGCTACTTGCTTCTCAAGCAACTGAATCCAATACTCAGTTATGCGTACCTACCATTTTCTTCAGGACTTCGATTAATCAAAAATGAAAACTAAAATCACAGATACCAAATGAGGTTGACCAAACAATTAAACAAATAAAACAAAAGTCATAGATAGACCTCTCATGTGTGCCTGTCGCGCTTAGTGGACGTGCAAGCTACACGCTCAAATTATTATCTTATACATTCTAAAACTACCAAGTTGCAAGTTAATTTTTAACATGGAAACCAGGAATCGTAGTAAGGATGTCCCCGTGGATAGTAGCGATATCCTTGCTCAGAAGATCGTAAGTGAAATGCTCCAAAATACTTTATTTACGGAGAAACTTAACCAGATAATCAACACCTGTTTAACGACTCAAATGGAAGAGATACTAAAAAAGTATGAAAATAAAGTATCCCATCTGGAGCAAAAAGTCAAGCATCTAGAACAGCAACTTGAGGAATCTAACTCAGCCACCGATAAAATTCTGGATGCCCACGAGCAGTACAGCAGGAAAAACAGCCTTCGAATTTTTGGACTCCCCGAAAGTGCCAACGAAGACACCGATAGTGTGGTTATCAAAATGTGCAAAGATAACCTAGGCATTGAACTACCCAGGTCTTCAATTGATATCAGCCACCGTCTTAAGGGCAAGGAAGGAGCACACAGGCCGATAATAGTAAAGTTTGTGCAACGTAGCATTAAGAAACTTATATTTAACAATAAACGGAAGTTAAAAGGAACGAAGATCCTTATCAGAGAAGACCTGACATGGAAGCGCATGGATATCATCAGAGAGGCCTCCAAGAAGCTGGGCTACAGATCGGTATGGACCAATGATGGCAACATCTATGTAAAAACTACGAGCAACGGAATTCGCAAAATTAATACTTTAAACGATCTAAGTTCTATTTAAATATAATCTGTGAAACGTGTGGTGCACTATTCTTTTTTGTTTTCATTTTTAGGTTTGCAGGCTACATTCCTTGGGATATCTACTTTTACAGCGGAGACATATGAATACTAGCAGCATAAAAGCAGCTCACTTAAATATCTGGTCGTTACTACCGAAACTAGATTACATTAAGCGCATTATCACAACCTATGATATATTCTCTTTATCAGAAACATGGCTTTCACCAAACGTAAGTAATTTAAACCTTTCAATTAAAGATTATAATTTGATACGGCAAGATCGAGATAGTCGGGGTGGCGGAGTTGCGGTTTACATAAAAAACTCCTTGAAGTACAAGATAATTAATACAAATAATAACATAGAACAATTATGGTTCACGATTAAAAATAAATCTGAAACATACGTTTTTGGGGTAATCTATAGACCACCGTCTACAAATTATAAAACATTTGTAGACGAACTTGAGACATCGTTTACATTATGTACAACCATATCGGAAAATATCATTTGTATGGGGGATATAAATATTAATTTGTTAGCAAAATCAAATCCACCAACGAAGTATTTTATCGAATTCTTAGAATATCTTAATTTAAGTCAACATATTTCAGAGCCAACTAGAATAACTCAAGATTCAGAATCACTTATTGACGTCATTTTATCTTCTGATCCATCTCTGGTTAAATACTCGGGGGTGGAGGTTAACAATGAATCTGATCATGAACTCGTGTATTGTACTATTACTGCAGAGGTAGTTAAGCAAACCCCTGTTGTCAGATTCTATCGTGACTTAAAAAACTTTAACTTAAATGAATTCGTAAATGACTTTAAGCTACTACCACTACAACAAATCTTTTATGTAAATGATATTAATGCAAAAGTCAATATACTAAATAGCAATTTAATCAAATTGATTGATAAACATGCGCCTTGGAAAACAATAAAAACTACAAAACCGTATATGCCTTGGATAACTGACAATGTAAAACTAATGATGAAACTAAGGGATAAGGCAAAACTAAGATTTAAAAAGTCAAAAAGTGTTGCTCATTGGGAATACTATAAATCATTAAGGAATCTGACAAGTGCTAGTATTATAAACGAAAAAAAGGCGTACTTTGCATATAAGACAAAAAATTGTTCAACAAAACAATTGTGGAAAGAATTTAATCACTTAAATGTTAAACACACACCAACATTTAAAATTCCCGCAACTATGTCTGACCCAAATCGAATTAATGACTTCTTTATTGATAGTGTTCCTAAATTGCAAGTAGATAAAACTGTTAAAGATTTTTATTTAAATAACTTGAGAAGGGAAAGTGCTGTCAAATTTTCTTTTGTATCTGTATCTGAAGATGAAGTGGCTCGCTATATTGGTAGTATCAGAAGTAACGCGATAGGTGCAGACGGAATTAATATCAAAATGATAGCTGCGTGTTGTCCGCATATATATAAATATGTTACACATATAATTAACTTCTGTCTAACAGAAAGCGTTTACCCTGACATTTGGAAGCACGCTATTGTAACTCCGAAACCTAAAACTAGTGATCCGGCAGAATATTCTGATCTTAGACCTATAAGCATTTTACCTACCTTTTCTAAAATTCTCAAAAAAATTATGAATAGTCAAATAATGCATTACCTAAATACAAATAACCTGCTATCAGATATACAATCGGGATTTCGACCTTCTTATAGCTGCACCACTGCACTGATGATATTCTTAAGGCAACTGATACTGGAAGATTGACAATACTCACCCTATTGGATTATAGCAAAGCATTCGACACGATTAACCACGATCTGTTGTTTGCAATACTTCAGTACCTAGGTTTTTCTCTAAATGCAATCGATCTATTTAAAGGTTACTTTAATAAAAGAACTCAAAGTGTAAATGTGGACGGTAATCTTTCCTCAGCACGAACCATTTTGCAAGGCGTGCCTCAAGGTTCGATTCTCGGCCCACTACTGTATACTTTATATACTTCAAAATTTTCTGAATTTGTTGAACATAGTAAGATGCATATGTATGCTGATGACACGCAGATTTATGGCTCATTTCTACCATCCGATTTTAACCAGGGAATGACAGACATCTCTAGCGACTTGAATAAAATATTTGATTTGTCAACCAAACATTGTCTACTTTTAAATCCATCGAAATCTTGTGTTCTTCTGTTTGGCAGAAAAGTTGACTGCGAAAATGTAAAATCTTTAGTTCAAATTACAATCAATGGGTCAGTAATACCATTAAAAGAAAATGCCAAAAACCTGGGCCTTGTTTTGGACAATAGTTTTAGATACAGGACTCATATAAACAAATGTATACAAAAAACATACCTGAATCTGAAGCTACTGTATCCACATAGATTGTATCTAACTAAAGAACAAAAGAAATTGCTGTGTGATGCTCTAGTGCTCTCTCAGTTCTCATACTGCTCAGAGATATACTCACCTTGCTTAGATTATGATTCAGCTGAAAGGGTACAGAGAGTGCAAAACGCTTGCCTAAGATTTATTTATTGTATTCGAAAATTTGATCATATTTCACACAAATTAATAGAGGCTAAATGGCTTAACATGCAGAACAGACGCCTACTACATACAGCTTCATTATATAATAAAATAATTATTAATAAAAAACCGCCTTACCTATATAATAAGATAACATTCCGAACGGATGTACATAATTTAAACTTAAGACACAAGGGTCTTATTACACCGCCACAGCATAAAACCGCTCTTTTTCAACGTTCATTTCAATATAACATCAGCAATATATACAATGAAATACCATATCCGTTAAAAGAATTATCTACTACTTCCTTTAGAAAACATTACTTTAAATATCTTTTAGAAAAGAATTAGTAACATGGTACCTGCTAATATAATACAGCTAGTTGTTCGTATTCATATGGCTTTGCTAAGTAACATTTTATTTAGATTTTAGTGTAATTTTTCTTAGTTAATGTAGGCATTAGGTGTATATAACTGGTCATTTATAATTTCAAGGTTTAGTTGAAAAACAGTTTAACTGAACTGAACCTTGTGATTTTGGTGTAAATAATCTATATATTAATTCTAATTGAGTTCTGTATAACATCTACCCTTCACCAAAATAAATACTTTATTATTATTATTATTATATAGCAATTTTATATGGCTAAATAAGCTCTAAATGCACTCCTACATTGTTTACAACCTTTCCAATCAATTCTAAACCAATTGTTGAGTACGTGTTTGCGTTGGCACGATGACCACGTATAAAATTATTATATTTTGATCGACGCCAGGTGTTATAGTAGTACAATAAAATTTTCTGTAGTTAACGTATACTGAAAAACGTGCTTTTCAGACGTTCTAACGCACCTTAATACTAAACTATTAAACTTGAATTTTTTGGATGCAAAATAATTTAATATAGCAATTTTATATGGCTAAATAAGCTCTAAATGCACTCCTACATTGTTTACAACCTTTCCAATCAATTCTAAACCAATTGTTGAGTACGTGTTAGCGTTGGCACGATGACCACGTATAAAATTATTATATTTTGATCGACGCCAGGTGTTATAGTAGTACAATAAAATTTTCTGTAGTTAACGTATACTGAAAAACGTGCTTTTCAGACGTTCTAACGCACCTTAATACTAAACTATTAAACTTGAATTTTTTGGATGCAAAATAATTTAATATAGCAATTTTATATGGCTAAATAAGCTCTAAATGCACTCCTACATTGTTTACAACCTTTCCAATCAGTTCTAAACCAATTGTTGAGTACGTGTTAGCGTTGGCACGATGACCACGTATAAAATTATTATATTTTGATCGACGCCAGGTGTTATAGTAGTACAATAAAATTTTCTGTAGTTAACGTATACTGTAAAACGTGCTTTTCAGACGTTCTAACGCACCTTAATACTAAACTATTAAACTTGAATTTTTTGGATGCAAAATAATTTAATATAGCAATTTTATATGGCTAAATAAGCTCTAAATGCACTCCTACATTGTTTACAACCTTTTCAATCAATTCTAAACCAATTGTTGAGTACGTTTTAGTGTTGGCACGATGACCACGTATAAAATTATTATGTTTTGATCGACGCCAGGTGTTATAGTAGTACAATAAAATTTTCTGTAGTTAACGTATATTGAAAAACGTGCTTTTCAGACGTTCTAACGCACCTTAATACTAAATAATTAAACATGAATTTTTTAGATACAAATAATTTAATATAGCAATTTTATATTGCTAAATAAGCTCTAAATGCACTCCTACATTGTTTACAACCTTTCCAATCAGTTCTAAACCAATTGTTGAGTACGTGTTAGCGTTGGCACGATGACCACGTATAAAATTATTATATTTTTATCGACGCCAGGTGTTATAGTAGTACAATAAAATTTTCTGTAGTTAACGTATACTGAAAAACGTGCTTTTCAGACGTTCTAACGCACCTTAATACTAAACTATTAAACTTGAATTTTTGGATGCAAAATAATTTAATATAGCAATTTTATATGGCTAAATAAGCTCTAAATGCACTCCTACATTGTTTACAACCTTTCCAATCAGTTCTAAACCAATTGTTGAGTACGTGTTAGCGTTGGCACGATGACCACGTATAAAATTATTATATTTTGATCGACGCCAGGTGTTATAGTAGTACAATAAAATTTTCTGTAGTTAACGTATACTGAAAAACGTGCTTTTCAGACGTTCTAACGCACCTTAATACTAAACTATTAAACTTGAATTTTTTGGATGCAAAATAATTTAATATAGCAATTTTATATGGCTAAATAAGCTCTAAATGCACTCCTACATTGTTTACAACCTTTCCAATCAATTCTAAACCAATTGTTGAGTACGTGTTAGCATTGGCACGATGACCACGTATAAAATTATTATATTTTGATCGACGCCAGGTGTTATAGTAGTACAATAAAATTGTCTGTAGTTAACGTATATCGAAAAACGTGCTTTTCAGACGTTCTAATGCACCTTAATACTAAACTATTAAACGTGAATCTTTTGGATGCAAAATAATTTAATATAGCAATTTTATATGGCTAAATAAGCTCTAAATGCACTCCTACATTGTTTACAACCTTTCCAATCAGTTCTAAACCAATTGTTGAGTACGTGTTAGCGTTGGCACGATGACCACGTATAAAATTATTATATTTTGATCGACGCCAGGTGTTATAGTAGTACAATAAAATTTTCTGTAGTTAACGTATACTGAAAAACGTGCTTTTCAGACGTTCTAACGCACCTTAATACTAAACTATTAAACTTGAATTTTTTGGATGCAAAATAATTTAATATAGCAATTTTATATGGCTAAATAAGCTCTAAATGCACTCCTACATTGTTTACAACCTTTCCAATCAATTCTAAACCAATTGTTGAGTACGTGTTAGCATTGGCACGATGACCACGTATAAAATTATTATATTTTGATCGACGCCAGGTGTTATAGTAGTACAATAAAAATGTCTGTAGTTAACGTATATCGAAAAACGTGCTTTTCAGACGTTCTAATGCACCTTAATACTAAACTATTAAACTTGAATCTTTTGGATGCAAAATAATTTAATATAGCAATTTTATATGGCTAAATAAGCTGTAAATGCACTCCTACATTGTTTACAACCTTTCCAATCAGTTCTAAACCAATTGTTGAGTACGTGTTAGCGTTGGCACGATGACCACGTATAAAATTATTATATTTTGATCGACGCCAGGTGTTATAGTAGTACAATAAAATTTTCTGTAGTTAACGTATACTGAAAAACGTGCTTTTCAGACGTTCTAACGCACCTTAATACTAAACTATTAAACTTGAATTTTTTGGATGCAAAATAATTTAATATGGCAATTTTATATGGCTAAATAAGCTCTAAATGCACTCCTACATTGTTTACAACCTTTCCAATCAATTCTAAACCAATTGTTGAGTACGTTTTAGTGTTGGCACGATGACCACGTATAAAATTATTATGTTTTGATCGACGCCAGGTGTTATAGTAGTACAATAAAATTTTCTGTAGTTAACGTATATTGAAAAACGTGCTTTTCAGACGTTCTAACGCACCTTAATACTAAATAATTAAACATGAATTTTTTAGATACAAATAATTTAATATAGCAATTTTATATTGCTAAATAAGCTCTAAATGCACTCCTACATTGTTTACAACCTTTCCAATCAGTTCTAAACCAATTGTTGAGTACGTGTTAGCGTTGGCACGATGACCACGTATAAAATTATTATATTTTGGTCGACGCCAGGTGTTATAGTAGTACAATAAAATTTTCTGTAGTTAACGTATACTGAAAAACGTGCTTTTCAGACGTTCTAACGCACCTTAATACTAAATAATTAAACATGAATTTTTTAGATACAAATAATTTAATATAGCAATTTTATATGGCTAAATAAGCTCTAAATGCACTCCTACATTGTTTACAACCTTTTCAATCAATTCTAAACCAATTGTTGAGTACGTTTTAGTGTTGGCACGATGACCACGTATAAAATTATTATGTTTTGATCGACGCCAGGTGTTATAGTAGTACAATAAAATTTTCTGTATTTAACGTATATTGAAAAACGTGCTTTTCAGACGTTCTAACGCACCTTAATACTAAATAATTAAACATGAATTTTTTAGATACAAATAATTTAATATAGCAATTTTATATTGCTAAATAAGCTCTAAATGCACTCCTACATTGTTTACAACCTTTCCAATCAGTTCTAAACCAATTGTTGAGTACGTGTTAGCGTTGGCACGATGACCACGTATAAAATTATTATATTTTGATCGACGCCAGGTGTTATAGTAGTACAATAAAATTTTCTGTAGTTAACGTATACTGAAAAACGTGCTTTTCAGACGTTCTAACGCACCTTAATACTAAACTATTAAACTTGAATTTTTGGATGCAAAATAATTTAATATAGCAATTTTATATGGCTAAATAAGCTCTAAATGCACTCCTACATTGTTTACAACCTTTCCAATCAGTTCTAAACCAATTGTTGAGTACGTGTTAGCGTTGGCACGATGACCACGTATAAAATTATTATATTTTGATCGACGCCAGGTGTTATAGTAGTACAATAAAATTTTCTGTAGTTAACGTATACTGAAAAACGTGCTTTTCAGACGTTCTAACGCACCTTAATACTAAACTATTAAACTTGAATTTTTTGGATGCAAAATAATTTAATATAGCAATTTTATATGGCTAAATAAGCTCTAAATGCACTCCTACATTGTTTACAACCTTTCCAATCAATTCTAAACCAATTGTTGAGTACGTGTTAGCATTGGCACGATGACCACGTATAAAATTATTATATTTTGATCGACGCCAGGTGTTATAGTAGTACAATAAAATTGTCTGTAGTTAACGTATATCGAAAAACGTGCTTTTCAGACGTTCTAATGCACCTTAATACTAAACTATTAAACTTGAATCTTTTGGATGCAAAATAATTTAATATAGCAATTTTATATGGCTAAATAAGCTCTAAATGCACTCCTACATTGTTTACAACCTTTCCAATCAGTTCTAAACCAATTGTTGAGTACGTGTTAGCGTTGGCACGATGACCACGTATAAAATTATTATATTTTGATCGACGCCAGGTGTTATAGTAGTACAATAAAATTTTCTGTAGTTAACGTATACTGAAAAACGTGCTTTTCAGACGTTCTAACGCACCTTAATACTAAACTATTAAACTTGAATTTTTGGATGCAAAATAATTTAATATAGCAATTTTATATGGCTAAATAAGCTCTAAATGCACTCCTACATTGTTTACAACCTTTCCAATCAGTTCTAAACCAATTGTTGAGTACGTGTTAGCGTTGGCACGATGACCACGTATAAAATTATTATATTTTGATCGACGCCAGGTGTTATCGTAGTACAATAAAATTTTCTGTAGTTAACGTATACTGAAAAACGTGCTTTTCAGACGTTCTAACGCACCTTAATACTAAACTATTAAACTTGAATTTTTTGGATGCAAAATAATTTAATATAGCAATTTTATATGGCTAAATAAGCTCTAAATGCACTCCTACATTGTTTACAACCTTTCCAATCAATTCTAAACCAATTGTTGAGTACGTGTTAGCATTGGCACGATGACCACGTATAAAATTATTATATTTTGATCGACGCCAGGTGTTATAGTAGTACAATAAAATTGTCTGTAGTTAACGTATATCGAAAAACGTGCTTTTCAGACGTTCTAATGCACCTTAATACTAAACTATTAAACTTGAATCTTTTGGATGCAAAATAATTTAATATAGCAATTTTATATGGCTAAATAAGCTCTAAATGCACTCCTACATTGTTTACAACCTTTCCAATCAGTTCTAAACCAATTGTTGAGTACGTGTTAGCGTTGGCACGATGACCACGTATAAAATTATTATATTTTGATCGACGCCAGGTGTTATAGTAGTACAATAAAATTTTCTGTAGTTAACGTATACTGAAAAACGTGCTTTTCAGACGTTCTAACGCACCTTAATACTAAACTATTAAACTTGAATTTTTTGGATGCAAAATAATTTAATATAGCAATTTTATATGGCTAAATAAGCTCTAAATGCACTCCTACATTGTTTACAACCTTTCCAATCAATTCTAAACCAATTGTTGAGTACGTGTTAGCATTGGCACGATGACCACGTATAAAATTATTATATTTTGATCGACGCCAGGTGTTATAGTAGTACAATAAAAATGTCTGTAGTTAACGTATATCGAAAAACGTGCTTTTCAGACGTTCTAATGCACCTTAATACTAAACTATTAAACTTGAATCTTTTGGATGCAAAATAATTTAATATAGCAATTTTATATGGCTAAATAAGCTGTAAATGCACTCCTACATTGTTTACAACCTTTCCAATCAGTTCTAAACCAATTGTTGAGTACGTGTTAGCGTTGGCACGATGACCACGTATAAAATTATTATATTTTGATCGACGCCAGGTGTTATAGTAGTACAATAAAATTTTCTGTAGTTAACGTATACTGAAAAACGTGCTTTTCAGACGTTCTAACGCACCTTAATACTAAACTATTAAACTTGAATTTTTTGGATGCAAAATAATTTAATATAGCAATTTTATATGGCTAAATAAGCTCTAAATGCACTCCTACATTGTTTACAACCTTTCCAATCAATTCTAAACCAATTGTTGAGTACGTGTTAGCATTGGCACGATGACCTCGTATAAAATTATTATATTTTGATCGACGCCAGGTGTTATAGTAGTACAATAAAAATGTCTGTAGTTAACGTATATCGAAAAACGTGCTTTTCAGACGTTCTAATGCACCTTAATACTAAACTATTAAACTTGAATCTTTTGGATGCAAAATAATTTAATATAGCAATTTTATATGGCTAAATAAGCTGTAAATGCACTCCTACATTGTTTACAACCTTTCCAATCAGTTCTAAACCAATTGTTGAGTACGTGTTAGCGTTGGCACGATGACCACGTATAAAATTATTATATTTTGATCGACGCCAGGTGTTATAGTAGTACAATAAAATTTTCTGTAGTTAACGTATACTGAAAAACGTGCTTTTCAGACGTTCTAACGCACCTTAATACTAAACTATTAAACTTGAATTTTTTGGATGCAAAATAATTTAATATAGCAATTTTATATGGCTAAATAAGCTCTAAATGCACTCCTACATTGTTTACAACCTTTCCAATCAGTTCTAAACCAATTGTTGAGTACGTGTTAGCGTTGGCACGATGACCACGTATAAAATTATTATATTTTGATCGACGCCAGGTGTTATAGTAGTACAATAAAATTTTCTGTAGTTAACGTATACTGAAAAACGTGCTTTTCAGACGTTCTAACGCACCTTAATACTAAACTATTAAACTTGAATTTTTGGATGCAAATTAATTTAATATAGCAATTTTATATGGCTAAATAAGCTCTAAATGCACTCCTACATTGTTTACAACCTTTCCAATCAGTTCTAAACCAATTGTTGAGTACGTGTTAGCGTTGGCACGATGACCACGTATAAAATTATTATATTTTGATCGACGCCAGGTGTTATAGTAGTACAATAAAATTTTCTGTAGTTAACGTATACTGAAAAACGTGCTTTTCAGACGTTCTAACGCACCTTAATACTAAACTATTAAACTTGAATTTTTTGGATGCAAAATAATTTAATATAGCAATTTTATATGGCTAAATAAGCTCTAAATGCACTCCTACATTGTTTACAACCTTTCCAATCAATTCTAAACCAATTGTTGAGTACGTGTTAGCATTGGCACGATGACCACGTATAAAATTATTATATTTTGATCGACGCCAGGTGTTATAGTAGTACAATAAAATTGTCTGTAGTTAACGTATATCGAAAAACGTGCTTTTCAGACGTTCTAATGCACCTTAATACTAAACTATTAAACTTGAATCTTTTGGATGCAAAATAATTTAATATAGCAATTTTATATGGCTAAATAAGCTCTAAATGCACTCCTACATTGTTTACAACCTTTCCAATCAGTTCTAAACCAATTGTTGAGTACGTGTTAGCGTTGGCACGATGACCACGTATAAAATTATTATATTTTGATCGACGCCAGGTGTTATAGTAGTACAATAAAATTTTCTGTAGCTAACGTATACTGAAAAACGTGCTTTTCAGACGTTCTAACGCTACTTAATACTAAACTATTAAACTTGAATTTTTGGATGCAAAATAATTTAATATAGCAATTTTATATGGCTAAATAAGCTCTAAATGCACTCCTACATTGTTTACAACCTTTCCAATCAGTTCTAAACCAATTGTTGAGTACGTGTTAGCGTTGGCACGATGACCACGTATAAAATTATTATATTTTGATCGACGCCAGGTGTTATAGTAGTACAATAAAATTTTCTGTAGTTAACGTATACTGAAAAACGTGCTTTTCAGACGTTCTAACGCACCTTAATACTAAACTATTAAACTTGAATTTTTTGGATGCAAAATAATTTAATATAGCAATTTTATATGGCTAAATAAGCTCTAAATGCACTCCTACATTGTTTACAACCTTTCCAATCAATTCTAAACCAATTGTTGAGTACGTGTTAGCATTGGCACGATGACCACGTATAAAATTATTATATTTTGATCGACGCCAGGTGTTATAGTAGTACAATAAAATTGTCTGTAGTTAACGTATATCGAAAAACGTGCTTTTCAGACGTTCTAATGCACCTTAATACTAAACTATTAAACTTGAATCTTTTGGATGCAAAATAATTTAATATAGCAATTTTATATGGCTAAATAAGCTCTAAATGCACTCCTACATTGTTTACAACCTTTCCAATCAGTTCTAAACCAATTGTTGAGTACGTGTTAGCGTTGGCACGATGACCACGTATAAAATTATTATATTTTGATCGACGCCAGGTGTTATAGTAGTACAATAAAATTTTCTGTAGTTAACGTATACTGAAAAACGTGCTTTTCAGACGTTCTAACGCACCTTAATACTAAACTATTAAACTTGAATTTTTTGGATGCAAAATAATTTAATATAGCAATTTTATATGGCTAAATAAGCTCTAAATGCACTCCTACATTGTTTACAACCTTTCCAATCAATTCTAAACCAATTGTTGAGTACGTGTTAGCATTGGCACGATGACCACGTATAAAATTATTATATTTTGATCGACGCCAGGTGTTATAGTAGTACAATAAAAATGTCTGTAGTTAACGTATATCGAAAAACGTGCTTTTCAGACGTTCTAATGCACCTTAATACTAAACTATTAAACTTGAATCTTTTGGATGCAAAATAATTTAATATAGCAATTTTATATGGCTAAATAAGCTGTAAATGCACTCCTACATTGTTTACAACCTTTCCAATCAGTTCTAAACCAATTGTTGAGTACGTGTTAGCGTTGGCACGATGACCACGTATAAAATTATTATATTTTGATCGACGCCAGGTGTTATAGTAGTACAATAAAATTTTCTGTAGTTAACGTATACTGAAAAACGTGCTTTTCAGACGTTCTAACGCACCTTAATACTAAACTATTAAACTTGAATTTTTTGGATGCAAAATAATTTAATATAGCAATTTTATATGTCTAAATAAGCTCTAAATGCACTCCTACATTGTTTACAACCTTTCCAATCAATTCTAAACCAATTGTTGAGTACGTGTTAGCATTGGCACGGTGACCACGTATAAAATTATTATATTTTGATCGACGCCAGGTGTTATAGTAGTACAGTAAAAATGTCTGTAGTTAACGTATATCGAAAAACGTGCTTTTCAGACGTTCTAATGCACCTTAATACTAAACTATTAAACTTGAATCTTTTGGATGCAAAATAATTTAATATAGCAATTTTATATGGCTAAATAAGCTGTAAATGCACTCCTACATTGTTTACAACCTTTCCAATCAGTTCTAAACCAATTGTTGAGTTCGTGTTAGCGTTGGCACGATGACCACGTATAAAATTATTATATTTTGATCGACGCCAGGTGTTATAGTAGTACAATAAAATTTTCTGTAGTTAACGTATACTGAAAAACGTGCTTTTCAGACGTTCTAACGCACCTTAATACTAAACTATTAAACTTGAATTTTTTGGATGCAAAATAATTTAATATAGCAATTTTATATGGCTAAATAAGCTCTAAATGCACTCCTACATTGTTTACAACCTTTCCAATCAGTTCTAAACCAATTGTTGAGTACGTGTTAGCGTTGGCACGATGACCACGTATAAAATTATTATATTTTGATCGACGCCAGGTGTTATAGTAGTACAATAAAATTTTCTGTAGTTAACGTATACTGAAAAACGTGCTTTTCAGACGTTCTAACGCACCTTAATACTAAACTATTAAACTTGAATTTTTTGGATGCAAAATAATTTAATATAGCAATTTTATATGGCTAAATAAGCTCTAAATGCACTCCTACATTGTTTACAGCCTTTCCAATCAGTTCTAAACCAATTGTTGAGTACGTGTTAGCGTTGGCACGATGACCACGTATAAAATTATTATATTTTGATCGACGCCAGGTGTTATAGTAGTACAATAAAATTTTCTGTAGTTAACGTATACTGAAAAACGTGCTTTTCAGACGTTCTAACGCACCTTAATACTAAACTATTAAACTTGAATTTTTTGGATGCAAAATAATTTAATATAGCAATTTTATATGGCTAAATAAGCTCTAAATGCACTCCTACATTGTTTACAACCTTTCCAATCAATTCTAAACCAATTGTTGAGTACGTGTTAGCGTTGGCACGATGACCACGTATAAAATTATTATATTTTGATCGACGCCAGGTGTTATAGTAGTACAATAAAATTTTCTGTAGTTAACGTATACTGAAAAACGTGCTTTTCAGACGTTCTAACGCACCTTAATACTAAACTATTAAACTTGAATTTTTTGGATGCAAAATAATTTAATATAGCAATTTTATATGGCTAAATAAGCTCTAAATGCACTCCTACATTGTTTACAACCTTTCCAATCAGTTCTAAACCAATTGTTGAGTACGTGTTAGCGTTGGCACGATGACCACGTATAAAATTATTATATTTTGATCGACGCCAGGTGTTATAGTAGTACAATAAAATTTTCTGTAGTTAACGTATACTGAAAAACGTGCTTTTCAGACGTTCTAACGCACCTTAATACTAAACTATTAAACTTGAATTTTTTGGATGCAAAATAATTTAATATAGCAATTTTATATTGCTAAATAAGCTCTAAATGCACTCCTACATTGTTTACAACCTTTCCAATCAGTTCTAAACCAATTGTTGAGTACGTGTTAGCGTTGGCACGATGACCACGTATAAAATTATTATATTTTGATCGACGCCAGGTGTTATAGTAGTACAATAAAATTTTCTGTAGTTAACGTATACTGAAAAACGTGCTTTTCAGACGTTCTAACGCACCTTAATACTAAACTATTAAACTTGAATTTTTTGGATGCAAAATAATTTAATATAGCAATTTTATATGGCTAAATAAGCTCTAAATGCACTCCTACATTGTTTACAACCTTTCCAATCAGTTCTAAACCAATTGTTGAGTACGTGTTAGCGTTGGCACGATGACCACGTATAAAATTATTATATTTTGATCGACGCCAGGTGTTATAGTAGTACAATAAAATTTTCTGTAGTTAACGTATACTGAAAAACGTGCTTTTCAGACGTTCTAACGCACCTTAATACTAAATAATTAAACATGAATTTTTTGGATACAAATAATTTAATATAGCAATTTTATATTGCTAAATAAGCTCTAAATGCACTCCTACATTGTTTACAACCTTTCCAATCAGTTCTAAACCAATTGTTGAGTACGTGTTAGCGTTGGCACGATGACCACGTATAAAATTATTATATTTTGATCGACGCCAGGTGTTATAGTAGTACAATAAAATTTTCTGTAGTTAACGTATACTGAAAAACGTGCTTTTCAGACGTTCTAACGCACCTTAATACTAAACTATTAAACTTGAATTTTTTGGATGCAAAATAATTTAATATAGCAATTTTATATGGCTAAATAAGCTCTAAATGCACTCCTACATTGTTTACAACCTTTTCAATCAGTTCTAAACCAATTGTTGAGTACGTGTTAGCGTTGGCACGATGACCACGTATAAAATTATTATATTTTGATCGACGCCAGGTGTTATAGTAGTACAATAAAATTTTCTGTAGTTAACGTATACTGAAAAACGTGCTTTTCAGACGTTCTAACGCACCTTAATACTAAACTATTAAACTTGAATTTTTTGGATGCAAAATAATTTAATATAGCAATTTTATATGGCTAAATAAACTCTAAATGCACTCCTACATTGTTTACAACCTTTCCAATCAGTTCTAAACCAATTGTTGAGTACGTGTTAGCGTTGGCACGATGACCACGTATAAAATTATTATATTTTGATCGACGCCAGGTGTTATAGTAGTACAATAAAATTTTCTGTAGTTAACGTATACTGAAAAACGTGCTTTTCAGACGTTCTAACGCACCTTAATACTAAACCATTAAACTTGAATTTTTTGGATGCAAAATAATTTAATATAGCAATTTTATATGGCTAAATAAGCTCTAAATGCACTCCTACATTGTTTACAACCTTTCCAATCAATTCTAAACCAATTGTTGAGTACGTGTTAGCGTTGGCACGATGACCACGTATAAAATTATTATATTTTGATCGACGCCAGGTGTTATAGTAGTACAATAAAATTTTCTGTAGTTAACGTATATTGAAAAACGTGCTTTTCAGACGTTCTAACGCACCTTAATACTAAATAATTAAACATGAATTTTTTAGATACAAATAATTTAATATAGCAATTTTATATTGCTAAATAAGCTCTAAATGCACTCCTACATTGTTTACAACCTTTCCAATCAGTTCTAAACCAATTGTTGAGTACGTGTTAGCGTTGGCACGATAACCACGTATAAAATTATTATATTTTGATCGACGCCAGGTGTTATAGTAGTACAATAAAATTTTCTGTAGTTAACGTATACTGAAAAACGTGCTTTTCAGACGTTCTAACGCACCTTAATACTAAACTATTAAACTTGAATTTTTTGGATGCAAAATAATTTAATATAGCAATTTTATATGGCTAAATAAGCTCTAAATGCACTCCTACATTGTTTACAACCTTTCCAATCAGTTCTAAACCAATTGTTGAGTACGTGTTAGCGTTGGCACGATAACCACGTATAAAATTATTATATTTTGATCGACGCCAGGTGTTATAGTAGTACAATAAAATTTTCTGTAGTTAACGTATACTGAAAAACGTGCTTTTCAGACGTTCTAACGCACCTTAATACTAAACTATTAAACTTGAATTTTTTGGATGCAAAATAATTTAATATAGCAATTTTATATGGCTAAATAAGCTCTAAATGCACTCCTACATTGTTTACAACCTTTCCAATCAATTCTAAACCAATTGTTGAGTACGTGTTTGCGTTGGCACGATGACCACGTATAAAATTATTATATTTTGATCGACGCCAGGTGTTATAGTAGTACAATAAAATTTTCTGTAGTTAACGTATACTGAAAAACGTGCTTTTCAGACGTTCTAACGCACCTTAATACTAAACTATTAAACTTGAATTTTTTGGATGCAAAATAATTTAATATAGCAATTTTATATGGCTAAATAAGCTCTAAATGCACTCCTACATTGTTTACAACCTTTCCAATCAATTCTAAACCAATTGTTGAGTACGTGTTAGCGTTGGCACGATGACCACGTATAAAATTATTATATTTTGATCGACGCCAGGTGTTATAGTAGTACAATAAAATTTTCTGTAGTTAACGTATACTGAAAAACGTGCTTTTCAGACGTTCTAACGCACCTTAATACTAAACTATTAAACTTGAATTTTTTGGATGCAAAATAATTTAATATAGCAATTTTATATGGCTAAATAAGCTCTAAATGCACTCCTACATTGTTTACAACCTTTCCAATCAGTTCTAAACCAATTGTTGAGTACGTGTTAGCGTTGGCACGATGACCACGTATAAAATTATTATATTTTGATCGACGCCAGGTGTTATAGTAGTACAATAAAATTTTCTGTAGTTAACGTATACTGAAAAACGTGCTTTTCAGACGTTCTAACGCACCTTAATACTAAACTATTAAACTTGAATTTTTTGGATGCAAAATAATTTAATATAGCAATTTTATATGGCTAAATAAGCTCTAAATGCACTCCTACATTGTTTACAACCATATCAATCAATTCTAAACCAATTGTTGAGTATGTTTTAGTGTTGGCACGATGACCACGTATAAAATTATTATGTTTTGATCGACGCCAGGTGTTATAGTAGTACAATAAAATTTTCTGTAGTTAACGTATATTGAAAAACGTGCTTTTCAGACGTTCTAACGCACCTTAATACTAAATAATTAAACATGAATTTTTTAGATACAAATAATTTAATATAGCAATTTTATATTGCTAAATAAGCTCTAAATGCACTCCTACATTGTTTACAACCTTTCCAATCAGTTCTAAACCAATTGTTGAGTACGTGTTAGCGTTGGCACGATGACCACGTATAAAATTATTATATTTTGATCGACGCCAGGTGTTATAGTAGTACAATAAAATTTTCTGTAGTTAACGTATACTGAAAAACGTGCTTTTCAGACGTTCTAACGCACCTTAATACTAAACTATTAAACTTGAATTTTTGGATGCAAAATAATTTAATATAGCAATTTTATATGGCTAAATAAGCTCTAAATGCACTCCTACATTGTTTACAACCTTTCCAATCAGTTCTAAACCAATTGTTGAGTACGTGTTAGCGTTGGCACGATGACCACGTATAAAATTATTATATTTTGATCGACGCCAGGTGTTATAGTAGTACAATAAAATTGTCTGTAGTTAACGTATATCGAAAAACGTGCTTTTCAGACGTTCTAATGCACCTTAATACTAAACTATTAAACTTGAATCTTTTGGATGCAAAATAATTTAATATAGCAATTTTATATGGCTAAATAAGCTCTAAATGCACTCCTACATTGTTTACAACCTTTCCAATCAGTTCTAAACCAATTGTTGAGTACGTGTTAGCGTTGGCACGATGACCACGTATAAAATTATTATATTTTGATCGACGCCAGGTGTTATAGTAGTACAATAAAATTTTCTGTAGTTAACGTATACTGAAAAACGTGCTTTTCAGACGTTCTAACGCACCTGAATACTAAACTATTAAACTTGAATTTTTTGGATGCAAAATAATTTAATATAGCAATTTTATATGGCTAAATAAGCTCTAAATGCACTCCTACATTGTTTACAACCTTTCCAATCAATTCTAAACCAATTGTTGAGTACGTGTTAGCATTGGCACGATGACCACGTATAAAATTATTATATTTTGATCGACGCCAGGTGTTATAGTAGTACAATAAAATTGTCTGTAGTTAACGTATATCGAAAAACGTGCTTTTCAGACGTTCTAATGCACCTTAATACTAAACTATTAAACTTGAATCTTTTGGATGCAAAATAATTTAATATAGCAATTTTATATGGCTAAATAAGCTCTAAATGCACTCCTACATTGTTTACAACCTTTCCAATCAGTTCTAAACCAATTGTTGAGTACGTGTTAGCGTTGGCACGATGACCACGTATAAAATTATTATATTTTGATCGACGCCAGGTGTTATAGTAGTACAATAAAATTGTCTGTAGTTAACGTATATTGAAAAACGTGCTTTTCAGACGTTCTAACGCACCTTAATACTAAACTATTAAACTTGAATCTTTTGGATGCAAAATAATTTAATATAGCAATTTTATATGGCTAAATAAGCTCTAAATGCACTCCTACATTGTTTACAACCTTTCCAATCAGTTCTAAACCAATTGTTGAGTACGTGTTAGCGTTGGCACGATGACCACGTATAAAATTATTATATTTTGATCGACGCCAGGTGTTATAGTAGTACAATAAAATTTTCTGTAGTTAACGTATACTGAAAAACGTGCTTTTCAGACGTTCTAACGCACCTTAATACTAAACTATTAAACTTGAATTTTTTGGATGCAAAATAATTTAATATAGCAATTTTATATGGCTAAATAAGCTCTAAATGCACTCCTACATTGTTTACAACCTTTCCAATCAATTCTAAACCAATTGTTGAGTACGTGTTAGCATTGGCACGATGACCACGTATAAAATTATTATATTTTGATCGACGCCAGGTGTTATAGTAGTACAATAAAATTGTCTGTAGTTAACGTATATCGAAAAACGTGCTTTTCAGACGTTCTAATGCACCTTAATACTAAACTATTAAACTTGAATCTTTTGGATGCAAAATAATTTAATATAGCAATTTTATATGGCTAAATAAGCTCTAAATGCACTCCTACATTGTTTACAACCTTTCCAATCAGTTCTAAACCAATTGTTGAGTACGTGTTAGCATTGGCACGATGACCACGTATAAAATTATTATATTTTGATCGACGCCAGGTGTTATAGTAGTACAATAAAATTGTCTGTAGTTAACGTATATCGAAAAACGTGCTTTTCAGACGTTCTAATGCACCTTAATACTAAACTATTAAACTTGAATCTTTTGGATGCAAAATAATTTAATATAGCAATTTTATATGGCTAAATAAGCTCTAAATGCACTCCTACATTGTTTACAACCTTTCCAATCAGTTCTAAACCAATTGTTGAGTACGTGTTAGCGTTGGCACGATGACCACGTATAAAATTATTATATTTTGATCGACGCCAGGTGTTATAGTAGTACAATAAAATTTTCTGTAGTTAACGTATACTGAAAAACGTGCTTTTCAGACGTTCTAACGCACCTTAATACTAAACTATTAAACTTGAATTTTTTGGATGCAAAATAATTTAATATAGCAATTTTATATGGCTAAATAAGCTCTAAATGCACTCCTACATTGTTTACAACCTTTCCAATCAATTCTAAACCAATTGTTGAGTACGTGTTAGCATTGGCACGATGACCACGTATAAAATTATTATATTTTGATCGACGCCAGGTGTTATAGTAGTACAATAAAATTGTCTGTAGTTAACGTATATCGAAAAACGTGCTTTTCAGACGTTCTAATGCACCTTAATACTAAACTATTAAACTTGAATCTTTTGGATGCAAAATAATTTAATATAGCAATTTTATATGGCTAAATAAGCTCTAAATGCACTCCTACATTGTTTACAACCTTTCCAATCAGTTCTAAACCAATTGTTGAGTACGTGTTAGCGTTGGCACGATGACCACGTATAAAATTATTATATTTTGATCGACGCCAGGTGTTATAGTAGTACAATAAAATTTTCTGTAGTTAACGTATATCGAAAAACGTGCTTTTCAGACGTTCTAATGCACCTTAATACTAAACTATTAAACTTGAATTTTTTGGATGCAAAATAATTTAATATAGCAATTTTATATGGCTAAATAAGCTCTAAATGCACTCCTACATTGTTTACAACCTTTCCAATCAATTCTAAACCAATTGTTGAGTACGTGTTAGCATTGGCACGATGACCACGTATAAAATTATTATATTTTGATCGACGCCAGGTGTTATAGTAGTACAATAAAAATGTCTGTAGTTAACGTATATCGAAAAACGTGCTTTTCAGACGTTCTAATGCACCTTAATACTAAACTATTAAACTTGAATCTTTTGGATGCAAAATAATTTAATATAGCAATTTTATATGGCTAAATAAGCTGTAAATGCACTCCTACATTGTTTACAACCTTTGCAATCAGTTCTAAACCAATTGTTGAGTACGTGTTAGCGTTGGCACGATGACCACGTATAAAATTATTATATTTTGATCGACGCCAGGTGTTATAGTAGTACAATAAAATTTTCTGTAGTTAACGTATACTGAAAAACGTGCTTTTCAGACGTTCTAACGCACCTTAATACTAAACTATTAAACTTGAATTTTTTGGATGCAAAATAATTTAATATGGCAATTTTATATCGTTAAATAGGTTCTAAATGCACTCCTACATTGTTTACAACCTTTCCAATCAATTCTAAACCAATTGTTGAGTACGTGTCAGCGTTGGCACGATGACCACGTATAAAATTATTATATTTTGATCGACGCCAGGTGTTATAGTAGTACAATAAAATTGTCTGGAGTTAACGTATATTGAAAAACGTGCTTTTCAGACGTTCTAACGCATCTTAATACTAAACTATTAAACTTGAATTTTTTGGATGCAAAATAATTTAATATATCAATTTTATATGGCCAAATAAGCTCTAAATGCACTCCTACATTGTTTACAACCTTTCCAATCAATTCTAAACCAATTGTTGAGTACGTGTTAATGTTGGCACGATGACCACGTATAAAATTATTATATTTTGATCGACGCTAGGCGTTATCGTAGTACAATAAAATTTTCTGTAGTTAACGTATACTGAAAAACGTGCTTTTCAGACGTTCTAACGCACCTTAATACTAAACTATTAAACTTGAATTTTTTGGATGCAAAATAATTTAATATGGCTATTTTATATGGCTAAATAAGCTCTAAATGCACCCTTACATTGTTTACAACCTTTTCAATCAATTCTAAACCAATTGTTGAGTACGTGTTAGTGTTGGCACGATGACCACGTATAAAATTATTATGTTTTGATCGACGCCAGGTGTTATAGTAGTACAATAAAATTTTCTGTAGTTAACGTATATTGAAAAACGTGCTTTTCAGACGTTCTAACGCACCTTAATACTAAATAATTAAACATGAATTTTTTAGATACAAATAATTTAATATAGCAATTTTATATTGCTAAATAAGCTCTAAATGCACTCCTACATTGTTTACAACCTTTCCAATCAGTTCTAAACCAATTGTTGAGTACGTGTTAGCGTTGGCACGATGACCACGTATAAAATTATTATATTTTGATCGACGCCAGGTGTTATAGTAGTACAATAAAATTTTCTGTAGTTAACGTATACTGAAAAACGTGCTTTTCAGACGTTCTAACGCACCTTAATACTAAACTATTAAACTTGAATTTTTTGGATGCAAACTAATTTAATATAGCAATTTTATATGGCCAAATAAGCTCTAAATGCACTCCTACATTGTTTACAACCTTTCCAATCAATTCTAAACCAATTGTTGAGTACGTGTTAGCGTTGGCACGATGACCACGTATAAAATTATTATATTTTGATCGACGCCAGGTGTTATAGTAGTACAATAAAATTTTCTGTAGTTAACGTATACTGAAAAACGTGCTTTTCAGACGTTCTAACGCACCTTAATACTAAACTATTAAACTTGAATTTTTTGGATGCAAAATAATTTAATATAGCAATTTTATATGGCTAAATAAGCTCTAAATGCACTCCTACATTGTTTACAACCTTTCCAATCAGTTCTAAACCAATTTTTGATTACGTGTTAGCGTTGGCACGACGACCACGTATAACATTATTATATTTTGATCGACGCCAGGTGTTATAGTAGTACAATAAAATTTTCTGTAGTTAACGTATATTGAAAAACGTGCTTTTCAGACGTTCTAACGCACCGTAATACTAAATAATTAAACATGAATTTTTTAGATACAACTAATTTAATATAGCAATTTTATATTGCTAAATAAGCTCTAAATGCACTCCTACATTGTTTACAACCTTTCCAATCAGTTCTAAACCAATTGTTGAGTACGTGTTAGCGTTGGCACGATGACCACGTATAAAATTATTATATTTTGATCGACGCCAGGTGTTATAGTAGTACAATAAAATTTTCTGTAGTTAACGTATACTGAAAAACGTGCTTTTCAGACGTTCTAACGCACCTTAATACTAAACTATTAAACTTGAATTTTTTGGATGCAAAATAATTTAATATAGCAATTTTATATGGCTAAATAAGCTCTAAATGCACTCCTACATTGTTTACAACCTTTCCAATCAATTCTAAACCAATTGTTGAGTACGTGTTAGCATTGGCACGATGACCACGTATAAAATTATTATATTTTGACCGACGCCAGGTGTTATAGTAGTACAATAAAATTTTCTGTAGTTAACGTATACTGAAAAACGTGCTTTTCAGACGTTCTAACGCACCTTAATACTAAACTATTAAACTTGAATTTTTGGATGCAAAATAATTTAATATAGCAATTTTATATGGCTAAATAAGCTCTAAATGCACTCCTACATTGTTTACAACCTTTCCAATCAGTTCTAAACCAATTGTTGAGTACGTGTTAGCGTTGGCACGATGACCACGTATAAAATTATTATATTTTGATCGACGCCAGGTGTTATAGTAGTACAATAAAATTTTCTGTAGTTAACGTATACTGAAAAACGTGCTTTTCAGACGTTCTAACGCACCTTAATACTAAACTATTAAACTTGAATTTTTTGGATGCAAAATAATTTAATATAGCAATTTTATATGGCTAAATAAGCTCTAAATGCACTCCTACATTGTTTACAACCTTTCCAATCAATTCTAAACCAATTGTTGAGTACGTGTTAGCATTGGCACGATGACCACGTATAAAATTATTATATTTTGACCGACGCCAGGTGTTATAGTAGTACAATAAAATTTTCTGTAGTTAACGTATACTGAAAAACGTGCTTTTCAGACGTTCTAACGCACCTTAATACTAAACTATTAAACTTGAATTTTTGGATGCAAAATAATTTAATATAGCAATTTTATATGGCTAAATAAGCTCTAAATGCACTCCTACATTGTTTACAACCTTTCCAATCAGTTCTAAACCAATTGTTGAGTACGTGTTAGCGTTGGCACGATGACCACGTATAAAATTATTATATTTTGATCAACGCCAGGTGTTATAGTAGTACAATAAAATTTTCTGTAGTTAACGTATACTGAAAAACGTGCTTTTCAGACGTTCTAACGCACCTTAATACTAAACTATTAAACTTGAATTTTTGGATGCAAAATAATTTAATATAGCAATTTTATATGGCTAAATAAGCTCTAAATGCACTCCTACATTGTTTACAACCTTTCCAATCAGTTCTAAACCAATTGTTGAGTACGTGTTAGCGTTGGCTCGATGACCACGTATAAAATTATTATATTTTGATCGACGCCAGGTGTTATAGTAGTACAATAAAATTTTCTGTAGTTAACGTATACTGAAAAACGTGCTTTTCAGACGTTCTAACGCACCTTAATACTAAACTATTAAACTTGAATTTTTGGATGCAAAATAATTTAATATAGCAATTTTATATGGCTAAATAAGCTCTAAATGCACTCCTACATTGTTTACAACCTTTCCAATCAATTCTAAACCAATTGTTGAGTACGTGTTAGCATTGGCTCGATGACCACGTATAAAATTATTATATTTTGATCGACGCCAGGTGTTATAGTAGTACAATAAAATTTTCTGTAGTTAACGTATACTGAAAAACGTGCTTTTCAGACGTTCTAACGCACCTTAATACTAAACTATTAAACTTGAATTTTTGGATGCAAAATAATTTAATATAGCAATTTTATATGGCTAAATAAGCTCTAAATGCACTCCTACATTGTTTACAACCTTTCCAATCAGTTCTAAACCAATTGTTGAGTACGTGTTAGCATTGGCTCGATGACCACGTATAAAATTATTATATTTTGATCGACGCCAGGTGTTATAGTAGTACAATAAAATTTTCTGTAGTTAACGTATACTGAAAAACGTGCTTTTCAGACGTTCTAACGCACCTTAATACTAAACTATTAAACTTGAATTTTTGGATGCAAAATAATTTAATATAGCAATTTTATATGGCTAAATAAGCTCTAAATGCACTCCTACATTGTTTACAACCTTTCCAATCAATTCTAAACCAATTGTTGAGTACGTGTTAGCATTGGCTCGATGACCACGTATAAAATTATTATATTTTGATCGACGCCAGGTGTTATAGTAGTACAATAAAATTTTCTGTAGTTAACGTATACTGAAAAACGTGCTTTTCAGACGTTCTAACGCACCTTAATACTAAACTATTAAACTTGAATTTTTGGATGCAAAATAATTTAATATAGCAATTTTATATGGCTAAATAAGCTCTAAATGCACTCCTACATTGTTTACAACCTTTCCAATCAATTCTAAACCAATTGTTGAGTACGTGTTAGCATTGGCTCGATGACCACGTATAAAATTATTATATTTTGATCGACGCCAGGTGTTATAGTAGTACAATAAAATTTTCTGTAGTTAACGTATACTGAAAAACGTGCTTTTCAGACGTTCTAACGCACCTTAATACTAAACTATTAAACTTGAATTTTTGGATGCAAAATAATTTAATATAGCAATTTTATATGGCTAAATAAGCTCTAAATGCACTCCTACATTGTTTACAACCTTTCCAATCAATTCTAAACCAATTGTTGAGTACGTGTTAGCATTGGCTCGATGACCACGTATAAAATTATTATATTTTGATCGACGCCAGGTGTTATAGTAGTACAATAAAATTTTCTGTAGTTAACGTATACTGAAAAACGTGCTTTTCAGACGTTCTAACGCACCTTAATACTAAACTATTAAACTTGAATTTTTGGATGCAAAATAATTTAATATAGCAATCTTATATGGCTAAATAAGCTCTAAATGCACTCCTACATTGTTTACAACCTTTCCAATCAGTTCTAAACCAATTGTTGAGTACGTGTTAGCGTTGGCTCGATGACCACGTATAAAATTATTATATTTTGATCGACGCCAGGTGTTATAGTAGTACAATAAAATTTTCTGTAGTTAACGTATACTGAAAAACGTGCTTTTCAGACGTTCTAACGCACCTTAATACTAAACTATTAAACTTGAATTTTTGGATGCAAAATAATTTAATATAGCAATTTTATATGGCTAAATAAGCTCTAAATGCACCCCTACATTGTTTACAACCTTTCCAATCAATTCTAAACCAATTGTTGAGTACGTGTTAGCGTTGGCTCGATGACCACGTATAAAATTATTATATTTTGATCGACGCCAGGTGTTATAGTAGTACAATAAAATTTTCTGTAGTTAACGTATACTGAAAAACGTGCTTTTCAGACGTTCTAACGCACCTTAATACTAAACTATTAAACTTGAATTTTTGGATGCAAAATAATTTAATATAGCAATTTTATATGGCTAAATAAGCTCTAAATGCACTCCTACATTGTTTACAACCTTTCCAATCAATTCTAAACCAATTGTTGAGTACGTGTTAGCGTTGGCTCGATGACCACGTATAAAATTATTATATTTTGATCGACGCCAGGTGTTATAGTAGTACAATAAAATTTTCTGTAGTTAACGTATACTGAAAAACGTGCTTTTCAGACGTTCTAACGCACCTTAATACTAAACTATTAAACTTGAATTTTTGGATGCAAAATAATTTAATATAGCAATTTTATATGGCTAAATAAGCTCTAAATGCACTCCTACATTGTTTACAACCTTTCCAATCAGTTCTAAACCAATTTTTGATTACGTGTTAGCGTTGGCACGACGACCACGTATAACATTATTATATTTTGATCGACGCCAGGTGTTATAGTAGTACAATAAAATTTTCTGTAGTTAACGTATATTGAAAAACGTGCTTTTCAGACGTTCTAACGCACCGTAATACTAAATAATTAAACATGAATTTTTTAGATACAACTAATTTAATATAGCAATTTTATATTGCTAAATAAGCTCTAAATGCACTCCTACATTGTTTACAACCTTTCCAATCAGTTCTAAACCAATTGTTGAGTACGTGTTAGCGTTGGCACGATGACCACGTATAAAATTATTATATTTTGATCGACGCCAGGTGTTATAGTAGTACAATAAAATTTTCTGTAGTTAACGTATACTGAAAAACGTGCTTTTCAGACGTTCTAACGCACCTTAATACTAAACTATTAAACTTGAATTTTTTGGATGCAAAATAATTTAATATAGCAATTTTATATGGCTAAATAAGCTCTAAATGCACTCCTACATTGTTTACAACCTTTCCAATCAATTCTAAACCAATTGTTGAGTACGTGTTAGCATTGGCACGATGACCACGTATAAAATTATTATATTTTGACCGACGCCAGGTGTTATAGTAGTACAATAAAATTTTCTGTAGTTAACGTATACTGAAAAACGTGCTTTTCAGACGTTCTAACGCACCTTAATACTAAACTATTAAACTTGAATTTTTGGATGCAAAATAATTTAATATAGCAATTTTATATGGCTAAATAAGCTCTAAATGCACTCCTACATTGTTTACAACCTTTCCAATCAGTTCTAAACCAATTGTTGAGTACGTGTTAGCGTTGGCACGATGACCACGTATAAAATTATTATATTTTGATCGACGCCAGGTGTTATAGTAGTACAATAAAATTTTCTGTAGTTAACGTATACTGAAAAACGTGCTTTTCAGACGTTCTAACGCACCTTAATACTAAACTATTAAACTTGAATTTTTGGATGCAAAATAATTTAATATAGCAATTTTATATGGCTAAATAAGCTCTAAATGCACTCCTACATTGTTTACAACCTTTCCAATCAATTCTAAACCAATTGTTGAGTACGTGTTAGCATTGGCTCGATGACCACGTATAAAATTATTATATTTTGATCGACGCCAGGTGTTATAGTAGTACAATAAAATTTTCTGTAGTTAACGTATACTGAAAAACGTGCTTTTCAGACGTTCTAACGCACCTTAATACTAAACTATTAAACTTGAATTTTTGGATGCAAAATAATTTAATATAGCAATTTTATATGGCTAAATAAGCTCTAAATGCACTCCTACATTGTTTACAACCTTTCCAATCAATTCTAAACCAATTGTTGAGTACGTGTTAGCATTGGCTCGATGACCACGTATAAAATTATTATATTTTGATCGACGCCAGGTGTTATAGTAGTACAATAAAATTTTCTGTAGTTAACGTATACTGAAAAACGTGCTTTTCAGACGTTCTAACGCACCTTAATACTAAACTATTAAACTTGAATTTTTGGATGCAAAATAATTTAATATAGCAATTTTATATGGCTAAATAAGCTCTAAATGCACTCCTACATTGTTTACAACCTTTCCAATCAATTCTAAACCAATTGTTGAGTACGTGTTAGCATTGGCTCGATGACCACGTATAAAATTATTATATTTTGATCGACGCCAGGTGTTATAGTAGTACAATAAAATTTTCTGTAGTTAACGTATACTGAAAAACGTGCTTTTCAGACGTTCTAACGCACCTTAATACTAAACTATTAAACTTGAATTTTTGGATGCAAAATAATTTAATATAGCAATCTTATATGGCTAAATAAGCTCTAAATGCACTCCTACATTGTTTACAACCTTTCCAATCAGTTCTAAACCAATTGTTGAGTACGTGTTAGCGTTGGCTCGATGACCACGTATAAAATTATTATATTTTGATCGACGCCAGGTGTTATAGTAGTACAATAAAATTTTCTGTAGTTAACGTATACTGAAAAACGTGCTTTTCAGACGTTCTAACGCACCTTAATACTAAACTATTAAACTTGAATTTTTGGATGCAAAATAATTTAATATAGCAATTTTATATGGCTAAATAAGCTCTAAATGCACTCCTACATTGTTTACAACCTTTCCAATCAATTCTAAACCAATTGTTGAGTACGTGTTAGCGTTGGCTCGATGACCACGTATAAAATTATTATATTTTGATCGACGCCAGGTGTTATAGTAGTACAATAAAATTTTCTGTAGTTAACGTATACTGAAAAACGTGCTTTTCAGACGTTCTAACGCACCTTAATACTAAACTATTAAACTTGAATTTTTGGATGCAAAATAATTTAATATAGCAATTTTATATGGCTAAATAAGCTCTAAATGCACTCCTACATTGTTTACAACCTTTCCAATCAATTCTAAACCAATTGTTGAGTACGTGTTAGCGTTGGCTCGATGACCACGTATAAAATTATTATATTTTGATCGACGCCAGGTGTTATAGTAGTACAATAAAATTTTCTGTAGTTAACGTATACTGAAAAACGTGCTTTTCAGACGTTCTAACGCACCTTAATACTAAACTATTAAACTTGAATTTTTGGATGCAAAATAATTTAATATAGCAATTTTATATGGCTAAATAAGCTCTAAATGCACTCCTACATTGTTTACAACCTTTCCAATCAGTTCTAAACCAATTTTTGATTACGTGTTAGCGTTGGCACGACGACCACGTATAACATTATTATATTTTGATCGACGCCAGGTGTTATAGTAGTACAATAAAATTTTCTGTAGTTAACGTATATTGAAAAACGTGCTTTTCAGACGTTCTAACGCACCGTAATACTAAATAATTAAACATGAATTTTTTAGATACAACTAATTTAATATAGCAATTTTATATTGCTAAATAAGCTCTAAATGCACTCCTACATTGTTTACAACCTTTCCAATCAGTTCTAAACCAATTGTTGAGTACGTGTTAGCGTTGGCACGATGACCACGTATAAAATTATTATATTTTGATCGACGCCAGGTGTTATAGTAGTACAATAAAATTTTCTGTAGTTAACGTATACTGAAAAACGTGCTTTTCAGACGTTCTAACGCACCTTAATACTAAACTATTAAACTTGAATTTTTTGGATGCAAAATAATTTAATATAGCAATTTTATATGGCTAAATAAGCTCTAAATGCACTCCTACATTGTTTACAACCTTTCCAATCAATTCTAAACCAATTGTTGAGTACGTGTTAGCATTGGCACGATGACCACGTATAAAATTATTATATTTTGACCGACGCCAGGTGTTATAGTAGTACAATAAAATTTTCTGTAGTTAACGTATACTGAAAAACGTGCTTTTCAGACGTTCTAACGCACCTTAATACTAAACTATTAAACTTGAATTTTTGGATGCAAAATAATTTAATATAGCAATTTTATATGGCTAAATAAGCTCTAAATGCACTCCTACATTGTTTACAACCTTTCCAATCAGTTCTAAACCAATTGTTGAGTACGTGTTAGCGTTGGCACGATGACCACGTATAAAATTATTATATTTTGATCGACGCCAGGTGTTATAGTAGTACAATAAAATTTTCTGTAGTTAACGTATACTGAAAAACGTGCTTTTCAGACGTTCTAACGCACCTTAATACTAAACTATTAAACTTGAATTTTTTGGATGCAAAATAATTTAATATAGCAATTTTATATGGCTAAATAAGCTCTAAATGCACTCCTACATTGTTTACAACCTTTCCAATCAATTCTAAACCAATTGTTGAGTACGTGTTAGCATTGGCACGATGACCACGTATAAAATTATTATATTTTGACCGACGCCAGGTGTTATAGTAGTACAATAAAATTTTCTGTAGTTAACGTATACTGAAAAACGTGCTTTTCAGACGTTCTAACGCACCTTAATACTAAACTATTAAACTTGAATTTTTGGATGCAAAATAATTTAATATAGCAATTTTATATGGCTAAATAAGCTCTAAATGCACTCCTACATTGTTTACAACCTTTCCAATCAGTTCTAAACCAATTGACGTGTTAGCGTTGGCACGATGACCACGTATAAAATTATTATATTTTGATCAACGCCAGGTGTTATAGTAGTACAATAAAATTTTCTGTAGTTAACGTATACTGAAAAACGTGCTTTTCAGACGTTCTAACGCACCTTAATACTAAACTATTAAACTTGAATTTTTGGATGCAAAATAATTTAATATAGCAATTTTATATGGCTAAATAAGCTCTAAATGCACTCCTACATTGTTTACAACCTTTCCAATCAGTTCTAAACCAATTGTTGAGTACGTGTTAGCGTTGGCTCGATGACCACGTATAAAATTATTATATTTTGATCGACGCCAGGTGTTATAGTAGTACAATAAAATTTTCTGTAGTTAACGTATACTGAAAAACGTGCTTTTCAGACGTTCTAACGCACCTTAATACTAAACTATTAAACTTGAATTTTTGGATGCAAAATAATTTAATATAGCAATTTTATATGGCTAAATAAGCTCTAAATGCACTCCTACATTGTTTACAACCTTTCCAATCAATTCTAAACCAATTGTTGAGTACGTGTTAGCATTGGCTGGATGACCACGTATAAAATTATTATATTTTGATCGACGCCAGGTGTTATAGTAGTACAATAAAATTTTCTGTAGTTAACGTATACTGAAAAACGTGCTTTTCAGACGTTCTAACGCACCTTAATACTAAACTATTAAACTTGAATTTTTGGATGCAAAATAATTTAATATAGCAATTTTATATGGCTAAATAAGCTCTAAATGCACTCCTACATTGTTTACAACCTTTCCAATCAGTTCTAAACCAATTGTTGAGTACGTGTTAGCATTGGCTCGATGACCACGTATAAAATTATTATATTTTGATCGACGCCAGGTGTTATAGTAGTACAATAAAATTTTCTGTAGTTAACGTATACTGAAAAACGTGCTTTTCAGACGTTCTAACGCCCTTAATACTAAACTATTAAACTTGAATTTTTGGATGCAAAATAATTTAATATAGCAATTTTATATGGCTAAATAAGCTCTAAATGCACTCCTACATTGTTTACAACCTTTCCAATCAATTCTAAACCAATTGTTGAGTACGTGTTAGCATTGGCTCGATGACCACGTATAAAATTATTATATTTTGATCGACGCCAGGTGTTATAGTAGTACAATAAAATTTTCTGTAGTTAACGTATACTGAAAAACGTGCTTTTCAGACGTTCTAACGCACCTTAATACTAAACTATTAAACTTGAATTTTTGGATGCAAAATAATTTAATATAGCAATTTTATATGGCTAAATAAGCTCTAAATGCACTCCTACATTGTTTACAACCTTTCCAATCAATTCTAAACCAATTGTTGAGTACGTGTTAGCATTGGCTCGATGACCACGTATAAAATTATTATATTTTGATCGACGCCAGGTGTTATAGTAGTACAATAAAATTTTCTGTAGTTAACGTATACTGAAAAACGTGCTTTTCAGACGTTCTAACGCACCTTAATACTAAACTATTAAACTTGAATTTTTGGATGCAAAATAATTTAATATAGCAATTTTATATGGCTAAATAAGCTCTAAATGCACTCCTACATTGTTTACAACCTTTCCAATCAATTCTAAACCAATTGTTGAGTACGTGTTAGCATTGGCTCGATGACCACGTATAAAATTATTATATTTTGATCGACGCCAGGTGTTATAGTAGTACAATAAAATTTTCTGTAGTTAACGTATACTGAAAAACGTGCTTTTCAGACGTTCTAACGCACCTTAATACTAAACTATTAAACTTGAATTTTTGGATGCAAAATAATTTAATATAGCAATCTTATATGGCTAAATAAGCTCTAAATGCACTCCTACATTGTTTACAACCTTTCCAATCAGTTCTAAACCAATTGTTGAGTACGTGTTAGCGTTGGCTCGATGACCACGTATAAAATTATTATATTTTGATCGACGCCAGGTGTTATAGTAGTACAATAAAATTTTCTGTAGTTAACGTATACTGAAAAACGTGCTTTTCAGACGTTCTAACGCACCTTAATACTAAACTATTAAACTTGAATTTTTGGATGCAAAATAATTTAATATAGCAATTTTATATGGCTAAATAAGCTCTAAATGCACTCCTACATTGTTTACAACCTTTCCAATCAATTCTAAACCAATTGTTGAGTACGTGTTAGCGTTGGCTCGATGACCACGTATAAAATTATTATATTTTGATCGACGCCAGGTGTTATAGTAGTACAATAAAATTTTCTGTAGTTAACGTATACTGAAAAACGTGCTTTTCAGACGTTCTAACGCACCTTAATACTAAACTATTAAACTTGAATTTTTGGATGCAAAATAATTTAATATAGCAATTTTATATGGCTAAATAAGCTCTAAATGCACTCCTACATTGTTTACAACCTTTCCAATCAATTCTAAACCAATTGTTGAGTACGTGTTAGCGTTGGCTCGATGACCACGTATAAAATTATTATATTTTGATCGACGCCAGGTGTTATAGTAGTACAATAAAATTTTCTGTAGTTAACGTATACTGAAAAACGTGCTTTTCAGACGTTCTAACGCACCTTAATACTAAACTATTAAACTTGAATTTTTGGATGCAAAATAATTTAATATAGCAATTTTATATGGCTAAATAAGCTCTAAATGCACTCCTACATTGTTTACAACCTTTCCAATCAGTTCTAAACCAATTGTTGAGTACGTGTTAGCGTTGGCTCGATGACCACGTATAAAATTATTATATTTTGATCGACGCCAGGTGTTATAGTAGTACAATAAAATTTTCTGTAGTTAACGTATACTGAAAAACGTGCTTTTCAGACGTTCTAACGCACCTTAATACTAAACTATTAAACTTGAATTTTTGGATGCAAAATAATTTAATATAGCAATTTTATATGGCTAAATAAGCTCTAAATGCACTCCTACATTGTTTACAACCTTTCCAATCAGTTCTAAACCAATTGTTGAGTACGTGTTAGCGTTGGCACGATGACCACGTATAAAATTATTATATTTTGATCGACGCCAGGTGTTATAGTAGTACAATAAAATTTTCTGTAGTTAACGTATACTGAAAAACGTGCTTTTCAGACGTTCTAACGCACCTTAATACTAAACTATTAAACTTGAATTTTTGGATGCAAAATAATTTAATATAGCAATTTTATATGGCTAAATAAGCTCTAAATGCACTCCTACATTGTTTACAACCTTTCCAATCAATTCTAAACCAATTGTTGAGTACGTGTTAGCATTGGCACGATGACCACGTATAAAATTATTATATTTTGTCCGACGCCAGGTGTTATAGTAGTACAATAAAATTTTCTGTAGTTAACGTATACTGAAAAACGTGCTTTTCAGACGTTCTAACGCACCTTAATACTAAACTATTAAACTTGAATTTTTGGATGCAAAATAATTTAATATAGCAATTTTATATGGCTAAATAAGCTCTAAATGCACTCCTACATTGTTTACAACCTTTCCAATCAGTTCTAAACCAATTGTTGAGTACGTGTTAGCGTTGGCACGATGACCACGTATAAAATTATTATATTTTGATCGACGCCAGGTGTTATAGTAGTACAATAAAATTTTCTGTAGTTAACGTATACTGAAAAACGTGCTTTTCAGACGTTCTAACGCACCTTAATACTAAACTATTAAACTTGAATTTTTTGGATGCAAAATAATTTAATATAGCAATTTTATATGGCTAAATAAGCTCTAAATGCACTCCTACATTGTTTACAACCTTTCCAATCAATTCTAAACCAATTGTTGAGTACGTGTTAGCATTGGCACGATGACCACGTATAAAATTATTATATTTTGACCGACGCCAGGTGTTATAGTAGTACAATAAAATTTTCTGTAGTTAACGTATACTGAAAAACGTGCTTTTCAGACGTTCTAACGCACCTTAATACTAAACTATTAAACTTGAATTTTTGGATGCAAAATAATTTAATATAGCAATTTTATATGGCTAAATAAGCTCTAAATGCACTCCTACATTGTTTACAACCTTTCCAATCAGTTCTAAACCAATTGTTGAGTACGTGTTAGCGTTGGCACGATGACCACGTATAAAATTATTATATTTTGATCGACGCCAGGTGTTATAGTAGTACAATAAAATTTTCTGTAGTTAACGTATACTGAAAAACGTGCTTTTCAGACGTTCTAACGCACCTTAATACTAAACTATTAAACTTGAATTTTTGGATGCAAAATAATTTAATATAGCAATTTTATATGGCTAAATAAGCTCTAAATGCACTCCTACATTGTTTACAACCTTTCCAATCAATTCTAAACCAATTGTTGAGTACGTGTTAGCATTGGCACGATGACCACGTATAAAATTATTATATTTTGTCCGACGCCAGGTGTTATAGTAGTACAATAAAATTTTCTGTAGTTAACGTATACTGAAAAACGTGCTTTTCAGACGTTCTAACGCACCTTAATACTAAACTATTAAACTTGAATTTTTGGATGCAAAATAATTTAATATAGCAATTTTATATGGCTAAATAAGCTCTAAATGCACTCCTACATTGTTTACAACCTTTCCAATCAGTTCTAAACCAATTGTTGAGTACGTGTTAGCGTTGGCACGATGACCACGTATAAAATTATTATATTTTGATCGACGCCAGGTGTTATAGTAGTACAATAAAATTTTCTGTAGTTAACGTATACTGAAAAACGTGCTTTTCAGACGTTCTAACGCACCTTAATACTAAACTATTAAACTTGAATTTTTTGGATGCAAAATAATTTAATATAGCAATTTTATATGGCTAAATAAGCTCTAAATGCACTCCTACATTGTTTACAACCTTTCCAATCAATTCTAAACCAATTGTTGAGTACGTGTTAGCATTGGCACGATGACCACGTATAAAATTATTATATTTTGATCGACGCCAGGTGTTATAGTAGTACAATAAAATTGTCTGTAGTTAACGTATATCGAAAAACGTGCTTTTCAGACGTTCTAATGCACCTTAATACTAAACTATTAAACTTGAATCTTTTGGATGCAAAATAATTTAATATAGCAATTTTATATGGCTAAATAAGCTCTAAATGCACTCCTACATTGTTTACAACCTTTCCAATCAGTTCTAAACCAATTGTTGAGTACGTGTTAGCGTTGGCACGATGACCACGTATAAAATTATTATATTTTGATCGACGCCAGGTGTTATAGTAGTACAATAAAATTTTCTGTAGTTAACGTATACTGAAAAACGTGCTTTTCAGACGTTCTAACGCACCTTAATACTAAACTATTAAACTTGAATTTTTTGGATGCAAAATAATTTAATATAGCAATTTTATATGGCTAAATAAGCTCTAAATGCACTCCTACATTGTTTACAACCTTTCCAATCAATTCTAAACCAATTGTTGAGTACGTGTTAGCATTGGCACGATGACCACGTATAAAATTATTATATTTTGATCGACGCCAGGTGTTATAGTAGTACAATAAAATTGTCTGTAGTTAACGTATATCGAAAAACGTGCTTTTCAGACGTTCTAATGCACCTTAATACTAAACTATTAAACTTGAATCTTTTGGATGCAAAATAATTTAATATAGCAATTTTATATGGCTAAATAAGCTCTAAATGCACTCCTACATTGTTTACAACCTTTCCAATCAGTTCTAAACCAATTGTTGAGTACGTGTTAGCGTTGGCACGATGACCACGTATAAAATTATTATATTTTGATCGACGCCAGGTGTTATAGTAGTACAATAAAATTGTCTGTAGTTAACGTATATTGAAAAACGTGCTTTTCAGACGTTCTAATGCACCTTAATACTAAACTATTAAACTTGAATCTTTTGGATGCAAAATAATTTAATATAGCAATTTTATATGGCTAAATAAGCTCTAAATGCACTCCTACATTGTTTACAACCTTTCCAATCAGTTCTAAACCAATTGTTGAGTACGTGTTAGCGTTGGCACGATGACCACGTATAAAATTATTATATTTTGATCGACGCCAGGTGTTATAGTAGTACAATAAAATTTTCTGTAGTTAACGTATACTGAAAAACGTGCTTTTCAGACGTTCTAACGCACCTTAATACTAAACTATTAAACTTGAATTTTTTGGATGCAAAATAATTTAATATAGCAATTTTATATGGCTAAATAAGCTCTAAATGCACTCCTACATTGTTTACAACCTTTCCAATCAATTCTAAACCAATTGTTGAGTACGTGTTAGCATTGGCACGATGACCACGTATAAAATTATTATATTTTGATCGACGCCAGGTGTTATAGTAGTACAATAAAATTGTCTGTAGTTAACGTATATCGAAAAACGTGCTTTTCAGACGTTCTAATGCACCTTAATACTAAACTATTAAACTTGAATCTTTTGGATGCAAAATAATTTAATATAGCAATTTTATATGGCTAAATAAGCTCTAAATGCACTCCTACATTGTTTACAACCTTTCCAATCAGTTCTAAACCAATTGTTGAGTACGTGTTAGCATTGGCACGATGACCACGTATAAAATTATTATATTTTGATCGACGCCAGGTGTTATAGTAGTACAATAAAATTGTCTGTAGTTAACGTATATCGAAAAACGTGCTTTTCAGACGTTCTAATGCACCTTAATACTAAACTATTAAACTTGAATCTTTTGGATGCAAAATAATTTAATATAGCAATTTTATATGGCTAAATAAGCTCTAAATGCACTCCTACATTGTTTACAACCTTTCCAATCAGTTCTAAACCAATTGTTGAGTACGTGTTAGCGTTGGCACGATGACCACGTATAAAATTATTATATTTTGATCGACGCCAGGTGTTATAGTAGTACAATAAAATTTTCTGTAGTTAACGTATACTGAAAAACGTGCTTTTCAGACGTTCTAACGCACCTTAATACTAAACTATTAAACTTGAATTTTTTGGATGCAAAATAATTTAATATAGCAATTTTATATGGCTAAATAAGCTCTAAATGCACTCCTACATTGTTTACAACCTTTCCAATCAATTCTAAACCAATTGTTGAGTACGTGTTAGCATTGGCACGATGACCACGTATAAAATTATTATATTTTGATCGACGCCAGGTGTTATAGTAGTACAATAAAATTGTCTGTAGTTAACGTATATCGAAAAACGTGCTTTTCAGACGTTCTAATGCACCTTAATACTAAACTATTAAACTTGAATCTTTTGGATGCAAAATAATTTAATATAGCAATTTTATATGGCTAAATAAGCTCTAAATGCACTCCTACATTGTTTACAACCTTTCCAATCAGTTCTAAACCAATTGTTGAGTACGTGTTAGCGTTGGCACGATGACCACGTATAAAATTATTATATTTTGATCGACGCCAGGTGTTATAGTAGTACAATAAAATTGTCTGTAGTTAACGTATATCGAAAAACGTGCTTTTCAGACGTTCTAATGCACCTTAATACTAAACTATTAAACTTGAATTTTTTGGATGCAAAATAATTTAATATAGCAGTTTTATATGGCTAAATAAGCTCTAAATGCACTCCTACATTGTTTACAACCTTTCCAATCAATTCTAAACCAATTGTTGAGTACGTGTTAGCATTGGCACGATGACCACGTATAAAATTATTATATTTTGATCGACGCCAGGTGTTATAGTAGTACAATAAAAATGTCTGTAGTTAACGTATATCGAAAAACGTGCTTTTCAGACGTTCTAATGCACCTTAATACTAAACTATTAAACTTGAATCTTTTGGATGCAAAATAATTTAATATAGCAATTTTATATGGCTAAATAAGCTGTAAATGCACTCCTACATTGTTTACAACCTTTCCAATCAGTTCTAAACCAATTGTTGAGTACGTGTTAGCGTTGGCACGATGACCACGTAAAAAATTATTATATTTTGATCGACGCCAGGTGTTATAGTAGTACAATAAAATTTTCTGTAGTTAACGTATACTGAAAAACGTGCTTTTCAGACGTTCTAACGCACCTTAATACTAAACTATTAAACTTGAATTTTTTGGATGCAAAATAATTTAATATGGCAATTTTATATCGTTAAATAGGTTCTAAATGCACTCCTACATTGTTTACAACCTTTCCAATCAATTCTAAACCAATTGTTGAGTACGTGTTAGCATTGGCACGATGACCACGTATAAAATTATTATATTTTGATCGACGCCAGGTGTTATAGTAGTACAATAAAAATGTCTGTAGTTAACGTATATCGAAAAACGTGCTTTTCAGACGTTCTAATGCACCTTAATACTAAACTATTAAACTTGAATCTTTTGGATGCAAAATAATTTAATATAGCAATTTTATATGGCTAAATAAGCTGTAAATGCACTCCTACATTGTTTACAACCTTTCCAATCAGTTCTAAACCAATTGTTGAGTACGTGTCAGCGTTGGCACGATGACCACGTATAAAATTATTATATTTTGATCGACGCCAGGTGTTATAGTAGTACAATAAAATTGTCTGGAGTTAACGTATATTAAAAAACGTGCTTTTCAGACGTTCTAACGCATCTTAATACTAAACTATTAAACTTGAATTTTTTGGATGCAAAATAATTTAATATATCAATTTTATATGGCCAAATAAGCTCTAAATGCACTCCTACATTGTTTACAACCTTTCCAATCAATTCTAAACCAATTGTTGAGTACGTGTTAATGTTGGCACGATGACCACGTATAAAATTATTATATTTTGATCGACGCTAGGCGTTATCGTAGTACAATAAAATTTTCTGTAGTTAACGTATACTGAAAAACGTGCTTTTCAGACGTTCTAACGCACCTTAATACTAAACTATTAAACTTGAATTTTTTGGATGCAAAATAATTTAATATGGCTATTTTATATAGCTAAATAAGCTCTAAATGCACCCTTACATTGTTTACAACCTTTTCAATCAATTCTAAACCAATTGTTGAGTACGTGTTAGTGTTGGCACGATGACCACGTATAAAATTATTATGTTTTGATCGACGCCAGGTGTTATAGTAGTACAATAAAATTTTCTGTAGTTAACGTATATTGAAAAACGTGCTTTTCAGACGTTCTAACGCACCTTAATACTAAATAATTAAACATGAATTTTTTAGATACAAATAATTTAATATAGCAATTTTATATTGCTAAATAAGCTCTAAATGCACTCCTACATTGTTTACAACCTTTCCAATCAGTTCTAAACCAATTGTTGAGTACGTGTTAGCGTTGGCACGATGACCACGTATAAAATTATTATATTTTGATCGACGCCAGGTGTTATAGTAGTACAATAAAATTTTCTGTAGTTAACGTATACTGAAAAACGTGCTTTTCAGACGTTCTAACGCACCTTAATACTAAACTATTAAACTTGAATTTTTTGGATGCAAACTAATTTAATATAGCAATTTTATATGGCTAAATAAGCTCTAAATGCACTCCTACATTGTTTACAACCTTTCCAATCAATTCTAAACCAATTGTTGAGTACGTGTTAGCGTTGGCACGATGACCACGTATAAAATTATTATATTTTGATCGACGCCAGGTGTTATAGTAGTACAATAAAATTTTCTGTAGTTAACGTATACTGAAAAACGTGCTTTTCAGACGTTCTAACGCACCTTAATACTAAACTATTAAACTTGAATTTTTTGGATGCAAAATAATTTAATATAGCAATTTTATATGGCTAAATAAGCTCTAAATGCACTCCTACATTGTTTACAACCTTTCCAATCAGTTCTAAACCAATTTTTGATTACGTGTTAGCGTTGGCACGACGACCACGTATAAAATTATTATATTTTGATCGACGCCAGGTGTTATAGTAGTACAATAAAATTTTCTGTAGTTAACGTATATCGAAAAACGTGCTTTTCAGACGTTCTAATGCACCTTAATACTAAACTATTAAACTTGAATCTTTTGGATGCAAAATAATTTAATATAGCAATTTTATATGGCTAAATAAGCTCTAAATGCACTCCTACATTGTTTACAACCTTTCCAATCAGTTCTAAACCAATTGTTGAGTACGTGTTAGCGTTGGCACGATGACCACGTATAAAATTATTATATTTTGATCGACGCCAGGTGTTATAGTAGTACAATAAAATTTTCTGTAGTTAACGTATACTGAAAAACGTGCTTTTCAGACGTTCTAACGCACCTTAATACTAAACTATTAAACTTGAATTTTTTGGATGCAAAATAATTTAATATAGCAATTTTATATGGCTAAATAAGCTCTAAATGCACTCCTACATTGTTTACAACCTTTCCAATCAATTCTAAACCAATTGTTGAGTACGTGTTAGCGTTGGCACGATGACCACGTATAAAATTATTATATTTTGATCGACGCCAGGTGTTATAGTAGTACAATAAAATTTTCTGTAGTTAACGTATACTGAAAAACGTGCTTTTCAGACGTTCTAACGCACCTTAATACTAAACTATTAAACTTGAATTTTTTGGATGCAAAATAATTTAATATAGCAATTTTATATGGCTAAATAAGCTCTAAATGCACTCCTACATTGTTTACAACCTTTCCAATCAATTCTAAACCAATTGTTGAGTACGTGTTAGCATTGGCACGATGACCACGTATAAAATTATTATATTTTGATCGACGCCAGGTGTTATAGTAGTACAATAAAATTGTCTGTAGTTAACGTATATCGAAAAACGTGCTTTTCAAACGTTCTAATGCACCTTAATACTAAACTATTAAACTTGAATCTTTTGGATGCAAAATAATTTAATATAGCAATTTTATATGGCTAAATAAGCTCTAAATGCACTCCTACATTGTTTACAACCTTTCCAATCAGTTCTAAACCAATTGTTGAGTACGTGTTAGCGTTGGCACGATGACCACGTATAAAATTATTATATTTTGATCGACGCCAGGTGTTATAGTAGTACAATAAAATTTTCTGTAGTTAACGTATACTGAAAAACGTGCTTTTCAGACGTTCTAACGCACCTTAATACTAAACTATTAAACTTGAATTTTTTGGATGCAAAATAATTTAATATGGCAATTTTATATGGCTAAATAAGCTCTAAATGCACCCCTACATTGTTTACAACCTTTTCAATCAATTCTAAACCAATTGTTGAGTACGTGTTAGTGTTGGCACGATGACCACGTATAAAATTATTATGTTTTGATCGACGCCAGGTGTTATAGTAGTACAATAAAATTTTCTGTAGTTAACGTATATTGAAAAACGTGCTTTTCAGACGTTCTAACGCACCTTAATACTAAATAATTAAACATGAATTTTTTAGATACAGATAATTTAATATAGCAATTTTATATTGCTAAATAAGCTCTAAATGCACTCCTACATTGTTTACAACCTTTCCAATCAGTTCTAAACCAATTGTTGAGTACGTGTTAGCGTTGGCACGATGACCACGTATAAAATTATTATATTTTGATCGACGCCAGGTGTTATATTAAATAAAATTTTCTGTAGTTAACGTATATTGAAAAACGTGCTTTTCAGACGTTCTAACGCACCTTAATACTAAACTATTAAACTTGAATTTTTTGGATGCAAAATAATTTAATATGGCAATTTTATATGGCTAAATAAGCTCTAAATGCACCCCTACATTGTTTACAACCTTTCAAATCAATTCTAAACCAATTGTTGAGTACGTGTTAGTGTTGGCAAGATGACCACGTATAAAATTATTATGTTTTGATCGACGCCAGGTGTTATAGTAGTACAATAAAATTTTCTGTAGTTAACGTATATTGAAAAACGTGCTTTTCAGACGTTCTAACGCACCTTAATACTAAATAATTAAACATGAATTTTTTAGATACAAATAGTTTAATATAGCAATTTTATATTGCTAAATAAGCTCTAAATGCACTCCTACATTGTTTACAACCTTTTCAATCAATTCTAAACCAATTGTTGAGTACGTGTTAGCGTTGGCACGATGACCACGTATAAAATTATTATATTTTGATCGACGCCAGGTGTTATATTAAATAAAATTTTCTGTAGTTAACGTATATTGAAAACGTGTTTTTCAGACGTTCTAATGCACCTTAATACTAAACTATTAAACTTGAATCTTTTGGATGCAAAATAATTTAATATAGCAATTTTATATTGCTAAATAAGCCCTAAATGCACTCCTACATTGTTTACAACCTTTTCAATCAATTCTAAACCAATTGTTGAGTACGTGTTAGCGTTGGCACGATGACCACGTATAAAATTATTATATTTTGATCGACGCCAGGTGTTATATTAAATAAAATTTTCTGTAGTTAACGTATATTGAAAAACGTGCTTTTCAGACGTTCTAACGCACCTTAATACTAAATAATTAAACATGAATTTTTTAGATACAAATAATTTAATATAGCAATTTTATATTGCTAAATAAGCTCTAAATGCACCCCTACATTGTTTACAACCTTTCCAATCAATTCTAAACCAATTGTTGAGTACGTGTTAGTGTTGGCACGATGACCACGTATAAAATTATTATGTTTTGATCGACGCCAGGTGTTATAGTAGTACAATAAAATTGTCTGTAGTTAACGTATATCGAAAAACGTGCTTTTCAGACGTTCTAATGCACCTTAATACTAAACTATTAAACTTGAATCTTTTGGATGCAAAATAATTTAATATAGCAATTTTATATGGCTAAATAAGCTCTAAATGCACTCCTACATTGTTTACAACCTTTCCAATCAGTTCTAAACCAATTGTTGAGTACGTGTTAGTGTTGGCACGATGATCACGTATAAAATTATTATATTTTGATCGACGCCAGGTGTTATAGTAGTACAATAAAATTTTCTGTAGTTAACGTGTATTGAAAAACGTGCTTTTCAGACGTTCTAACGCACCTTAATACTAAACTATTAAACTTGAATTTTTTGGATGCAAAATAATTTAATATAGCAATTTTATATGGCTAAATAAGCTCTAAATGCACTCCTACATTGTTTACAACCTTTCCAATCAGTTCTAAACCAATTGTTGAGTACGTGTTAGCATTGGCACGATGACCACGTCTAAAATTATTATATTTTGATCGTTGCCAGGTGTTATAGTAGTACAATAAAATTTTCTGTAGTTAACGTATATTGAAAAACGTGCTTTTCAGACGTTCTAACGCACCTTAATGCTAAACTATTAAACTTGAATTTTTTGGATGCAAAATAATTTAATATAGCAATTTTATATGGCTAAATAAGCTCTAAATGCACTCCTACATTGTTTACAACCTTTCCAATCAGTTCTAAACCAATTGTTGAGTACGTGTTAGTGTTGGCACGATGACCACGTATAAAATTATTATATTTTGATCGACGCCAGGTGTTATAGTAGTACAATAAAATTTTCTGTAGTTAACGTATATTGAAAAACGTGCTTTTCAGACGTTCTAACGCACCTTAATACTAAACTGTTAAACTTAAATTGTTTGGATGCAAAATAATTTAATATAGCAATTTTATATCGTTAAATAGGTTCTAAATGCACTCCTACATTGTTTACAACCTTTCCAATCAATTCTAAACCAATTGTTGAGTACGTGTCAGCGTTGGCACGATGACCACGTATAAAATTATTATATTTTGATCGACGCCAGGTGTTATAGTAGTACAATAAAATTGTCTGGAGTTAACGTATATTGAAAAACGTGCTTTTCAGACGTTCTAACGCACCTTAATACTAAACTATTAAACTTGAATTTTTTGGATGCAAAATAATTTAATATATCAATTTTATATGGCCAAATAAGCTCTAAATGCACTCCTACATTGTTTACAACCTTTCCAATCAATTCTAAACCAATTGTTGAGTACGTGTTAATGTTGGCACGATGACCACGTATAAAATTATTATATTTTGATCGACGCCAGGTGTTATAGTAGTACAATAAAATTGTCTGTAGTTAACGTATATCGAAAAACGTGCTTTTCAGTCGTTCTAATGCACCTTAATACTAAACTATTAAACTTGAATCTTTTGGATGCAAAATAATTTAATATAGCAATTTTATATGTCTAAATAAGCTCTAAATGCACTCCTACATTGTTTACAACCTTTCCAATCAGTTCTAAACCAATTGTTGAGTACGTGTTAGCGTTGGCACGATGACCACGTATAAAATTATTATATTTTGATCGACGCCAGGTGTTATAGTAGTACAATAAAATTGTCTGTAGTTAACGTATATCGAAAAACGTGCTTTTCAGACGTTCTAATGCACCTTAATACTAAACTATTAAACTTGAATCTTTTGGATGCAAAATAATTTAATATAGCAATTTTATATGGCTAAATAAGCTCTAAATGCACTCCTACATTGTTTACAACCTTTCCAATCAGTTCTAAACCAATTGTTGAGTACGTGTTAGTGTTGGCACGATGACCACGTATAAAATTATTATATTTTGATCGTTGCCAGGTGTTATAGTAGTACAATAAAATTTTCTGTAGTTAACGTATATTGAAAAACGTGCTTTTCAGACGTTCTAACGCACCTTAATACTAAACTATTAAACATGAATTTTTTAGACACAAATAATTTAATATAGCAATTATTTATGGCTAAACAAGCTCTAAATGCACCCCTACATTGTTTACAACACTTCCAATCAATTCTAAACCAATTGTTGAGTACGTGTTAGCGTAGGCACGATGACCACGTATAAAATTATTATATTTTGATCGACGCCAGGTGTTATAGTAGTACAATAAAATTGTCTGGAGTTAACGTATATTGAAAAACGTGCTTTTCAGACGTTCTAACGCACCTTAATACTAAACTACTAAACTTGAATTTTTTGGATGCAAAATTATTTAATATAGCAATTTTATATGGCTAAATAAGCTCTAAATGCACTCCTACATTGTTTACAACCTTTTCAATCAATTCTAAACCAATTGTTGAGTACGTGTTAGCGTTTTGGCACGATGACCACGTATAAAATTATTATATTTTGATCGACGCCAGGTGTTATAGTAGTACAATAAAATTGTCTGGAGTTAACGTATATTGAAAAATGTGCTTTTCAGACGTTCTAACGGACCTTAATATTAAACTATTAAACTTGAATTTTATGGATGCAAAATAATTTAATATAGCAATTTTATATGGCTAAATAAGCTCTAAATGCACTCCTACATTGTTTACAACCTTTCCAATCAATTCTAAACCAATTGTTGAGTACGTGTTAGTGTTGGCACGATGACCACGTATAAAATTATTATATTTTGATCGACGCCAGGTGTTATAGTAGTACAATAAAATTTTCTGTAGTTAACGTATATTGAAAAACGTGCTTTTCAGACGTTCTAACGGACCTTAATACTAAACTATTAAACTTGAATTTTTTGGATGCAAAATAATTTAATATAGCAATTTTATATGGCTAAATAAGCTCTAAATGCACTCCTACGTTGTTTACAACCTTTCCAATCAATTCTAAACCAATTGTTGAGTACGTGTTAGCGTTGGTACGATGACCACGTATAAAATTATTATATTTTGATCGACGCCATGTGTTATAGTAGTACAATAAAATTTTCTGTAGTTAACGTATATTGAAAAAAGTGCTTTGCAGACGTTCTAACGCACCTTAATGCTAAACTATTAAACTTGAATTTTTTGGATGCAAAATAATTTAATATAGCAATTTTATATGGCTAAATAAGCTCTAAATGCACTCCTACATTGTTTACAACCTTTCCAATCAATTCTAAACCAATTGTTGAGTACGTGTTAGTGTTGGCTCGATGACCACGTATAAAATTATTATATTTGAATCGACGCCATGTGTTATAGTAGTACAATAAAATTTTCTGTAGTTAACGTATATAGAAAAACGTGCTTATCAGACGTTCTAACGCACCTTAATACTAAACTGTTAAACTTGAATTTTTTGGATGCAAAATAATTTAATATAGCAATTTTATATGGCTAAATAAGCTCTAAATGCACTCCTACATTGTTTACAACCTTTCCAATCAATTCTAAACCAATTGTTGAGTACGTGTTAGCGTTGGCTCGATGACCACGTATAAAATTATTATATTTTGATCGACGCCAGGTGTTATAGTAGTACAATAAAATTTTCTGTAGTTAACGTATATTGAAAAACGTGCTTTTCAGACGTTCTAACGGACCTTAATACTCAACTATTAAACTTGAATTTTTTTGATGCAAAATAATTTAATATAGCAATTTTATATGGCTAAATAAGCTCTAAATGCACTCCTACATTGTTTACAACCTTTCCAATCAATTCTAAACCAATTGTTGAGTACGTGTTAGTGTTGGCACGATGACCACGTATAAAATTATTATATTTTGATCGACGCCAGGTGTTATAGTAGTACAATAAAATTTTCTGTAGTTAACGTATATTGAAAAACGTGCTTTTCAGACGTTCTAACGGACCTTAATACTAAACTATTAAACTTGAATTTTTTGGATGCAAAATAATTTAATATAGCAATTTTATATGGCTAAATAAGCTCTAAATGCACTCCTACGTTGTTTACAACCTTTCCAATCAATTCTAAACCAATTGTTGAGTACGTGTTAGCGTTGGTACGATGACCACGTATAAAATTATTATATTTTGATCGACGCCATGTGTTATAGTAGTACAATAAAATTTTCTGTAGTTAACGTATATTGAAAAAAGTGCTTTGCAGACGTTCTAACGCACCTTAATGCTAAACTATTAAACTTGAATTTTTTGGATGCAAAATAATTTAATATAGCAATTTTATATGGCTAAATAAGCTCTAAATGCACTCCTACATTGTTTACAACCTTTCCAATCAATTCTAAACCAATTGTTGAGTACGTGTTAGTGTTGGCTCGATGACCACGTATAAAATTATTATATTTGAATCGACGCCATGTGTTATAGTAGTACAATAAAATTTTCTGTAGTTAACGTATATAGAAAAACGTGCTTATCAGACGTTCTAACGCACCTTAATACTAAACTGTTAAACTTGAATTTTTTGGATGCAAAATAATTTAATATAGCAATTTTATATGGCTAAATAAGCTCTAAATGCACTCCTACATTGTTTACAACCTTTCCAATCAATTCTAAACCAATTGTTGAGTACGTGTTAGCGTTGGCTCGATGACCACGTATAAAATTATTATATTTTGATAGACGCCATGTGTTATAGTAGTACAATAAAATTTTCTGTAGTTAACGTATATAGAAAAACGTGCTTTTCAGACGTTCTAACGCACCTTAATACTAAACTGTTAAACTTGTATTTTTTGGATGCAAAATAATTTAATATAGCAATTTTATATGGCTAAATAAGCTCTAAATGCACTCCTACATTGTTCACAACCTTTCCAATCAATTCTAAACCAATTGTTGAGTACGTGTTAGCGTTGGCTCGATGACCACGTATAAAATTATTATATTTTGATCGACGCCAGGTGTTATAGTAGTACAATAAAATTTTCTGTAGTTAACGTATATTGAAAAACGTGCTTTTCAGACGTTCTAACGGAACCTTAATACTAAACTATTAAACTTGAATTTTTTGGATGCAAAATAATTTAATATAGCAATTTTATATGGCTAAATAAGCTCTAAATGCACTCCTACATTGTTTACAACCTTTGCAATCAATTCTAAACCAATTGTTGAGTACGTGTTAGCGTTGGCTCGATGACCACGTATAAAATTATTATATTTTGATCGACGCCAGGTGTTATAGTAGTACAATAAAATTTTCTGTAGTTAACGTATATTGAAAAACGTGTTTTTCACACGTTCTAACGGACCTTAATACTAAACTATTAAACTTGAATTTTTTTGATGCAAAATAATTTAATATAGCAATCTTATATGGCTAAATAAGCTCTAAATGCACTCCTACATTGTTTACAACCTTTCCAATCAATTCTAAACCAATTGTTGAGTACGTGTTAGCGTTGGCTCGATGACCACGTATAAAATTATTATATTTTGATCGACGCCAGGTGTTATAGTAGTACAATAAAATTTTCTGTAGTTAACGTATATTGAAAAACGTGCTTTTCAGACGTTCTAACGGACCTTAATACTAAACTATTAAACTTGAATTTTTTGGATGCAAAATAATTTAATATAGCAATTTTATATGGCTAAATAAGCTCTAAATGCACTCCTACATTGTTTACAACCTTTCCAATCAATTCTAAACCAATTGTTGAGTACGTGTTAGCGTTGGCTCGATGACCACGTATAAAATTATTATATTTTGATCGACGCCAGGTGTTATAGTAGTACAATAAAATTTTCTGTAGTTAACGTATATTGAAAAACGTGCTTTTCAGACGTTCTAACGCACCTTAATACTAAACTATTAAACTTGAATTTTATGGATGCAAAATAATGTAATATAGCAATTTTATATGGCTAAATAAGCTCTAAATGCACTCCTACATTGTTTACAACCTTTCCAATCAATTCTAAACTTATTGCTGAGTACGTGTTAGTGTTGGCACGATGACCACGTATAAAATTATTATATTTTGATCGACGCCAGGTGTTATAGTAGTACAATAAAGTTTTCTGTAGTTCACGTATATTGAAAAACGTGATTTTCAGACGTTCTAACGCACCTTAATACTAAACTATTAAACTTGAAATTTTTGGATGCAAAATAATGTAATATAGCAATTTTATATGGCTAAATAAGCTCTAAATGCACTCCTACATTGTTTACAACCTTTCCAATCAATTCTAAACCAATTGCTGAGTACGTGTTAGTGTTGGCACGATGACCACGTATAAAATTATTATATTTTGATCGACGCCAGGTGTTATAGTAGTACAATAAAATTTTCTGTAGTTTACATGTATTGAAAAACGTGCTTTTCAGACGTTCTAACGGACCTTAATACTAAACTATTAAACTTGAATTTTTTGGATGCAAAATAATTTAAAATAGCAATTTTATATGGCCAAATAAGCTCTAAATGCACTCCTACATTGTTTACAACCTTTCCAATCAATTCTAAACCAATTGTTGAGTACGTGTTAGCGTTGGCTCGATGACCACGTATAAAATTATTATATTTTGATCGACGCCAGGTGTTATAGTAGTACAATAAAATTTTCTGTAGTTAACGTATATTGAAAAACGTGCTTTTCAGACGTTCTAACGCACCTTAATACTAAACTATTAAACTTGAATTTTTTGGATGCAAAATAATGTAATATAGCAATTTTATATGGCTAAATAAGCTCTAAATGCACCCCTACATTGTCTACAACCTTTCCAATCAATTCTAAACCAATTGTTGAGTACGTGTTGGCGTTGGCACGATGACCACGTATAAAATTATTATATTTTGATCGACGCTAGGTGTTATAGTAGTACAATAAAGTTTGCTGTAGTTAACGTATATTGAAAAACGTGCTTTTCAGACGTTCTAACGCACCTTAATACTAAACTATTAAACTTGAATTTTTTGGATGCAAAAGAATTTAATATAGCAATTTTATATGGTTAAATAAGCACTAAATGCAATCCTACATTATTTACAACCTTTCCAATCAATTCTAAACCAATTGTTGAGTACGTGTTAGCGTTGGCACGATGACCACGTATAAAATTATTATATTTTGATCGACGCCAGGTGTTATAGTAGTACAATAAAATTTTCTGTAGTTAACGTATACTGAAGAACGTGCTTTTCAGTCGTTCTAATGCACCTTAATACTAAACTATTAAACTTGAATCTTTTGGATGCAAAATAATTTAATATAGCAATTTTATATGGCTAAATAAGCTCTAAATGCACTCCTACATTGTTTACAACCTTTCCAATCAGTTCTAAACCAATCGTTGAGTACGTGTTAGTGTTGGCACGATGACCACGTATAAAATTATTATATTTTGATCGACGCCAGGTGTTATAGTAGTACAATAAAATTTTCTGTAGTTAACGTATGTTGAAAAACGTGCTTTTCAGACGTTCTAACGCACCTTAATACTAAACTATTAAACTTGAATTTTTTGGATGCAAAATAATTTAATATAGCAATTTTATATTGCTAAATAAGCTCTAAATGCACTCCTACATTGTTTACAACCTTTCCAATCAGTTCTAAACCAATCGTTGAGTACGTGTTAGTGTTGGCACGATGACCACGTATAAAATTATTATATTTTGATCGACGCCAGGTGTTATAGTAGTACAATAAAATTTTCTGTAGTTAACGTATGTTGAAAAACGTGCTTTTCAGACGTTCTAACGCACCTTAATACTAAACTATTAAACTTGAATTTTTTGGATGCAAAATAATTTAATATAGCAATTTTATATTGCTAAATAAGCTCTAAATGCACTCCTACATTGTTTACAACCTTTCCAATCAGTTCTAAACCAATTGTTGAGTACGTGTTAGTGTTGGCACGATGACCACGTATAAAATTATTATATTTTGATCGACGCCAGGTGTTATAGTAGTACAATAAAATTTTCTGTAGTTAACGTATACTGAAAAACGTGCTTTTCAGACGTTCTAACGCACCTTAATACTAAACTGTTAAACTTAAATTTTTTGGATGCAAAATAATTTAATATAGCAATTTTATATCGTTAAATAGGTTCTAAATGCACTCCTACATTGTTTACAACCTTTCCAATCAATTCTAAACCAATTGTTGAGTACGTGTCAGCGTTGGCACGATGACCACGTATAAAATTATTATATTTTGATCGACGCCAGGTGTTATAGTAGTACAATAAAATTGTCTGGAGTTAAGGTATATTGAAAAACGTGCTTTTCAGACGTTCTAACGCACCTTAATACTAAACTATTAAACTTGAATTTTTTGGATTCAAAATAATTTAATATATCAATTTTATATGGCCAAATAAGCTCTAAATGCACTCCTACATTGTTTACAACCTTTCCAATCAATTCTAAACCAATTGTTGAGTACGTGTTAATGTTGGCACGATGACCACGTATAAAATTATTATATTTTGATCGACGCTAGGTGTTATCGTAGTTCAATAAAATTTTCTGTAGTTAACGTATATTGAAAAACGTGCTTTTCAGACGTTCTAACGCACCTTAATACTAAACTGTTAAACTTAAATTTTTTGGATGCAAAATAATTTAACCCTCGTAGCCCACCTGCTTTAATATTACATACTGCCCACCTGGGGTAATTTCTGACCCCAACTTAAAATTATGCAATTCACTCTAATAAAAAGTTAGTTCTGACGTTTCAAGGTATTCATTGGTAAGTACATTTGTAAATAAACTATAACAAGTAATATAAACATTATAAAAGATAGATTATATGGTAATTTAATCAAATTAATAAAATATTAAGTTATACGCCTTTATTTTGGGTCACTGTCTTCTGACGTTAAACTTGAACATGTAAAACACAATGTGCACGTTTCAATGTGCTCCTTAGATACAAAATTATTGCACATGTCACACAAAATATTTGTATTTTTATCTAGTCGTGGACAAATCTTACACCTTCCCCGTTTATTTTTTGGATTGTCGACGTTCTTGTATTGCAAAAGTAAGTTAATTCTTCTTTTTATTTCCGGTTTTACTAGCTCCTCACCTAGTTCTAATAAAAAACGACATCTTCCTGTTGTATTTTTGTATGTACTGACAAGCTCAGTCAAACTGTAATTGAGGGTTTATCCCAGAGACAGAGAGCTATATTTATAAACACTAGCAGTACGCAGTTTTACCACGCAACTAACGTGTCACAACTTGTAGAAACGTGAACAACTGCGAGTTGGTGCTGCACATTATTCTACCTTACATAAAAACGTATTTCGGAGCCTAAAAACTAAGGCTAAACAAATTAAAATTTTATCTCATGTAACCCACCTGGGGTAAAAATTGACCCCAAGCGCATATTTTGCGGTATAAATATTTTTCTATAACAATTTAGCAACAAAAAATAGTATGATCCTCTCCTATGGAGTTCGATAGAAGCATATTTAGGGTTTCAAGACAATAGACCAAATTTAAACATAAAAAAAACTACATTCTACAGCGCGTGGAGTCAAAAAAAGACCCCAGATGGGCTACGAGGGTTAATATAGCAATTTTATATGGCTAAATAAGCTCTAAATGCACTCCTACATTGTTTACAACCTTTCCAATCAGTTCTAAACCAATTGTTGAGTACGTGTTAGCGTTGGCACGATGACCACGTATAAAATTATTATATTTTGATCGACGCCAGGTGTTATAGTAGTACAATAAAATTTTCTGTAGTTAACGTATACTGAAAAACGTGCTTTTCAGACGTTCTAACGCACCTTAATACTAAACTATTAAACTTGAATTTTTTGGATGCAAAATAATTTAATATAGCAATTTTATATGGCTAAATAAGCTCTAAATGCACTCCTACATTGTTTACAACCTTTCCAATCAATTCTAAACCAATTGTTGAGTACGTGTTAGCGTTGGCACGATGACCACGTATAAAATTATTATATTTTGATCGACGCCAGGTGTTATAGTAGTACAATAAAATTTTCTGTAGTTAACGTATATTGAAAAACGTGCTTTTCAGACGTTCTAACGCACCTTAATACTAAATAATTAAACATGAATTTTTTAGATACAAATAATTTAATATAGCAATTTTATATTGCTAAATAAGCTCTAAATGCACTCCTACATTGTTTACAACCTTTCCAATCAGTTCTAAACCAATTGTTGAGTACGTGTTAGCGTTGGCACGATGACCACGTATAAAATTATTATATTTTGATCGACGCCAGGTGTTATAGTAGTACAATAAAATTTTCTGTAGTTAACGTATACTGAAAAACGTGCTTTTCAGACGTTCTAACGCACCTTAATACTAAACTATTAAACTTGAATTTTTTGGATGCAAAATAATTTAATATAGCAATTTTATATGGCTAAATAAGCTCTAAATGCACTCCTACATTGTTTACAACCTTTTCAATCAATTCTAAACCAATTGTTGAGTACGTGTTAGTGTTGGCACGATGACCACGTATAAAATTATTATGTTTTGATCGACGCCAGGTGTTATAGTAGTACAATAAAATTTTCTGTAGTTAACGTATATTGAAAAAGGTGCTTTTCAGACGTTCTAACGCACCTTAATACTAAACTATTAAACTTGAATTTTTTGGATGCAAAATAATTTAGTATAGCAATTTTATATGGCTAAATAAGCTCTAAATGCACTCCTACATTGTTTACAACCTTTCCAATCAGTTCTAAACCAATTGTTGAGTACGTGTTAGCGTTGGCACGATGACCACGTATAAAATTATTATATTTTGATCGACGCCAGGTGTTATAGTAGTACAATAAAATTTTCTGTAGTTAACGTATACTGAAAAACGTGCTTTTCAGACGTTCTAACGCACCTTAATACTAAACTATTAAACTTGAATTTTTTGGATGCAAAATAATTTAATATAGCAATTTTATATGGCTAAATAAGCTCTAAATGCACTCCTACATTGTTTACAACCTTTCCAATCAATTCTAAACCAATTGTTGAGTACGTGTTAGCGTTGGCACGATGACCACGTATAAAATTATTATATTTTGATCGACGCCAGGTGTTATAGTAGTACAATAAAATTTTCTGTAGTTAACGTATATTGAAAAACGTGCTTTTCAGACGTTCTAACGCACCTTAATACTAAATAATTAAACATGAATTTTTTAGATACAAATAATTTAATATAGCAATTTTATATTGCTAAATAAGCTCTAAATGCACTCCTACATTGTTTACAACCTTTCCAATCAGTTCTAAACCAATTGTTGAGTACGTGTTAGCGTTGGCACGATGACCACGTATAAAATTATTATATTTTGATCGACGCCAGGTGTTATAGTAGTACAATAAAATTTTCTGTAGTTAACGTATACTGAAAAACGTGCTTTTCAGACGTTCTAACGCACCTTAATACTAAACTATTAAACTTGAATTTTTTGGATGCAAAATAATTTAATATAGCAATTTTATATGGCTAAATAAGCTCTAAATGCACTCCTACATTGTTTACAACCTTTTCAATCAATTCTAAACCAATTGTTGAGTACGTGTTAGTGTTGGCACGATGACCACGTATAAAATTATTATGTTTTGATCGACGCCAGGTGTTATAGTAGTACAATAAAATTTTCTGTAGTTAACGTATATTGAAAAACGTGCTTTTCAGACGTTCTAACGCACCTTAATACTAAACTATTAAACTTGAATTTTTTGGATGCAAAATAATTTAGTATAGCAATTTTATATGGCTAAATAAGCTCTAAATGCACTCCTACATTGTTTACCACCTTTCCAATCAGTTCTAAACCAATTGTTGAGTACGTGTTAGCGTTGGCACGATGACCACGTATAAAATTATTATATTTTGATCGACGCCAGGTGTTATAGTAGTACAATAAAATCTGTAGTTAACGTATATCGAAAAACGTGCTTTTCAGACGTTCTAATGCACCTTAATACTAAACTATTAAACTTGAATCTTTTGGATGCAAAATAATTTAATATAGCAATTTTATATGTCTAAATAAGCTCTAAATGCACTCCTACATTGTTTACAACCTTTCCAATCAGTTCTAAACCAATTGTTGAGTACGTGTTAGCGTTGGCACGATGACCACGTATAAAATTATTATATTTTGATCGACGCCAGGTGTTATAGTAGTACAATAAAATTGTCTGTAGTTAACGTATATCGAAAAACGTGCTTTTCAGACGTTCTAATGCACCTTAATACTAAACTATTAAACTTGAATCTTTTGGATGCAAAATAATTCAATATAGCAATTTTATATGGCTAAATAAGCTCTAAATGCACTCCTACATTGTTTACAACCTTTCCAATCAGTTCTAAACCAATTGTTGAGTACGTGTTAGTGTTGGCACGATGACCACGTATAAAATTATTATATTTTGATCGTTGCCAGGTGTTATAGTAGTACAATAAAATTTTCTGTAGTTAACGTATATTGAAAAACGTGCTTTTCAGACGTTCTAACGCACCTTAATACTAAACTATTAAACATGAATTTTTTAGACACAAATAATTTAATATAGCAATTATTTATGGCTAAACAAGCTCTAAATGCACCCCTACATTGTTTACAACACTTCCAATCAATTCTAAACCAATTGTTGAGTACGTGTTAGCGTTGGCTCGATGACCACGTATAAAATTATTATATTTTGATCGACGCCAGGTGTTATATTAAATAAAATTTTCTGTAGTTAACGTATATTGAAAAACGTGCTTTTCAGACGTTCTAACGCACCTTAATACTAAACTACTAAACTTGAATTTTTTGGATGCAAAATTATTTAATATAGCAATTTTATATGGCTAAATAAGCTCTAAATGCACTCCTACATTGTTTACAACCTTTTCAATCAATTCTAAACCAATTGTTGAGTACGTGTTAGCGTTTTGGCACGATGACCACGTATAAAATTATTATATTTTGATCGACGCCAGGTGTTATAGTAGTACAATAAAATTGTCTGGAGTTAACGTATATTGAAAAATGTGCTTTTCAGACGTTCTAACGGACCTTAATACTAAACTATTAAACTTGAATTTTATGGATGCAAAATAATTTAATATAGCAATTTTATATGGCTAAATAAGCTCTAAATGCACTCCTACATTGTTTACAACCTTTCCAATCAATTCTAAACCAATTGTTGAGTACGTGTTAGCGTTGGCTCGATGACCACGTATAAAATTATTATATTTTGATCGACGCCAGGTGTTATAGTAGTACAATAAAATTTTCTGTAGTTAACGTATATTGAAAAACGTGCTTTTCAGACGTTCTAACGGACCTTAATACTAAACTATTAAACTTGAATTTTTTTAATGCAAAATAATTTAATATATCAATTTTATATGGCTAAATAAGCTCTAAATGCACTCCTACATTGTTTACAACCTTTCCAATCAATTCTAAACCAATTGTTGAGTACGTGTTAGTGTTGGCACGATGACCACGTATAAAATTATTATATTTTGATCGACGCCAGGTGTTATAGTAGTACAATAAAATTTTCTGTAGTTAACGTATATTGAAAAACGTGCTTTTCAGACGTTCTAACGGACCTTAATACTAAACTATTAAACTTGAATTTTTTGGATGCAAAATAATTTAATATAGCAATTTTATATGGCTAAATAAGCTCTAAATGCACTCCTACGTTGTTTACAACCTTTCCAATCAATTCTAAACCAATTGTTGAGTACGTGTTAGCGTTGGTACGATGACCACGTATAAAATTATTATATTTTGATCGACGCCATGTGTTATAGTAGTACAATAAAATTTTCTGTAGTTAACGTATATTGAAAAAAGTGCTTTGCACACGTTCTAACGCACCTTAATGCTAAACTATTAAACTTGAATTTTTTGGATGCAAAATAATTTAATATAGCAATTTTATATGGCTAAATAAGCTCTAAATGCACTCCTACATTGTTTACAACCTTTCCAATCAATTCTAAACCAATTGTTGAGTACGTGTTAGTGTTGGCACGATGACCACGTATAAAATTATTATATTTTGATCGACGCCAGGTGTTATAGTAGTACAATAAAATTTTCTGTAGTTAACGTATATAGAAAAACGTGCTTTTCAGACGTTCTAACGCACCTTAATACTAAACTGTTAAACTTGAATTTTTTGGATGCAAAATAATTTAATATAGCAATTTTATATGGCTAAATAAGCACTAAATGCACTCCTACATTGTTTACAACCTTTCCAATCAATTCTAAACCAATTGCTGAGTACGTGTTAGTGTTGGCACGATGACCACGTATAAAATTATTATATTTTGATCGACGCCATGTGTTATAGTAGTACAATAAAGTTTTCTGTAGTTCACGTATATTGAAAAACGTGCTTTTCAGACGTTCTAACGCACCTTAATACTAAACTATTAAACTTGAAATTTTTGGATGCAAAATAATGTAATATAGCAATTTTATATGGCTAAATAAGCTCTAAATGCACTCCTACATTGTTTACAACCTTTCCAATCAATTCTAAACCAATTGTTGAGTACGTGTTAGCGTTGGCTCGATGACCACGTATAAAATTATTATATTTTGATCGACGCCAGGTGTTATAGTAGTACAATAAAATTTTCTGTAGTTAACGTATATTGAAAAACGTGCTTTTCAGACGTTCTAACGCACCTTAATACTAAACTATTAAACTTGAATTTTTTGGATGCAAAATAATGTAATATAGCAATTTTATATGGCTAAATAAGCTCTAAATGCACCCCTACATTGTCTACAACCTTTCCAATCAATTCTAAACCAATTGTTGAGTACGTGTTGGCGTTGGCACGATGACCACGTATAAAATTATTATATTTTGATCGACGCCAGGTGTTATAGTAGTACAATAAAGTCTGCTGTAGTTAACGTATATTGAAAAACGTGCTTTTCAGACGTTCTAATGCACCTTAATACTAAACTATTAAACTTGAATCTTTTGGATGCAAAATAATTTAATATAGCAATTTTATATGGCTAAATAAGCTCTAAATGCACTCCTACATTGTTTACAACCTTTCCAATCAGTTCTAAACCAATTGTTGAGTACGTGTTAGTGTTGGCACGATGACCACGTATAAAATTATTATATTTTGATCGACGCCAGGTGTTATAGTAGTACAATAAAATTTTCTGTAGTTAACGTATATTGAAAAACGTGCTTTTCAGACGTTCTAACGCACCTTAATACTAAACTATTAAACTTGAATTTTTTGGATGCAAAATAATTTAATATAGCAATTTTATATGGCTAAATAAGCTCTAAATGCACTCCTACATTGTTTACAACCTTTCCAATCAGTTCTAAACCAATTGTTGAGTACGTGTTAGCATTGGCACGATGACCACGTCTAAAATTATTATATTTTGATCGTTGCCAGGTGTTATAGTAGTACAATAAAATTTTCTGTAGTTAACGTATATTGAAAAACGTGTTTTTCAGACGTTCTAACGCACCTTAATGCTAAACTATTAAACTTGAATTTTTTGGATGCAAAATAATTTAATATAGCAATTTTATATGGCTAAATAAGCTCTAAATGCACTCCTACATTGTTTACAACCTTTCCAATCAGTTCTAAACCAATTGTTGAGTACGTGTTAGTGTTGGCACGATGACCACGTATAAAATTATTATATTTTGATCGACGCCAGGTGTTATAGTAGTACAATAAAATTGTCTGTAGTTAACGTATATTGAAAAGCGTGCTTTTCAGACGTTCTAACGCACCTTAATACTAAACTGTTAAACTTAAATTGTTTGGATGCAAAATAATTTAATATAGCAATTTTATATCGTTAAATAGGTTCTAAATGCACTCCTACATTGTTTACAACCTTTCCAATCAATTCTAAACCAATTGTTGAGTACGTGTCAGCGTTGGCACGATGACCACGTATAAAATTATTATATTTTGATCGACGCCAGGTGTTATAGTAGTACAATAAAATTGTCTGGAGTTAACGTATATTGAAAAACGTGCTTTTCAGACGTTCTAACGCACCTTAATACTAAACTATTAAACTTGAATTTTTTGGATGCAAAATAATTTAATATATCAATTTTATATGGCCAAATAAGCTCTAAATGCACTCCTACATTGTTTACAACCTTTCCAATCAATTCTAAACCAATTGTTGAGTACGTGTTAATGTTGGCACGATGACCACGTATAAAATTATTATATTTTGATCGACGCTAGGTGTTATCGTAGTACAATAAAATTTTCTGTAGTTAACGTATATTGAAAAACGTGCTTTTCAGACGTTCTAACGCACCTTAATACTAAACTGTTAAACTTAAATTTTTTGGATGCAAAATAATTTAACCCTCGTAGCCCACCTGCTTTAATATTACATACTGCCCACCTGGGGTAATTTCTGACCCCAACTTAAAATTATGCAATTCACTCTAATAAAAAGTTAGTTCTGACGTTTCAAGGTATTCATTGGTAAGTACATTTGTAAATAAACTATAACAAGTAATATAAACATTATAAAAGATAGATTATATGGTAATTTAATCAAATTAATAAAATATTAAGTTATACGCCTTTATTTTGGGTCACTGTCTTCTGACGTTAAACTTGAACATGTAAAACACAATGTGCACGTTTCAATGTGCTCCTTAGATACAAAATTATTGCACATGTCACACAAAATATTTGTATTTTTATCTAGTCGTGGACAAATCTTACACCTTCCCCGTTTATTTTTTGGATTGTCGACGTTCTTGTATTGCAAAAGTAAGTTAATTCTTCTTTTTATTTCCGGTTTTACTAGCTCCTCACCTAGTTCTAATAAAAAACGACATCTTCCTGTTGTATTTTTGTATGTACTGACAAGCTCAGTCAAACTGTAATTGAGGGTTTATCCCAGAGACAGAGAGCTATATTTATAAACACTAGCAGTACGCAGTTTTACCACGCAACTAACGTGTCACAACTTGTAGAAACGTGAACAACTGCGAGTTGGTGCTGCACATTATTCTACCTTACATAAAAACGTATTTCGGAGCCTAAAAACTAAGGCTAAACAAATTAAAATTTTATCTCATGTAACCCACCTGGGGTAAAAATTGACCCCAAGCGCATATTTTGCGGTATAAATATTTTTCTATAACAATTTAGCAACAAAAAATAGTATGATCCTCTCCTATGGAGTTCGATAGAAGCATATTTAGGGTTTCAAGACAATAGACCAAATTTAAACATAAAAAAACTACATTCTACAGCGCGTGGAGTCAAAAAAAGACCCCAGGTGGGCTACGAGGGTTAATATAGCAATTTTATATGGCTAAATAAGCTCTAAATGCACTCCTACATTGTTTACAACCTTTCCAATCAGTTCTAAACCAATTGTTGAGTACGTGTTAGCGTTGGCACGATGACCACGTATAAAATTATTATATTTTGATCGACGCCAGGTGTTATAGTAGTACAATAAAATTGTCTGTAGTTAACGTATATCGAAAAACGTGCTTTTCAGACGTTCTAATGCACCTTAATACTAAACTATTAAACTTGAATCTTTTGGATGCAAAATAATTTAATATAGCAATTTTATATGGCTAAATAAGCTCTAAATGCACTCCTACATTGTTTACAACCCTTCCAATCAGTTCTAAACCAATTGTTGAGTACGTGTTAGTGTTGGCACGATGACCACGTATAAAATTATTATATTTTGATCGTTGCCAGGTGTTATAGTAGTACAATAAAATTTTCTGTAGTTAACGTATATTGAAAAACGTGCTTTTCAGACGTTCTAACGCACCTTAATACTAAACTATTAAACATGAATTTTTTAGACACAAATAATTTAATATAGCAATTATTTATGGCTAAACAAGCTCTAAATGCACCCCTACATTGTTTACAACACTTCCAATCAATTCTAAACCAATTGTTGAGTACGTGTTAGCGTTGGCACGATGACCACGTATAAAATTATTATATTTTGATCGACGCCAGGTGTTATATTAAATAAAATTTTCTGTAGTTAACGTATATTGAAAAACGTGCTTTTCAGACGTTCTAACGCACCTTAATACTAAACTACTAAACTTGAATTTTTTGAATGCAAAATTATTTAATATAGCAATTTTATATGGCTAAATAAGCTCTAAATGCACTCCTACATTGTTTACAACCTTTTCAATCAATTCTAAACCAATTGTTGAGTACGTGTTAGCGTTTTGGCACGATGACCACGTATAAAATTATTATATTTTGATCGACGCCAGGTGTTATAGTAGTACAATAAAATTGTCTGGAGTTAACGTATATTGAAAAATGTGTTTTTCAGACGTTCTAACGGACCTTAATACTAAACTATTAAACTTGAATTTTATGGATGCAAAATAATTTAATATAGCAATTTTATATGGCTAAATAAGCTCTAAATGCACTCCTACATTGTTTACAACCTTTCCAATCAATTCTAAACCAATTGTTGAGTACGTGTTAGCGTTGGCTCGATGACCACGTATAAAATTATTATATTTTGATCGACGCCAGGTGTTATAGTAGTACAATAAAATTTTCTGTAGTTAACGTATATTGAAAAAAGTGCTTTGCAGACGTTCTAACGCACCTTAATGCTAAACTATTAAACTTGAATTTTTTGGATGCAAAATAATTTAATATAGCAATTTTATATGGCTAAATAAGCTCTAAATGCACTCCTACATTGTTTACAACCTTTCCAATCAATTCTAAACCAATTGTTGAGTACGTGTTAGTGTTGGCACGATGACCACGTATAAAATTATTATATTTTGATCTACGCCAGGTGTTATAGTAGTACAATAAAATTTTCTGTAGTTAACGTATATTGAAAAACGTGCTTTTCAGACGTTCTAACGGACCTTAATACTAAACTATTAAACTTGAATTTTTTGGATGCAAAATAATTTAATATAGCAATTTTATATGGCTAAATAAGCTCTAAATGCACTCCTACGTCGTTTACAACCTTTCCAATCAATTCTAAACCAATTGTTGAGTACGTGTTAGCGTTGGTACGATGACCACGTATAAAATTATTATATTTTGATCGACGCCATGTGTTATAGTAGTACAATAAAATTTTCTGTAGTTAACGTATATAGAAAAACGTGCTTTTCAGACGTTCTAACGCACCTTAATACTAAACTGTTAAACTTGAATTTTTTGAATGCAAAATAATTTAATATAGCAATTTTATATGGCTAAATAAGCTCTAAATGCACTCCTACATTGTTTACAACCTTTCCAATCAATTCTAAACCAATTGTTGAGTACGTGTTAGCGTTGGCTCGATGACCACGTATAAAATTATTATATTTTGATCGACGCCAGGTGTTATAGTAGTACAATAAAATTTTCTGTAGTTAACGTATATTGAAAAACGTGCTTTTCAGACGTTCTAACGGACCTTAATACTAAACTATTAAACTTGAATTTTTTGGATGCAAAATAATTTAATATAGCAATTTTATATGGCTAAATAAGCTCTAAATGCACTCCTACATTGTTTACAACCTTTCCAATCAATTCTAAACCAATTGTTGAGTACGTGTTAGCGTTGGCTCGATGACCACGTATAAAATTATTATATTTTGATCGACGCCAGGTGTTATAGTAGTACAATAAAATTTTCTGTAGTTAACGTATATTGAAAAACGTGCTTTTCAGACGTTCTAACGGACCTTAATACTAAACTATTAAACTTGAATTTTTTTGATGCAAAATAATTTAATATAGCAATTTTATATGGCTAAATAAGCTCTAAATGCACTCCTACATTGTTTACAACCTTTCCAATCAATTCTAAACCAATTGTTGAGTACGTGTTAGCGTTGGCTCGATGACCACGTATAAAATTATTATATTTTGATCGACGCCAGGTGTTATAGTAGTACAATAAAATTTTCTGTAGTTAACGTATATTGAAAAACGTGCTTTTCAGACGTTCTAACGGACCTTAATACTAAACTATTAAACTTGAATTTTTTGGATGCAAAATAATTTAATATAGCAATTTTATATGGCTAAATAAGCTCTAAATGCACTCCTACATTGTTTACAACCTTTCCAATCAATTCTAAACCAATTATTGAGTACGTGTTAGCGTTGGCTCGATGACCACGTATAAAATTATTATATTTTGATCGACGCCAGGTGTTATAGTAGTACAATAAAATTTTCTGTAGTTAACGTATATTGAAAAACGTGCTTTTCAGACGTTCTAACGCACCTTAATACTAAACTATTAAACTTGAATTTTATGGATGCAAAATAATGTAATATAGCAATTTTATATGGCTAAATAAGCTCTAAATGCACTCCTACATTGTTTACAACCTTTCCAATCAATTCTAAACCAATATTTGAGAACGTGTTAGCGTTGGCATGATGACCACGTATAAAATTATTATATTTTGATCGACGCCAGGTGTTATAGTAGTACAATAAAATTTTCTGTAGTTAACGTATATTGAAAAACGTGCTTTTCAGACGTTCTAACGGACCTTAATACTAAACTATTAAACTTGAATTTTTTGGATGCAAAATAATTTAATATAGCAATTTTATATGGCTAAATAAGCTCTAAATGCACTCCTACGTCGTTTACAACCTTTCCAATCAATTCTAAACCAATTGTTGAGTACGTGTTAGCGTTGGTACGATGACCACGTATAAAATTATTATATTTTGATCGACGCCATGTGTTATAGTAGTACAATAAAATTTTCTGTTGTTAACGTATATTGAAAAAAGTGCTTTGCAGACGTTCTAACGCACCTTAATGCTAAACTATTAAACTTGAATTTTTTGGATGCAAAATAATTTAATATAGCAATTTTATATGGCTAAATAAGCTCTAAATGCACTCCTACATTGTTTACAACCTTTCCAATCAATTCTAAACCAATTGTTGAGTACGTGTTAGTGTTGGCACGATGACCACGTATAAAATTATTATATTTTGATCGACGCCAGGTGTTATAGTAGTACAATAAAATTTTCTGTAGTTAACGTATATAGAAAAACGTGCTTTTCAGACGTTCTAACGCACCTTAATACTAAACTGTTAAACTTGAATTTTTTGGATGCAAAATAATTTAATATAGCAATTTTATATGGCTAAATAAGCTCTAAATGCACTCCTACATTGTTTACAACCTTTCCAATCAATTCTAAACCAATTGTTGAGTACGTGTTAGCGTTGGCTCGATGACCACGTATAAAATTATTATATTTTGATCGACGCCATGTGTTATAGTAGTACAATAAAATTTTCTGTAGTTAACGTATATAGAAAAACGTGCTTTTCAGACGTTCTAACGCACCTTAATACTAAACTGTTAAACTTGAATTTTTTGAATGCAAAATAATTTAATATAGCAATTTTATATGGCTAAATAAGCTCTAAATGCACTCCTACATTGTTTACAACCTTTCCAATCAATTCTAAACCAATTGTTGAGTACGTGTTAGCGTTGGCTCGATGACCACGTATAAAATTATTATATTTTGATCGACGCCAGGTGTTATAGTAGTACAATAAAATTTTCTGTAGTTAACGTATATTGAAAAACGTGCTTTTCAGACGTTCTAACGGACCTTAATACTAAACTATTAAACTTGAATTTTTTGGATGCAAAATAATTTAATATAGCAATTTTATATGGCTAAATAAGCTCTAAATGCACTCCTACATTGTTTACAACCTTTCCAATCAATTCTAAACCAATTGTTGAGTACGTGTTAGCGTTGGCTCGATGACCACGTATAAAATTATTATATTTTGATCGACGCCAGGTGTTATAGTAGTACAATAAAATTTTCTGTAGTTAACGTATATTGAAAAACGTGCTTTTCAGACGTTCTAACGGACCTTAATACTAAACTATTAAACTTGAATTTTTTTGATGCAAAATAATTTAATATAGCAATTTTATATGGCTAAATAAGCTCTAAATGCACTCCTACATTGTTTACAACCTTTCCAATCAATTCTAAACCAATTGTTGAGTACGTGTTAGCGTTGGCTCGATGACCACGTATAAAATTATTATATTTTGATCGACGCCAGGTGTTATAGTAGTACAATAAAATTTTCTGTAGTTAACGTATATTGAAAAACGTGCTTTTCAGACGTTCTAACGGACCTTAATACTAAACTATTAAACTTGAATTTTTTGGATGCAAAATAATTTAATATAGCAATTTTATATGGCTAAATAAGCTCTAAATGCACTCCTACATTGTTTACAACCTTTCCAATCAATTCTAAACCAATTATTGAGTACGTGTTAGCGTTGGCTCGATGACCACGTATAAAATTATTATATTTTGATCGACGCCAGGTGTTATAGTAGTACAATAAAATTTTCTGTAGTTAACGTATATTGAAAAACGTGCTTTTCAGACGTTCTAACGCACCTTAATACTAAACTATTAAACTTGAATTTTATGGATGCAAAATAATGTAATATAGCAATTTTATATGGCTAAATAAGCTCTAAATGCACTCCTACATTGTTTACAACCTTTCCAATCAATTCTAAACCAATATTTGAGAACGTGTTAGCGTTGGCATGATGACCACGTATAAAATTATTATATTTTGATCGACGCCAGGTGTTATAGTAGTACAATAAAATTTGCTGTAGTTAACGTATATTGAAAAACGTGCTTTTCAGACGTTCTAACGCACCTTAATACTAAACTGTTAAACTTGAATTTTTTGGATGCAAAATAATTTAATATAGCAATTTTATATGGCTAAATAAGCTCTAAATGCACTCCTACATTGTTTACAACCTTTCCAATCAATTCTAAACCAATTGTTGAGTACGTGTTAGTGTTGGCACGATGACCACGTATAAAATTATTATATTTTGATCGACGCCAGGTGTTATAGTAGTACAATAAAATTTTCTGTAGTTAACGTATATAGAAAAACGTGCTTTTCAGACGTTCTAACGCACCTTAATACTAAACTGTTAAACTTGAATTTTTTGGATGCAAAATAATTTAATATAGCAATTTTATATGGCTAAATAAGCTCTAAATGCACTCCTACATTGTTTACAACCTTTCCAATCAATTCTAAACCAATTGTTGAGTACGTGTTAGCGTTGGCTCGATGACCACGTATAAAATTATTATATTTTGATCGACGCCATGTGTTATAGTAGTACAATAAAATTTTCTGTAGTTAACGTATATAGAAAAACGTGCTTTTCAGACGTTCTAACGCACCTTAATACTAAACTGTTAAACTTGAATTTTTTGAATGCAAAATAATTTAATATAGCAATTTTATATGGCTAAATAAGCTCTAAATGCACTCCTACATTGTTTACAACCTTTCCAATCAATTCTAAACCAATTGTTGAGTACGTGTTAGCGTTGGCTCGATGACCACGTATAAAATTATTATATTTTGATCGACGCCAGGTGTTATAGTAGTACAATAAAATTTTCTGTAGTTAACGTATATTGAAAAACGTGCTTTTCAGACGTTCTAACGGACCTTAATACTAAACTATTAAACTTGAATTTTTTGGATGCAAAATAATTTAATATAGCAATTTTATATGGCTAAATAAGCTCTAAATGCACTCCTACATTGTTTACAACCTTTCCAATCAATTCTAAACCAATTGTTGAGTACGTGTTAGCGTTGGCTCGATGACCACGTATAAAATTATTATATTTTGATCGACGCCAGGTGTTATAGTAGTACAATAAAATTGTCTGTAGTTAACGTATATTGAAAAACGTGCTTTTCAGACGTTCTAACGGACCTTAATACTAAACTATTAAACTTGAATTTTTTTGATGCAAAATAATTTAATATAGCAATTTTATATGGCTAAATAAGCTCTAAATGCACTCCTACATTGTTTACAACCTTTCCAATCAATTCTAAACCAATTGTTGAGTACGTGTTAGCGTTGGCTCGATGACCACGTATAAAATTATTATATTTTGATCGACGCCAGGTGTTATAGTAGTACAATAAAATTTTCTGTAGTTAACGTATATTGAAAAACGTGCTTTTCAGACGTTCTAACGGACCTTAATACTAAACTATTAAACTTGAATTTTTTGGATGCAAAATAATTTAATATAGCAATTTTATATGGCTAAATAAGCTCTAAATGCACTCCTACATTGTTTACAACCTTTCCAATCAATTCTAAACCAATTATTGAGTACGTGTTAGCGTTGGCTCGATGACCACGTATAAAATTATTATATTTTGATCGACGCCAGGTGTTATAGTAGTACAATAAAATTTTCTGTAGTTAACGTATATTGAAAAACGTGCTTTTCAGACGTTCTAACGCACCTTAATACTAAACTATTAAACTTGAATTTTATGGATGCAAAATAATGTAATATAGCAATTTTATATGGCTAAATAAGCTCTAAATGCACTCCTACATTGTTTACAACCTTTCCAATCAATTCTAAACCAATTGTTGAGTACGTGTTAGTGTTGGCACGATGACCACGTATAAAATTATTATATTTTGATCGACGCCAGGTGTTATAGTAGTACAATAAAATTTTCTGTAGTTAACGTATATAGAAAAACGTGCTTTTCAGACGTTCTAACGCACCTTAATACTAAACTGTTAAACTTGAATTTTTTGGATGCAAAATAATTTAATATAGCAATTTTATATGGCTAAATAAGCTCTAAATGCACTCCTACATTGTTTACAACCTTTCCAATCAATTCTAAACCAATTGTTGAGTACGTGTTAGCGTTGGCTCGATGACCACGTATAAAATTATTATATTTTGATCGACGCCATGTGTTATAGTAGTACAATAAAATTTTCTGTAGTTAACGTATATAGAAAAACGTGCTTTTCAGACGTTCTAACGCACCTTAATACTAAACTGTTAAACTTGAATTTTTTGAATGCAAAATAATTTAATATAGCAATTTTATATGGATAAATAAGCTCTAAATGCACTCCTACATTGTTTACAACCTTTCCAATCAATTCTAAACCAATTGTTGAGTACGTGTTAGCGTTGGCTCGATGACCACGTATAAAATTATTATATTTTGATCGACGCCAGGTGTTATAGTAGTACAATAAAATTTTCTGTAGTTAACGTATATTGAAAAACGTGCTTTTCAGACGTTCTAACGGACCTTAATACTAAACTATTAAACTTGAATTTTTTGGATGCAAAATAATTTAATATAGCAATTTTATATGGCTAAATAAGCTCTAAATGCACTCCTACATTGTTTACAACCTTTCCAATCAATTCTAAACCAATTGTTGAGTACGTGTTAGCGTTGGCTCGATGACCACGTATAAAATTATTATATTTTGATCGACGCCAGGTGTTATAGTAGTACAATAAAATTTTCTGTAGTTAACGTATATTGAAAAACGTGCTTTTCAGACGTTCTAACGGACCTTAATACTAAACTATTAAACTTGAATATTTTTGATGCAAAATAATTTAATATAGCAATTTTATATGGCTAAATAAGCTCTAAATGCACTCCTACATTGTTTACAACCTTTCCAATCAATTCTAAACCAATTGTTGAGTACGTGTTAGCGTTGGCTCGATGACCACGTATAAAATTATTATATTTTGATCGACGCCAGGTGTTATAGTAGTACAATAAAATTTTCTGTAGTTAACGTATATTGAAAAACGTGCTTTTCAGACGTTCTAACGGACCTTAATACTAAACTATTAAACTTGAATTTTTTGGATGCAAAATAATTTAATATAGCAATTTTATATGGCTAAATAAGCTCTAAATGCACTCCTACATTGTTTACAACCTTTCCAATCAATTCTAAACCAATTATTGAGTACGTGTTAGCGTTGGCTCGATGACCACGTATAAAATTATTATATTTTGATCGACGCCAGGTGTTATAGTAGTACAATAAAATTTTCTGTAGTTAACGTATATTGAAAAACGTGCTTTTCAGACGTTCTAACGCACCTTAATACTAAACTATTAAACTTGAATTTTATGGATGCAAAATAATGTAATATAGCAATTTTATATGGCTAAATAAGCTCTAAATGCACTCCTACATTGTTTACAACCTTTCCAATCAATTCTAAACCAATATTTGAGAACGTGTTAGCGTTGGCATGATGACCACGTATAAAATTATTATATTTTGATCGACGCCAGGTGTTATAGTAGTACAATAAAATTTGCTGTAGTTAACGTATATTGAAAAACGTGCTTTTCAGACGTTCTAACGCACCTTAATACTAAACTGTTAAACTTGAATTTTTTGGATGCAAAATAATTTAATATAGCAATTTTATATGGCTAAATAAGCTCTAAATGCACTCCTACATTGTTTACAACCTTTCCAATCAATTCTAAACCAATTGTTGAGTACGTGTTAGCGTTGGCTCGATGACCACGTATAAAATTATTATATTTTGATCGACGCCATGTGTTATAGTAGTACAATAAAATTTTCTGTAGTTAACGTATATAGAAAAACGTGCTTTTCAGACGTTCTAACGCACCTTAATACTAAACTGTTAAACTTGTATTTTTTGGATGCAAAATAATTTAATATAGCAATTTTATATGGCTAAATAAGCTCTAAATGCACTCCTACATTGTTTACAACCTTTCCAATCAATTCTAAACCAATTGTTGAGTACGTGTTAGCGTTGGCTCGATGACCACGTATAAAATTATTATATTTTGATCGACGCCAGGTGTTATAGTAGTACAATAAAATTTTCTGTAGTTAACGTATTGTTGCGATACGTCTAACGTTGGGGGTTTCACTTCGATCCGAATTTCGCGATACACTGATTTAGAGTTCTACTTGAGAAATTAAAGACTTCAGTAGCTTAAAATTAGTTTATTTACAATTTATTCGGAAGCGATCTATCCGCTACCGAGGTCAGTTAAGATCTGCCTTCACCAAAATTACCGCCTTTTCAGGTAAACTTGTAAAAGCTATTTATATTATGGAAACCTGCAAATTGTTGCGGTCCCACGCAAAAAGGCACGTAAAAGCAATAATATTTACAATTCATGTCCGGCCCTTTTCCTGGTAGTACCTGTGACACTGTTCGGCACGTTTTTCCCAGGACAAGTATTTTGCTAACTGCGTCCTTATACATAATTACATTTGAGTTAGACACTAAGCTAAGATAATATATATTAATTACTAAAGTCCATTCTCAATATAGTCTACAGTTTATCAGGTTACAGTTAGGATTCCTAACAGTTGCCCCCCCGATAAAATGTCTGTTGGGGTTAAACACACTCGCGTTTGATCACACACAAGACGCCGTGAACCTTCGCACTGTTTTACTAAGCAATACCAGCTGCATCTCGAGATTTATTGGTCTATATCAACTAAATCTAATTTAACTACCTTACATGAATAATTTTCAAGTACTCTGTCGTAGTCGTCAGTAAACTCTCTCTGCTAAATTAATTACACAAAATAACGTGACAAAGAATCAACATTGGAACACTTTTTCCCTGGCTTGTAAACTACAGTAAAATTTAGGGTTTGCAATATTAATGACCAACGCAAAAGTCTACCGTTTTTGTTACTCATTTGATTTAGCCACTTGAGTGGGCAATGATCGGTTTCGACCGTGAAATGGCTTAAAAATAAATATGGCTTTAATTTTCCCACAGCCCAAATTAAAGCTGCACACTCTAGCTCACTCGCGCTATATGCTTGTTCTCTGTCAGTCAACTTTTTGCTCAAGTATAGCACCGGATGTTCTTCGCCTTTTTCATTTCGTTGCGAAAGTGTAACACCCATCCCTCTCTTAGAACAATCAGTTTGTACGATAAACTCGCGGTTAAAGTCAGGTGCCCTTAGAACCTTACCGCTCATTAACTCGTTTTTCAACCGTTGAAATGACATTTCCTTCTGTTCATCCCATTCCACTCTGGTTTTTGCATTTTTGCGCAACGCATCTGTGAGTGGGCTTGCAATATCTGCATACGTTGGAATATAATGGTGATAGTACCCTGTTATTCCCAGGAATGCTCTTATGTCACGTTTCGTCTCAGGTCGCCGAAAATTTTGAATAGCCGCTACTTTCGCCTCAGATGGCTTCCTGTAACCTTGGCCAATTTTGTGTCCTAAGTACACAACCTCGGCTTTTCCCCATTCACATTTCCTCGCCTTGATTGTTAATCCTGCTTTATGCATAACATTAAATACTTGGCTCAGGTGTTCTAGATGCTCCTCCCAGCTATTTGAATGTACCGCGACGTCGTCCAAAAATGGTTCAGCAAACTCACCCATTCCTTCGAGGATGGTATCCATCAACCTCTGAAATGAAAATGGTGCCGATTGCAAGCCGAACGCTAAGGTCACTGGCTCAAACACTCCTCGATGTGTGATAAAAGCGGCGTATTTACTAGCCCTTTCTGTCATTCCTATCTGCCAATAGGCCCTAACCACATCAATTAGACTGAGGTACTTTGCCTTGCTGCATCTCTCCACACATGCTTCTATATTTGGAACTGGGTGCTGTTGCGGCACTGTAATCGCATTTAGGGCTCGGTAATCAATCACAGGTCGTGGTTCTTTTCCCTCTGCCTCTACAATTATCATAGGTGACGAATATGCACTGTTACTTGGCCGTATTACTCCTAATTCCAACATTTTGTCGATTTCTTGGTCGATAATTTCCCGCACTCGTTTCGAATGAGAATACGCCCGTGTCCTTATAATCTTCTCTTCTTTTAGCGCGATGTCATGTTCGATCAGATGAGTTCGCCCTGGCCGATCAGAAAATAATCCTGGAAATTCGTTGATTAACTCCTCCAACTCTTTCCTTTGGACTCCGGTCAGTTGTCCTACTCCTTTCGCTTGATCAATCACTTCAGAAGCATTTAGCATTTCTGAGTGGTCAATTTCCAAGTCAGGAATTTCGATATCAATTCTGTCTTCCCCTGGTTGAATTAGATTGATCGCGACCATTTCTGCTTGCGCATAATATGGTTTTAATAAATTCACATGAACTAAATTTTGCCGTCGTTTGCCGGAAGGTTCTTTAATAATGTAATTCGTTTCTGATATTTTTCTAACGATTTCCTTTGGCCCCGTCCACTGCATCTGTAACTTGTTTGTCCTCGCTTGTTGATAAAGCATTACTTTGTCGCCAATATTGTAATTTACCATCTTCGCATTCCGGTCGTAGTAAATTTTCGATCTGTTTTGCGCCTCCAACATTGCGATTTCTGCAATGTCCTGCATTCGCTTTAACCTCTCCAACAGGTTTAAAACATAAACGACCACTGGTTCGTTGGTTTCTTTACCAATCCACAAATCCTTTATTAAATTTAGTGGTGAACGAATTTGTCTCCCATACACCAGTTCTGCTGGGCTAAACCCATGCGCTGCGTGTGGAGCACACCTCAAGGCGAACAACGCTTGATCTACATATGTGTCCCATTCGTTCCCATGCTCGTAACACAAGGCTCTCAAGATTCGCTTATAGACTCCATGAAATCTTTCTACCGCATTTGATTGTGGGTGATAAGCTGAACTGTGAATAATTCTTATGCCGCACCTATCGAAAAACTCAGATGTCAGATTACTTGTGAACACGGTCCCCAAATCCATCTGAATCTCCGCCGGAAAACCAACTCTAGAAAAAATATTTAATAATCCATTCACCACCGACTCCGAATCTGCCACCTTCAATGGGATTGCATCAGGGAACTTCGTTGCGCTGCAAATTAACGTTAACAGATAACGATTTCCCTTCTCTGTTTTGGTTAATGGTCCCACGATGTCAACATTCACTCGCTTGTAAGGCTCTGTGATTATAGGAACTTGGCACATGGGTGCCTTCTTTCGGTCCGTCGATTTCCCAACTCGCATACAGACGTCGCAACTTTTCACCTTTGCCTTGACGTCTCGGCTTAACTGGTTCCACCAATAGTGTTGTTTTATGCGGTTGATCGTTTTATTCCTTCCAAGATGCCCCATCCACATATTGTCGTGTGCAATCTCTAGCAATTTCTTTTGTAATTGCTTTGGCACTATCACCTGTTCATAGCTCCGCCCAAGTTTATCCGTGAATCTTCTGTGTAAAATTCCACTTGCGATATAAAATTTTGCTCCATTAATTTCTTTCTTAGAGTCCGCCATGTCGAAATACTCTTTTAGTTTCGAATCCTTCAATTGTAGTTTCCGTAAATTTGTTGGTGTTAATTTTGTGATGTCGGAAAAATCCACCTCCGATTTCGGCACCGAAATCAGATCGTTGCTTTCTTGCCTCGGGTTTTCGTGTTTCACCTCCTCTAAGACAGTTTCTTTTTCTGGCTTGTTTCCCTCTACAGCCTTCTGCATTTCTACAGTAGCTTCCTTCTTAGCTTCCTGGAATTTTTCTTGTTCCAGTATTTCTTTAGCCTTTGCTCTGGTTAGCGCAAAAACTTGCTGGATTTCCCCATTCTCCTTATTTTTCATCAGTTCCCATGTTCGGTTTGATAATAAGTAAGAATATCCACCAGGCAGATAATTTGTAACAGCTGCTTCTGTATTCACTTGAATTTTAGGCAAATTCAGTTCAATTCTTGCAACCGGTAGCGCTTTACTTTCCTGGCTTAAAACCCCTTGGACATTTACATACTTTCCTGTGTAATCTTCGGGTTTTATTATCCTTGAATGCACAATATCGTAGCTTGCGGCACTGTCTCTAAGGATCATGCATTTAATGCCATTTACCTCGGCGTTCATTGTATATGGGTCAAAGAGCCGTTTTAAGTCGCTACCTGATTCTATTGTTGTCAATACAACTTTCGCTTTCGGGCACTCCGGAGAATTCTTAAAATGTCCTAAGCCCCCACAACTGTAACATTTAACTGGTCGACGCCTGTCAAAACTACTTTTGTCCAGGGCTACAGGGTTACTGCCCTCGCCTGCCGTTTGTTTTGGTTCTAAATCCTTCTGGGTTGCTGACCCAGATTTGTGGTCTAATCTTCCCTTCTGTGTTTTAAAATTATTATAATGTTTCTCCGAACCAGGACCTCTTTTTATTAGGTAGGTGTCTGCGTGTTCTGCCGCTTCTTCCACCGTTTTTGCCTTATTGCGGTCTTCCACCCAAAATTTCATTTCTCCAGGTAATGCACTATAAAATTTTTCTAAACACATGAGTTGCACCAATTTTCCGAAGTCGTCTATTTCTTCGCTCCTGATCCACTCCTGGAAGTTTGTTTTTAATTGATAGGCAAATTCTGCATAACTCTGATCCGCTTTTCGTTTTCCATAACGAAATTTGGTCCTAAAAACTTCTGCAGTCAGCTGGTATTTCTTAAGCAAACTAGCTCGCACTTTGTCGTAATTCTTGCTGTCTTCCTCCGATAAGCGGGCAACAACTTCATTCGCCGCTGTTGATAAGACGCTTGTCAACCGTATCGGCCACGTTTCCTTTTCGAATTGTAGCTGGACACAAATCCTTTCGAAATTTGTTAGAAACAATCCCATGTCGCCATCGTCCTTAAACGGTTGTAATTGCTTCGTCATGTTTAACGATGTGTTCTTAATTACGCTGCCATGATTTATTCCATTTCCATTCTGAATTGGAGCTTGAGCCTGCGCAATTTTTACCTGTGCATCCAATCTAGCTATTTCTAATTCCTGCTCTATCCTAACTAACGCTAATTTTTCTTCCCGCTGTCTTGCTTCGAGCCTTTCTTTTTCTTCCCGTTCCTTTGCTTCTTGCTTTTCTAACCTGCCTTTCTGAGGATTTCCCTCCCAGCTATCTATTTCAATCCTAATTTCTCCTGCTGTATAACTAGCATTAACAAATTCCTGAATTATTTCTGCCTTTCTCTTTTTCTCAGGCAGCTCAAACAAATTAGCAACGTATTTTAATTCTCCAACGGTAAAAATATTAAATTCAGAACACATGGTTCTATCCTTGTATAAAAATTTATAAACGCGAATAAATTTCGTCCTACAAGCCAAGATTTCGCGAAATGCGTAAACTCTTTGTCCCGATTGTAACAATAACTATTTTACAACCTATTATTCTTATTTCACGTTCACTGACAACTGTTCCAGCAATACTTGAAACCAATAAAATCAAAATTCTACTAAGCAACACCTTACTATATACAATAATAAGACCAATAAATTCTCGAAAATACAAACAAGTATTACTTACATATGCACTGCAATTCCTGGTTTCCCCGTGTAGTCGTCCTCGTGTTGTGTTGCCACGCCGCTGTTTCCAGACACCGCCAATGTTGCCGACGTTGCCTCAGCCTTGCACGCCTTCCGGTTGTTCCTGGGTTTTCCTTGACGCCGCCCCAAGTGCTCGCCGTCCCCTGGTTTGTCCTCGCCGCAATGTTCCCTTGCGCCGTCACCAGTTGTACTGCTTCACGGTTGTCCCTGGGTTTATCTGGCCGCCAAACTGCTCCTTGACGCCGCTCCAGTGCTCACCGTCCCCTGGTTTGTCCTCGCCGCAATGTTCCCTTGCGCCGTCACCAGTTCTACCACTTCACGATTGTCCCTGGGTTTATCTCGCCGCCAAAATGATCCTTGACGCCGCCTCCCGTTGTAACCGTCTCCTGGTTTGTCCTCGCCGCAATATTCTCTTGCGCCGTCACCAGTTGTAGATCCTCTAATCTTCCAGCGTTTTCTTCTCGTAATCCGTTCGTTGCTTCAGGACCAACGTCGAAACAAAAGAAGTTCTTTTGTCGTGGGATTTATTAATTGGACACAAATCACCACCGCTTGACACCACTGTTGCGATACGTCTAACGTTGGGGGTTTCACTTCGATCCGAATTTCGCGATACACTGATTTAGAGTTCTACTTGAGAAATTAAAGACTTCAGTAGCTTAAAATTAGTTTATTTACAATTTATTCGGAAGCGATCTATCCGCTACCGAGGTCAGTTAAGATCTGCCTTCACCAAAATTACCGCCTTTTCAGGTAAACTTGTAAAAGCTATTTATATTATGGAAACCTGCAAATTGTTGCGGTCCCACGCAAAAAGGCACGTAAAAGCAATAATATTTACAATTCATGTCCGGCCCTTTTCCTGGTAGTACCTGTGACACTGTTCGGCACGTTTTTCCCAGGACAAGTATTTTGCTAACTGCGTCCTTATACATAATTACATTTGAGTTAGACACTAAGCTAAGATAATATATATTAATTACTAAAGTCCATTCTCAATATAGTCTACAGTTTATCAGGTTACAGTTAGGATTCCTAACAGTATATTGAAAAACGTGCTTTTCAGACGTTCTAACGGACCTTAATACTAAACTATTAAACTTGAATTTTTTGGATGCAAAATAATTTAATATAGCAATTTTATATGGCTAAATAAGCTCTAAATGCACTCCTACATTGTTTACAACCTTTCCAATCAATTCTAAACCAATTGTTGAGTACGTGTTAGCGTTGGCTCGATGACCACGTATAAAATTATTATATTTTGATCGACGCCAGGTGTTATAGTAGTACAATAAAATTTTCTGTAGTTAACGTATATTGAAAAACGTGCTTTTCAGACGTTCTAACGCACCTTAATACTAAACTATTAAACTTGAATTTTATGGATGCAAAATAATGTAATATAGCAATTTTATATGGCTAAATAAGCTCTAAATGCACTCCTACATTGTTTACAACCTTTCCAATCAATTCTAAACTTATTGCTGAGTACGTGTTAGTGTTGGCACGATGACCACGTATAAAATTATTATATTTTGATCGACGCCAGGTGTTATAGTAGTACAATAAAGTTTTCTGTAGTTCACGTATATGAAAACGTGATTTTGAGACGTTCTAACGCACCTTAATACTAAACTATTAAACTTGAAATTTTGGATGCAAAATAATGTAATATAGCAATTTTATATGGCTAAATAAGCTCTAAATGCACTCCTACATTGTTTACAACCTTTCCAATCAATTCTAAACCAATTGCTGAGTACGTGTTAGTGTTGGCACGATGACCACGTATAAAATTATTATATTTGATCGACGCCAGGTGTTATAGTAGTACAATAAAATTTTCTGTAGTTTACATGTATTGAAAAACGTGCTTTTCAGACGTTCTAACGGACCTTAATACTAAACTATTAAACTTGAATTTTTTGGATGCAAAATAATTTAAAATAGCAATTTTATATGGCCAAATAAGCTCTAAATGCACTCCTACATTGTTTACAACCTTTCCAATCAATTCTAAACCAATTGTTGAGTACGTGTTAGCGTTGGCTCGATGACCACGTATAAAATTATTAAATTTTGATCGACGCCAGGTGTTATAGTAGTACAATAAAATTTTCTGTAGTTAACGTATATTGAAAAACGTGCTTTTCAGACGTTCTAACGCACCTTAATACTAAACTATTAAACTTGAATTTTTGGATGCAAAATAATGTAATATAGCAATTTTATATGGCTAAATAAGCTCTAAATGCACCCCTACATTGTCTACAACCTTTCCAATCAATTCTAAACCAATTGTTGAGTACGTGTTGGCGTTGGCACGATGACCACGTATAAAATTATTATATTTTGATCGACGCTAGGTGTTATAGTAGTACAATAAAGTTTGCTGTAGTTAACGTATATTGAAAAACGTGCTTTTCAGACGTTCTAACGCACCTTAATACTAAACTATTAAACTTGAATTTTTTGGATGCAAAAGAATTTAATATAGCAATTTTATATGGTTAAATAAGCACTAAATGCAATCCTACACTATTTACAACCTTTCCAATCAATTCTAAACCAATTGTTGAGTACGTGTTAGCGTTGGCACGATGACCACGTATAAAATTATTATATTTTGATCGACGCCAGGTGTTATAGTAGTACAATAAAATTTTCTGTAGTTAACGTATACTGAAGAACGTGCTTTTCAGACGTTCTAATGCACCTTAATACTAAACTATTAAACTTGAATCTTTTGGATGCAAAATAATTTAATATAGCAATTTTATATGGCTAAATAAGCTCTAAATGCACTCCTACATTGTTTACAACCTTTCCAATCAGTTCTAAACCAATCGTTGAGTACGTGTTAGTGTTGGCACGATGACCACGTATAAAATTATTATATTTTGATCGACGCCAGGTGTTATAGTAGTACAATAAAATTTTCTGTAGTTAACGTATGTTGAAAAACGTGCTTTTCAGACGTTCTAACGCACCTTAATACTAAACTATTAAACTTGAATTTTTTGGATGCAAAATAATTTAATATAGCAATTTTATATGGCTAAATAAGCTCTAAATGCACTCCTACATTGTTTACAACCTTTCCAATCAGTTCTAAACCAATTGTTGAGTACGTGTTAGCATTGGCACGATGACTACGTCTAAAATTATTATATTTTGATCGTTGCCAGGTGTTATAGTAGTACAATAAAATTTTCTGTAGTTAACGTATATTGAAAAACGTGCTTTTCAGACGTTCTAACGCACCTTAATGCTAAAGTATTAAACTTGAATTTTTTGGATGCAAAATAATTTAATATAGCAATTTTATATGGCTAAATAAGCTCTAAATGCACTCCTACATTGTTTACAACCTTTCCAATCAGTTCTAAACCAATTGTTGAGTACGTGTTAGTGTTGGCACGATGACCACGTATAAAATTATTATATTTTGATCGACGCCAGGTGTTATAGTAGTACAATAAAATTTTCTGTAGTTAACGTATACTGAAAAACGTGCTTTTCAGACGTTCTAACGCACCTTAATACTAAACTGTTAAACTTAAATTTTTTGGATGCAAAATAATTTAATATAGCAATTTTATATCGTTAAATAGGTTCTAAATGCACTCCTACATTGTTTACAACCTTTCCAATCAATTCTAAACCAATTGTTGAGTACGTGTCAGCGTTGGCACGATGACCACGTATAAAATTATTATATTTTGATCGACGCCAGGTGTTATAGTAGTACAATAAAATTGTCTGGAGTTAAGGTATATTGAAAAACGTGCTTTTCAGACGTTCTAACGCACCTTAATACTAAACTATTAAACTTGAATTTTTTGGATTCAAAATAATTTAATATATCAATTTTATATGGCCAAATAAGCTCTAAATGCACTCCTACATTGTTTACAACCTTTCCAATCAATTCTAAACCAATTGTTGAGTACGTGTTAATGTTGGCACGATGACCACGTATAAAATTATTATATTTTGATCGACGCTAGGTGTTATCGTAGTACAATAAAATTTTCTGTAGTTAACGTATATTGAAAAACGTGCTTTTCAGACGTTCTAACGCACCTTAATACTAAACTGTTAAACTTAAATTTTTTGGATGCAAAATAATTTAACCCTCGTAGCCCACCTGCTTTAATATTACATACTGCCCACCTGGGGTAATTTCTGACCCCAACTTAAAATTATGCAATTCACTCTAATAAAAAGTTAGTTCTGACGTTTCAAGGTATTCATTGGTAAGTACATTTGTAAATAAACTATAACAAGTAATATAAACATTATAAAAGATAGATTATATGGTAATTTAATCAAATTAATAAAATATTAAGTTATACGCCTTTATTTTGGGTCACTGTCTTCTGACGTTAAACTTGAACATGTAAAACACAATGTGCACGTTTCAATGTGCTCCTTAGATACAAAATTATTGCACATGTCACACAAAATATTTGTATTTTTATCTAGTCGTGGACAAATCTTACACCTTCCCCGTTTATTTTTTGGATTGTCGACGTTCTTGTATTGCAAAAGTAAGTTAATTCTTCTTTTTATTTCCGGTTTTACTTGCTCCTCACCTAGTTCTAATAAAAAACGACATCTTCCTGTTGTATTTTTGTATGTACTGACAAGCTCAGTCAAACTGTAATTGAGGGTTTATCCCAGAGACAGAGAGCTATATTTATAAACACTAGCAGTACGCAGTTTTACCACGCAACTAACGTGTCACAACTTGTAGAAACGTGAACAACTGCGAGTTGGTGCTGCACATTATTCTACCTTACATAAAAACGTATTTCGGAGCCTAAAAACTAAGGCTAAACAAATTAAAATTTTATCTCATGTAACCCACCTGGGGTAAAAATTGACCCCAAGCGCATATTTTGCGGTATAAATATTTTTCTATAACAATTTAGCAACAAAAAATAGTATGATCCTCTCCTATGGAGTTCGATAGAAGCATATTTAGGGTTTCAAGACAATAGACCAAATTTAAACATAAAAAAACTACATTCTACAGCGCGTGGAGTCAAAAAAAGACCCCAGATGGGCTACGAGGGTTAATATAGCAATTTTATATGGCTAAATAAGCTCTAAATGCACTCCTACATTGTTTACCACCTTTCCAATCAGTTCTAAACCAATTGTTGAGTACGTGTTAGCGTTGGCACGATGACCACGTATAAAATTATTATATTTTGATCGACGCCAGGTGTTATAGTAGTACAATAAAATCTGTAGTTAACGTATATCGAAAAACGTGCTTTTCAGACGTTCTAATGCACCTTAATACTAAACTATTAAACTTGAATCTTTTGGATGCAAAATAATTTAATATAGCAATTTTATATGTCTAAATAAGCTCTAAATGCACTCCTACATTGTTTACAACCTTTCCAATCAGTTCTAAACCAATTGTTGAGTACGTGTTAGCGTTGGCACGATGACCACGTATAAAATTATTATATTTTGATCGACGCCAGGTGTTATAGTAGTACAATAAAATTGTCTGTAGTTAACGTATATCGAAAAACGTGCTTTTCAGACGTTCTAATGCACCTTAATACTAAACTATTAAACTTGAATCTTTTGGATGCAAAATAATTCAATATAGCAATTTTATATGGCTAAATAAGCTCTAAATGCACTCCTACATTGTTTACAACCTTTCCAATCAGTTCTAAACCAATTGTTGAGTACGTGTTAGTGTTGGCACGATGACCACGTATAAAATTATTATATTTTGATCGTTGCCAGGTGTTATAGTAGTACAATAAAATTTTCTGTAGTTAACGTATATTGAAAAACGTGCTTTTCAGACGTTCTAACGCACCTTAATACTAAACTATTAAACATGAATTTTTTAGACACAAATAATTTAATATAGCAATTATTTATGGCTAAACAAGCTCTAAATGCAACCCTACATTGTTTACAACACTTCCAATCAATTCTAAACCAATTGTTGAGTACGTGTTAGCGTTGGCTCGATGACCACGTATAAAATTATTATATTTTGATCGACGCCAGGTGTTATATTAAATAAAATTTTCTGTAGTTAACGTATATTGAAAAACGTGCTTTTCAGACGTTCTAACGCACCTTAATACTAAGCTACTAAACTTGAATTTTTTGGATGCAAAATTATTTAATATAGCAATTTTATATGGCTAAATAAGCTCTAAATGCACTCCTACATTGTTTACAACCTTTTCAATCAATTCTAAACCAATTGTTGAGTACGTGTTAGCGTTTTGGCACGATGACCACGTATAAAATTATTATATTTTGATCGACGCCAAATGTTATAGTAGTACAATAAAATTGTCTGGAGTTAACGTATATTGAAAAATGTGCTTTTCAGACGTTCTAACGGACCTTAATACTAAACTATTAAACTTGAATTTTATGGATGCAAAATAATTTAATATAGCAATTTTATATGGCTAAATAAGCTCTAAATGCACTCCTACATTGTTTACAACCTTTCCAATCAATTCTAAACCAATTGTTGAGTACGTGTTAGCGTTGGCTCGATGACCACGTATAAAATTATTATATTTTGATCGACGCCAGGTGTTATAGTAGTACAATAAAATTTTCTGTAGTTAACGTATATTGAAAAACGTGCTTTTCAGACGTTCTAACGGACCTTAATACTAAACTATTAAACTTGAATTTTTTTAATGCAAAATAATTTAATATATCAATTTTATATGGCTAAATAAGCTCTAAATGCACTCCTACATTGTTTACAACCTTTCCAATCAATTCTAAACCAATTGTTGAGTACGTGTTAGTGTTGGCACGATGACCACGTATAAAATTATTATATTTTGATCGACGCCAGGTGTTATAGTAGTACAATAAAATTTTCTGTAGTTAACGTATATAGAAAAACGTGCTTTTCAGACGTTCTAACGCACCTTAATACTAAACTGTTAAACTTGAATTTTTTGGATGCAAAATAATTTAATATAGCAATTTTATATGGCTAAATAAGCACTAAATGCACTCCTACATTGTTTACAACATTTCCAATCAATTCTAAACCAATTGCTGAGTACGTGTTAGTGTTGGCACGATGACCACGTATAAAATTATTATATTTTGATCGACGCCATGTGTTATAGTAGTACAATAAAGTTTTCTGTAGTTCACGTATATTGAAAAACGTGCTTTTCAGACGTTCTAACGCACCTTAATACTAAACTATTAAACTTGAAATTTTTGGATGCAAAATAATGTAATATAGCAATTTTATATGGTTAAATAAGCTCTAAATGCACTCCTACATTGTTTACAACCTTTCCAATCAATTCTAAACCAATTGCTGAGTACGTGTTAGTGTTGGCACGATGACCACGTATAAAATTATTATATTTTGATCGACGCCAGGTGTTATAGTAGTACAATAAAATTTTCTGTAGTTAACGTGTATTGAAAAACGTGCTTTTCAGACGTTCTAACGGACCTTAATACTAAACTATTAAACTTGAATTTTTTGGATGCAAAATAATTTAAAATAGCAATTTTATATGGCTAAATAAGCTCTAAATGAACTCCTACATTGTTTACAACCTTTCCAATCAATTCTAAACCAATTGTTGAGTACGTGTTAGCGTTGGCTCGATGACCACGTATAAAATTATTATATTTTGATCGACGCCAGGTGTTATAGTAGTACAATAAAATTTTCTGTAGTTAACGTATATTGAAAAACGTGCTTTTCAGACGTTCTAACGCACCTTAATACTAAACTATTAAACTTGAATTTTTTGGATGCAAAATAATGTAATATAGCAATTTTATATTGCTAAATAAGCTCTAAATGCACCCCTACATTGTCTACAACCTTTCCAATCAATTCTAAACCAATTGTTGAGTACGTGTTGGCGTTGGCACGATGACCACGTATAAAATTATTATATTTTGATCGACGCCAGGTGTTATAGTAGTACAATAGAGTCTGCTGTAGTTAACGTATATTGAAAAACGTGCTTTTCAGACGTTCTAATGCACCTTAATACTAAACTATTAAACTTGAATCTTTTGGATGCAAAATAATTTAATATAGCAATTTTATATGGCTAAATAAGCTCTAAATGCACTCCTACATTGTTTACAACCTTTCCAATCAGTTCTAAACCAATTGTTGAGTACGTGTTAGTGTTGGCACGATGACCACGTATAAAATTATTATATTTTGATCGACGCCAGGTGTTATAGTAGTACAATAAAATTTTCTGTAGTTAACGTATATTGAAAAACGTGCTTTTCAGACGTTCTAACGCACCTTAATACTAAACTATTAAACTTGAATTTTTTGGATGCAAAATAATTTAATATAGCAATTTTATATGGCTAAATAAGCTCTAAATGCACTCCTACATTGTTTAAAACCTTTCCAATCAGTTCTAAACCAATTGTTGAGTACGTGTTAGCATTGGCACGATGACCACGTCTAAAATTATTATATTTTGATCGTTGCCAGGTGTTATAGTAGTACAATAAAATTTTCTGTAGTTAACGTATATTGAAAAACGTGTTTTTCAGACGTTCTAACGCACCTTAATGCTAAACTATTAAACTTGAATTTTTTGGATGCAAAATAATTTAATATAGCAATTTTATATGGCTAAATAAGCTCTAAATGCACTCCTACATTGTTTACAACCTTTCCAATCAGTTCTAAACCAATTGTTGAGTACGTGTTAGTGTTGGCACGATGACCACGTAAAAAATTATTATATTTTGATCGACGCCAGGTGTTATAGTAGTACAATAAAATTGTCTGTAGTTAACGTATATTGAAAAGCGTGCTTTTCAGACGTTCTAACGCACCTTAATACTAAACTGTTAAACTTAAATTGTTTGGATGCAAAATAATTTAATATAGCAATTTTATATCGTTAAATAGGTTCTAAATGCACTCCTACATTGTTTACAACCTTTCCAATCAATTCTAAACCAATTGTTGAGTACGTGTCAGCGTTGGCACGATGACCACGTATAAAATTATTATATTTTGATCGACGCCAGGTGTTATAGTAGTACAATAAAATTGTCTGGAGTTAACGTATATTGAAAAACGTGCTTTTCAGACGTTCTAACGCACCTTAATACTAAACTATTAAACTTGAATTTTTTGGATGCAAAATAATTTAATATATCAATTTTATATGGCCAAATAAGCTCTAAATGCACTCCTACATTGTTTACAACCTTTCCAATCAATTCTAAACCAATTGTTGAGTACGTGTTAATGTTGGCACGATGACCACGTATAAAATTATTATATTTTGATCGACGCTAGGTGTTATCGTAGTACAATAAAATTTTCTGTAGTTAACGTATATTGAAAAACGTGCTTTTCAGACGTTCTAACGCACCTTAATACTAAACTGTTAAACTTAAATTTTTTGGATGCAAAATAATTTAACCCTCGTAGCCCACCTGCTTTAATATTACATACTGCCCACCTGGGGTAATTTCTGACCCCAACTTAAAATTATGCAATTCACTCTAATAAAAAGTTAGTTCTGACGTTTCAAGGTATTCATTGGTAAGTACATTTGTAAATAAACTATAACAAGTAATATAAACATTATAAAAGATAGATTATATGGTAATTTAATCAAATTAATAAAATATTAAGTTATACGCCTTTATTTTGGGTCACTGTCTTCTGACGTTAAACTTGAACATGTAAAACACAATGTGCACGTTTCAATGTGCTCCTTAGATACAAAATTATTGCACATGTCACACAAAATATTTGTATTTTTATCTAGTCGTGGACAAATCTTACACCTTCCCCGTTTATTTTTTGGATTGTCGACGTTCTTGTATTGCAAAAGTAAGTTAATTCTTCTTTTTATTTCCGGTTTTACTAGCTCCTCACCTAGTTCTAATAAAAAACGACATCTTCCTGTTGTATTTTTGTATGTACTGACAAGCTCAGTCAAACTGTAATTGAGGGTTTATCCCAGAGACAGAGAGCTATATTTATAAACACTAGCAGTACGCAGTTTTACCACGCAACTAACGTGTCACAACTTGTAGAAACGTGAACAACTGCGAGTTGGTGCTGCACATTATTCTACCTTACATAAAAACGTATTTCGGAGCCTAAAAACTAAGGCTAAACAAATTAAAATTTTATCTCATGTAACCCACCTGGGGTAAAAATTGACCCCAAGCGCATATTTTGCGGTATAAATATTTTTCTATAACAATTTAGCAACAAAAAATAGTATGATCCTCTCCTATGGAGTTCGATAGAAGCATATTTAGGGTTTCAAGACAATAGACCAAATTTAAACATAAAAAAACTACATTCTACAGCGCGTGGAGTCAAAAAAAGACCCCAGGTGGGCTACGAGGGTTAATATAGCAATTTTATATGGCTAAATAAGCTCTAAATGCACTCCTACATTGTTTACAACCTTTCCAATCAGTTCTAAACCAATTTTTGAGTACGTGTTAGCGTTGGCACGATGACCACGTATAAAATTATTATATTTTGATCGACGCCAGGTGTTATAGTAGTACAATAAAATTGTCTGTAGTTAACGTATATCGAAAAACGTGCTTTTCAGACGTTCTAATGCACCTTAATACTAAACTATTAAACTTGAATCTTTTGGATGCAAAATAATTTAATATAGCAATTTTATATGGCTAAATAAGCTCTAAATGCACTCCTACATTGTTTACAACCCTTCCAATCAGTTCTAAACCAATTGTTGAGTACGTGTTAGTGTTGGCACGATGACCACGTATAAAATTATTATATTTTGATCGTTGCCAGGTGTTATAGTAGTACAATAAAATTTTCTGTAGTTAACGTATATTGAAAAACGTGCTTTTCAGACGTTCTAACGCACCTTAATACTAAACTATTAAACATGAATTTTTTAGACACAAATAATTTAATATAGCAATTATTTATGGCTAAACAAGCTCTAAATGCACCCCTACATTGTTTACAACACTTCCAATCAATTCTAAACCAATTGTTGAGTACGTGTTAGCGTTGGCACGATGACCACGTATAAAATTATTATATTTTGATCGACGCCAGGTGTTATATTAAATAAAATTTTCTGTAGTTAACGTATATTGAAAAACGTGCTTTTCAGACGTTCTAACGCACCTTAATACTAAACTACTAAACTTGAATTTTTTGAATGCAAAATTATTTAATATAGCAATTTTATATGGCTAAATAAGCTCTAAATGCACTCCTACATTGTTTACAACCTTTTCAATCAATTCTAAACCAATTGTTGAGTACGTGTTAGCGTTTTGGCACGATGACCACGTATAAAATTATTATATTTTGATCGACGCCAGGTGTTATAGTAGTACAATAAAATTGTCTGGAGTTAACGTATATTGAAAAATGTGTTTTTCAGACGTTCTAACGGACCTTAATACTAAACTATTAAACTTGAATTTTATGGATGCAAAATAATTTAATATAGCAATTTTATATGGCTAAATAAGCTCTAAATGCACTCCTACATTGTTTACAACCTTTCCAATCAATTCTAAACCAATTGTTGAGTACGTGTTAGCGTTGGCTCGATGACCACGTATAAAATTATTATATTTTGATCGACGCCAGGTGTTATAGTAGTACAATAAAATTTTCTGTAGTTAACGTATATTGAAAAACGTGCTTTTCAGACGTTCTAACGGACCTTAATACTAAACTATTAAACTTGAATTTTTTTAATTTTTTTAATGCAAAATAATTTAATATATCAATTTTATATGGCTAAATAAGCTCTAAATGCACTCCTACATTGTTTACAACCTTTCCAATCAATTCTAAACCAATTGTTGAGTACGTGTTAGTGTTGGCACGATGACCACGTATAAAATTATTATATTTTGATCGACGCCAGGTGTTATAGTAGTACAATAAAATTTTCTGTAGTTAACGTATATTGAAAAACGTGCTTTTCAGACGTTCTAACGGACCTTAATACTAAACTATTAAACTTGAATTTTTTGGATGCAAAATAATTTAATATAGCAATTTTATATGGCTAAATAAGCTCTAAATGCACTCCTACGTCGTTTACAACCTTTCCAATCAATTCTAAACCAATTGTTGAGTACGTGTTAGCGTTGGTACGATGACCACGTATAAAATTATTATATTTTGATCGACGCCATGTGTTATAGTAGTACAATAAAATTGTCTGTAGTTAACGTATATCGAAAAACGTGCTTTTCAGACGTTCTAATGCACCTTAATACTAAACTATTAAACTTGAATCTTTTGGATGCAAAATAATTTAATATAGCAATTTTATATGGCTAAATAAGCTCTAAATGCACTCCTACATTGTTTACAACCCTTCCAATCAGTTCTAAACCAATTGTTGAGTACGTGTTAGTGTTGGCACGATGACCACGTATAAAATTATTATATTTTGATCGTTGCCAGGTGTTATAGTAGTACAATAAAATTTTCTGTAGTTAACGTATATTGAAAAACGTGCTTTTCAGACGTTCTAACGCACCTTAATACTAAACTATTAAACATGAATTTTTTAGACACAAATAATTTAATATAGCAATTATTTATGGCTAAACAAGCTCTAAATGCACCCCTACATTGTTTACAACACTTCCAATCAATTCTAAACCAATTGTTGAGTACGTGTTAGCGTTGGCACGATGACCACGTATAAAATTATTATATTTTGATCGACGCCAGGTGTTATATTAAATAAAATTTTCTGTAGTTAACGTATATTGAAAAACGTGCTTTTCAGACGTTCTAACGCACCTTAATACTAAACTACTAAACTTGAATTTTTTGAATGCAAAATTATTTAATATAGCAATTTTATATGGCTAAATAAGCTCTAAATGCACTCCTACATTGTTTACAACCTTTTCAATCAATTCTAAACCAATTGTTGAGTACGTGTTAGCGTTTTGGCACGATGACCACGTATAAAATTATTATATTTTGATCGACGCCAGGTGTTATAGTAGTACAATAAAATTGTCTGGAGTTAACGTATATTGAAAAATGTGTTTTTCAGACGTTCTAACGGACCTTAATACTAAACTATTAAACTTGAATTTTATGGATGCAAAATAATTTAATATAGCAATTTTATATGGCTAAATAAGCTCTAAATGCACTCCTACATTGTTTACAACCTTTCCAATCAATTCTAAACCAATTGTTGAGTACGTGTTAGCGTTGGCTCGATGACCACGTATAAAATTATTATATTTTGATCGACGCCAGGTGTTATAGTAGTACAATAAAATTTTCTGTAGTTAACGTATATTGAAAAACGTGCTTTTCAGACGTTCTAACGGACCTTAATACTAAACTATTAAACTTGAATTTTTTTAATTTTTTTAATGCAAAATAATTTAATATATCAATTTTATATGGCTAAATAAGCTCTAAATGCACTCCTACATTGTTTACAACCTTTCCAATCAATTCTAAACCAATTGTTGAGTACGTGTTAGTGTTGGCACGATGACCACGTATAAAATTATTATATTTTGATCGACGCCAGGTGTTATAGTAGTACAATAAAATTTTCTGTAGTTAACGTATATTGAAAAACGTGCTTTTCAGACGTTCTAACGGACCTTAATACTAAACTATTAAACTTGAATTTTTTGGATGCAAAATAATTTAATATAGCAATTTTATATGGCTAAATAAGCTCTAAATGCACTCCTACGTCGTTTACAACCTTTCCAATCAATTCTAAACCAATTGTTGAGTACGTGTTAGCGTTGGTACGATGACCACGTATAAAATTATTATATTTTGATCGACGCCATGTGTTATAGTAGTACAATAAAATTTTCTGTAGTTAACGTATATTGAAAAAAGTGCTTTGCAGACGTTCTAACGCACCTTAATGCTAAACTATTAAACTTGAATTTTTTGGATGCAAAATAATTTAATATAGCAATTTTATATGGCTAAATAAGCTCTAAATGCACTCCTACATTGTTTACAACCTTTCCAATCAATTCTAAACCAATTGTTGAGTACGTGTTAGTGTTGGCACGATGACCACGTATAAAATTATTATATTTTGATCGACGCCAGGTGTTATAGTAGTACAATAAAATTTTCTGTAGTTAACGTATATAGAAAAACGTGCTTTTCAGACGTTCTAACGCACCTTAATACTAAACTGTTAAACTTGAATTTTTTGGATGCAAAATAATTTAATATAGCAATTTTATATGGCTAAATAAGCTCTAAATGCACTCCTACATTGTTTACAACCTTTCCAATCAATTCTAAACCAATTGTTGAGTACGTGTTAGCGTTGGCTCGATGACCACGTATAAAATTATTATATTTTGATCGACGCCATGTGTTATAGTAGTACAATAAAATTTTCTGTAGTTAACGTATATAGAAAAACGTGCTTTTCAGACGTTCTAACGCACCTTAATACTAACCTGTTAAACTTGAATTTTTTGAATGCAAAATAATTTAATATAGCAATTTTATATGGCTAAATAAGCTCTAAATGCACTCCTACATTGTTTACAACCTTTCCAATCAATTCTAAACCAATTGTTGAGTACGTGTTAGCGTTGGCTCGATGACCACGTATAAAATTATTATATTTTGATCGACGCCAGGTGTTATAGTAGTACAATAAAATTTTCTGTAGTTAACGTATATTGAAAAACGTGCTTTTCAGACGTTCTAACGGACCTTAATACTAAACTATTAAACTTGAATTTTTTGGATGCAAAATAATTTAATATAGCAATTTTATATGGCTAAATAAGCTCTAAATGCACTCCTACATTGTTTACAACCTTTCCAATCAATTCTAAACCAATTGTTGAGTACGTGTTAGCGTTGGCTCGATGACCACGTATAAAATTATTATATTTTGATCGACGCCAGGTGTTATAGTAGTACAATAAAATTTTCTGTAGTTAACGTATATTGAAAAACGTGCTTTTCAGACGTTCTAACGGACCTTAATACTAAACTATTAAACTTGAATTTTTTTGATGCAAAATAAATTAATATAGCAATTTTATATGGCTAAATAAGCTCTAAATGCACTCCTACATTGTTTACAACCTTTCCAATCAATTCTAAACCAATTGTTGAGTACGTGTTAGCGTTGGCTCGATGACCACGTATAAAATTATTATATTTTGATCGACGCCAGGTGTTATAGTAGTACAATAAAATTTTCTGTAGTTAACGTATATTGAAAAACGTGCTTTTCAGACGTTCTAACGGACCTTAATACTAAACTATTAAACTTGAATTTTTTGGATGCAAAATAATTTAATATAGCAATTTTATATGGCTAAATAAGCTCTAAATGCACTCCTACATTGTTTACAACCTTTCCAATCAATTCTAAACCAATTATTGAGTACGTGTTAGCGTTGGCTCGATGACCACGTATAAAATTATTATATTTTGATCGACGCCAGGTGTTATAGTAGTACAATAAAATTTTCTGTAGTTAACGTATATTGAAAAACGTGCTTTTCAGACGTTCTAACGCACCTTAATACTAAACTATTAAACTTGAATTTTATGGATGCAAAATAATGTAATATAGCAATTTTATATGGCTAAATAAGCTCTAAATGCACTCCTACATTGTTTACAACCTTTCCAATCAATTCTAAACCAATATTTGAGAACGTGTTAGCGTTGGCATGATGACCACGTATAAAATTATTATATTTTGATCGACGCCAGGTGTTATAGTAGTACAATAAAATTTGCTGTAGTTAACGTATATTGAAAAACGTGCTTTTCAGACGTTCTAACGCACCTTAATACTAAACTATTAAACTTGAATTTTTTGTATGCAAAATAATTTAATATAGCAATTTTATATGGCTAAATAAGCTCTAAATGCACTCCTACATTGTTTACAACCTTTCCAATCAATTCTAAACCAATTGCTGAGTACGTGTTAGTGTTGGCACGATGACCACGTATAAAATTATTATATTTTGATTGACGCCAGGTGTTATAGTAGTACAATAAAGTTTTCTGTAGTTCACGTATATTGAAAAACGTGCTTTTCAGACGTTCTAACGCACCTTAATACTAAACTATTAAACTTGAAATTTTTGGATGCAAAATAATGTAATATAGCAATTTTATATGACTAAATAAGCTCCAAATGCACTCCTACATTGTTTACAACCTTTCCAATCAATTCTAAACCAATTGCTGAGTACGTGTTAGTGTTGGCACGATGAGCACGTATAAAATTATTATATTTTGATCGACGCCAGGTGTTATAGTAGTACAATAAAATTTTCTGTAGTTAACGTGTATTGAAAAACGTGCTTTTCAGACGTTCTAACGGACCTTAATACTAAACTATTAAACTTGAATTTTTTGGATGCAAAATAATTTAAAATAGCAATTTTATATGGCTAAATAAGCTCTAAATGCACTCCTACATTGTTTACAACCTTTCCAATCAATTCTAAACCAATTGTTGAGTACGTGTTAGCGTTGGCTCGATGACCACGTATAAAATTATTATATTTTGATCGACGCCTGGTGTTATAGTAGTACAATAAAATTTTCTGTAGTTAACGTATATTGAAAAACGTGCTTTTCAGACGTTCTAACGCACCTTAATACTAAACTATTAAACTTGAATTTTTTGGATGCAAAATAATGTAATATAGCAATTTTATATGGCTAAATAAGCTCTAAATGCACCCCTACATTGTCTACAACCTTTCCAATCAATTCTAAACCAATTTTTGAGTACGTGTTGGCGTTGGCACGATGACCACGTATAAAATTATTATATTTTGATCGACGCCAGGTGTTATAGTAGTACAATAAAGTTTGCTGTAGTTAACGTATATTGAAAAACGTGCTTTTCAGACGTTCTAACGCACCTTAATACTAAACTATTAAACTTGAATTTTTTGGATGCAAAATAATTTAATATAGCAATTTTATATGGTTAAATAAGCACTAAATGCAATCCTACATTATTTACAACCTTTCCAATCAATTCTAAACCAATTGTTGAGTACGTGTTAGCGTTGGCACGATGACCACGTATAAAATTATTATATTTTGATCGACGCCAGGTGTTATAGTAGTACAATAAAATTTTCTGTAGTTAACGTATACTGAAGAACGTGCTTTTCAGACGTTCTAACGCACCTTAATACTAAACTATTAAACTTGAATTTTTGGGTGCAAAATAATTTAATATAGCAATTTTATATGGCTAAATAAGCTCTAAATGCACTCCTACATTGTTTACAACCATTTCAATCAATTCTAAACCAAATGTTGAGTACGTGTTAGTGTTGGCACGATGACCACGTATAAAATTATTATATTTTGATCGACGCCAGGTGGTATAGTAGTACAATAAAATTTTCTGTAGTTAACGTATATTGAAAAACGTGCTTTTCAGACGTTCTGACGCACCTTAATACTAAACTGTTAAACTTAAATTTTTTGGATGCTAAATAATTTAATATAGCAATTTTATATGGCTAAAAAAGCTCTAAATGCACTCCTACATTGTTTACAACCTTTCCAATCAATTCTAAACCAATTATTGAGTGCGTGTAAGTGTTGGCACGATGACCACGTATAAAATTATTATATTTTGATCGACGCCAGGTGTTATAGTAGTACAATAAAATTGTCTGTAGTTAACGTATATTGAAAAACGTGCTTTTCAGACGTTCTAACGCACCTTAATACTAAACTATTAAACTTAAATTTTTTGGATGCTAAATAATTTAATATAGCAATTTTATATGGCTAAATAAGTTCTAAATGCACTCCTACATTGTTTACAACCTTTCCAATCAATTCTAAACCAATTATTGAGTGCGTGTAAGTGTTGGCACGATGACCACGTATAAAATTATTATATTTTGATCGACGCCAGGTGTTATAGTAGTACAATAAAATTGTCTGTAGTTAACGTATATTGAAAAACGTGCTTTTCAGACGTTCTAACGCACCTTAATACTAAACTATTAAACTTAAATTTTTTGGATGCTAAATAATTTAATATAGCAATTTTATATGGCTAAATAAGCTCTAAATGCACTCCTACATTGTTTACAACCTTTCCAATCAATTCTAAACCAATTATTGAGTGCGTGTAAGTGTTGGCACGATGACCACGTATAAAATTATTATATTTTGATCGACGCCAGGTGTTATAGTAGTACAATAAAATTGTCTGTAGTTAACGTATATTGAAAAACGTGCTTTTCAGACGTTCTAACGCACCTTAATACTAAACTATTAAACTTAAATTTTTTGGATGCTAAATAATTTAATATAGCAATTTTATATGGCTAAATAAGCTCTAAATGCACTCCTACATTGTTTACAACCTTTCCAATCAATTCTAAACCAATTATTGAGTGCGTGTAAGTGTTGGCACGATGACCACGTATAAAATTATTATATTTTGATCGACGCCAGGTGTTATAGTAGTACAATAAAATTGTCTGTAGTTAACGTATATTGAAAAACGTGCTTTTCAGACGTTCTAACGCACCTTAATACTAAACTATTAAACTTAAATTTTTTGGATGCTAAATAATTTAATATAGCAATTTTATATGGCTAAATAAGTTCTAAATGCACTCCTACATTGTTTACAACCTTTCCAATCAATTTTAAACCAATTATTGAGTGCGTGTAAGTGTTGGCACGATGACCACGTATAAAATTATTATATTTTGATCGACGCCAGGTGTTATAGTAGTACAATAAAATTGTCTGTAGTTAACGTATATTGAAAAACGTGCTTTTCAGACGTTCTAACGCACCTTAATACTAAACTATTAAACTTAAATTTTTTGGATGCTAAATAATTTAATATAGCAATTTTATATGGCTAAATAAGCTCTAAATGCACTCCTACATTGTTTACAACCTTTCCAATCAATTCTAAACCAATTATTGAGTGCGTGTAAGTGTTGGCACGATGACCACGTATAAAATTATTATATTTTGATCGACGCCAGGTGTTATAGTAGTACAATAAAATTGTCTGTAGTTAACGTATATTGAAAAACGTGCTTTTCAGACGTTCTAACGCACCTTAATACTAAACTATTAAACTTAAATTTTTTGGATGCTAAATAATTTAATATAGCAATTTTATATGGCTAAATAAGCTCTAAATGCACTCCTACATTGTTTACAACCTTTCCAATCAATTCTAAACCAATTATTGAGTGCGTGTAAGTGTTGGCACGATGACCACGTATAAAATTATTATATTTTGATCGACGCCAGGTGTTATAGTAGTACAATAAAATTGTCTGTAGTTAACGTATATTGAAAAACGTGCTTTTCAGACGTTCTAACGCACCTTAATACTAAACTATTAAACTTAAATTTTTTGGATGCTAAATAATTTAATATAGCAATTTTATATGGCTAAATAAGCTCTAAATGCACTCCTACATTGTTTACAACCTTTCCAATCAATTCTAAACCAATTATTGAGTGCGTGTAAGTGTTGGCACGATGACCACGTATAAAATTATTATATTTTGATCGACGCCAGGTGTTATAGTAGTACAATAAAATTGTCTGTAGTTAACGTATATTGAAAAACGTGGTTTTCAGACGTTCTAACGCACCTTAATACTAAACTATTAAACTTAAATTTTTTGGATGCTAAATAATTTAATATAGCAATTTTATATGGCTAAATAAGCTCTAAATGCACTCCTACATTGTTTACAACCTTTCCAATCAATTCTAAACCAATTATTGAGTGCGTGTAAGTGTTGGCACGATGACCACGTATAAAATTATTATATTTTGATCGACGCCAGGTGTTATAGTAGTACAATAAAATTGTCTGTAGTTAACGTATATTGAAAAACGTGCTTTTCAGACGTTCTAACGCACCTTAATACTAAACTATTAAACTTAAATTTTTTGGATGCTAAATAATTTAATATAGCAATTTTATATGGCTAAATAAGCTCTAAATGCACTCCTACATTGTTTACAACCTTTCCAATCAATTCTAAACCAATTATTGAGTGCGTGTAAGTGTTGGCACGATGACCACGTATAAAATTATTATATTTTGATCGACGCCAGGTGTTATAGTAGTACAATAAAATTGTCTGTAGTTAACGTATATTGAAAAACGTGCTTTTCAGACGTTCTAACGCACCTTAATACTAAACTATTAAACTTAAATTTTTTGGATGCTAAATAATTTAATATAGCAATTTTATATGGCTAAATAAGTTCTAAATGCACTCCTACATTGTTTACAACCTTTCCAATCAATTTTAAACCAATTATTGAGTGCGTGTAAGTGTTGGCACGATGACCACGTATAAAATTATTATATTTTGATCGACGCCAGGTGTTATAGTAGTACAATAAAATTGTCTGTAGTTAACGTATATTGAAAAACGTGCTTTTTAGACGTTCTAACGCACCTTAATACTAAACTATTAAACTTAAATTTTTTGGATGCTAAATAATTTAATATAGCAATTTTATATGGCTAAATAAGCTCTAAATGCACTCCTACATTGTTTACAACCTTTCCAATCAATTCTAAACCAATTATTGAGTGCGTGTAAGTGTTGGCACGATGACCACGTATAAAATTATTATATTTTGATCGACGCCAGGTGTTATAGTAGTACAATAAAATTGTCTGTAGTTAACGTATATTGAAAAACGTGCTTTTCAGACGTTCTAACGCACCTTAATACTAAACTATTAAACTTAAATTTTTTGGATGCTAAATAATTTAATATAGCAATTTTATATGGCTAAATAAGCTCTAAATGCACTCCTACATTGTTTACAACCTTTCCAATCAATTCTAAACCAATTATTGAGTGCGTGTAAGTGTTGGCACGATGACCACGTATAAAATTATTATATTTTGATCGACGCCAGGTGTTATAGTAGTACAATAAAATTGTCTGTAGTTAACGTATATTGAAAAACGTGCTTTTCAGACGTTCTAACGCACCTTAATACTAAACTATTAAACTTAAATTTTTTGGATGCTAAATAATTTAATATAGCAATTTTATATGGCTAAATAAGCTCTAAATGCACTCCTACATTGTTTACAACCTTTCCAATCAATTCTAAACCAATTATTGAGTGCGTGTAAGTGTTGGCACGATGACCACGTATAAAATTATTATATTTTGATCGACGCCAGGTGTTATAGTAGTACAATAAAATTGTCTGTAGTTAACGTATATTGAAAAACGTGCTTTTCAGACGTTCTAACGCACCTTAATACTAAACTATTAAACTTAAATTTTTTGGATGCTAAATAATTTAATATAGCAATTTTATATGGCTAAATAAGCTCTAAATTCACTCCTACATTGTTTACAACCTTTCCAATCAATTCTAAACCAATTATTGAGTGCGTGTAAGTGTTGGCACGATGACCACGTATAAAATTACTATATTTTGATCGACGCCAGGTGTTATAGTAGTACAATAGAATTGTCTGTAGTTAACGTATATTGAAAAACGTGCTTTTCAGACGTTCTAACGCACCTTAATACTAAACTATTAAACTTAAATTTTTTGGATGCTAAATAATTTAATATAGCAATTTTATATGGCTAAATAAGCTCTAAATGCACTCCTACATTGTTTACAACCTTTCCAATCAATTCGAAACCAATTATTGAGTGCGTGTAAGTGTTGGCACGATGACCACGTATAAAATTATTATATTTTGATCAACGCCAGGTGTTATAGTAGTACAATAAAATTGTCTGTAGTTAACGTATATTGAAAAACGTGCTTTTCAGACGTTCTAACGCACCTTAATACTAAACTATTAAACTTAAATTTTTTGGATGCTAAATAATTTAATATAGCAATTTTATATGGCTAAATAAGCTCTAAATGCACTCCTACATTGTTTACAACCTTTCCAATCAATTCTAAACCAATTATTGAGTGCGTGTAAGTGTTGGCACGATGACCACGTATAAAATTATTATATTTTGATCGACGCCAGGTGTTATAGTAGTACAATAAAATTGTCTGTAGTTAACGTATATTGAAAAACGTGCTTTTCAGACGTTCTAACGCACCTTAATACTAAACTATTAAACTTAAATTTTTTGGATGCTAAATAATTTAATATAGCAATTTTATATGGCTAAATAAGCTCTAAATGCACTCCTACATTGTTTACAACCTTTCCAATCAATTCTAAACCAATTATTGAGTGCGTGTAAGTGTTGGCACGATGACCACGTATAAAATTATTATATTTTGATCGACGCCAGGTGTTATAGTAGTACAATAAAATTGTCTGTAGTTAACGTATATTGAAAAACGTGCTTTTCAGACGTTCTAACGCACCTTAATACTAAACTATTAAACTTAAATTTTTTGGATGCTAAATAATTTAATATATCAATTTTATATGGCCAAATAAGCTCTAAATGCACTCCTACATTGTTTACAACCTTTCCAATCAATTCTAAACCAATTGTTGAGTACGTGTTAATGTTGGCACGATGACCACGTATAAAATTATTATATTTTGATCGACGCTAGGTGTTATCGTAGTACAATAAAATTTTCTGTAGTTAACGTATATTGAAAAACGTGCTTTTCAGACGTTCTAACGCACCTTAATACTAAACTGTTAAACTTAAATTTTTTGGATGCAAAATAATTTAACCCTCGTAGCCCACCTGCTTTAATATTACATACTGCCCACCTGGGGTAATTTCTGACCCCAACTTAAAATTATGCAATTCACTCTAATAAAAAGTTAGTTCTGACGTTTCAAGGTATTCATTGGTAAGTACATTTGTAAATAAACTATAACAAGTAATATAAACATTATAAAAGATAGATTATATGGTAATTTAATCAAATTAATAAAATATTAAGTTATACGCCTTTATTTTGGGTCACTGTCTTCTGACGTTAAACTTGAACATGTAAAACACAATGTGCACGTTTCAATGTGCTCCTTAGATACAAAATTATTGCACATGTCACACAAAATATTTGTATTTTTATCTAGTCGTGGACAAATCTTACACCTTCCCCGTTTATTTTTTGGATTGTCGACGTTCTTGTATTGCAAAAGTAAGTTAATTCTTCTTTTTATTTCCGGTTTTACTAGCTCCTCACCTAGTTCTAATAAAAAACGACATCTTCCTGTTGTATTTTTGTATGTACTGACAAGCTCAGTCAAACTGTAATTGAGGGTTTATCCCAGAGACAGAGAGCTATATTTATAAACACTAGCAGTACGCAGTTTTACCACGCAACTAACGTGTCACAACTTGTAGAAACGTGAACAACTGCGAGTTGGTGCTGCACATTATTCTACCTTACATAAAAACGTATTTCGGAGCCTAAAAACTAAGGCTAAACAAATTAAAATTTTATCTCATGTAACCCACCTGGGGTAAAAATTGACCCCAAGCGCATATTTTGCGGTATAAATATTTTTCTATAACAATTTAGCAACAAAAAATAGTATGATCCTCTCCTATGGAGTTCGATAGAAGCATATTTAGGGTTTCAAGACAATAGACCAAATTTAAACATAAAAAAACTACATTCTACAGCGCGTGGAGTCAAAAAAAGACCCCAGGTGGGCTACGAGGGTTAATATAGCAATTTTATATGGCTAAATAAGCTCTAAATGCACTCCTACATTGTTTACAACCTTTCCAATCAGTTCTAAACCAATTTTTGAGTACGTGTTAGCGTTGGCACGATGACCACGTATAAAATTATTATATTTTGATCGACGCCAGGTGTTATAGTAGTACAATAAAATTGTCTGTAGTTAACGTATATCGAAAAACGTGCTTTTCAGACGTTCTAATGCACCTTAATACTAAACTATTAAACTTGAATCTTTTGGATGCAAAATAATTTAATATAGCAATTTTATATGGCTAAATAAGCTCTAAATGCACTCCTACATTGTTTACAACCCTTCCAATCAGTTCTAAACCAATTGTTGAGTACGTGTTAGTGTTGGCACGATGACCACGTATAAAATTATTATATTTTGATCGTTGCCAGGTGTTATAGTAGTACAATAAAATTTTCTGTAGTTAACGTATATTGAAAAACGTGCTTTTCAGACGTTCTAACGCACCTTAATACTAAACTATTAAACATGAATTTTTTAGACACAAATAATTTAATATAGCAATTATTTATGGCTAAACAAGCTCTAAATGCACCCCTACATTGTTTACAACACTTCCAATCAATTCTAAACCAATTGTTGAGTACGTGTTAGCGTTGGCACGATGACCACGTATAAAATTATTATATTTTGATCGACGCCAGGTGTTATATTAAATAAAATTTTCTGTAGTTAACGTATATTGAAAAACGTGCTTTTCAGACGTTCTAACGCACCTTAATACTAAACTACTAAACTTGAATTTTTTGAATGCAAAATTATTTAATATAGCAATTTTATATGGCTAAATAAGCTCTAAATGCACTCCTACATTGTTTACAACCTTTTCAATCAATTCTAAACCAATTGTTGAGTACGTGTTAGCGTTTTGGCACGATGACCACGTATAAAATTATTATATTTTGATCGACGCCAGGTGTTATAGTAGTACAATAAAATTGTCTGGAGTTAACGTATATTGAAAAATGTGTTTTTCAGACGTTCTAACGGACCTTAATACTAAACTATTAAACTTGAATTTTATGGATGCAAAATAATTTAATATAGCAATTTTATATGGCTAAATAAGCTCTAAATGCACTCCTACATTGTTTACAACCTTTCCAATCAATTCTAAACCAATTGTTGAGTACGTGTTAGCGTTGGCTCGATGACCACGTATAAAATTATTATATTTTGATCGACGCCAGGTGTTATAGTAGTACAATAAAATTTTCTGTAGTTAACGTATATTGAAAAACGTGCTTTTCAGACGTTCTAACGGACCTTAATACTAAACTATTAAACTTGAATTTTTTTAATTTTTTTAATGCAAAATAATTTAATATATCAATTTTATATGGCTAAATAAGCTCTAAATGCACTCCTACATTGTTTACAACCTTTCCAATCAATTCTAAACCAATTGTTGAGTACGTGTTAGTGTTGGCACGATGACCACGTATAAAATTATTATATTTTGATCGACGCCAGGTGTTATAGTAGTACAATAAAATTTTCTGTAGTTAACGTATATTGAAAAACGTGCTTTTCAGACGTTCTAACGGACCTTAATACTAAACTATTAAACTTGAATTTTTTGGATGCAAAATAATTTAATATAGCAATTTTATATGGCTAAATAAGCTCTAAATGCACTCCTACGTCGTTTACAACCTTTCCAATCAATTCTAAACCAATTGTTGAGTACGTGTTAGCGTTGGTACGATGACCACGTATAAAATAATTATATTTTGATCGACGCCATGTGTTATAGTAGTACAATAAAATTTTCTGTAGTTAACGTATATTGAAAAAAGTGCTTTGCAGACGTTCTAACGCACCTTAATGCTAAACTATTAAACTTGAATTTTTTGGATGCAAAATAATTTAATATAGCAATTTTATATGGCTAAATAAGCTCTAAATGCACTCCTACATTGTTTACAACCTTTCCAATCAATTCTAAACCAATTGTTGAGTACGTGTTAGTGTTGGCACGATGACCACGTATAAAATTATTATATTTTGATCGACGCCAAGTGTTATAGTAGTACAATAAAATTTTCTGTAGTTAACGTATATAGAAAAACGTGCTTTTCAGACGTTCTAACGCACCTTAATACTAAACTGTTAAACTTGAATTTTTTGGATGCAAAATAATTTAATATAGCAATTTTATATGGCTAAATAAGCTCTAAATGCACTCCTACATTGTTTACAACCTTTCCAATCAATTCTAAACCAATTGTTGAGTACGTGTTAGCGTTGGCTCGATGACCACGTATAAAATTATTATATTTTGATCGACGCCATGTGTTATAGTAGTACAATAAAATTTTCTGTAGTTAACGTATATAGAAAAACGTGCTTTTCAGACGTTCTAACGCACCTTAATACTAAACTGTTAAACTTGAATTTTTTGAATGCAAAATAATTTAATATAGCAATTTTATATGGCTAAATAAGCTCTAAATGCACTCCTACATTGTTTACAACCTTTCCAATCAATTCTAAACCAATTGTTGAGTACGTGTTAGCGTTGGCTCGATGACCACGTATAAAATTATTATATTTTGATCGACGCCAGGTGTTATAGTAGTACAATAAAATTTTCTGTAGTTAACGTATATTGAAAAACGTGCTTTTCAGACGTTCTAACGGACCTTAATACTAAACTATTAAACTTGAATTTTTTGGATGCAAAATAATTTAATATAGCAATTTTATATGGCTAAATAATCTCTAAATGCACTCCTACATTGTTTACAACCTTTCCAATCAATTCTAAACCAATTGTTGAGTACGTGTTAGCGTTGGCTCGATGACCACGTATAAAATTATTATATTTTGATCGACGCCAGGTGTTATAGTAGTACAATAAAATTTTCTGTAGTTAACGTATATTGAAAAACGTGCTTTTCAGACGTTCTAACGGACCTTAATACTAAACTATTAAACTTGAATTTTTTTGATGCAAAATAAATTAATATAGCAATTTTATATGGCTAAATAAGCTCTAAATGCACTCCTACATTGTTTACAACCTTTCCAATCAATTCTAAACCAATTGTTGAGTACGTGTTAGCGTTGGCTCGATGACCACGTATAAAATTATTATATTTTGATCGACGCCAGGTGTTATAGTAGTACAATAAAATTTTCTGTAGTTAACGTATATTGAAAAACGTGCTTTTCAGACGTTCTAACGGACCTTAATACTAAACTATTAAACTTGAATTTTTTTGATGCAAAATAAATTAATATAGCAATTTTATATGGCTAAATAAGCTCTAAATGCACTCCTACATTGTTTACAACCTTTCCAATCAATTCTAAACCAATTGTTGAGTACGTGTTAGCGTTGGCTCGATGACCACGTATAAAATTATTATATTTTGATCGACGCCAGGTGTTATAGTAGTACAATAAAATTTTCTGTAGTTAACGTATATTGAAAAACGTGCTTTTCAGACGTTCTAACGGACCTTAATACTAAACTATTAAACTTGAATTTTTTTGATGCAAAATAAATTAATATAGCAATTTTATATGGCTAAATAAGCTCTAAATGCACTCCTACATTGTTTACAACCTTTCCAATCAATTCTAAACCAATTGTTGAGTACGTGTTAGCGTTGGCTCGATGACCACGTATAAAATTATTATATTTTGATCGACGCCAGGTGTTATAGTAGTACAATAAAATTTTCTGTAGTTAACGTATATTGAAAAACGTGCTTTTCAGACGTTCTAACGGACCTTAATACTAAACTATTAAACTTGAATTTTTTGGATGCAAAATAATTTAATATAGCAATTTTATATGGCTAAATAAGCTCTAAATGCACTCCTACATTGTTTACAACCTTTCCAATCAATTCTAAACCAATTATTGAGTACGTGTTAGCGTTGGCTCGATGACCACGTATAAAATTATTATATTTTGATCGACGCCAGGTGTTATAGTAGTACAATAAAATTTTCTGTAGTTAACGTATATTGAAAAACGTGCTTTTCAGACGTTCTAACGCACCTTAATACTAAACTATTAAACTTGAATTTTATGGATGCAAAATAATGTAATATAGCAATTTTATATGGTTAAATAAGCTCTAAATGCACTCCTACATTGTTTACAACCTTTCCAATCAATTCTAAACCAATATTTGAGAACGTGTTAGCGTTGGCATGATGACCACGTATAAAATTATTATATTTTGATCGACGATAGGTGTTATAGTAGTACAATAAAATTTGCTGTAGTTAACGTATATTGAAAAACGTGCTTTTCAGACGTTCTAACGCACCTTAATACTAAACTATTAAACTTGAATTTTTTGTATGCAAAATAATTTAATATAGCAATTTTATATGGCTAAATAAGCTCTAAATGCACTCCTACATTGTTTACAACCTTTCCAATCAATTCTAAACCAATTGCTGAGTACGTGTTAGTGTTGGCACGATGAGCACGTATAAAATTATTATATTTTGATCGACGCCAGGTGTTATAGTAGTACAATAAAATTTTCTGTAGTTAACGTGTATTGAAAAACGTGCTTTTCAGACGTTCTAACGGACCTTAATACTAAACTATTAAACTTGAATTTTTTGGATGCAAAATAATTTAAAATAGCAATTTTATATGGCTAAATAAGCTCTAAATGCACTCCTACATTGTTTACAACCTTTCCAATCAATTCTAAACCAATTGTTGAGTACGTGTTAGCGTTGGCTCGATGACCACGTATAAAATTATTATATTTTGATCGACGCCTGGTGTTATAGTAGTACAATAAAATTTTCTGTAGTTAACGTATATTGAAAAACGTGCTTTTCAGACGTTCTAACGCACCTTAATACTAAACTATTAAACTTGAATTTTTTGGATGCAAAATAATGTAATATAGCAATTTTATATGGCTAAATAAGCTCTAAATGCACCCCTACATTGTCTACAACCTTTCCAATCAATTCTAAACCAATTTTTGAGTACGTGTTGGCGTTGGCACGATGACCACGTATAAAATTATTATATTTTGATCGACGCCAGGTGTTATAGTAGTACAATAAAGTTTGCTGTAGTTAACGTATATTGAAAAACGTGCTTTTCAGACGTTCTAACGCACCTTAATACTAAACTATTAAACTTGAATTTTTTGGATGCAAAATAATTTAATATAGCAATTTTATATGGTTAAATAAGCACTAAATGCAATCCTACATTATTTACAACCTTTCCAATCAATTCTAAACCAATTGTTGAGTACGTGTTAGCGTTGGCACGATGACCACGTATAAAATTATTATATTTTGATCGACGCCAGGTGTTATAGTAGTACAATAAAATTTTCTGTAGTTAACGTATACTGAAGAACGTGCTTTTCAGACGTTCTAACGCACCTTAATACTAAACTATTAAACTTGAATTTTTGGGTGCAAAATAATTTAATATAGCAATTTTATATGGCTAAATAAGCTCTAAATGCACTCCTACATTGTTTACAACCATTTCAATCAATTCTAAACCAAATGTTGAGTACGTGTTAGTGTTGGCACGATGACCACGTATAAAATTATTATATTTTGATCGACGCCAGGTGGTATAGTAGTACAATAAAATTTTCTGTAGTTAACGTATATTGAAAAACGTGCTTTTCAGACGTTCTGACGCACCTTAATACTAAACTGTTAAACTTAAATTTTTTGGATGCTAAATAATTTAATATAGCAATTTTATATGGCTAAAAAAGCTCTAAATGCACTCCTACATTGTTTACAACCTTTCCAATCAATTCTAAACCAATTATTGAGTGCGTGTAAGTGTTGGCACGATGACCACGTATAAAATTATTATATTTTGATCGACGCCAGGTGTTATAGTAGTACAATAAAATTGTCTGTAGTTAACGTATATTGAAAAACGTGCTTTTCAGACGTTCTAACGCACCTTAATACTAAACTATTAAACTTAAATTTTTTGGATGCTAAATAATTTAATATAGCAATTTTATATGGCTAAATAAGTTCTAAATGCACTCCTACATTGTTTACAACCTTTCCAATCAATTCTAAACCAATTATTGAGTGCGTGTAGGTGTTGGCACGATGACCACGTATAAAATTATTATATTTTGATCGACGCCAGGTGTTATAGTAGTACAATAAAATTGTCTGTAGTTAACGTATATTGAAAAACGTGCTTTTCAGACGTTCTAACGCACCTTAATACTAAACTATTAAACTTAAATTTTTTGGATGCTAAATAATTTAATATAGCAATTTTATATGGCTAAATAAGCTCTAAATGCACTCCTACATTGTTTACAACCTTTCCAATCAATTCTAAACCAATTATTGAGTGCGTGTAAGTGTTGGCACGATGACCACGTATAAAATTATTATATTTTGATCGACGCCAGGTGTTATAGTAGTACAATAAAATTGTCTGTAGTTAACGTATATTGAAAAACGTGCTTTTCAGACGTTCTAACGCACCTTAATACTAAACTATTAAACTTAAATTTTTTGGATGCTAAATAATTTAATATAGCAATTTTATATGGCTAAATAAGCTCTAAATGCACTCCTACATTGTTTACAACCTTTCCAATCAATTCTAAACCAATTATTGAGTGCGTGTAAGTGTTGGCACGATGACCACGTATAAAATTATTATATTTTGATCGACGCCAGGTGTTATAGTAGTACAATAAAATTGTCTGTAGTTAACGTATATTGAAAAACGTGCTTTTCAGACGTTCTAACGCACCTTAATACTAAACTATTAAACTTAAATTTTTTGGATGCTAAATAATTTAATATAGCAATTTTATATGGCTAAATAAGTTCTAAATGCACTCCTACATTGTTTACAACCTTTCCAATCAATTCTAAACCAATTATTGAGTGCGTGTAAGTGTTGGCACGATGACCACGTATAAAATTATTATATTTTGATCGACGCCAGGTGTTATAGTAGTACAATAAAATTGTCTGTAGTTAACGTATATTGAAAAACGTGCTTTTCAGACGTTCTAACGCACCTTAATACTAAACTATTAAACTTAAATTTTTTGGATGCTAAATAATTTAATATAGCAATTTTATATGGCTAAATAAGCTCTAAATGCACTCCTACATTGTTTACAACCTTTCCAATCAATTCTAAACCAATTATTGAGTGCGTGTAAGTGTTGGCACGATGACCACGTATAAAATTATTATATTTTGATCGACGCCAGGTGTTATAGTAGTACAATAAAATTGTCTGTAGTTAACGTATATTGAAAAACGTGCTTTTCAGACGTTCTAACGCACCTTAATACTAAACTATTAAACTTAAATTTTTTGGATGCTAAATAATTTAATATAGCAATTTTATATGGCTAAATAAGCTCTAAATTCACTCCTACATTGTTTACAACCTTTCCAATCAATTCTAAACCAATTATTGAGTGCGTGTAAGTGTTGGCACGATGACCACGTATAAAATTACTATATTTTGATCGACGCCAGGTGTTATAGTAGTACAATAGAATTGTCTGTAGTTAACGTATATTGAAAAACGTGCTTTTCAGACGTTCTAACGCGCCTTAATACTAAACTATTAAACTTAAATTTTTTGGATGCTAAATAATTTAATATAGCAATTTTATATGGCTAAATAAGCTCTAAATGCACTCCTACATTGTTTACAACCTTTCCAATCAATTCGAAACCAATTATTGAGTGCGTGTAAGTGTTGGCACGATGACCACGTATAAAATTATTATATTTTGATCGACGCCTGGTGTTATAGTAGTACAATAAAATTTTCTGTAGTTAACGTATATTGAAAAACGTGCTTTTCAGACGTTCTAACGCACCTTAATACTAAACTATTAAACTTGAATTTTTTGGATGCAAAATAATGTAATATAGCAATTTTATATGGCTAAATAAGCTCTAAATGCACCCCTACATTGTCTACAACCTTTCCAATCAATTCTAAACCAATTTTTGAGTACGTGTTGGCGTTGGCACGATGACCACGTATAAAATTATTATATTTTGATCGACGCCAGGTGTTATAGTAGTACAATAAAGTTTGCTGTAGTTAACGTATATTGAAAAACGTGCTTTTCAGACGTTCTAACGCACCTTAATACTAAACTATTAAACTTGAATTTTTTGGATGCAAAATAATTTAATATAGCAATTTTATATGGTTAAATAAGCACTAAATGCAATCCTACATTATTTACAACCTTTCCAATCAATTCTAAACCAATTGTTGAGTACGTGTTAGCGTTGGCACGATGACCACGTATAAAATTATTATATTTTGATCGACGCCAGGTGTTATAGTAGTACAATAAAATTTTCTGTAGTTAACGTATACTGAAGAACGTGCTTTTCAGACGTTCTAACGCACCTTAATACTAAACTATTAAACTTGAATTTTTGGGTGCAAAATAATTTAATATAGCAATTTTATATGGCTAAATAAGCTCTAAATGCACTCCTACATTGTTTACAACCATTTCAATCAATTCTAAACCAAATGTTGAGTACGTGTTAGTGTTGGCACGATGACCACGTATAAAATTATTATATTTTGATCGACGCCAGGTGGTATAGTAGTACAATAAAATTTTCTGTAGTTAACGTATATTGAAAAACGTGCTTTTCAGACGTTCTGACGCACCTTAATACTAAACTGTTAAACTTAAATTTTTTGGATGCTAAATAATTTAATATAGCAATTTTATATGGCTAAAAAAGCTCTAAATGCACTCCTACATTGTTTACAACCTTTCCAATCAATTCTAAACCAATTATTGAGTGCGTGTAAGTGTTGGCACGATGACCACGTATAAAATTATTATATTTTGATCGACGCCAGGTGTTATAGTAGTACAATAAAATTGTCTGTAGTTAACGTATATTGAAAAACGTGCTTTTCAGACGTTCTAACGCACCTTAATACTAAACTATTAAACTTAAATTTTTTGGATGCTAAATAATTTAATATAGCAATTTTATATGGCTAAATAAGTTCTAAATGCACTCCTACATTGTTTACAACCTTTCCAATCAATTCTAAACCAATTATTGAGTGCGTGTAGGTGTTGGCACGATGACCACGTATAAAATTATTATATTTTGATCGACGCCAGGTGTTATAGTAGTACAATAAAATTGTCTGTAGTTAACGTATATTGAAAAACGTGCTTTTCAGACGTTCTAACGCACCTTAATACTAAACTATTAAACTTAAATTTTTTGGATGCTAAATAATTTAATATAGCAATTTTATATGGCTAAATAAGCTCTAAATGCACTCCTACATTGTTTACAACCTTTCCAATCAATTCTAAACCAATTATTGAGTGCGTGTAAGTGTTGGCACGATGACCACGTATAAAATTACTATATTTTGATCGACGCCAGGTGTTATAGTAGTACAATAGAATTGTCTGTAGTTAACGTATATTGAAAAACGTGCTTTTCAGACGTTCTAACGCGCCTTAATACTAAACTATTAAACTTAAATTTTTTGGATGCTAAATAATTTAATATAGCAATTTTATATGGCTAAATAAGCTCTAAATGCACTCCTACATTGTTTACAACCTTTCCAATCAATTCGAAACCAATTATTGAGTGCGTGTAAGTGTTGGCACGATGACCACGTATAAAATTATTATATTTTGATCAACGCCAGGTGTTATAGTAGTACAATAAAATTGTCTGTAGTTAACGTATATTGAAAAACGTGCTTTTCAGACGTTCTAACGCACCTTAATACTAAACTATTAAACTTAAATTTTTTGGATGCTAAATAATTTAATATAGCAATTTTATATGGCTAAATAAGCTCTAAATGCACTCCTACATTGTTTACAACCTTTCCAATCAATTCTAAACCAATTATTGAGTGCGTGTAAGTGTTGGCACGATGACCACGTATAAAATTATTATATTTTGATCGACGCCAGGTGTTATAGTAGTACAATAAAATTGTCTGTAGTTAACGTATATTGAAAAACGTGCTTTTCAGACGTTCTAACGCACCTTAATACTAAACTATTAAACTTAAATTTTTTGGATGCTAAATAATTTAATATAGCAATTTTATATGGCTAAATAAGCTCTAAATTCACTCCTACATTGTTTACAACCTTTCCAATCAATTCTAAACCAATTATTGAGTGCGTGTAAGTGTTGGCACGATGACCACGTATAAAATTATTATATTTTGATCGACGCCAGGTGTTATAGTAGTACAATAAAATTGTCTGTAGTCAACGTATATTGAAAAACGTGCTTTTCAGACGTTCTAACGCACCTTAATACTAAACTTTTAAACTTAAATTTTTTGGATGCTAAATAATTTAATATAGCAATTTTATATGGCTAAATAAGCTCTAAATGCACTCCTACATTGTTTACAACCTTTCCAATCAATTCTAAACCAATTATTGAGTGCGTGTAAGTGTTGGCACGATGACCACGTATAAAATTATTATATTTTGATCGACGCCAGGTGTTATAGTAGTACAATAAAATTGTCTGTAGTTAACGTATATTGAAAAACGTGCTTTTCAGACGTTCTAACGCGCCTTAATACTAAACTATTAAACTTAAATTTTTTGGATGCTAAATAATTTAATATAGCAATTTTATATGGCTAAATAAGCTCTAAATGCACTCCTACATTGTTTACAACCTTTCCAATCAATTCGAAACCAATTATTGAGTGCGTGTAAGTGTTGGCACGATGACCACGTATAAAATTATTATATTTTGATCAACGCCAGGTGTTATAGTAGTACAATAAAATTGTCTGTAGTTAACGTATATTGAAAAACGTGCTTTTCAGACGTTCTAACGCACCTTAATACTAAACTATTAAACTTAAATTTTTTGGATGCTAAATAATTTAATATAGCAATTTTATATGGCTAAATAAGCTCTAAATGCACTCCTACATTGTTTACAACCTTTCCAATCAATTCTAAACCAATTATTGAGTGCGTGTAAGTGTTGGCACGATGACCACGTATAAAATTATTATATTTTGATCGACGCCAGGTGTTATAGTAGTACAATAAAATTGTCTGTAGTTAACGTATATTGAAAAACGTGCTTTTCAGACGTTCTAACGCACCTTAATACTAAACTATTAAACTTAAATTTTTTGGATGCTAAATAATTTAATATAGCAATTTTATATGGCTAAATAAGCTCTAAATGCACTCCTACATTGTTTACAACCTTTCCAATCAATTCTAAACCAATTATTGAGTGCGTGTAAGTGTTGGCACGATGACCACGTATAAAATTATTATATTTTGATCGACGCCAGGTGTTATAGTAGTACAATAAAATTGTCTGTAGTTAACGTATATTGAAAAACGTGCTTTTCAGACGTTCTAACGCACCTTAATACTAAACTTTTAAACTTAAATTTTTTGGATGCTAAATAATTTAATATAGCAATTTTATATGGCTAAATAAGCTCTAAATGCACTCCTACATTGTTTACAACCTTTCCAATCAATTCTAAACCAATTATTGAGTGCGTGTAAGTGTTGGCACGATGACCACGTATAAAATTATTATATTTTGATCGACGCCAGGTGTTATAGTAGTACAATAAAATTGTCTGTAGTTAACGTATATTGAAAAACGTGCTTTTCAGACGTTCTAACGCACCTTAATACTAAACTATTAAACTTAAATTTTTTGGATGCTAAATAATCTAATATAGCAATTTTATATGGCTAAATAAGCTCTAAATGCACTCCTACATTGTTTACAACCTTTCCAATCAATTCTAAACCAATTATTGAGTGCGTGTAAGTGTTGGCACGATGACCACGTATAAAATTATTATATTTTGATCGACGCCAGGTGTTATAGTAGTACAATAAAATTGTCTGTAGTTAACGTATATTGAAAAACGTGCTTTTCAGACGTTCTAACGCACCTTAATACTAAACTATTAAACTTAAATTTTTTGGATGCTAAATAATTTAATATAGCAATTTTATATGGCTAAATAAGCTCTAAATGCACTCCTACATTGTTTACAACCTTTCCAATCAATTCTAAACCAATTATTGAGTGCGTGTAAGTGTTGGCACGATGACCACGTATAAAATTATTATATTTTGATCGACGCCAGGTGTTATAGTAGTACAATAAAATTGTCTGTAGTTAACGTATATTGAAAAACGTGCTTTTCAGACGTTCTAACGCACCTTAATACTAAACTATTAAACTTAAATTTTTTGGATGCTAAATAATTTAATATAGCAATTTTATATGGCTAAATAAGCTCTAAATGCACTCCTACATTGTTTACAACCTTTCCAATCAATTCTAAACCAATTATTGAGTGCGTGTAAGTGTTGGCACGATGACCACGTATAAAATTATTATATTTAATCGACGCCAGGTGTTATAGTAGTACAATAAAATTGTCTGTAGTTAACGTATATTGAAAAACGTGCTTTTCAGACGTTCTAACGCACCTTAATACTAAACTATTAAACTTAAATTTTTTGGATGCTAAATAATTTAATATAGCAATTTTATATGGCTAAATAAGCTCTAAATGCACTCCTACATTGTTTACAACCTTTCCAATCAATTCTAAACCAATTATTGAGTGCGTGTAAGTGTTGGCACGATGACCACGTATAAAATTATTATATTTTGATCGACGCCAGGTGTTATAGTAGTACAATAAAATTGTCTGTAGTTAACGTATATTGAAAAACGTGCTTTTCAGACGTTCTAACGCACCTTAATACTAAACTATTAAACTTAAATTTTTTGGATGCTAAATAATTTAATATAGCAATTTTATATGGCTAAATAAGCTCTAAATGCACTCCTACATTGTTTACAACCTTTCCAATCAATTCTAAACCAATTATTGAGTGCGTGTAAGTGTTGGCAGGATGACCACGTATAAAATTATTATATTTTGATCGACGCCAGGTGTTATAGTAGTACAATAAAATTGTCTGTAGTTAACGTATATTGAAAAACGTGCTTTTCAGACGTTCTAACGCACCTTAATACTAAACTATTAAACTTAAATTTTTTGGATGCTAAATAATTTAATATAGCAATTTTATATGGCTAAATAAGCTCTAAATGCACTCCTACATTGTTTACAACCTTTCCAATCAATTCTAAACCAATTATTGAGTGCGTGTAAGTGTTGGCACGATGACCACGTATAAAATTATTATATTTTGATCGACGCCAGGTGTTATAGTAGTACAATAAAATTGTCTGTAGTTAACGTATATTGAAAAACGTGCTTTTCAGACGTTCTAACGCACCTTAATACTAAACTATTAAACTTAAATTTTTTGGATGCTAAATAATTTAATATAGCAATTTTATATGGCTAAATAAGCTCTAAATGCACTCCTACATTGTTTACAACCTTTCCAATCAATTCTAAACCAATTATTGAGTGCGTGTAAGTGTTGGCACGATGACCACGTATAAAATTATTATATTTTGATCGACGCCAGGTGTTATAGTAGTACAATAAAATTGTCTGTAGTTAACGTGTATTGAAAAACGTGCTTTTCAGACGTTCTAACGGACCTTAATACTAAACTATTAAACTTGAATTTTTTGGATGCAAAATAATTTAATATAGCAATTTTATATGGCTAAATAAGCTCTAAATGCACTCCTACATTGTTTACAACCTTTCCAATCAATTCTAAACCAATTGTTGAGTACGTGTTAGCGTTGGCTCGATGACCACGTATAAAATTATTATATTTTGATCGACGCCTGGTGTTATAGTAGTACAATAAAATTTTCTGTAGTTAACGTATATTGAAAAACGTGCTTTTCAGACGTTCTAACGCACCTTAATACTAAACTATTAAACTTGAATTTTTTGGATGCAAAATAATGTAATATAGCAATTTTATATGGCTAAATAAGCTCTAAATGCACCCCTACATTGTCTACAACCTTTCCAATCAATTCTAATCCAATTTTTGAGTACGTGTTGGCGTTGGCACGATGACCACGTATAAAATTATTATATTTTGATCGACGCCAGGTGTTATAGTAGTACAATAAAGTTTGCTGTAGTTAACGTATATTGAAAAACATGCTTTTCAGACGTTCTAACGCACCTTAACACTAAACTATTAAACTTGAATTTTTTGGATGCAAAATAATTTAATATAGCAATTTTATATGGTTAAATAAGCACTAAATGCAATCCTACATTATTTACAACCTTTCCAATCAATTCTAAACCAATTGTTGAGTACGTGTTAGCGTTGGCACGATGACCACGTATAAAATTATTATATTTTGATCGACGCCAGGTGTTATAGTAGTACAATAAAATTTTCTGTAGTTAACGTATACTGAAGAACGTGCTTTTCAGACGTTCTAACGCACCTTAATACTAAACTATTAAACTTGAATTTTTGGGTGCAAAATAATTTAATATAGCAATTTTATATGGCTAAATAAGCTCTAAATGCACTCCTACATTGTTTACAACCATTTCAATCAATTCTAAACCAATTGTTGAGTACGTGTTAGTGTTGGCACGATGACCACGTATAAAATTATTATATTTTGATCGACGCCAGGTGGTATAGTAGTACAATAAAATTTTCTGTAGTTAACGTATATTGAAAAACGTGCTTTTCAGACGTTCTGACGCACCTTAATACTAAACTGTTAAACTTAAATTTTTTGGATGCTAAATAATTTAATATAGCAATTTTATATGGCTAAATAAGCTCTAAATGCACTCCTACATTGTTTACAACCTTTCCAATCAATTCTAAACCAATTATTGAGTGCGTGTAAGTGTTGGCACGATGACCACGTATAAAATTATTATATTTTGATCGACGCCAGGTGTTATAGTAGTACAATAAAATTGTCTGCAGTTAACGTATATTGAAAAACGTGCTTTTCAGACGTTCTAACGCACCTTAATACTAAACTATTAAACTTAAATTTTTTGGATGCTAAATAATTTAATATAGCAATTTTATATGGCTAAATAAGTTCTAAATGCACTCCTACATTGTTTACAACCTTTCCAATCAATTCTAAACCAATTATTGAGTGCGTGTAAGTGTTGGCACGATGACCACGTATAAAATTATTATATTTTGATCGACGCCAGGTGTTATAGTAGTACAATAAAATTGTCTGTAGTTAACGTATATTGAAAAACGTGCTTTTCAGACGTTCTAACGCACCTTAATACTAAACTATTAAACTTAAATTTTTTGGATGCTAAATAATTTAATATAGCAATTTTATATGGCTAAATAAGCTCTAAATGCACTCCTACATTGTTTACAACCTTTCCAATCAATTCTAAACCAATTATTGAGTGCGTGTAAGTGTTGGCACGATGACCACGTATAAAATTATTATATTTTGATCGACGCCAGGTGTTATAGTAGTACAATAAAATTGTCTGTAGTTAACGTATATTGAAAAAGGTGCTTTTCAGACGTTCTAACGCACCTTAATACTAAACTATTAAACTTAAATTTTTTGGATGCTAAATAATTTAATATAGCAATTTTATATGGCTAAATAAGCTCTAAATGCACTCCTACATTGTTTACAACCTTTCCAATCAATTCTAAACCAATTATTGAGTGCGTGTAAGTGTTGGCACGATGACCACGTATAAAATTATTATATTTTAATCGACGCCAGGTGTTATAGTAGTACAATAAAATTGTCTGTAGTTAACGTATATTGAAAAACGTGCTTTTCAGACGTTCTAACGCACCTTAATACTAAACTATTAAACTTAAATTTTTTGGATGCTAAATAATTTAATATAGCAATTTTATATGGCTAAATAAGCTCTAAATGCACTCCTACATTGTTTACAACCTTTCCAATCAATTCTAAACCAATTATTGAGTGCGTGTAAGTGTTGGCACGATGACCACGTATAAAATTATTATATTTTGATCGACGCCAGGTGTTATAGTAGTACAATAAAATTGTCTGTAGTTAACGTATATTGAAAAACGTGCTTTTCAGACGTTCTAACGCACCTTAATACTAAACTATTAAACTTAAATTTTTTGGATGCTAAATAATTTAATATAGCAATTTTATATGGCTAAATAAGCTCTAAATTCACTCCTACATTGTTTACAACCTTTCCAATCAATTCTAAACCAATTATTGACTGCGTGTAAGTGTTGGCACGATGACCACGTATAAAATTACTATATTTTGATCGACGCCAGGTGTTATAGTAGTACAATAGAATTGTCTGTAGTTAACGTATATTGAAAAACGTGCTTTTCAGACGTTCTAACGCACCTTAATACTAAACTATTAAACTTAAATTTTTTGGATGCTAAATAATTTAATATAGCAATTTTATATGGCTAAATAAGCTCTAAATGCACTCCTACATTGTTTACAACCTTTCCAATCAATTCGAAACCAATTATTGAGTGCGTGTAAGTGTTGGCACGATGACCACGTATAAAATTATTATATTTTGATCAACGCCAGGTGTTATAGTAGTACAATAAAATTGTCTGTAGTTAACGTATATTGAAAAACGTGCTTTTCAGACGTTCTAACGCACCTTAATACTAAACTATTAAACTTAAATTTTTTGGATGCTAAATAATTTAATATAGCAATTTTATATGGCTAAATAAGCTCTAAATGCACTCCTACATTGTTTACAACCTTTCCAATCAATTCTAAACCAATTATTGAGTGCGTGTAAGTGTTGGCACGATGACCACGTATAAAATTATTATATTTTGATCGACGCCAGGTGTTATAGTAGTACAATAAAATTGTCTGTAGTTAACGTATATTGAAAAACGTGCTTTTCAGACGTTCTAACGCACCTTAATACTAAACTATTAAACTTAAATTTTTTGGATGCTAAATAATTTAATATAGCAATTTTATATGGCTAAATAAGCTCTAAATGCACTCCTACATTGTTTACAACCTTTCCAATCAATTCTAAACCAATTATTGAGTGCGTGTAAGTGTTGGCACGATGACCACGTATAAAATTATTATATTTTGATCGACGCCAGGTGTTATAGTAGTACAATAAAATTGTCTGTAGTTAACGTATATTGAAAAACGTGCTTTTCAGACGTTCTAACGCACCTTAATACTAAACTATTAAACTTAAATTTTTTGGATGCTAAATAATTTAATATAGCAATTTTATATGGCTAAATAAGCTCTAAATGCACTCCTACATTGTTTACAACCTTTCCAATGAATTCTAAACCAATTATTGAGTGCGTGTAAGTGTTGGCACGATGACCACGTATAAAATTATTATATTTTGATCGACGCCAGGTGTTATAGTAGTACAATAAAATTGTCTGTAGTTAACGTATATTGAAAAACGTGCTTTTCAGACGTTCTAACGCACCTTAATACTAAACTATTAAACTTAAATTTTTTGGATGCTAAATAATTTAATATAGCAATTTTATATGGCTAAATAAGCTCTAAATGCACTCCTACATTGTTTACAACCTTTCCAATCAATTCTAAACCAATTATTGAGTGCGTGTAAGTGTTGGCACGATGACCACGTATAAAATTATTATATTTTGATCGACGCCAGGTGTTATAGTAGTACAATAAAATTGTCTGTAGTTAACGTATATTGAAAAACGTGCTTTTCAGACGTTCTAACGCACCTTAATACTAAACTATTAAACTTAAATTTTTTGGATGCTAAATAATTTAATATAGCAATTTTATATGGCTAAATAAGCTCTAAATGCACTCCTACATTGTTTACAACCTTTCCAATCAATTCTAAACCAATTATTGAGTGCGTGTAAGTGTTGGCACGATGACCACGTATAAAATTATTATATTTTGATCGACGCCAGGTGTTATAGTAGTACAATAAAATTGTCTGTAGTTAACGTATATTGAAAAACGTGCTTTTCAGACGTTCTAACGCACCTTAATACTAAACTATTAAACTTAAATTTTTTGGATGCTAAATAATTTAATATAGCAATTTTATATGGCTAAATAAGCTCTAAATGCACTCCTACATTGTTTACAACCTTTCCAATCAATTCTAAACCAATTATTGAGTGCGTGTAAGTGTTGGCACGATGACCACGTATAAAATTATTATATTTTGATCGACGCCAGGTGTTATAGTAGTACAATAAAATTGTCTGTAGTTAACGTATATTGAAAAACGTGCTTTTCAGACGTTCTAACGCACCTTAATACTAAACTATTAAACTTAAATTTTTTGGATGCTAAATAATTTAATATAGCAATTTTATATGGCTAAATAAGCTCTAAATGCACTCCTACATTGTTTACAACCTTTCCAATGAATTCTAAACCAATTATTGAGTGCGTGTAAGTGTTGGCACGATGACCACGTATAAAATTATTATATTTTGATCGACGCCAGGTGTTATAGTAGTACAATAAAATTGTCTGTAGTTAACGTATATTGAAAAACGTGCTTTTCAGACGTTCTAACGCACCTTAATACTAAACTATTAAACTTAAATTTTTTGGATGCTAAATAATTTAATATAGCAATTTTATATGGCTAAATAAGCTCTAAATGCACTCCTACATTGTTTACAACCTTTCCAATCAATTCTAAACCAATTATTGAGTGCGTGTAAGTGTTGGCACGATGACCACGTATAAAATTATTATATTTTGATCGACGCCAGGTGTTATAGTAGTACAATAAAATTGTCTGTAGTTAACGTATATTGAAAAACGTGCTTTTCAGACGTTCTAACGCACCTTAATACTAAACTATTAAACTTAAATTTTTTGGATGCTAAATAATTTAATATAGCAATTTTATATGGCTAAATAAGCTCTAAATGCACTCCTACATTGTTTACAACCTTTCCAATCAATTCTAAACCAATTATTGAGTGCGTGTAAGTGTTGGCACGATGACCACGTATAAAATTATTATATTTTGATCGACGCCAGGTGTTATAGTAGTACAATAAAATTGTCTGTAGTTAACGTATATTGAAAAACGTGCTTTTCAGACGTTCTAACGCACCTTAATACTAAACTATTAAACTTAAATTTTTTGGATGCTAAATAATTTAATATAGCAATTTTATATGGCTAAATAAGCTCTAAATGCACTCCTACATTGTTTACAACCTTTCCAATCAATTCTAAACCAATTATTGAGTGCGTGTAAGTGTTGGCACGATGACCACGTATAAAATTATTATATTTTGATCGACGCCAGGTGTTATAGTAGTACAATAAAATTGTCTGTAGTTAACGTATATTGAAAAACGTGCTTTTCAGACGTTCTAACGCACCTTAATACTAAACTATTAAACTTAAATTTTTTGGATGCTAAATAATTTAATATAGCAATTTTATATGGCTAAATAAGCTCTAAATGCACTCCTACATTGTTTACAACCTTTCCAATCAATTCTAAACCAATTATTGAGTGCGTGTAAGTGTTGGCACGATGACCACGTATAAAATTATTATATTTTGATCGACGCCAGGTGTTATAGTAGTACAATAAAATTGTCTGTAGTTAACGTATATTGAAAAACGTGCTTTTCAGACGTTCTAACGCACCTTAATACTAAACTATTAAACTTAAATTTTTTGGATGCTAAATAATTTAATATAGCAATTTTATATGGCTAAATAAGCTCTAAATGCACTCCTACATTGTTTACAACCTTTCCAATCAATTCTAAACCAATTATTGAGTGCGTGTAAGTGTTGGCACGATGACCACGTATAAAATTATTATATTTTGATCGACGCCAGGTGTTATAGTAGTACAATAAAATTGTCTGTAGTTAACGTATATTGAAAAACGTGCTTTTCAGACGTTCTAACGCACCTTAATACTAAACTATTAAACTTAAATTTTTTGGATGCTAAATAATTTAATATAGCAATTTTATATGGCTAAATAAACTCTAAATGCACTCCTACATTGTTTACAACCTTTCCAATCAATTCTAAACCAATTATTGAGTGCGTGTAAGTGTTGGCACGATGACCACGTATAAAATTATTATATTTTGATCGACGCCAGGTGTTATAGTAGTACAATAAAATTGTCTGTAGTTAACGTATATTGAAAAACGTGCTTTTCAGACGTTCTAACGCACCTTAATGCTAAACTATTAAACTTAAATTTTTTGGATGCTAAATAATTTAATATAGCAATTTTATATGGCTAAATAAGCTCTAAATGCACTCCTACATTGTTTACAACCTTTCCAATCAATTCTAAACCAATTATTGAGTGCGTGTAAGTGTTGGCACGATGACCACGTATAAAATTATTATATTTTGATCGACGCCAGGTGTTATAGTAGTACAATAAAATTGTCTGTAGTTAACGTATATTGAAAAACGTGCTTTTCAGACGTTCTAACGCACCTTAATACTAAACTATTAAACTTAAATTTTTTGGATGCTAAATAATTTAATATAGCAATTTTATATGGCTAAATAAGCTCTAAATGCACTCCTACATTGTTTACAACCTTTCCAATCAATTCTAAACCAATTATTGAGTGCGTGTAAGTGTTGGCACGATGACCACGTATAAAATTATTATATTTTGATCGACGCCAGGTGTTATAGTAGTACAATAAAATTGTCTGTAGTTAACGTATATTGAAAAACGTGCTTTTCAGACGTTCTAACGCACCTTAATACTAAACTATTAAACTTAAATTTTTTGGATGCTAAATAATTTAATATAGCAATTTTATATGGCTAAATAAGCTCTAAATGCACTCCTACATTGTTTACAACCTTTACAATCAATTCTAAACCAATTATTGAGTGCGTGTAAGTGTTGGCACGATGACCACGTATAAAATTATTATATTTTGATCGACGCCAGGTGTTATAGTAGTACAATAAAATTGTCTGTAGTTAACGTATATTGAAAAACGTGCTTTTCAGACGTTCTAACGCACCTTAATACTAAACTATTAAACTTAAATTTTTTGGATGCTAAATAATTTAATATAGCAATTTTATATGGCTAAATAAGCTCTAAATGCACTCCTACATTGTTTACAACCTTTCCAATCAATTCTAAACCAATTATTGAGTGCGTGTAAGTGTTGGCACGATGACCACGTATAAAATTATTATATTTTGATCGACGCCAGGTGTTATAGTAGTACAATAAAATTGTCTGTAGTTAACGTATATTGAAAAACGTGCTTTTCAGACGTTCTAACGCACCTTAATACTAAACTATTTAACTTAAATTTTTTGGATGCTAAATAATTTAATATAGCAATTTTATATGGCTAAATAAGCTCTAAATGCACTCCTACATTGTTTACAACCTTTCCAATCAATTCTAAACCAATTATTGAGTGCGTGTAAGTGTTGGCACGATGACCACGTATAAAATTATTATATTTAATCGACGCCAGGTGTTATAGTAGTACAATAAAATTGTCTGTAGTTAACGTATATTGAAAAACGTGCTTTTCAGACGTTCTAACGCACCTTAATACTAAACTATTAAACTTAAATTTTTTGGATGCTAAATAATTTAATATAGCAATTTTATATGGCTAAATAAGCTCTCAATGCACTCCTACATTGTTTACAACCTTTCCAATCAATTCTAAACCAATTATTGAGTGCGTGTAAGTGTTGGCACGATGACCACGTATAAAATTATTATATTTTGATCGACGCCAGGTGTTATAGTAGTACAATAAAATTGTCTGTAGTTAACGTATATTGAAAAACGTGCTTTTCAGACGTTCTAACGCACCTTAATACTAAACTATTAAACTTAAATTTTTTGGATGCTAAATAATTTAATATAGCAATTTTATATGGCTAAATAAGCTCTAAATGCACTCCTACATTGTTTACAACCTTTCCAATCAATTCTAAACCAATTATTGAGTGCGTGTAAGTGTTGGCACGATGACCACGTATAAAATTATTATATTTTGATCGACGCCAGGTGTTATAGTAGTACAATAAAATTGTCTGTAGTTAACGTATATTGAAAAACGTGCTTTTCAGACGTTCTAACGCACCTTAATACTAAACTATTAAACTTAAATTTTTTGGATGCTAAATAATTTAATATAGCAATTTTATATGGCTAAATAAGCTCTAAATGCACTCCTACATTGTTTACAACCTTTCCAATCAATTCTAAACCAATTATTGAGTGCGTGTAAGTGTTGGCACGATGACCACGTATAAAATTATTATATTTTGATCGACGCCAGGTGTTATAGTAGTACAATAAAATTGTCTGTAGTTAACGTATATTGAAAAACGTGCTTTTCAGACGTTCTAACGCACCTTAATACTAAACTATTAAACTTAAATTTTTTGGATGCTAAATAATTTAATATAGCAATTTTATATGGCTAAATAAGCTCTAAATGCACTCCTACATTGTTTACAACCTTTCCAATCAATTCTAAACCAATTATTGAGTGCGTGTAAGTGTTGGCACGATGACCACGTATAAAATTATTATATTTTGATCGACGCCAGGTGTTATAGTAGTACAATAAAATTGTCTGTAGTTAACGTATATTGAAAAACGTGCTTTTCAGACGTTCTAACGCACCTTAATACTAAACTATTAAACTTAAATTTTTTGGATGCTAAATAATTTAATATAGCAATTTTATATGGCTAAATAAGCTCTAAATGCACTCCTACATTGTTTACAACCTTTCCAATCAATTCTAAACCAATTATTGAGTGCGTGTAAGTGTTGGCACGATGACCACGTATAAAATTATTATATTTTGATCGACGCCAGGTGTTATAGTAGTACAATAAAATTGTCTGTAGTTAACGTATATTGAAAAACGTGCTTTTCAGACGTTCTAACGCACCTTAATACTAAACTATTAAACTTAAATTTTTTGGATGCTAAATAATTTAATATAGCAATTTTATATGGCTAAATAAGCTCTAAATGCACTCCTACATTGTTTACAACCTTTCCAATCAATTCTAAACCAATTATTGAGTGCGTGTAAGTGTTGGCACGATGACCACGTATAAAATTATTATATTTAATCGACGCCAGGTGTTATAGTAGTACAATAAAATTGTCTGTAGTTAACGTATATTGAAAAACGTGCTTTTCAGACGTTCTAACGCACCTTAATACTAAACTATTAAACTTAAATTTTTTGGATGCTAAATAATTTAATATAGCAATTTTATATGGCTAAATAAGCTCTAAATGCACTCCTACATTGTTTACAACCTTTCCAATCAATTCTAAACCAATTATTGAGTGCGTGTAAGTGTTGGCACGATGACCACGTATAAAATTATTATATTTTGATCGACGCCAGGTGTTATAGTAGTACAATAAAATTGTCTGTAGTTAACGTATATTGAAAAACGTGCTTTTCAGACGTTCTAACGCACCTTAATACTAAACTATTAAACTTAAATTTTTTGGATGCTAAATAATTTAATATAGCAATTTTATATGGCTTAATAAGCTCTAAATGCACTCCTACATTGTTTACAACCTTTCCAATCAATTCTAAACCAATTATTGAGTGCGTGTAAGTGTTGGCACGATGACCACGTATAAAATTATTATATTTTGATCGACGCCAGGTGTTATAGTAGTACAATAAAATTGTCTGTAGTTAACGTATATTGAAAAACGTGCTTTTCAGACGTTCTAACGCACCTTAATACTAAACTATTAAACTTAAATTTTTTGGATGCTAAATAATTTAATATAGCAATTTTATATGGCTAAATAAGCTCTAAATGCACTCCTACATTGTTTACAACCTTTCCAATCAATTCTAAACCAATTATTGAGTGCGTGTAAGTGTTGGCACGATGACCACGTATAAAATTATTATATTTTGATCGACGCCAGGTGTTATAGTAGTACAATAAAATTGTCTGTAGTTAACGTATATTGAAAAACGTGCTTTTCAGACGTTCTAACGCACCTTAATACTAATCTATTAAACTTAAATTTTTTGGATGCTAAATAATTTAATATAGCAATTTTATATGGCTAAATAAGCTCTAAATGCACTCCTACATTGTTTACAACCTTTCCAATCAATTCTAAACCAATTATTGAGTGCGTGTAAGTGTTGGCACGATGACCACGTATAAAATTATTATACTTTGATCGACGCCAGGTGTTATAGTAGTACAATAAAATTGTCTGTAGTTAACGTATATTGAAAAACGTGCTTTTCAGACGTTCTAACGCACCTTAATACTAAACTATTAAACTTAAATTTTTTGGATGCTAAATAATTTAATATAGCAATTTTATATGGCTAAATAAGCTCTAAATGCACTCCTACATTGTTTACAACCTTTCCAATCAATTCTAAACCAATTATTGAGTGCGTGTAAGTGTTGGCACGATGACCACGTATAAAATTATTATATTTTGATCGACGCCAGGTGTTATAGTAGTACAATAAAATTGTCTGTAGTTAACGTATATTGAAAAACGTGCTTTTCAGACGTTCTAACGCACCTTAATACTAAACTATTAAACTTAAATTTTTTGGATGCTAAATAATTTAATATAGCAATTTTATATGGCTAAATAAGCTCTAAATGCACTCCTACATTGTTTACAACCTTTCCAATCAATTCTAAACCAATTATTGAGTGCGTGTAAGTGTTGGCACGATGACCACGTATAAAATTATTATATTTTGATCGACGCCAGGTGTTATAGTAGTACAATAAAATTGTCTGTAGTTAACGTATATTGAAAAACGTGCTTTTCAGACGTTCTAACGCACCTTAATACTAAACTATTAAACTTAAATTTTTTGGATGCTAAATAATTTAATATAGCAATTTTATATGGCTAAATAAGCTCTAAATGCACTCCTACATTGTTTACAACCTTTCCAATCAATTCTAAACCAAATATTGAGTGCGTGTAAGTGTTGGCACGATGACCACGTATAAAATTATTATATTTTGATCGACGCCAAGTGTTATAGTAGTACAATAAAATTGTCTGTAGTTAACGTATAGTGAAAAACGTGCTTTTCAGACGTTCTAACGCACCTTAATACTAAACTATTAAACTTAAATTTTTTGGATGCTAAATAATTTAATATAGCAATTTTATATGGCTAAATAAGCTCTAAATGCACTCCTACATTGTTTACAACCTTTCTAATCAATTCTAAACCAATTATTGAGTGCGTGTAAGTGTTGGCACGATGACCACGTATAAAATTATTATATTTTGATCGACGCCAGGTGTTATAGTAGTACAATAAAATTGTCTGTAGTTAACGTATATTGAAAAACGTGCTTTTCAGACGTTCTAACGCACCTTAATACTAAACTATTAAACTTAAATTTTTTGGATGCTAAATAATTTAATATAGCAATTTTATATGGCTAAATAAGCTCTAAATGCACTCCTACATTGTTTACAACCTTTCCAATCAATTCTAAACCAATTATTGAGTGCGTGTAAGTGTTGGCACGATGACCACGTATAAAATTATTATATTTTGATCGACGCCAGGTGTTATAGTAGTACAATAAAATTGTCTGTAGTTAACGTATATTGAAAAACGTGCTTTTCAGACGTTCTAACGCACCTTAATACTAAACTATTAAACTTAAATTTTTTGGATGCTAAATAATTTAATATAGCAATTTTATATGGCTAAATAAGCTCTAAATGCACTCCTACATTGTTTACAACCTTTCCAATCAATTCTAAACCAATTATTGAGTGCGTGTAAGTGTTGGCACGATGACCACGTATAAAATTATTATATTTTGATCGACGCCAGGTGTTATAGTAGTACAATAAAATTGTCTGTAGTTAACGTATATTGAAAAACGAGCTTTTCAGACGTTCTAACGCACCTTAATACTAAACTATTAAACTTAAATTTTTTGGATGCTAAATAATTTAATATAGCAATTTTATATGGCTAAATAAGCTCTAAATGCACTCCTACATTGTTTACAACCTTTCCAATCAATTCTAAACCAATTATTGAGTGCGTGTAAGTGTTGGCACGATGACCACGTATAAAATTATTATATTTTGATCGACGCCAGGTGTTATAGTAGTACAATAAAATTGTCTGTAGTTAACGTATATTGAAAAACGTGCTTTTCAGACGTTCTAACGCACCTTAATACTAAACTATTAAACTTAAATTTTTTGGATGCTAAATAATTTAATATAGCAATTTTATATGGCTAAATAAGCTCTAAATGCACTCCTACATTGTTTACAACCTTTCCAATCAATTCTAAACCAATTATTGAGTGCGTGTAAGTGTTGGCACGATGACCACGTATAAAATTATTATATTTTGATCGACGCCAGGTGTTACAGTAGTACAATAAAATTGTCTGTAGTTAACGTATATTGAAAAACGTGCTTTTCAGACGTTCTAACGCACCTTAATACTAAACTATTAAACTTAAATTTTTTGGATGCTAAATAATTTAATATAGCAATTTTATATGGCTAAATAAGCTCTAAATGCACTCCTACATTGTTTACAACCTTTCCAATCAATTCTAAACTAATTATTGAGTGCGTGTAAGTGTTGGCACGATGACCACGTATAAAATTATTATATTTTGATCGACGCCAGGTGTTATAGTAGTACAATAAAATTGTCTGTAGTTAACGTATATTGAAAAACGTGCTTTTCAGACGTTCTAACGCACCTTAATACTAAACTATTAAACTTAAATTTTTTGGATGCTAAATAATTTAATATAGCAATTTTATATGGCTAAATAAGCTCTAAATGCACTCCTACATTGTTTACAACCTTTCCAATCAATTCTAAACCAATTATTGAGTGCGTGTAAGTGTTGGCACGATGACCACGTATAAAATTATTATATTTTGATCGACGCCAGGTGTTATAGTAGTACAATAAAATTGTCTGTAGTTAACGTATATTGAAAAACGTGCTTTTCAGACGTTCTAACGCACCTTAATACTAAACTATTAAACTTAAATTTTTTGGATGCTAAATAATTTAATATAGCAATTTTATATGGCTAAATAAGCTCTAAATGCACTCCTACATTGTTTACAACCATTCCAATCAATTCTAAACCAAATATTGAGTGCGTGTAAGTGTTGGCACGATGACCACGTATAAAATTATTATATTTTGATCGACGCCAGGTGTTATAGTAGTACAATAAAATTGTCTGTAGTTAACGTATATTGAAAAACGTGCTTTTCAGACGTTCTAACGCACCTTAATACTAAACTATTAAACTTAAATTTTTTGGATGCTAAATAATTTAATATAGCAATTTTATATGGCTAAATAAGCTCTAAATGCACTCCTACATTGTTTACAACCTTTCCAATCAATTCTAAACCAATTATTGAGTGCGTGTAAGTGTTGGCACGATGACCACGTATAAAATTATTATATTTTGATCGACGCCAGGTGTTATAGTAGTACAATAAAATTGTCTGTAGTTAACGTATATTGAAAAACGTGCTTTTCAGACGTTCTAACGCACCTTAATACTAAACTATTAAACTTAAATTTTTTGGATGCTAAATAATTTAATATAGCAATTTTATATGGCTAAATAAGCTCTAAATGCACTCCTACATTGTTTACAACCTTTCCAATCAATTCTAAACCAATTATTGAGTGCGTGTAAGTGTTGGCACGATGACCACGTATAAAATTATTATATTTTGATCGACGCCAGGTGTTATAGTAGTACAATAAAATTGTCTGTAGTTAACGTATATTGAAAAACGTGCTTTTCAGACGTTCTAACGCACCTTAATACTAAACTATTAAACTTAAATTTTTTGGATGCTAATTAATTTAATATAGCAATTTTATATGGCTAAATAAGCTCTAAATGCACTCCTACATTGTTTACAACCTTTCCAATCAATTCTAAACCAATTATTGAGTGCGTGTAAGTGTTGGCACGATGACCACGTATAAAATTATTATATTTTCATCGACGCAAGGTGTTATAGTAGTACAATAAAATTGTCTGTAGGTAACGTATATTGAAAAACGTGCTTTTCAGACGTTCTAACGCACCTTAATACTAAACTATTAAACTTAAATTTTTTGGATGCTAAATAATTTAATATAGCAATTTTATATGGCTAAATAAGCTCTAAATGCACTCCTACATTGTTTACAACCTTTCCAATCAATTCTAAACCAAATATTGAGTGCGTGTAAGTGTTGGCACTATGACCACGTATAAAATTATTATATTTTGATCGACGCCAGGTGTTATAGTAGTACAATAAAATTTTCTGTAGTTAACGTATAGTGAAAAACGTGCTTTTCAGACGTTCTAACGCACCTTAATACTAAACTATTAAACTTAAATTTTTTGGATGCTAAATAATTTAATATAGCAATTTTATATGGCTAAATAAGCTCTAAATGCACTCCTACATTGTTTACAACCTTTCCAATCAATTCTAAACCAATTATTGAGTGCGTGTAAGTGTTGGCACGATGACCACGTATAAAATTATTATATTTTGATCGACGCCAGGTGTTATAGTAGTACAATAAAATTGTCTGTAGTTAACGTATATTGAAAAACGTGCTTTTCAGACGTTCTAACGCACCTTAATACTAAACTATTAAACTTAAATTTTTTGGATGCTAAATAATTTAATATAGCAATTTTATATGGCTAAATAAGCTCTAAATGCACTCCTACATTGTTTACAACGTTTCCAATCAATTCTAAACCAATTATTGAGTGCGTGTAAGTGTTGGCACGATGACCACGTATAAAATTATTATATTTTGATCGACGCCAGGTGTTATAGTAGTACAATAAAATTGTCTGTAGTTAACGTATATTGAAAAACGTGCTTTTCAGACGTTCTAACGCACCTTAATACTAAACTATTAAACTTAAATTTTTTGGATGCTAAATAATTTAATATAGCAATTTTATATGGCTAAATAAGCTCTAAATGCACTCCTACATTGTTTACAACCTTTCCAATCAATTCTAAACCAATTATTGAGTGCGTGTAAGTGTTGGCACGATGACCACGTATAAAATTATTATATTTTGATCGACGCCAGGTGTTATAGTAGTACAATAAAATTGTCTGTAGTTAACGTATATTGAAAAACGTGCTTTTCAGACGTTCTAACGCACCTTAATACTAAACTATTAAACTTAAATTTTTTGGATGCTAAATAATTTAATATAGCAATTTTATATGGCTAAATAAGCTCTAAATGCACTCCTACATTGTTTACAACCTTTCCAATCAATTCTAAACCAATTATTGAGTGCGTGTAAGTGTTGGCACGATGACCACGTATAAAATTATTATATTTTGATCAACGCCAGGTGTTATAGTAGTACAATAAAATTGTCTGTAGTTAACGTATATTGAAAAACGTGCTTTTCAGACGTTCTAACGCACCTTAATACTAAACTGTTAAACTTAAATTTTTTGGATGCTAAATAATTTAATATAGCAATTTTATATGGCTAAATAAGCTCTAAATGCACTCCTACATTGTTTACAACCTTTCCAATCAATTCTAAACCAATTATTGAGTGCGTGTAAGTGTTGGCACGATGACCACGTATAAAATTATTATATTTTGATCGACGCCAGGTGTTATAGTAGTACAATAAAATTGTCTGTAGTTAACGTATATTGAAAAACGTGCTTTTCAGACGTTCTAACGCACCTTAATACTAAACTATTAAACTTGAATTTTTGGGTGCAAAATAATTTAATATAGCAATTTTATATGGCTAAATAAGCTCTAAATGCACTCCTACATTGTTTACAACCATTTCAATCAATTCTAAACCAATTGTTGAGTACGTGTTAGTGTTGGCACGATGACCACGTATAAAATTATTATATTTTGATCGACGCCAGGTGGTATAGTAGTACAATAAAATTTTCTGTAGTTAACGTATATTGAAAAACGTGCTTTTCAGACGTTCTGACGCACCTTAATACTAAACTGTTCAACTTAAATTTTTTGGATGCTAAATAATTTAATACAGCAATTTTATATGGCTAAATAAGCTCTAAATGCACTCCTACATTGTTTACAACCTTTCCAATCAATTCTAAACCAATTATTGAGTGCGTGTAAGTGTTGGCACGATGACCACGTATAAAATTATTATATTTTGGTCGACGCCAGGTGTTATAGTAGTACAATAAAATTGTCTGTAGTTAACGTATATTGAAAAACGTGCTTTTCAGACGTTCTGACGCACCTTAATACTAAACTGTTAAACTTAAATTTTTTGGATGCTAAATAATTTAATACAGCAATTTTATATGGCTAAATAAGCTCTAAATGCACTCCTACATTGTTTACAACCTTTCCAATCAATTCTAAACCAATTATTGAGTGCGTGTAAGTGTTGGCACGATGACCACGTATAAAATTATTATATTTTGATCGACGCCAGGTGTTATAGTAGTACAATAAAATTGTCTGTAGTTAACGTATATTGAAAAACGTGCTTTTCAGACGTTCTAACGCACCTTAATACTAAACTATTAAACTTGAATTTTTTGGATGCAAAATAATTTATTATAGCAATTTTATATGGCTAAATAAGCTCTAAATGCACTCCTACATTGTTTACAACCTTTCCAATCAATTCTAAACCAATTGTTGAGTACGTGTTAGTGTTGGCACGATGACCACGTATAAAATTATTATATTTTGATCGACGCCAGGTGTTATAGTAGTACAATAAAATTTTCTGTAGTTAACGTATACTGAAAAACGTGCTTTTCAGACGTTCTAACGCACCTTAATACTAAACTATTAAACTTGAATTTTTTGGATGCAAAATAATTTAATATGGCAATTTTATATGGCTAAATAATCTCTAAATGCACTCCTACATTGTTTACAACCCTTCCAATCAATTCTAAACCAATTGTTGAGTACGTGTTAATGTTGGCACGATGACCACGTATAAATTTATTATATTTTGATCGACGCCATGTGTTATCGTTTACTCGTAAACCTCGAAAATAAATCCCATATGGAAAGGCGCGTCTGGAAGCCAAGGTGGCAGCCCCACCACCAGACTCGGGTGGGTTGGCCGATAACCAGCATTTCACCCTAAACAAGCTCCTATCAAAGAAACTGACACAAAGAATAGCCGGACGGATAACTCTAAGAAGACAATTGGCATGAAAAAGGCTGTACGAATCGGAATTTGGAACGTTAAAACAATGCAAGAAGCAAGTAAATTGGCTCAAGTATCAAAAGAAATGATTAGATACAAACTGTTAGTATTAGGTCTTAGCGAAGTTAGATGGGCAGGTAGCGGAGAATTCAAACTAACAAACGAAGACTGTCTGCTGTACTCCGGTAAAGACCAGTCCGAGAACCGTGAAAGTGGAGTAGGACTCCTAATCAACCAAGAAACCAGAAAATCACTAATCAGCTGGACACCAATCTCTGATAGGATAATTACGGCCAAATTTAAAACAAGAGCTCTAAATCTAAGCATAATTCAATGCTATGCCCCTACGGAACAAGACACACAAGAAAACAAAGATATATTTTATGAACAACTAACAAACGCGGCAGCAAAGATAAATAAAGCCGACATAAAAATAATTATGGGCGACATGAATGCAAAAGTGGGCAGTAAGATCAGTGAAGATGAGCTAAGTGTCGGGAAGTGCGGACTAGGACAACGCAATGTCAAAGGAGACATGTTTGTCGAAATGTGCTCAAGCTTTGAGCTGGTGATTGGCGGAACTATATTCCCGCATAAGGATATGCACAAAATCACGTGGAACTCCCCAGACAGAGTAACAAAGAACCAGATTGACCACTTTGCATTTAGTAGAAAATGGTGCGGATCATTCCTAGATGTACGCAACAGACGGGGCGCAGATGTGGGGAGTGATCACCACCTTGTAACCTGCACAATAAGAATTAAACTTGCCAGCGTTAGGGAACGAAACCCCTACTTTAAACGCAAGAGGTTCAATCTACATAAACTCAACTACCCCGACACTCAGACTGAACTGAAAGTAGCTATATCGAATGAAGAAGACTTAGGTCTAATTCTACAAGAACCAACAGAGACCAGATGGGACAAAACTGTGGAACACTTACTGAAGAAAAGTGAGGAGATACTTGGGCTTAAGGATAGCAGTAGGAAGCAATGGATATCAGATAGGACATGGGAACTCATTACTCAAAGAAGAAGACTAAAGAATACAATAAACAGCTGCACATCCAACCCCAAAGGATTAGAGGAACTGTCTAAGGAATACAGCGAAGCAAATAAAGCAGTAAAAATTAGTGCAAGGCAGGACAAACGTAACTGGTTCAACAATATGGCGAAACAAGCAGAAGATGCAGCCAAACATAACAACCTGAAAACGCTATACCAAATCTCAAAACAACTAGTAAATAAAGGTCAAGCGTCCAATGTCCAAACCCGCAGTAAGGAAGGCACCCTACTAACCACTACTGAAGACCAAATCCGCAGGTGGGAAGAATACTATGGTGACATTATCAGTAATGAGTCAGAAGAAACAAACCACATGTTCGAAGGAAATGGGGAACCTGAACTACTCAACATCAACACATCAGCGCCCACAGACAGAGAAATAGAGAAAGCAATCGAACATTTAAACTCAGGAAAAGCAGCTGGAATAGACAACCTACCATCAGACGTATTAAAAGTTGACAAAAACCTAATTGCGAATCTGCTACACCCCATCATCATGGCAAGCTGGAACAAAGAGACTGTCCCAGATACATGGAAAGAAGGAATCATAGTAAAAATTCCCAAAAAAGGAGACCTAAGCTACTGTGAAAATTGGAGAGGTATAACGCTTCTGAACGCTATTAATAAAATAATTGCTACAATACTGAACAACCGCATTTCTGAAAAGATAGAACCAACACTGAGAAATGAGCAAGCAGGCTTCAGATCAGGACGAGCGTGCATTGATCATTAAGGGTCCCGAGTGGTGTAGCTTGAACAAGCGTCCACGTTCGATCAGCAGAGTTAAGCAGCGCTGTCTCTGGTCAGAACTTGGATGGGAGTTCCACGGCTGCATCTCTCGGCGCCTCGTGGTACGGCTATCACGGAAAAAAGTTGGTCCCGGCGGTCATACAACATCATGACAGTCGTTAGTGGGGTTGGAAGTCCTCATAACCGCACAGCGACGCCTGTAATTGGCCTAACGGCTGTTGGCTGAGTGCAAATTAAATAAATAAATAAATAAATAAATATAAACACAGTCCGTATAATCATAGAGCAATCAATAGAGTGGAACTCGCCCCTGTATTTAATATTTATAGACTTCAAGCGCGCCTTCGATAGCCTTAACCAGAAAGCTATATGGAAAATCCTAATTCAAAAAGGCATCCCGCGGAAACTAATTAATATAATGAAAAGCCTGTACAACAACGCGACATGTAAAATACTACACAACGGCAGACTCAGTAATAACATCTCAGTAACAAACAGAGTGAAGCAAGGTTGCCCCCTATCCCCTCTGCTATTTAATATAGCACTAGACTGGGTGATGAAATCCGCTAATACAGAAAACAGGGGAATTCGGTGGACACTGCAGGAACGGCTTGAAGACCTCGAATATGCTGACGATATTTGCCTGCTGAGTCACAGACACGAAGATATGTCCGCAAAACTACAGCAACTGGTTACAGAAGCAGAACATGTAGGTCTCAAAATCAATATAGAGAAGACAAAGTCACTCCGAATCGGCACTCGAAACCGGAACAAATTCTATGTGAATAACTAAGAGATAGAGGAGGTAGACCAGTTCTGTTACCTAGGCTCGATCATAACCAAAAATGGAGGCACAGAGGAAGACGTTAAAACGCGTATCAGGAAAACAAGACAGGCTTTTGGAATGCTGAATAGAATATGGTCATCAACGGTTATAACCAGGCAGACCAAAATAAGACTTTTCAACACCAACGTCAAAACTGTGCTGTTGTATGGTTGTGAAACGTGGAAAACCACAACAGGCATCTCATCCGAACTACAAATTTTCATAAATCGGTGTCTTCGCAGGATTTGCCGCATTTTCTGGCCAGAGGTCATCTCCAACGAGCAACTGTGGAGGATCACAAACCAAAGAAAAATAACTAATGATATCCGCAAACGAAAATGGAGTTGGATCGGCCATGTTCTGCGACGAGACCAAAATGAGATCTCTAGGCGAGCACTGGAATGGAATCCCCAGGGAGCGAGAAATCAAGGCAGGACAAAATTAACATGGAAACGCACAGTCCTAAAAGAAATAAGAGACCACAACAAAACGTGGAACGAAATAAAAATAATAGCCCGAAATCGAGTTCGATGGCGACACTTTGTGGAGGCCCTATGCTCCAACTAGGAGCGGAAAGGAATATATATATGTGTTATCGTAGCACAATAAAATTTTCTGTAACGTCCCAGACGTCCCAGATGTCCCATATGTCCCATATGTCCCTAATGTCCCAGGCTTCTTAGATGTTCCATATGTCCCTAACGTCCCAGACGTCCTAAATGTCCCATATGTCCCTAACGTCCCAGACGTCCCAGCTGTCCCGTATGTCCTTACCGTCCCAGATGTCCCAGCCGTCCTAGATGTCCCATATGTCCCTAACGTCCCAGACGTCCTAGACGTCCCATATGTCCTTAACGTCCCAGACGTCCCAGATGTCTCATATGTCCCTAACGTCCCAGACGTCCCAGATGTCCCATATGTCCCATATGTCCCTAATGTCCCAAGCGTTTTAAGTGTTCCATATGTCCCTAACGTCCCAGACGTCCTAAATGTCCCATATGTCCCTAACGTCCCAGACGTCCCAGCTGTCCCGTATGTCCCTAACGTCCCAGACGTCCCAGACGTCTTAGATGTCCCATATGTCCCTAACGTCCCAGACGTCCCAGATGTCCCATATGTCCCTAACGGCCCAGACGTCCCAGATGTCCCATATGTCCCATATGTCCCATATGTCCCTAATATCCCAGACGTCCCAGATGTCCCATATGTCCCTAACGTCCCAGACGTCCCAGATGCCCCATATGTCCCTAACGTCCTTGACGTGTTAGATGTCCCATACGTCCTTAACGTCCCAGATGCCCCATATGTTCCATATGTCCTTGACGTGTTAGATGTCCCAGACGTCCTAGACGTCCCATGTGTCCTTAACGTCCCAGACGTCCCAGATGTCTCATATGTCCCTAACGTCCCAGACGTCCCAGGTGTCCCATATGTCCCATATGTCCCTAATGTCCCAAGCGTTTTAAGTGTTCCATATGTCCCTAACGTCCCAGACGTCCTAAATGTCCCATATGTCCCTAACGTCCCTGACGTCCCAGCTGTCCCGTATGTCCCTAACGTCCCAGAAGTCCCAGATGTCCCATATGTCCCAAACGTCCTAGACGTCCTAGATGTCCCATACGTCCTTAACGTCCCAGACGTCCCAGATGCCCCATATGTCCCTAACGTCCCAGACGTCCCAGATGTCCCATATGTCCCATATGTCTCTAATGTCCCAGGCGTCCCAGATGTCCCATATGTCCCATATGTCCCTAATGTCTCAGGCGTCCTAAATGTCCCATATGTTTTTAACGTCCCAGACGTCCCAGACGTCCCAGATGTCCCATATGTCCCTAACGTCGCAGACGTCCCCGGTGTCCCATATGTCCCATATGTCCCTAATGTCCCAGGCGTCCTAGATGCTCCATATGCTCCTAACGTCCCAGACGTCCCAAAAGTCCCATATGTCCTTAACGTCCCAAACGTCCCAGCTGTCCCGTATGTCCCTAACGTCCCAGATGTCCCAGACGTCCTAGATGTCCCATATGTAACTAACGTCCCAGACGTCCTAGACGTCCCAGATGTCTCATATGTCCCTAACGTCCCAGACGTCCCAGATGTCCAATATGTCCCATATGTCCCTAATGTCCCAAGCGTTTTAAGTGTTCCATATGTCCCTAACGTCCCAGACGTCCCAGACGTCCTAGATGTCCCATATGTCCCTAACGTCCCAGACGTCCCAGATGTCCCATATGTCCCTAACGGCCCAGAAGTCCCAGATGTCCCATATGTCCCATATGTCCCTAATATCCCAGACGTCTCAGATGTCCCATATGTCCCTAACGTCCCAGACGTCCCAGATGTCCCATATGTCCCTAACGTCCTACACGTGTTAGATGTCCCATACGTCCTTAACGTCCCAGACGTCCCAGATAACCCATATGTTCTATATGTCCTTAACGTCCCAGACGTCCCAGATGTCTCATATGTCCCTAACGCCCCAGACGTCCCAGATGTCCCATATGTCCCATATGTCCCCTAATGTCCCAGGCGTCCTAGATGTTCCATATGTCCCTAACGTCCCAGACGTCATAAATCTCCCATATATCTCTAACGTCCCAGACGTTGCAGCTGTCCCGTATGTCCCTAACGTCCCAGACGTCCTAAATTTCCCATATGTCCCTAACGTCCCAGACGTCCTAGATGTCCCATATGTCCTTAACGTCCCAGACGTCCCAGACGTCCTAGATGTCCCATATGTCCTTAACGTCCCAGACGTCCCAAATGTCCCATAAGTTCCTAACGTCCCAGACGTCCCAGATGTCCCATATGTCCCATATGTCCCTAATGTCCCAGGCGTCCTAGATGTTCCATATGTCCCTAACGTCCCAGACGTCCTAAATGTCCCATATGTCTATAACGTCCCAGACGTCCTAGACCCCAGACGTCCTTGACGTCCCATATGTCCTTAACGTCCCAGACGTACCAGATGTCCCATATGTCCCATATGTCCCTAATGTCCCAAGCGTTTTAAGTGTTCTCCATATGTCCCTAACGTCCCAGATGTCCTAAATGTCCCATATGTCCCTAACGTCCCAGACGTCCCAGACGTCCTAGATGTCCCTGATGTCCCTAACGTCCCAGACGTCCCAGATGTCCCATATGTCCCTAACGTCCCAGACGTCCCAGATGTCCTATATGTCCCATATGTCCCTATGTCCCAAACGTCCCAGATGTCCCATATGTCCCTAACGTCCCAGACGTCCCAGATGTCCCATATGTCCCCTAACGTCCTAGACGTCCTAGATGTCCCATACGTTTTTAAGGTCCCAGATGCCCCATATGTCCCTAACGTCCCAGACGTCCCAGATGTCCCATATGTCCCATATGTCGCTAATGTCCCAGGCGTCCCAGATGTCCCATATGTCCCATATGTCCCTAATGTCTCAGGCGTCCTAAATGTCCGATATGTTTTTAACGTCCCAGACGTCCCAGACGTCCTAGATGTCTCTTATGTCCCTAACGTCCCAGACGTCCCCGATGTCTCATATGTCCCATATGTCCCATATGTCCCTAATGTCCCAGGCGTCCTAGATGTTCCATATGTTCCTAACGTCCCAGACGTCCCAAAAGCCCCATATGTCCTTAACGTCCCAAACGTCCCAGCTGTCGCGTATGTCCCTAACGTCCCAGACGTCCCAGACGTCCTAGATGTCCCATATGTCCCTAACGTCCCAGATGTCCTAGATGTCCTATATGTCCCTAACGTCCCAGACGTCCCAGATGTCCCATATGTCCCATATGTCCCTAATGTCCCAGGCGTCCCAGACGTCTCAGACGGCCCAGACGTCCTAGATGTCCCATATGTCCCTAACGTCCCAGACGTCCAAGATGTCCCATATGTCCCTAATGTCCCAGGCGTCCCAGATGTCCCATATGTCCCATATGTACCATATGTCCCTAATGTCCCAGGCGTCCTAAATGTCCCATATGTCCTTAACGTCCCAGACGTCCCAGACGTCTTAGATGTAGCATATGTCCTTAACGTCCCAGACGTCGCAGATGTCTCATATGTCCCATATGTCCCTAATGTCCCAGGCGCCCTAAATGTCCCAAATGTCCTTAACGTCTTAGACGTCCCAGACGTCCTAAACGTCCCATATGTCCTTAACGTCCGAGACGTCCCAGATGCCCCATATGTCCCATATGTCCCTAATGTCCCAAGCGTCCTAGATGTTCCGTATGTCCCTAACTTCCAAGACGTCCTAAATGTTCCATATGTCCCTAACGTCCCAGACGTTCTGAATGTCCCATATGTCCCTAACGTCCCAGACGTCCCAACTGTCCCGTATGTGCCTAACGTCCTAGACGTCCCAGACGTCCTAGATGTCCCATATGTCTCTAACGTCCCAGATGTCCTAGATGTCCTATATGTCCCTAACGTCCCAGACGTCCCAAACGTCCCAGATGTCCCATATGTCTTATATGTCCCTAATGTCCCAAACGTCCCAGATGTCCCATATGTCCCTAATGTCCCAGGCGTCCTAAATATCCCATATTTCCTTAAAGTCCCAAACGTCCTAGATGTCCCATATGTCCCTAACGTCCCAGACGTCCCAAATGTCCCATATGTTTCATATGTCCCTAATGTCCTAGGCGTCCTAAATATCCCATATGTCCTTAACGTCCCAGACGTCCCAGACGTCTTAGATGTCCCATATGTCCTTAACGCCACAGACGTCCCAGATGTCCCATTAATCCCTAACGTCCCAGGCGTCCCATATGTCCCATATTTCCCTAATGTTCCAGGCGTCCCAGATGTCCCATATGTGCCATACGTCATTAATGTCCCAGGCGTCCTAAATGTCCCATATGTCCTTAACGTCCCAGACGTCCCAGACGTCCTAGATGTCCCATATGTCCTTAACGTCTCAGGGCGCCCAAGATGTCCCATATTTCAAATACGTCTCTAATGTCCCAGGCGTCCTAGATGTTCCATATGTCCCTAACGTCCCACACGTCATAAAAGTCCCATATGTCCCTAACGTCCCAGACGTCCCAGCTGTCCCGTATGTCCCTAACGTCCCAGTCGTCCTAAACGTCCTAGATGTCCCATATGTTCCTAACGTCCCAGACGTCCTAGATGTCCTATATTTACCTAACGTCCCAGACGTCCCAGACGTCCCAGATGTCCCATATGTCCCATATGTCCCATATGTCCCATATGTCCCTAATGTCCTAGGCGGCCCAGATGTCCCATATGTCCCTAATGTCCCAGGCGTCCTAAATGTCACATACGTCTTTAACTTCCCAGACGTCTAGATGTCCCATATGTCCTTAACGTCCCAGACGTCCCAGATGTCCCATATGTCCCTAACGTAATAGACGTCTTAGCTGTCCCGTATGTCCCTAACGTCCCAAACGTCCCAGACGTCTTAGATGTCCCATATGTCCCTAACGTCTCAGACGTCCCAGATGTCCCATATGTCCCATATGTCCCTAATGTCCCAGACGTCCCAGATGTCCCATATGTCCCATATGTCCCTAATGTCCCAGGCTTCTTAGATGTTCCATATGTCCCTAACGTCCCAGACGTCCTAAATGACCCATATGTCCCTAACGTCCCAGACGTCCCAGCTGTCCCGTATGTCCTTAACGTCCCAGATGTCCCAGCCGTCCTAGATATCCCATATGTCCCTAACGTCCCAGACGTCCTAGACGTCCCATATGTCCTTAACGTCCCAGACGTCCCAGATGTCTCTTATGTCACTAACGTCCCAGACGTCTCAGATGTCCCATATGTCCCTAATGTCCCAAGCGTTTTAAGTGTTCCATATGTCCCTAACGTCCCAGACGTCCTAAATGTCTCATATGTCCCTAACGTCCCAGACGTCCCAGCTGTCCCGTATGTCCCTAACGTCCCAGACGTCCCAGACGTCGTAGATGTCTCATATGTCCCTAACGTCCCAGACGTCCCAGATGTCCCATATGTCCATAACGGCCCAGACGTCCCAGATGTCCCATATGCCCATATGTCCCTAATATCCCAGACGTCCAGATGTCCCATATGTCCCTAACGTCCCAGACGTCCCAGATGCCCCATATGTCCCTAACGTCCTAGACGTGTTAGATGTCCCATACGTCCTTAACGTCCCAGATGCCCCATATGTTCCATACGTCCTTAACGTCCCAGACGTCCCACATGTCTCATATGTCCCTAACGTCCCAGACGTCCCAGATGTCCCATATGTCCCATATGTCCCTAATGTCCCAGGCGTCCTAGATGTTCCATATGTCATTAACGTCCCAGACGTCATAAATCTCCCATATATCCCTAACGTCCCAGACGTTCCAGCTGTCCTGTATGTCCCTAACGTCCCAGACGTCCTAAATTTCCCATATGTCCCTAACGTCCCAGACGTCCTAGATGTCCCATATGTCCTTAACGTCCCAGACGTCCCAAATGTCCCATATGTCCCTAACGTCCCAGACGTCCCAGATGTCACATATGTCGCATATGTCCCTAATGTCCCAGGCGTCCTAGATGTTCCATATGTCCCTAACGTCTCAGACGTCCTAAATGTCCCATATGTCCCTAACGTCCCAGACGTCCTAGACGTCCATATGTCCTTAACGTCCCAGACGTCCCAGATGTCTCATATGTCCCTAACGTCTCAGACGTCCCAGATGTCCATATGTCCCATATGTCCCTAATGTCCCAAGCGTTTTAAGTGTTCCATATGTCCCTAACGTTCCAGATGTCCTAAATGTCCCATGTCCCTAACGTCCCAGACGTCCCAGACGTCCTAGATGTCCCATAGGTCCCTAACGTCCCAGACGTCCCAGATGTCCCATATGTCCCTAACGTCCCAGACGTCCCAGATGTCCCATATGTCCCATATGTCTCTAATGTCCCAGACGTCCCAGATGTCCCATATGTCCCTAACGTCCCAGAAGTCCCAGATGTCCCATATGTCCCTAACGTCCTAGACGTCCTAGATGTCCCATACGTCCTTAACGTCCCAGACGTCCCAGATGCCCCATATGTCCCTAACGACCCAGACGTCCCAGATGTCTCATATGTCCCATATGTCCCTAATGTCCCAGGCGTCCCAGATGTCCCATATGTCCCATATGTCCCTAATGTCTCAGGCGTCCTAAATGTCCCATATGTTTTTAACGTCCCAGTCGTCCCAGCCGTCCTATATGTCCAATATGTCCTTAACGTCCCAGACGTCCCAGATGTCCCATATGTCCCTAACGTCCCAGACGTCCCCGATGTCCCATATGTCCCATATGTCCCTAATGTCCCAGGCGTCCTAGATGTTCCATATGTTAATAACGTCCCAGACGTCCCAAAAGTCCCATATGTCCTTAACGCACCAAACGTCCCAGCTGTCGCGTATGTCCCTAACGTCCCAGACGTCCCAGATGTCCCATATGTCCCATATGTCCCTAATGTCCCAGGCGTCCTAGATGTTCCATATGTCCCTAACGTCCCAGACGTCATAAATCTCCCATATATCCCTAACGTCCCAGACGTTCCAGCTGTCCCGTATGTCCCTAACGTCCCAGACGTCCTAAATTTCCCATATGTCCCTAACGTCCCAGACGTCCCAGATGTCCCATATGTCCCATATGTCCCTAATGTCCCAGGCGTCCTAGATGTTCCATATGTTCCTAACGTCCCAGACGTCCCAAAAGTCCCATATGTCCTTAACGTCCCAAACGTCCCAGCTGTCGCGTATGTCCCTAACGTCCCAGACGTCCCAGATGTCCCATATGTCCCATATGTCCCTAATGTCCCAGGCGTCCTAGATGTTCCATATGTTCCTAACGTCCCAGACGTCCCAAAAGCCCCATATGTCCTTAACGTCCCAAACGTTCCAGCTGTCGCGTATGTCCCTAACGTCCCAGACGTCCCAGACGTCCTAGATGTCCCATATGTCCCTAACGTCCCAGATGTCCTAGATGTCCTATATGTCCCTAACGTCCCAGACGTCCCAGATGTACCATATGTCCCATATGTCCCTAATGTCCCAGGCGTCCCAGACGTCTCAGACGTCCCAGACGTCCTAGATGTCCCATATGTCCCTAACGTCCCAGACGTCCAAGATGTCCCATATGTCCCTAATGTCCCAGGCGTCCCAGATGTCCCAGATGTCCCATATGTCCCATATGTCCCTAATGTCCAAGGCGTCCTAAATGTCCCATATGTCCTTAACGTCCCAGACGTCCCAGACGTTTTAGATGTAGCATATATCCTTAACGTCCCAGACGTCGCAGATGTCTCATATGTCCCATATGTCCCTAATGTCCCAGGAGCCCTAAATGTCCCAAATGTCCTTAACGTCTTAGACGTCCCAGACGTCCTAAACGTCCCATATGTCCTTAACGTCCGAGACGTCCCAGATGCCCCATATGTCCCTAACGTCCCAGACGTTCCAGATGTCCCATATGTCCCTAATGTCTCAAGCGTCCTAGATGTTCCGTATGTCCCTAACTTCCAAGACGTCCTAAATGTCCCATATGTCCTTAACGTCCTAGACGTCCCAGATGTCCCATATGTCCCTAACGTCCCAGACGTCCCAGCTGTTTCATATGTCCCATATGACCCTAATGTCCCTGGCGTCCTAAATGTTCCATATGTCCCTAACGTCCCAGACGTCCTGAATGTCCCATATGTCCCTAACGTCCCAGACGTCCCAACTCTCCCGTATGTCCCTAACGTCCTAGACGTCCCAGACGTCCTAGATGTCCCATATGTCTCTAACGTCCCAGATGTCCTAGATGTCCTATATGTCCCTAACGTCCCAGACGTCCCAGACGTCCCAGATGTCCCATATGTCTTATATGTCCCTAATGTCCCAAACGTCCTAGATGTCCCATATGTCCCATATGTCCCTAATGTCCCAGGCGTCCTAAAGGTCCCATATTTCCTTAACGTCCCAAACGTCCTAGATGTCCCATATGTCCCTAACGTCCCAGACGTCCCAGATGTCCCATATGTTCCATATGTCCCTAATGTCCTAGGCGTCCTAAATATCCCATATGTCCTTAACGTCCCAGACGTCCCAGACGTCCTAGATGTCCCATATGTCCTTAACGCCACAGACGTCCCAGATGTCCTATTAATCCCTAACGTCCCAGGCGTCCCATATGTCCCATATTTCCCTAATGCTCCAGGCGTCCCAGATGTCCCATATGTGCCATACGTCATTAATGTCCCAGGCGTCCTAAATGTCCCATATGTCCTTAACGTCCCAGACGTCCCAGACGTCCTAGATGTCCCATATGTCACATACGTCTCTAATGTCCCAGGCGTCCTAGATGTTCCATATGTCCCTAACGTCCCAGACTTCATAAAAGTCCCATATGTCCCTAACGTCCCAGATGTCCCAGCCGTCCTAGATGTCCCATATGTCCCTAACGTCCCAGACGTCCTAGACGTCCCATATGTCCTTAACGTCCCAGACGTCCCAGATGTCTCATATGTCCCTAATGTCGCTGGCGTCCTAAATGTTCCATATGTCCCTAACGTCCCAGACGTCCTGAATGTCCCATATGTCCCTAACGTCCCAGACGTCCCAACTGTCCCGTATGTCCCTAACGTCCTAGACGTCCCAGACGTCCTAGATGTCCCATATGTCTCTAACGTCCCAGATGTCCTAGATGTCCTATATGTCCCTAACGTCCCAGACGTCCCAGACGTCCCAGATGTCCCATATGTCTTATATGTCCCTAATGTCCCAAACGACCCAGATGTCCCATATGTCCCATATGTCCCTAATGTCCCAGGCGTCCTAAATGTCCCATATTTCCTTAACGTCCCAAACGTCCTAGATGTCCCATAAGTCCCTAACGTCCCAGACGTCCCAGATGTCCCATATGTTCCATATGTCCCTAATGTCCTAGGCGTCCTAAATATCCCATATGTCCTTAACGTCCCAGACGTCCCAGACGTCATAAATCTCCCATATATCCCTAACGTCCCAGACGTTCCAGCTGTCCTGTATGTCCCTAACGTCCCAGACGTCCTAAATTTCCCATATGTCCCTAACGTCTCAGACGTCCTAGATGTCCCATATGTCCTTAACGTCCCAGACGTCCCAGACGTCCTAGATGTCTCATATGTCCTTAACGTCCCAGACGTCCCAGATGTCCCATATGTCCCATATGTCCCTAATGTCCCAGGCGTCCTAGATGTTCCATATGTCCCTAACGTCCCAGACGTCCTAAATGTCCCATATGTCCCTAACGTCCCAGACGTCCCAGATGTCCCATATGTCCCTTATGTCCCTAATGTCGCTGGCGTCCTAAACGTTCCATATGTCCCTAACGTCCCAGACGTCCTGAATGTCCCATATGTCCCTAACGTCCCAGACGTCCCAACTGTCCCGTATGTCCCTAACGTCCTAGACGTCCCAGACGTCCTAGATGTCCCATATGTCTCTAACGTCCCAGATGTCCTAGATGTCCTATATGTCCCTAACGTCCCAGACGTCCCAGACGTCCCAGATGTCCCATATGTCTTATATGTCCCTAATGTCCCAAACGTCCCAGATGTCCCATATGTCCCATATGTCCCTAATGTCCCAGGCGTCCTAAATGTCCCATATTTCCTTAACGTCCCAAACGTCCTAGATGTCCCATATGTCCCTAACGTCCCAGACGTCCCAGATGTCCCATATGTTCCATATGTCCCTAATGTCCTAGGCGTCCTAAATATCCCATATGTCCTTAACGTCCCAGACGTCCCAGACGTCCTAGATGTCCCATATGTCCTTAACGCCACAGACGTCCCAGATGTCCTATTAATCCCTAACGTCCCAGGCGTCCCATATGTCCCATATTTCCCTAATGCTCCAGGCGTCCCAGATGTCCCATATGCGCCATACGTCATTAATGTCCCAGGCGTCCCTAAATTTCCCATATGTCCTTAACGTCCCAGACGTCCCAGACGTCCTAGATGTCCCATATGTCCTTAACGTCTCAGGCGCCCAAGATGTCCCATATGTCACATACGTCTCTAATGTCCCATGCGTCCTAGATGTTCCATATGTCCCTAACGTCCCAGTCGTCCTAAACGTCCTAGATGTCCCATATGTTTCCTAACGTCCCAGACGTCCCAGCTGTCCCGTATGTCCCTAACGTCCCAGTCGTCCTAAACGTCCTAGATGTCCCATATGTTCCTAACGTCCCAGACGTCCTAGATGTCCTATATTTACCTAACGTCCCAGACGTCCCAGACGTCCCAGATGTCCCATATGTCCCATATGTCCCTAATGTCCTAGGCGGCCCAGATGTCCCATATGTCCCATATGTCCCTAATCTCCCAGGCGTCCTAAATGTCCCATACGTCTTTAACTTTCCAGACGTCCCAGACGTCCTAGATGTCCCATATGTCCTTAACGTCCCAGACGTCCCAGATGTCCCCATATGTCCCTAACGTCCTAGACGTCTTAGCTGTCCCGTATGTCCTAACGTCCCAAACGTCCCAGGACGTCTTAGATGTCCCATATGTCCCTAACGTCCCAGACGTCACAGATGGACCCATATGTCCCCTAACGTCTCAGACGTCCCAGATGTCCCATATGTCCCATATGTCCCTAATGTCCCAGACGTCCCAGATGTTCCATATGTCCCATATGTCCCTAATGTCCCAGGCTTCTTAGATGTTACATATGTCCCTAACGTACCAGACGTCCAAAATGTCCCATATGTCCCTAACGTCCCAGACGTACCAGCTGTCCCGTATGTCCTTAACGTCCCAGATGTCCAGCCGTCCTAGATGTCCCATATGTCCCTAACGTCCCAGACGTCCTAGACGTCCCATATGTCCTTAAACGTCCCAGACGTCCCAGATGTCTCATATGTCCCTAACGTCCCAGACGTCTCAGATGTCCCATATGTCCCATATGTCCCTAATGTCCCAAGCGTTTTAAGTGTTCCATATGTCCCTAACGGCCCAGACGTCCCTAAATGTCCCATATGTCCCTAACGTCCCAGACGTCCCAGCTGTCCCGTATGTCCCTAACGTCCCAGACGTCCCAGACGTCGTAGATGTCTCATATGTCCCTAACGTCCCAGACGTCCCAGATGTCCCATATGTCCCTACCGGCCCAGACGTCCCAGATGTCCCATATGCTCATATGTCCCTAATATCCCAGACGTCCCAGATGTCCCATATGTCCCTAACGTCCCAGACGTCCCAGATGCCCCATATGTCCCTAACGTCCTAGACGTGTTAGATGTTTCATACGTCCTTAACGTCCCAGACGTCCCAGATGTCTCATATGTCCCTAACGTCCCAGACGTCCCAGATGTCCCATATGTCCCATATGTCCCTAATGGTCCCAGGCGTCCTAGATGTTCGATATGTCCCTAACGTCCCAGACGTCCTAAATGTCCCATATGTCCCTAACGTCCCAGACGTCCTAGACGTCCCATATGTCCTAAACGTCCCAGACGTCCCAGATGTCTCATATGTCCCTAACGTCCCAGACGTCCCAGATGTCCATATGTCCCACATGTCCCTAATGTCCCAAGCGTTTTAAGTGTTCCATATGTCCCTAACGTTCCAGATGTCCTAAATGTCCCATGTCCCTAACGTCCCAGACGTCCCAGACGTCCTAGATGTCCCATATGTCCCTAACGTCCCAGACTTCCCAGATGTCCCATATGTCCCTAACGTCCCAGACGTCCCAGATGTCCCATATGTTCCATATGTTCCATATGTCTCTAATGTCCCAGACGTCCCTGATGTCCCATATGTCCCTAACGTCCCAGAAGTCCCAGATGTCCCATATGTCCCTAACGTCCTAGACGTCCTAGATGTCCCCATACGTCCTTAACGTCCCAGACGTCCCAGATGTCTCATATGTCCCTAACGTCCCAGACGTCCCCAGATGTCCATATGTCCCACATGTCCCTAATGTCCCAAGCGTTTTAAGTGTTCCATATGTCCCTAACGTTCCAGATGTCCTAAATGTCCCATGTCTCTAACGTTTCAGACGTCCCCAGACGTCCTAGATGTCCCATATGTCCCTAACGTCCCAGACGTCCCAGATGTCCCATATGTCCCTAACGTCCCAGACGTCCCAGATGTCCCATATGTCCCATATGTCTCTAATGTCCCAGACGTCCCAGATGTCCCATATGTCCCTAACGTCCCAGGCGTCCCAGATGTCCCATATGTCCCTAACGTCCTAGACGTCCTAGATGTCCCATACGTCCTTAACGTCCCAGACGTCCCAGATGCCCCATATGTCCCTAACGTCCCAGACGTCCCAGATGTCCCATATGTCCCATATGTCCCTAATGTCCCAGGCGTCCCAGATGTCCCATATGTCCCATATGTCCCTAATGTCTCAGGCGTCCTAAATGTCCCATATGTTTTTAACGTCCCAGACGTCCCAGCCGTCCTATATGTCCAATATGTCCTTAACGTCCCAGACGTTCCAGATGTCCCATATGTCCCTAACGTCCCAGACGTCCCCCGATGTCCCATATGTCCCATATGTCCCTAATGTTCCAGGCGTCCTAGATGTTCCATATGTTCCTAACGTCCCAGACGTCCCAAAAGCCCCATATGCCCTTAACGTCCCAAACGTCCCAGCTGTCCCGTATGTCCCTAACGTCCCCAGATGTCCCAGACGTCCTAGATGTCCCATATGTAACTAACGTCCCAGACGTCCTAGACGTCCCATATGTCCTTAACGTCCCAGACGTCCCAGATGTCTCATATGTCCTAACGTCCCAGACGTCCAGATGTCCAATATGTCCCATATGTCCCATATGTCCCTAATGTCCCAAGCGTTTTAAGTGTTCCATATGTCCCTAACGTCCCAGACGTCCTAAATGTCCCATATGTCCCTAACGTCCCAGACGTCCCAGCTGTCCCGTATGTGTCTAACGTCCAGACGTCCCAGACGTCCTAGATGTCCCATATGTCCCTAACGTCCCAGACGTCCCAGATGTCCCATATGTCCCTAACGGCCCAGAAGTCCCATATGTCCCTAATATCCCAGACGTCTCAGATGTCCCATATGTCCCTAACGTCCCAGACGTCCCAGATGTCCCATATGTCCCTAACGTCCTACACGTGTTAGATGTCCCATACGTCCTTAACGTCCCCAGACGTCCCAGATACCCCATATGTTCCATATGTCCTTAACGTCCCAGACGTCCCAGATGTCTCATATGTCCCTAACGTCCAAGACGTCCCAGATGTCCCATATGTCCCATATGTCCCCTAATGTCCCAGGCGTCCTAGATGTTCCATATGTCCCTAACGTCCCAGACGTCCCAGACGTCGTAGATGTCTCATATGTCCCTAACGTCCCAGAAGTCCCAGATGTCCCATATGTCCCTAACGGCCCAGACGTCCCAGATGTCCCATATGCCCATATGCCCATATGTCCCTAAGATCCCAGACGTCCCAGATGTCCCATATGTCCCTAACGTCCCAGACGTCCAGATGCCCCATATGTCCCCTAACGTCCTAGACGTGTTAGATGTCCATACGTCCTTAACGTCCCAGATGCCCCCATATGTTCCATATGTCCTTAACGTCCCAGACGTCCCAGATGTCCCATATGTCCCATATGTCCCTAATGTCCCAGGCGTCCTAGATGTTCCATATGTCCTTAACGTCCCAGACGTCATAAATCTCCCGTATATCCCTAACGTCCCAGACGTTCCAGCTGTCCTGTATGTCCCTAACGTCCCAGACGTCCTAAATTTTCCATATGTCGCTAACGTACCAGACGTCCTAGATGTCCCATATGTCCTTAACGTCCCAGACGTCCCAGACGTCCTAGATGTCCCATATGTCCTTAACGTCCCAGACGTCCCAAATGTCCCATATGTCCCTAACATCCCAGACGTCCCAGATGTCCCATATGTCCCATATGTCCTTAATGTCCCAGGCGTCCTAGATGTTCCATGTGTCCCTAACGTCCCAGACGTCCTAAATGTCCCATATGTCCCTAACGTCCCAGACGTCCTAGACGTCCCATATGTCCTTAACGTCCCAGACGTCCCAGATGTCTCATATGTCCCTAACGTCCCAGACGTCCCAGATGTCCATATGTCCCATATGTCCCTAATGTCCCAAGCGTTTTAAGTGTTCCATATATCCCTAACGTTCCAGATGTCCTAAATGTCCCATGTCCCTAACGTTCCCAGACGTCCCAGACGTCCTAGATGTCCCATATGTTTCTAACGTCCCAGACGTCCCAGATGTCCCATATGTCCCTAACGTCCCAGACGTCCCAGATGTCCCATGTGTCCCATATGTCTCTAATGTCCCAGACGTGTCTGATGTCCCATATGTCCCTAACGTCCCAGAAGTCCCAGATGTCCCATATGTCCCTAACGTCCTAGCCGTCCTAGATGTTCCATACGTCCTTAACGTCCCAGACGTCCCAGATGCCCCATATGTCCCTAACGTCCCAGACGTCCCAGATGTCCCATATGTCCCATATGTCCCTAATGTCCCAGGCGTCCCAGATGTCCCATATGTCCCTAATGTCCTCAGGCGTCCTAAATGTCCCATATGTTTTTAACGTCCCAGACGTCCCAGCCGTCCTATATGTCTAATATGTCCTTAACGTCCCAGACGTCCCAGATGTCCCATATGTCCCTAACGTCCCCAGACGTCCCCGATGTCCCATATGTCCCATATGTCACTAATGTTCCAGGCGTCCTAGATGTTCCATATGTTCCTAACGTATCAGACGTCCCAAAAGTCCCATATGTCCTTAACGTCCCAAACGTCCCAGCTGTCCCGTATGTCCCTAACGTCCCAGATGTCCCAGACGTCCTAGATGTCCCATATGTAACTAACGTCCCAGACGTCCTAGACGTCCCAGATGTCTCATATGTCCCTAACGTCCCAGACGTCCCAGATGTCCAATATGTCCCATATGTAGCTAATGTCCCAAGCGTTTTAAGTGTTCCATATTGTCCTAACGTCCCACACGTCCTAAATGTCCCATATGTCCCTAACGTCCCAGACGTCCCAGTTGTCCCGTATGTCCCTAACGTCCCAGACGTCCCAGACGTCCTAGATGTCCATATGTCCCTAACGTCCCAGACGTCCCAGATGTCCCATATGTCCCCTAACGTCCTACACGTGTTAGATGTCCCATACGTCCTTAACGTCCCAGACCTCCCAGATGCCCCATATGTTCCATATGTCCTTAACGTCCCAGACGTCCCAGATGTCCCATAGTCCCCATATGTCCCTAATGTTCCAGGCGTCCCTAGATGTTCCATATGTTCCTAACGTATCAGACGTCCCAAAAGTCCATATGTCCTTAACGTCCCAAACGTCCCAGCTGTCCCGTATGTCCCTAACGTCCCAGATGTCCCAGACGTCTTAGATGTCCCATATGTAACTAACGTCCCAGACGTCCTAGACGTCCCAGATGTCTCATATGTCCCTAACGTCCCAGACGTCCCAGATGTCCAATATGTCCCATATGTAGCTAATGTCCCAAGCGTTTTAAGTGTTCCATATGTCCCTAACGTCCCAGACGTCCTAAATGTCCCATATGTCCCTAACGTCCCAGACGTCCCAGTTGTCCCGTATGTCCCTAACGTCCCAGACGTCCCAGACGTCCTAGATGTCCCATATGTCCCTAACGTCCCAGACGTCCCCAGATGTCCCATATGTCCCTAACGTCCTACACGTGTTAGATGTCCCATACGTCCTTAACGTCCTAGACGTCCCAGATGCCCCATATGTTCCATATGTCCTTAACGTCCCAGACGTCCCAGATGTCTCATATGTCCCTAACGTCCCAGACGTTCCAGATGTCCCATATGTCCCATATGTCCCCTAATGTCCCAGGCGTCCTAGATGTTCCATATGTCCCTAACGTCCAGTCGTCATAAATCTCCCATATATACCTAACGTCCCAGACGTTCCAGCTGTCCCGTATGTCCCTAACGTCCCAGACGTCCTAAATTTCCCATATGTCCCTAACGTCCCAGACGTCCTAGATGTCCCATATGTCCTTAACGTCCCAGACGTCCCAGACGTCCTAGATGTCCCATATGTCCTTAACGTCCCACACGTCCCAAATGTCCCATATGTCCCTAACGTCCCAGACGTCCCAGATGTCCCATATGTCCCATATGTCCCTAACGTCCCAGGCGTCCTAGATGTTCCATATGTCCCTAACGTCCAGACGTCCTAAATGTCCCATATGTCCCTAACGTCCCAGACGTCCTAGACGTCCCATATGTCCTTAACGTCCCAGACGTACCAGATGTCTCATATGACCCTAACGTCCCAGACGTACCAGATGTCCCATATGACCCATATGTCCCTAATGTCCCAAACGTTTTAAGTGTCCCATATGTCCCCTAACGTCCCTGATGTCCTAAATGTCCCATATGTCCCTAACGTCCCAGACGTCCCAGACGTCCTAGATGTCCCTGATGTTCCTAACGTCCCAGACGTCCCATATGTCCCATATGTCCCTAACGTCCCAGACGTCCCAGATGTCCCATATGTCCCATATGTCCCTAATGTCCCAGACGTCCCAGATGTCCCATATGTCCCTAACGTCCCAGACGTCCCAGATGTCCCATATGACCCTAACGTCCTAGACGTCCTAGATGTCCCATACGTTTTTAACGTCCCAGATGCCCCATATGTCCCTAACGTCCCAGACGTCCCAGATGTCCCATATGTCCCATATGTCGCTAATGTCCCAGGCATCCCAGATGTCCCATATGTCCCATATGTCCCTAATGTCCCAGACGTCCCAGATGTCCCATACGTCCTTAACGTCCCAGACGTCCCAGATACCCCATATGTCCCTAACGTCCCAGACGTCCCAGATGTCCCATATGTCCCATATGTCCCTAATGTCCCAGGCGCCCCAGATGTCCCATATGTCCCATATGTCCCTAATGTCTCAGGCGTCCTAATTGTCCCATATGTTTTTAACGTCCCAGACGTCCCAGCCGTCCTATATGTCCAATATGTCCTTAACGTCCCAGACGTCCCAGATGTCCCATATGTCCCTAACGTCCCAGACGTCCCCGATGTCCCATATGTCCCATATGTCCATAATGTCCCAGGCGTCCTAGATGTTCCATATGTTCCTAACGTCCCAGACGTCCCAAAAGTCCCATATGTCCTTAACGTCCCAAACGTCCCAGCTGTCCCGTATGTCCCTAACGTCCCAGATGTCCCAGACGTCCTAGATGTCCCATATGTAACTAACGTCCCAGACGTCCTAGACGTCCCATATGTCCTTAACGTCCCAGACGTCCCAGATGTCTCATATGTCCCTAACGTCCCAGACGTCCCAGATGTCCAATATGTCCCATATGTCCCATATGTCCCTAATGTCCCAAGCGTTTTAAGTGTTCCATATGTCCCTAACGTCCCAGACGTCCTAAATGTCCCATATGTCCCTAACGTCCCAGACGTCCCAGCTGTCCCGTATGTGTCTAACGTCCCAGACGTCCCAGACGTCCTAGATGTCCCATATGTCCCTAACGTCCCAGACGTCCCAGATGTCCCCATATGTCCCTAACGGCCCAGAAGTCCCAGATGTCCCATATGTCCCATATGTCCCTAATATCCCAGACGTCTCAGATGTCCCATATGTCCCTAACGTCCCAGACGTCCCAGATGTCCCATATGTCCCTAACGTCCTACACGTGTTAGATGTCCCATACGTCCTTAACGTCCCAGACGTCCCAGATACCCCATATGTTCCATATGTCCTTAACGTCCCAGACGTCCCAGATGTCTCATATGTCCCTAACGTCCAAGACGTCCCAGATGTCCCATATGTCCCATATGTCCCCTAATGTCCCAGGCGTCCTAGATGTTCCATATGTCCCTAACGTCCCAGACGTCCCAGACGTCGTAGATGTCTCATATGTCCCTAACGTCCCAGAAGTCCCAGATGTCCCATATGTCCCTAACGGCCCAGACGTCCCAGATGTCCCATATGCCCATATGCCCATATGTCCCTAAGATCCCAGACGTCCCAGATGTCCCATATGTCCCTAACGTCCCAGACGTCCCAGATGCCCCATATGTCCCTAACGTCCTAGACGTGTTAGATGTCCCATACGTCCTTAACGTCCCAGATGCCCCATATGTTCCATATGTCCTTAACGTCCCAGACGTCCCAGATGTCGCATATGTCCCTAACGTCCCAGACGTCCCAGATGTCCCATATGTCCCATATGTCCCTAATGTCCCAGGCGTCCTAGATGTTCCATATGTCCCTAACGTCCCAGACGTCATAAATCTCCCGTATATCCCTAACGTCCCAGACGTTCCAGCTGTCCTGTATGTCCCTAACGTCCAGACGTCCTAAATTTTCCATATGTCCCTAACGTACCAGACGTCCTAGATGTCCCATATGTCCTTAACGTCCCAGACGTCCCAGACGTCCTAGATGTCCCATATGTCCTTAACGTCCCAGACGTCCCAAATGTCCCATATGTCCCTAACATCCCAGACGTCCCAGATGTCCCATATGTCCCATATGTCCTTAATGTCCCAGGCGTCCTAGATGTTCCATGTGTCCCTAACGTCCCAGACGTCCTAAATGTCCCATATGTCCCTAACGTCCCAGACGTCCTAGACGTCCCATATGTCCTTAACGTCCCAGACGTCCCAGATGTCTCATATGTCCCTAACGTCCCAGACGTCCCAGATGTCCATATGTCCCATATGTCCCTAATGTCCCAAGCGTTTTAAGTGTTCCATATATCCCTAACGTTCCAGATGTCCTAAATGTCCCATGTCCCTAACGTTCCAGACGTCCCAGACGTCCTAGATGTCCCATATGTTTCTAACGTCCCAGACGTCCCAGATGTCCCATATGTCCCTAACGTCCCAGACGTCCCAGATGTCCCATATGTCCCATATGTCTCTAATGTCCCAGACGTCTCTGATGTCCCATATGTCCCTAACGTCCCAGAAGTCCCAGATGTCCCATATGTCCCTAACGTCCTAGCCGTCCTAGATGTCCCATACGTCCTTAACGTCCCAGACGTCCCAGATGCCCCATATGTCCCTAACGTCCCAGACGTCCCAGATGTCCCATATGTCCCATATGTCCCTAATGTCCCAGGCGTCCCAGATGTCCCATATGTCCCATATGTCCCTAACGTCCCAGACGTCATAAATCTCCCGTATATCCCTAACGTCCCAGACGTTCCAGCTGTCCTGTATGTCCCTAACGTCCCAGACGTCCTAAATTTTCCATATGTCCCTAACGTACCAGACGTCCTAGATGTCCCATATGTCCTTAACGTCCCAGACGTCCCAGACGTCCTAGATGTCCCATATGTCCTTAACGTCCCAGACGTCCCAAATGTCCCATATGTCCCTAACATCCCAGACGTCCCAGATGTCCCATATGTCCCATATGTCCTTAATGTCCCAGGCGTCCTAGATGTTCCATGTGTCCCTAACGTCCCAGACGTCCTAAATGTCCCATATGTCCCTAACGTCCCAGACGTCCTAGACGTCCCATATGTCCTTAACGTCCCAGACGTCCCAGATGTCTCATATGTCCCCTAACGTCCCAGACGTCCCAGATGTCCATATGTCCCATATGTCCCTAATGTCCCAAGCGTTTTAAGTGTTCCATATATCCCTAACGTTCCAGATGTCCTAAATGTCCCATGTCCCTAACGTTCCAGACGTCCCAGACGTCCTAGATGTCCCATATGTTTCTAACGTCCCAGACGTCCCAGATGTCCCATATGTCCCTAACGTCCCAGACGTCCCAGATGTCCCATATGTCCCATTATGTCTCTAATGTCCCAGACGTCTCTGATGTCCCATATGTCCCTAACGTCCCAGAAGTCCCAGATGTCCCATATGTCCCTAACGTCCTAGCCGTCCTAGATGTCCCATACGTCCTTAACGTCCCAGACGTCCCCAGATGCCCCATATGTCCCTAACGTCCCAGACGTCCCAGATGTCCCATATGTCCCATATGTCCCTAATGTCCCAGGCGTCCCAGATGTCCCATATGTCCCATATGTCCCTAATGTCTCAGGCGTCCTAAATGTCCCATATGTTTTTAACGTCCCAAACGTCCCAGCTGTCCCGTATGTCCCTAACGTCCCAGATGTCCCAGACGTCCTAGATGTCCCATATGTAACTAACGTCCCAGACGTCCTAGACGTCCCAGATGTCTCATATGTCCCTAACGTCCCAGACGTCCCAGATGTCCAATATGTCCCATATGTAGCTAATGTCCCAAGCGTTTTAAGTGTTCCATATTGTCCTAACGTCCCACACGTCCTAAATGTCCCATATGTCCCTAACGTCCCAGACGTCCCAGTTGTCCCGTATGTCCCTAACGTCCCAGACGTCCCAGACGTCCTAGATGTCCCATATGTCCCTAACGTCCCAGACGTCCCAGATGTCCCATATGTCCCTAACGTCCTACACGTGTTAGATGTCCCATACGTCCTTAACGTCCCAGACGTCCCAGATGCCCCATATGTCCTTAACGTCCCAGACGTCCCAGATGTCCCAGATGTCCCATATGTCCCATATGTCCCTAATGTTCCAGGCGTCCTAGATGTTCCATATGTTCCTAACGTATCAGACGTCCCAAAAGTCCCATATGTCCTTAACGTCCCAAACGTCCCAGCTGTCCCGTATGTCCCTAACGTCCCAGATGTCCCAGACGTCTTAGATGTCCCATATGTAACTAACGTCCCAGACGTCCTAGACGTCCCAGATGTCTCATATGTCCCTAACGTCCCAGACGTCCCAGATGTCCAATATGTCCCATATGTAGCTAATGTCCCAAGCGTTTTAAGTGTTCCATATGTCCCTAACGTCCCAGACGTCCTAAATGTCCCATATGTCCCTAACGTCCCAGACGTCCCAGTTGTCCCGTATGTCCCTAACGTCCCAGACGTCCCAGACGTCCTAGATGTCCCATATGTCCCTAACGTCCCAGACGTCCCAGATGTCCCATATGTCCCTAACGTCCTACACGTGTTAGATGTCCCATACGTCCTTAACGTCCCAGACGTCCCAGATGCCCCATATGTTCCATATGTCCTTAACGTCCCAGACGTCCCAGATGTCTCATATGTCCCTAACGTCCCAGACGTTCCAGATGTCCCATATGTCCCATATGTCCCCTAATGTCCCAGGCGTCCTAGATGTTCCATATGTCCCTAACGTCCAGTCGTCATAAATCTCCCATATATACCTAACGTCCCAGACGTTCCAGCTGTCCCGTATGTCCCTAACGTCCCAGACGTCCTAAATTTCCCATATGTCCCTAACGTCCCAGACGTCCTAGATGTCCCATATGTCCTTAACGTCCCAGACGTCCCAGACGTCCTAGATGTCCCATATGTCCTTAACGTCCCACACGTCCCAAATGTCCCATATGTCCCTAACGTCCCAGACGTCCCAGATGTCCCATATGTCCCATATGTCCCTAATGTCCCAGGCGTCCTAGATGTTCCATATGTCCCTAACGTCCCAGACGTCCTAAATGTCCCATATGTCCCTAACGTCCCAGACGTCCTAGACGTCCCATATGTCCTTAACGTCCCAGACGTACCAGATGTCTCATATGACCCTAACGTCCCAGACGTACCAGATGTCCCATATGTCCCATATGTCCCTAATGTCCCAAACGTTTTAAGTGTCCCATATGTCCCTAACGTCCCTGATGTCCTAAATGTCCCATATGTCCCTAACGTCCCAGACGTCCCAGACGTCCTAGATGTCCCTGATGTCCCTAACGTCCCAGACGTCCCATATGTCCCATATGTCCCTAACGTCCCAGACGTCCCAGATGTCCCATATGTCCCATATGTCCCTAATGTCCCAGACGTCCCAGATGTCCCATATGTCCCTAACGTCCCAGACGTCCCAGATGTCCCATATGACCCTAACGTCCTAGACGTCCTAGATGTCCCATACGTTTTTAACGTCCCAGATGCCCCATATGTCCCTAACGTCCCAGACGTCCCAGATGTCCCATATGTCCCATATGTCGCTAATGTCCCAGGCATCCCAGATGTCCCATATGTCCCATATGTCCCTAATGTCTCAGGCGTCCTAAATGTCCCATATGTTTTTAACGTCCCAGACGTCCCAGACGTCCTAGATGTCTCATATGTCCCTAACGTCCCAGACGTCCCCGATGTCCCATATGTCCCATATGTCCCTAATGTCCCAGGCGTCCTAGATGTTCCATATGTTCCTAACGTCCCAGACGTCCCAAAAGCCCCATATGTCCTTAACGTCCCAAACGTCCCAGCTGTCCTGTATGTCCCTAACGTCCCAGACGTCCCAGACGTCCTAGATGTCCCATATGTCCCTAACGTCGCAGATGTCCTAGATGTCCTATATGTTCCTAACGTCCCAGACGTCCCAGATGTCCCATATGTCCCATATGTCCCTAATGTCCCAGGCGTCCCAGACGTCTCAGACGTCCCAGACGTCCTAGATGTCCCATATGTCCCTAACGTCCCAGACGTCCAAGATGTCCCATATGTCCCTAATGTCCCAGGCGTCCCAGATGTCCCATATGTCCCATATGTCCCATATGTCCCTAATGTACCAGGCGTCCTAAATGTCCCATATGTCCTTAACGTCCCAGACGTCCCAGACGTCTTAAATGTAGCATATGTCCTTAACGTCCCAGACGTCGCAGATGTCTCATATGTCCCATATGTCCCTAATGTCCCAGGCGCCCTAAATGTCCCAAATGTCCTTAACGTCCCAGACGTCCCAGACGTCTTAGACGTCCCATATGTCCTTAACGTCCGAGACGTCCCAGATGCCCCATATGTCCCTAACGTCCCAGACGTTCCAGATGTCCCATATGTCCCATATGTCCCTAATGTCCCAAGCGTCCTAGATGTTCCGTATGTCCCTAACTTCCAAGGCGTCCTAAATGTCCCATATGTCCTTAACGTCCTAGACGTCCCAGATGTCCCATATGTCCCTAACGTCCCAGACGTCCCAGCTGTTCCATATGTCCCATATGTCCCTAATGTCCCTATCGTCCTAAATGTTCCATATGTCCCTAACGTCCCAGACGTCTTGAATGTCCCATATGTCCCTAACGTCCCAGACGTCCCAACTGTCCCGTATGTCCCTAACGTCCTAGACGTCCCAGACGTCCTAGATGTCCCATATGTCTCTAACGTCCCAGATGTCCTAGATGTCCTATATGTCCCTAACGTCCCAGACGTCCCAGACGTCCCAGATGTCCCATATGTCTTATATGTCCCTAATGTCCCAAACGTCCCAGATGTCCCATATGTCCCATATGTCCCTAATGTCCCAGGCGTCCTAAATGTCCCATATTTCCTTAACCTCCCAAACGTCCTAGATGTCCCATATGTCCCTAACGTCCCAGATGTCCCAGATGTCCCATATGTTCCATATGTCCCTAATGTCCTAGGCGTCCTAAATATCCCATATGTCCTTAACGTCCCAGACGTCCCAGATGTCCCATTAATCCCTAACGTCCCAGGCGTCCCATATGTCCCATATTTCCCTAATGTTCCAGGCGTCCCAGATGTCCCATATGTGCCATACGTCATTAATGTCCCAGGCGTCCTAAATGTCCCATATGTCCTTAACGTCCCAGACGTCCCAGACGTCCTAGATGTCCCATATGTCCTTAACGTCTCAGGCGCCCCAGATGTCCCATATGTCACATACGTCTCTAATGTCCCAGGCGTCCTAGATGTTCCATATGTCCCTAACGTCCCAGACGTCATAAAAGTCCCATATGTCCCTAACGTCCCAGACGTCCCAGCTGTCCCGTATGTCCCTAACGTCCCAGTCGTCCTAGACGTCCTAGATGTCCCATATGTTCCTAACGTCCCAGACGTCCTAGATGTCCTATATTTACCTAACGTCCCAGACGTCCCAGACGTCCCAGATGTCCCATATGTCCCATATGTCCCTAATGTCCTAGGCGGCCCAGATGTCCCATATGTCCCATATGTCCCTAATGTCCCAGGCGTCCCATACGTCTTTAACTTCCCAGACGTCCCAGACGTCTAGATGTCCCATATGTCCTTAACGTCCCAGACGTCCCAGATGTCCCATATGTCCCTAACGTCCTAGACGTCTTAGCTGTCCCGTATGTCCCTAACGTCCCAAACGTCCCAGACGTCTTAGATGTCCCATATGTCCCTAACGTCCCAGACGTCCCAGATGACCCATATGTCCCTAACGTCTCAGACGTCCCAGATGTCCCAAATGTCCCATATGTCCCTAATGTCCCAGACGTCCCAGATGTCCCATATGTCCTTAACGTCCGAGACGTCCCAGATGTCCCATATGTCCCTATTGTCCTTGACGTCCTAGATGTCCCATACGTCCTTAACGTCCCAGACCTCCCAGATGCCCCATATGTCCCTAACGTCCCAGACGTACCAGATGTCCCATATGTCCCATATGTCCCTAATGTCCCAGGCGTCCCAGATGTCCCATATGTCCCATATGTCCTTAACGTCCCAGACGTCCCAGATGTCCTATATGTTCCTAAAGTCCCAGACGTCCCAGATGTCCCATATGTCCCTAATGTCCCAGGCGTCCTAGATGTTCCATATGTCCCTAACGTCCCAGACATCCCAAATGTCCCATATGTCCCATATGTCCCTAATGTCCCAGGCGTCCTAGATGTCCTATATGTCCTTAACGTCCCAGGCGTCCCAGGAGTCCTAGACATCCCATATGTCCTTAACGTCCCAGACGTCCCAGATGTCCCATATGTCTCATATGTCCCTAATGTCCCAGGCGTCCTAAATGTCTCATACGTCCTTAACGTCCCAGACGTCCCAGACGTCCTAGATATCTCATATGTCCTTAACGTCCCAGACGTCCCAGATGTCCCATATGTCTCATATGTCCCTAATGTCCCAGGCGTCCTAAATGTCTCATACGTCCTTAACGTCCCAGGCGTCCCAGGAGTCCTAGACATCCCATATGTCCTTAACGTCCCAGACGTCCCAGATGTCCCATATGTCTCATATGTCCCTAATGTCCCAGGCGTCCTAAATGTCTCATACGTCCTTAACGTCCCAGACGTCCCAGAGGTCCTAGATATCTCACATGTCCTTAACGTCCCAGACGTCCCAGATGTTCCACATGTCCCTAACGTCTCAGACGTCTCAGATGTCCCATATGTCCCATATGTCCCTAATGTCCCAGGCGTCCCAGATGTACAATATGTCCCATATGTCCCTAATGTCTCAGGCGTCCTAAATGTTTCATATGTCCTTAACGTCCCAGATGTCCCAGACGTCCTAGATGTCCCATATGTCCTTAACTTCCCAGACGTCCCAGATGTCCCATATGTCGCTAACGTCCCAGACGTCCCAGATGACCCATATGTCCCATATGTCCCTAATGTCCCAAGCGTCCTGGATGTTTCATATGTCCCTAACGTCCCAGTCGTCCTAAATTTCCCATATGTCCCTAACGTCCCAGACGTCCCAGCTGGCCCGTATGTTCCTAACGTCCCAGACGTCCCAGACGTCCTAGATGTCCCATATGTCCCTAACGTGCCAGACGTCCTAGATGTCCTATATGTCCCTAACGTCCCAGATGTCATAAATCTCCCATATATCCCTAACGTCCCAGACGTTCCAGCTGTCCTGTATGTCCCTAACGTCCCAGACGTCCTAAATTTCCCATATGTCCCTAACATCTCAGACGTCCTAGATGTCCCATATGTCCTTAACGTCCCAGACGTCCCAGACGTCCTAGATGTCCAATATGTCCTTAACGTCCCAGACGTCCCAGATGTCCCATATGTCCCTAACGTCCCAGACGTCCCAGATGTCCCATATGTCCCATATGTCCCTAATGTCCCAGGCGTCCTAGATGTTCCATATGTCCCTAACGTCCCAGACGTCCTAAATGCCCCATATGTCCCTAACGTCCCAGACGTCCTAGACGTCCCATATGTCCTAAACGTCCCAGACGTCCCAGATGTCTCATATGTCCCTAACGTCCCAGACGTCCCAGATATCCATATGTCCCACATGTCCCTAATGTCCCAAGCGTTTTAAGTGTTCCATATGTCCCTAACGTTCCAGATGTCCTAAATGTCCCATGTCCCTAACGTCCCAGACGTCCCAGACGTCCTAGATATCCCATATGTTCCTAACGTCCCAGACGTCCCAGATGTCCCATATGTCCCTAACGTCCCAGACGTCCCAGATGTCCCATATGTTCCATATGTCTCTAATGTCCCAGACGTCCCTGATGTCCCATATGTCCCTAACGTCCCAGAAGTCCCAGATGTCCCATATGTCCCTAACGTCCTAGACGTCCTAGATGTCCCATACGTCCTTAACGTCCCAGACGTCCCAGATGCCCCATATGTCCCTAACGTCCCAGACGTCCAGATGTCCCATATGTCCCATATGTCCCTAATGTCCCAGGCGCCCCAGATGTCCCATATGTCCCATATGTCCCTAACGTCCCAGAAGTCCCAGATGTCCCATATGTCCCTAACTTCCTAGACGTCCTATATGTCCAATATGTCCTTAACGTCTCAGACGTCCCATATGTCCCTAATGTCCCAGGCGTCCTAGATGTTCCATATGTTCCTAACGTCCTAGACGTCCCAAAAGTCCCATATGTCCTTAACGTCCCAAACGTCCCAGCTGTCCCGTATGTCCCTAACGTCCCAGATGTCCCAGACGTCCTAAATGTGCCATATGTAACTAACGTCCCAGACGTCCTAGACGTCCCATATGTCCTTAACGTCCCAGACGTCCCAGATGTCTCATATGTCCCTAACGTCCCAGACGTCCCAGATGTCCAATATGTCCCATATGTCCCTAATGTCCCAAGCGTTTTAAGTGTTCCATATGTCCCTAACGTCCCAGACGTCCTAAATGTCCCATATGTCCCTAACGTTCCAGACGTCCCAGCTGTTCAATATTTCCCTAACGTCCCAGACGTCCCAGACGTCCTAGATGTCCCATATGTCCCTAACGTCCCAGACGTCCCAGATGTCCCATATGTCCCTAAAGGCCCAGAAGTCCCAGATGTCCCATATGTCCCATATGTCCCTAATATCCCAGACGTCTCAGATGTCCCATATGTCCCTAACGTTCCAGACGTCCCAGATGTCCCATATGTCCCTAACGTCCTACACGTGTTAGATGTCCCATACGTCCTTAACGTCCCAGACGTCCCAGATGCCCCATATGTTCCATATGTCCTTAACGTCCCAGACGTCCCAGATGTCTCATATGTCCCTAACGTCCCAGACGTCCCAGATGTCCCATATGTCCCATATGTCCCCTAATGTCCCAGGCGTCCTAGATGTTCCATATGTCCCTAACGTCCCAGACGTCCCAGACGTCGTAGATGTCTCATATGTCCCTAACGTCCCAGACGTCCCAAATGCCCCATATGTCCCTAACGGCCCAGACGTCCCAGATGTACCATATGCCCATATGCCCATATGTCCCTAATATCCCAGACGTCCCAGATGTCCCATATGTCCCTAACGTCCCAGACGTCCTAGATGCCCCATATGTTCCATATGTCCTTAACGTCCCAGACGTCCCAGATGTCTCATATGTCCCTAACGTCCCAGACGTCCCAGATGTCCCATATGTCCCATATGCCCCTAATGTCCCAGGCGTCCTAGATGTTCCATATGTCCCTAACGTCCCAGACGTCATAAATCTCCCGTATATCCCTAACGTCCCAAACGTTCCAGCTGTCCTGTATGTCCCTAACGTCCCAGACGTCCTAAATTTCCCATATGTCCCTAACGTCCCAGACGTCCTAGATGTCCCATATGTCCTTAACGTCCCAAACGTCCCAGACGTCCTAGATGTCCCATATGTCCTTAACGTTCCAGACGTCCCAAATGTCCCATATGTCCCTAACGTCCCAGACGTCCCAGATGTCCCATATGTCCCATATGTCCTTAATGTCCCAGGAGTCCTAGATGTTCCATGTGTCCCTAACGTCCCAGACGTCCTAAATGTCCCATATGTCCCTAACGTCCCAGACGTCCTAGACGTCCCATATGTCCTTAACGTCCCAGACGTCCCAGATGTCCATATGTCCCATATGTCCCTAATGTCCCAAGCGTTTTAAGTGTTCCATATGTCCCTAACGTTCCAGATGTCCTAAATGTCCCATGTCTCTAACGTTCCAGACGTCCCAGACGTCCTAGAGGTCCCATATGTCCCTAACGTCCCAGACGTCCCAGATGTCCCATATGTCCCTAACGTCCCAGACGTCCCAGATGTCCCATATGTCCCATATGTCTCTAATGTCCCAGACGTCCCAGATGTCCCATATGTCCCTAACGTCCCAGGCGTCCCAGATGTCCCATATGTCCCTAACGTCCTAGACGTCCTAGATGTCCCATACGTCCTTAACGTCCCAGACGTCCCAGATGCCCCATATGTCCCTAACGTCCCAGACGTCCCAGATGTCCCATATGTCCCATATGTCCCTAATGTCCCAGGCGTCCCAGATGTCCCATATGTCCCATATGTCCCTAATGTCTCAGGCGTCCTAAATGTCCCATATGTTTTAACGTCCCAGACGTCCCAGCCGTCCTATATGTCCAATATGTCCTTAACGTCCCAGACGTCCCAGATGTCCCATATGTCCCTAACGTCCCAGACGTCCCCGATGTCCCATATGTCCCATATGTCCCTAATGTTCCAGGCGTCCTAGATGTTCCATATGTTCCTAACGTCCCAGACGTCCCAAAAGTCCCATATGTCCTTAACGTCCCAAACGTCCCAGCTGTCCCGTATGTCCCTAACGTCCCAGATGTCCCAGACGTCCTAGATGTCCCATATGTAACTAACGTCCCAGACGTCCTAGACGTCCCATATGTCCTTAACGTCCCAGACGTCCCAGATGTCTCATATGTCCCTAACGTCCCAGACGTCACAGATGTCCAATATGTCCCATATGTCCCTAATGTCCCAAGCGTTTTAAGTGTTCCATATGTCCCTAACGTCCCAGACGTCCTAAATGTCCCATATGTCCCTAACGTCCCAGACGTCCCAGCTGTCCCGTATGTCCCTAACGTCCCAGACGTCCCAGACGTGCTAGATGTCCCATATGTCCCTAACGTCCCAGACGTCCCAGATGTCCCATATGTCCCTAACGGCCCAGAAGTCCCAGATGCTTCATATGTCCCATATGTCCCTAATATCCCAGACGTCTCAGATGTCCCATATGTCCCTAACGTCCCAGACGTCCCAGATGTCCCATATGTCCCTAACGTCCTACACGTGTTAGATGTCCCATACGTCCTTAACGTCCCAGACGTCCCAGATGCCCCATATGTTCCATATGTCCTTAACGTCCCAGACGTCCCAGATGTCTCATATGTCCCTAACGTCCCAGACGTCCCAGATGTCCCATATGTCCCATATGTCCCCTAATGTCCCAGGCGTCCTAGATGTTCCATATGTCCCTAACGTCCCAGACGTCATAAATCTCCCATATATACCTAACGTCCCAGACGTTCCAGCTGTCCCGTATGTCCCTAACGTCCCAGACGTCCTAAATTTCCCATATGTCCCTAACGTCCCAGACGTCCCAAATGTCCCATATGTCCCTAACGTCCCAGACGTCCCAGATGTCCCATATGTCCCATATGTCCCTAATGTCCCAGGCGTCCTAGATGTTCCATATGTCCCTAACGTCCCAGACGTCCTAAATGTCCCATATGTCCCTAACGTCCCAGACGTCCTAGACGTCCCATATGTCCTTAACGTCCCAGACGTCCCAGATGTCTCATATGACCCTAACGTCCCAGACGTACCAGATGTCCCATATGTCCCATATGTCCCTAATGTCCCAAGCGTTTTAAGTGTCCCATATGTCCCTAACGTCCCTGATGTCCTAAATGTCCCATATGTCCCTAACGTCCCAGACGTCCCAGACGTCCTAGATGTCCCTGATGTCCCTAACGTCCCAGACGGTCAGATGTCCCATATGTCCCTAACGTCCCAGACGTCCCAGATGTCCCATATGTCCCATATGTCCCTAATGTCCCAGACGTCCCAGATATCCCATATGTCCCTAACATCCTAGACGTCCCAGATGTCCCATAGGTACCTAACGTCCTAGACGTCCTAGATGTCCCATACGTTTTTAACGTCCCAGATGCCCCATATGTCCTTAACGTCCCAGACGTCCCAGATGTCCCATATGTCCCATATGTCGCTAATGTCCCAGGCATCCCAGATGTCCCATATGTCCCATATGTTCCTAATGTCTCAGGCGTCCTAAATGTCCCATATGTTTTTAACGTCCCAGACGTCCCAGACGTCCTAGATGTCTCATATGTCCCTAACGTCCCAGACGTCCCCGATGTCCCATATGTCCCATATGTCCCTAATGTCCCAGGCGTCCTAGATGTTCCATATGTTCCTAACGTCCCAGACGTCCCAAAAGCCCCATATGTCCTTAACGTCCCAAACGTCCCAGCTGTCCTGTATGTCCCTAACGTCCCAGACGTCCCAGACGTCCTAGATGTCCCATATGTCCCTAACGTCCCAGATGTCCTAGATGTCCTATATGTCCCTAACGTCCCAGACGTCCCAGATGTCCCATATGTCCCATATGTCCCTAATGTCTCAGGCGTCCCAGACGTCTCAGACGTCCCAGACGTCCTAGATGTCCCATATGTCCCTAACGTCCCAGACGTCCAAGATGTCCCATATGTCCCTAATGTCCCAGGCGTCCAAGATGTCCCATATGTCCCATATGTCCCTAATGTCCCAGGCGTCCTAAATGTCCCATATGTCCTTAACGTCCCAGACGTCCCAGACGTCTTAAATGTAGCATATGTCCTTAACGTCCCAGACGTCGCAGATGTCTCATATGTCCCATATGTCCCTAATGTCCCAGGCGCCCTAAATGTCCCAAATGTCCTTAACGTCCCAGACGTCCCAGACGTCCTAGACGTCCCATATGTCCTTAACGTCCGAAACGTCCCAGATGCCCCATATGTCCCTAACGTCCTAGACGTTCCAGATGTCCCATATGTCCCATATGTCCCTAATGTCCCAAGCGTCCTAGATGTTCCGTATGTCCCTAACTTCCAAGACGTCCTAAATGTTTCATATGTCCTTAACGTCCTAGACGTCCCAGATGTCCCATATGTCCCTAACGTCCCAGACGTCCCAGCTGTTCCATATGTCCCATATGTCCCTAATGTCCCTGGCGTCCTAAATGTTCCATATGTCCCTAACGTCCCAGACGTCCTGAATGTCCCATATGTCCCTAACGTCCCAGACGTCCCAACTGTCCCGTATGTCCCTAACGTCCTAGACGTCCCAGACGTCCTAGATGTCCCATATGTCTCTAACGTCCCAGATGTCCTAGATGTCCTATATGTCCCTAACGTCCCAGACGTCCCAGACGTCCCAGATGTCCCATATGTCTTATATGTCCCTAATGTCCCAAACGTCCCAGATGTCCCATATGTCCCATATGTCCCTAATGTCCCAGGCGTCCTAAATGTCCCATATTTTCTTAACCTCCCAAACGTCCTAGATGTCCCATATGTCCCTAACGTCCCAGACGTCCCAGATGTCCCATATGTTCCATATGTCCCTAATGTCCTAGGCGTCCTAAATATCCCATATGTCCTTAACGTCCCAGACGTCCCAGACGTCTTAGATGTCCCATATGTCCTTAACGCCACAGACGTCCCAGATGTCCCATTAATCCCTAACGTCTTAGGCGTCCTATATGTCCCATATTTCCCTAATGTTCCAGGCGTCCCAGATGTCCCATATGTGCCATACGTCATTAATGTCCCAGGCGTCCTAAATGTCCCATGTGTCCTTAACGTCCCAGACGTCCCAGACGTCTTAGATGTCCCATATGTCCTTAACGTCTCAGGCGCCCCAGATGTCCCATATGTCACATACGTCTCTAATGTCCCAGGCGTCCTAGATGTTCCATATGTCCCTAACGTCCCAGACGTCATAAAAGTCCCATATGTCCCTAACGTCCCAGACGTCCCAGCTGTCCCGTATGTCCCTAACGTCCCAGTCGTCCTAGACGTCCTAGATGTCCCATATGTTCCTAACGTCCCAGACGTTCTAGCTGTCCTATATTTACCTAACGTCCCAGACGTCCCAGACGTCCCAGATGTCCCATATGTCCCATATGTCCCTAATGTCCTAAGCGGCCCAGATGTCCCATATGTCCAATATGTCCCTAATGTCCCAGGCGTCCTAAATGTCCCATACGTCTTTAACTTCCCAGACGTCCCAGACGTCTAGATGTCCCATATGTCCTTACTGTCCCAGACGTCCCCGATGTCCCATATGTCCCTAACGTCCTAGACGTCTTAGCTGTCCCGTATGTCCCTAACGTCCCAAACGTCCCAGACGTCTTAGATGTCCCATATGTCCCTAACGTCCCAGACGTCCCAGATGACCCATATGTCCCTAACGTCTCAGACGTCCCAGATGTCCCATATGTCCCATATGTCCCTAATGTTCCAGACGTCCCAGATGTCCCATATGTCCTTAACGTCCGAGACGTCCCAGATGTCCCATATGTCCCTAACGTCCTTGACGTCCTAGATGTCCCATACGTCCTTAACGCCCCAGACCTCCCAGATGCCCCATATGTCCCTAACGTCCCAGACGTCCTAATGTCCCATATGTCCCATATGTCCCTAATGTCCCAGGCGTCCCAGTTGTCCCATATGTCCCATATGTCCTTAACGTCCCAGACGTCCCAGATGTCCCATATGTTTCTAAAGTCGACGTCCCAGATGTCCCATATGTCCCTAATGTCCCAGGCGTCCTAGATGTTTCCATATGTCCCTAACGTCCCAGACGTCCTAAATGTCCCATTTGGTTTTAAACGTCCCAGACGTCCCAGCTGTCCCGTATGTCCCTAAACGTCCCAGACGTGCCAGATGTCCTAGATGTCCCATATGTCCCTAACGTCCTAGACGTCCTAGATGTCCTATATGTCTCTAACGTCCCAAACGTCCCCAAATGTCCCATATGTCCATATGTCCCTAATGTCCCAGGCGTCCTAAATGTCCTATATGTCCTTAACGTCCCAGGCGTCCCCGGGGTCCTAGACATCCCATATGTCCTTAACGTCCCAGACGTCCCAGATGTCCCATATGTCTCATATGTCCCTAATGTCCCAGGCGTCCTAAATGTCTCATACGTCCTTAACGTCCCAGACGTCCCAGACATCCTAGATATCTCATATGTCCTTAACGTCCCAGACGTCCAGATGTTCCACATGTCCCTAACGTCTCAGACGTCTCAGATGTCCCATATGTCCCATATGTCCTAATGTCCCAGGCGTCCCCAGATGTACCATATGTCCCATATGTCCCTAATGTCTCAGGCGTCCTAAATGTCCCATACGTCTTTAACTTCCCAGACGTCTAGTTGTCCCATATGTCCTTAACGTCCCAGACGTCCCAGATGTCCCATATGTCCCTAACGTCCTAGACGTCTTAGCTGTCCCCGTATGTCCCTAACGTCCCAAACGTCCCAGACGTCTTAGATGTCCCATATGTCCCTAACGTCCCAGACGTCCCAGATGACCCATATGTCCCTAACGTCTCAGACGTCCCAGATGTCCCATATGTCCCATATGTCCCCTAATGTCCCAGACGTCCCAGATGTCCCATATGTCCCATATGTCCCTAATGTCCCAGGCTTCTTAGATGTTCCATATGTCCCTAACGTCCCAGACGTCCTAAATGACCCATATGTCCCTAACGTCCCAGACGTCCCAGCTGTCCCGTATGTCCTTAACGTCCAGATGTCCCAGCCGTCCTAGATGTCCCATATGTCCCTAACGTCCCAGACGTCCTAGACGTCCCATATGTCCTTAACGTCCCAGACGTCCCAGATGTCCCATATGTCCCATATGTCTTTAATGTCCCAGGCTTCTTAGATGTTCCATATGTCCCTAACGTCCCAGACGTCCTAAATGACCCATATGTCCCTAACGTCCCAGACGTCCCAGCTGTCCCGTATGTCCTTAACGTCCCAGATGTCCCAGCCGTCCCAGATGTCTCATATGTCCCTATCGTCCCAGACGTCTCAGATGTCCCATATGTCCCATATGTCCCTAATGTCCCAAGCGTTTTAAGTGTTCCATATGTCCCTAACGTCCCAGACGTCCTAAATGTCCATATGTCCCTAACGTCCCAGACGTCCCAGCTGTCCCGTATCTCCCTAACGTCCCAGACGTCCCAGACGTCGTAGATGTCTCATATGTCCCTAACGTCCCAGACGTCCCAGATGTCCCATATGTCCCTAACGGCCCAGAGTCCCCAGATGTCCCATATGCCCATATGTCCCTAATATCCCAGACGTCCCAGATGTCCCATATGTCCCTAACGTCCCAGACGTCCCAGATGCCCCATATGTCCCTAACGTCCTAGACGTGTTAGATGTCCCATACGTCCTTAACGTCCCAGATGTCCCATATGTCCCTAACGTCCTTGACGTCCTAGATGTCCCATACGTCCTTAACGTCCCAGGCGTCCCAGATGTCCCATATGTCCCATATGTCCCTAATGTCTCAGGCGTCCTAAATGTCCCATATGTTTTTAACGTCCCAGACGTCCCAGCCGTCCTATATGTCCAATATGTCCTTAACGTCCCAGACGTCCCAGATGTCCCATATGTCCCTAACGTCCCAGACGTCCCCGATGTCCCATATGTCCCATATGTCCCTAATGTTCCAGGCGTCCTAGATGTTCCATATGTTCCTAACGTCCCAGACGTCCCAAAAGTCCCATATGTCCTTAACGTCCCAAACGTCCCAGCTGTCCCTAACGTCCCAGATGTCCCAGACGTCCTAGATGTCCCATATGTAACTAACGTCCCAGACGTCCTAGACGTCCCATATGTCCTTAACGTCCCAGACGTCCCAGATGTCTCATATGTCCCTAACGTCCCAGACGTCACAGATGTCCAATATGTCCCATATGTCCCTAATGTCCCAAGCGTTTTAAGTGTTCCATATGTCCCTAACGTCCCAGACGTCCTAAATGTCCCATATGTCCCTAACGTCCCAGACGTCCCAGCTGTCCCGTATGTCCCTAACGTCCCAGACGTCCCAGACGTGCTAGATGTCCCATATGTCCCTAACGTCCCAGACGTCCCAGATGTCCCATATGTCCCTAACGGCCCAGAAGTCCCAGATGTTTCATATGTCCCATATGTCCCTAATATCCCAGACGTCTCAGATGTCCCATATGTCCCTAACGTCCCAGACGTCCCAGATGTCCCATATGTCCCTAACGTCCTACACGTGTTAGATGTCCCATACGTCCTTAACGTCCCAGACGTCCCAGATGCCCCATATGTTCCATATGTCCTTAACGTCCCAGACGTCCCAGATGTCTCATATGTCCCTAACGTCCCAGACGTCCCAGATGTCCCATATGTCCCATATGTCCCCTAATGTCCCAGGCGTCCTAGATGTTCCATATGTCCCTAACGTCCCAGACGTCATAAATCTCCCATATATACCTAACGTCCCAGACGTTCCAGCTGTCCCGTATGTCCCTAACGTCCCAGACGTCCTAAATTTCCCATATGTCCCTAACGTCCCAGACGTCCTAGATGTCCCATATGTCCTTAACGTCCCAGACGTCCCAGACGTCCTAGATGTCCCATATGTCCTTAACGTCCCAGACGTCCCAAATGTCCCATATGTCCCTAACTTCCCAGAGGTCCCAGATGTCCCATATGTCCCATATGTCCCTAATGTCCCAGGCGTCCTAGATGTTCCATATGTCCCTAACGTCCCAGACGTCCTAAATGTCCCATATGTCCCTAACGTCCCAGACGTCCTAGACGTCCCATATGTCCTTAACGTCCCAGACGTCCCAGATGTCTCATATGACCCTAACGTCCCAGACGTACCAGATGTCCCATATGTCCCATATGTCCCTAATGTCCCAAGCGTTTTAAGTGTCCCATATGTCCCTAACGTCCCTGATGTCCTAAATGTCCCATATGTCCCTAACGTCCCAGACGTCCCAGACGTCCTAGATGTCCCTGATGTCCCTAACGTCCCAGACGTCCCAGATGTCCCATATGTCCCTAACGTCCCAGACGTCCCAAATGTCCCATATGTCCCATATGTCCCTAATGTCCCAGACGTCCCAGATATCCCATATGTCCCTAACGTCCTAGACGTCCCAGATGTCCCATAGGTACCTAACGTCCTAGACGTCCTAGATGTCCCATACGTTTTTAACGTCCCAGATGCCCCATATGTCCTTAACGTCCCAGACGTCCCAGATGTCCCATATGTCCCATATGTCGCTAATGTCCCAGGCATCCCAGATGTCCCATATGTCCCATATGTCCCTAATGTCTCAGGCGTCCTAAATGTCCCATATGTTTTTAACGTCCCAGACGTCCCAGACGTCCTAGATGTCTCATATGTCCCTAACGTCCCAGACGTCCCCGATGTCCCATATGTCCCATATGTCCCTAATGTCCCAGGCGTCCTAGATGTTCCATATGTTCCTAACGTCCCAGACGTCCCAAAAGCCCCATATGTCCTTAACGTCCCAAACGTCCCAGCTGTCCTGTATGTCCCTAACGTCCCAGACGTCCCAGACGTCCTAGATGTCCCATATGTCCCTAACGTCCCAGATGTCCTAGATGTCCTATATGTCCCTAACGTCCCAGACGTCCCAGATGTCCCATATGTCCCATATGTCCCTAATGTCTCAGGCGTCCCAGACGTCTCAGACGTCCCAGACGTCCTAGATGTCCCATATGTCCCTAACGTCCCAGACGTCCAAGATGTCCCATATGTCCCTAATGTCCCAGGCGTCCAAGATGTCCCATATGTCCCATATGTCCCATATGTCCCTAATGTCCCAGGCGTCCTAAATGTCCCATATGTCCTTAACGTCCCAGACGTCCCAGACGTCTTAAATGTAGCATATGTCCTTAACGTCCCAGACGTCGCAGATGTCTCATATGTCCCATATGTCCCTAATGTCCCAGGCGCCCTAAATGTCCCAAATGTCCTTAACGTCCCAGACGTCCCAGACGTCCTAGACGTCCCATATGTCCTTAACGTCCGAAACGTCCCAGATGCCCCATATGTCCCTAACGTCCCAGACGTTCCAGATGTCCCATATGTCCCATATGTCCCTAATGTCCCAAGCGTCCTAGATGTTCCGTATGTCCCTAACTTCCAAGACGTCCTAAATGTCCCATATGTCCTTAACGTCCTAGACGTCCCAGATGTCCCATATGTCCCTAACGTCCCAGACGTCCCAGCTGTTCCATATGTCCCATATGTCCCTAATGTCCCTGGCGTCCTAAATGTTCCATATGTCCCTAACGTCCCAGACGGCCTGAATGTCCCATATGTCCCTAACGTCCCAGACGTCCCAACTGTCCCGTATGTCCCTAACGTCCTAGACGTCCCAGACGTCCTAGATGTCCCATATGTCTCTAACGTCCCAGATGTCCTAGATGTCCTATATGTCCCTAACGTCCCAGACGTCCCAGACGTCCCAGATGTCCCATATGTCTTATATGTCCCTAATGTCCCAAACGTCCCAGATGTCCCATATGTCCCATATGTCCCTAATGTCCCAGGCGTCCTAAATGTCCCATATTTCCTTAACCTCCCAAACGTCCTAGATGTCCCATATGTCCCTAACGTCCCAGACGTCCCAGATGTCCCATATGTTCCATATGTCCCTAATGTCCTAGGCGTCCTAAATATCCCATATGTCCTTAACGTCCCAGACGTCCCAGACGTCTTAGATGTCCCATATGTCCTTAACTCCACAGACGTCCCAGATGTCCCATTAATCCCTAACGTCTTAGGCGTCCTATATGTCCCATATTTCCCTAATGTTCCAGGCGTCCCAGATGTCCCATATGTGCCATACGTCATTAATGTCCCAGGCGTCCTAAATGTCCCATGTGTCCTTAACGTCCCAGACGTCCCAGACGTCTTAGATGTCCCATATGTCCTTAACGTCTCAGGCGCCCCAGATGTCCCATATGTCACATACGTCTCTAATGTCCCAGGCGTCCTAGATGTTCCATATGTCCCTAACGTCCCAGACGTCATAAAAGTCCCATATGTCCCTAACGTCCCAGACGTCCCAGCTGTCCCGTATGTCCCTAACGTCCCAGTCGTCCTAGACGTCCTAGATGTCCCATATGTTCCTAACGTCCCAGACGTTCTAGCTGTCCTATATTTACCTAACGTCCCAGACGTCCCAGACGTCCCAGATGTCCCATATGTCCCATATGTCCCTAATGTCCTAGGCGGCCCAGATGTCCCATATGTCCAATATGTCCCTAATGTCCCAGGCGTCCTAAATGTCCCATACGTCTTTAACTTCCCAGACGTCCCAGACGTCTAGATGTCCCATATGTCCTTAACGTCCCAGACGTCCCCGATGTTCCATATGTCCCTAACGTCCTAGACGTCTTAGCTGTCCCGTATGTCCCTAACGTCCCAAACGTCCCAGACGTCTTAGATGTCCCATATGTCCCTAACGTCCCAGACGTCCCAGATGACCCATATGTCCCTAACGTCTCAGACGTCCCAGATGTCCCATATGTCCCATATGTCCCTAATGTCCCAGACGTCCCAGATGTCCCATATGTCCTTAACGTCCGAGACGTCCCAGATGTCCCATATGTCCTTAACGTCCTTGACGTCCTAGATGTCCCATACGTCCTTAACGTCCCAGACCTCCCAGATGCCCCATATGTCCCTAACGTCCCAGACGTCCTAATGTCCCATATGTCCCATATGTCCCTAATGTCCCAGGCGTCCCAGTTGTCCCATATGTCCCATATGACCTTAACGTCCCAGACGTCCCAGATGTCCCATATGTTTCTAAAGTCCCAGACGTCCCAGATGTCCCATATGTCCCTAATGTCCCAGGCGTCCTAGATGTTCCATATGTCCCTAACGTCCCAGACGTCCTAAATGTCCCATTTGGTTTTAACGTCCCAGACGTCCCAGCTGTCCCGTATGTCCCTAACGTCCCAGACGTGCCAGATGTCCTAGATGTCCCATATGTCCCTAACGTCCTAGACGTCCTAGATGTCCTATATGTCTCTAACGTCCCAAACGTCCCAAATGTCCCATATGTCCCATATGTCCCTAATGTCCCAGGCGTCCTAAATGTCCTATATGTCCTTAACGTCCCAGGCGTCCCAGGGGTCCTAGACATCCCATATGTCCTTAACGTCCCAGACGTCCCAGATGTCCCATATGTCTCATATGTCCCTAATGTCCCAGGCGTCCTAAATGTCTCATACGTCCTTAACGTCCCAGACGTCCCAGACGTCCTAGATATCTCATATGTCCTTAACGTCCCAGACGTCCCAGATGTTCCACATGTCCCTAACGTCTCAGACGTCTCAGATGTCCCATATGTCCCATATGTCCCTAATGTCCCAGGCGTCCCAGATGTACCATATGTCCCATATGTCCCTAATGTCTCAGGCTTCCTAAATGTCCCATACGTCTTGAACTTCCCAGACGTCTAGTTGTCCCATATGTCCTTAACGTCCCAGACGTCCCAGATGTCCCATATGTCCCTAACGTCCTAGACGTCTTAGCTGTCCCGTATGTTCCTAACGTCCCAAACGTCCCAGACGTCTTAGATGTCCCATATGTCCCTAACGTCCCAGACGTCCCAGATGACCCATATGTCCCTAACGTCTCAGACGTCCCAGATGTCCCATATGTCCCATATGTCCCTAATGTCCCAGACGTCCCAGATGTCCCATATGTCCCATATGTCCCTAATGTCCCAGGCTTCTTAGATGTTCCATATGTCCCTAACGTCCCAGACGTCCTAAATGACCCATATGTCCCTAACGTCCCAGACGTCCCAGCTGTCCCGTATGTCCTTAACGTCCCAGATGTCCCAGCCGTCCTAGATGTCCCATATGTCCCTAACGTCCCAGACGTCCTAGACGTCCCATATGTCCTTAACGTCCCAGACGTCCCGGATGTCTCATATGTCCCTATCGTCCCAGACGTCTCAGATGTCCCATATGTCCCATATGTCCCTAATGTCCCAAGCGTTTTAAGTGTTCCATATGTCCCTAACGTCCCAGACGTCCTAAATGTCCCATATGTCCCTAACGTCCCAGACGTCCCAGCTGTCCCGTATCTCCCTAACGTCCCAGACGTCCCAGATGTCCCATATGTCCCTAACGGCCCAGACGTCCCAGATGTCCCATATGCCCATATGTCCCTAATATCCCAGACGTCCCAGATGTCCCATATGTCCCTAACGTCCCAGACGTCCCAGATGCCCCATATGTCCCTAACGTCCTAGACGTGTTAGATGTCCCATACGTCCTTAACGTCCCAGATGCCCCATATGTTCCATACGTCCTTAACGTCCCAGACGTCCCAGATGTCTCATATGTCCCTAACGTCCCAGACGTTCCAGATGTCCCATATGTCCCATATGTCCCCTAATGTCCCAGGCGTCCTAGATGTTCCATATGTCCCTAACGTCCCAGACGTCCCAGACGTCGTAGATGTCTCATATGTCCCTAACGTCCCAGACGTCCCAGATGTCCCATATGTCCCTAACGGCCCAGACGTCCCAGATGTACCATATGACCATATGCCCATATGTCCCTAATATCCCAGACGTCCCAGATGTCCCATATGTCCCTAACGTCCCAGACGTCCCAGATGCCCTATATGTTCCATATGTCCTTAACGTCCCAGACGTCCCAGATGTCTCATATGTCCCTAACGTCCCAGACGTCCCAGATGTCCCATATGTCCCATATGCCCCTAATGTCCCAGGCGTCCTAGATGTTCCATATGTCCCTAACGTCCCAGACGCCATAAATCTCCCGTATATCTCTAACGTCCCAGACGTTCCAGCTGTCCTGTATGTCCCTAACGTCCCAGACGTCCTAAACTTCCCATATGTCCCTAACGTCCCAGACGTCCTAGATGTCCCATATGTCCTTAACGTCCCAAACGTCCCAGACGTCCTAGTGTCCCATATGTCCTTAACGTCCCAGACGTCCCAAATGTCCCATATGTCCCTAACGTCCCAGACGTCCCAGATGTCCCATATGTCCCATATGTCCTTAATGTTCCAGGCGTCCTAGATGTTCCATGTGTCCCTAACGTCCCAGACGTCCTAAATGTCCCATATGTCCCTAACGTCCCAGACGTCCTAGACGTCCCATATGTCCTTAACGTCCCAGACGTCCCAGATGTCCATATGTCCCATATGTCCCTAATGTCCCAAGCGTTTTAAGTGTTCCATATGTCCCTAACGTTCCAGATGTCCTAAATGTCCCATGTCTCTAACGTTTCAGACGTCCCAGACGTCCTAGATGTCCCATATGTCCCTAACGTCCCAGACGTCCCAGATGTCCCATATGTCCCTAACGTCCCAGACGTCCCAGATGTCCCATATGTCCCATATGTCTCTAATGTCCCAGACGTCCCAGATGTCCCATATGTCCCTAACGTCCCAGGCGTCCCAGATGTCCCATATGTCCCTAACGTCCTAGACGTCCTAGATGTCCCATACGTCCTTAACGTCCCAGACGTCCCAGATGCCCCATATGTCCCTAACGTCCCAGACGTCCCAGATGTCCCATATGTCCCATATGTCCCTAATGTCCCAGGCGTCCCAGATGTCCCATATGTCCCATATGTCCCTAATGTCTCAGGCGTCCTAAATGTCCCATATGTTTTTAACGTCCCAGACGTCCCAGCCGTCCTATATGTCCAATATGTCCTTAACGTCCCAGACGTTCCAGATGTCCCATATGTCCCTAACGTCCCAGACGTCCCCGATGTCCCATATGTCCCATATGTCCCTAATGTTCCAGGCGTCCTAGATGTTCCATATGTTCCTAACGTCCCAGACGTCCCAAAAGCCCCATATGCCCTTAACGTCCCAAACGTCCCAGCTGGCCCGTATGTCCCTAACGTCCCAGATGTCCCAGACGTCCTAGATGTCCCATATGTAACTAACGTCCCAAACGTCCTAGACGTCCCATATGTCCTTAACGTCCCAGACGTCCCAGATGTCTCATATGTCCCTAACGTCCCAGACGTCACAGATGTCCAATATGTCCCATATGTCCTTAATGTCCCAAGCGTTTTAAGTGTTCCATATGTTCCTAACGTCGTCCCAGACGCAGCTGTCCCATATATCCCTAACGTCCCAGACGTCTCAGCTGTCCCGTATGTCCCTAACGTCCCAGACGTCCCAGACGTCCTAGATGCCCCATATCTCCCTAACGTCCCAGACGTCCCAGATGTCCCATATGTCCCTAACGGCCCAGAAGTCCCAGATGTTTCATATGTCCCATATGTCCCTAATATCCCAGACGTCTCAGATGTCCCATATGTCCCTAACGTCCCAGACGTCCCAGATGTCCCATATGTCCCTAACGTCCTACACGTGTTAGATGTCCCATACGTCCTTAACGTCCCAGACGTCACAGATGCCCCATATGTTCCATATGTCCTTAACGTCCCAGACGTCCCACATGTCTCATATGTCCCTAACGTCCCAGACGTCCCAGATGTCCCATATGTCCCATATGTCCCCTAATGTCCCAGGCGTCCTAGATGTTCCATATGTCCCTAACGTCCCAGACGTCATAAATCTCCCATATATACCTAACGTCCCAGACGTTCCAGCTGTCCCGTATGTCCCTAACGTCCCAGACGTCCTAAATTTCCCATATGTCCCTAACGTCCCAGACGTCCTAGATGTCCCATATGTCCTTAACGTCCCAGACGTCCCAGACGTCCTAGATGTCCCATATGTCCCTAACGTCCCAGACGTCCCAGATGTCCCATATGTCCCATATGTCCCTAATGTCCCAGGCGTCCTAGATGTTCCATATGTCCCTAACGTCCCAGACGTCCTAAATGTCCCATATGTCCCTAACGTCCCAGACGTCCTAGACGTCCCATATGTCCTTAACGTCCCAGACGTCCCAGATGTCTCATATGACCCTAACGTCCCAGACGTACCAGATGTCCCATATGTCCCATATGTCCCTAATGTCCCAAGCGTTTTAAGTGTCCCATATGTCCCTAACGTCCCTGATGTCCTAAATGTCCCATATGTCCCTAACGTCCCAGACGTCCCAGACGTCCTAGATGTCCCTGATGTCCCTAACGTCCCAGACGTCCCAGATGTCCCATATGTCCCTAACGTCCCAGACGTCCCAGATGTCCCATATGTCCCATATGTCCCTAATGTCCCAAACGTCCCAGATATCCCATATGTCCCTAACGTCCCAGACGTCCCAGATGTCCCATAGGTACCTAACGTCCTAGACGTCCTAGATGTCCCATACGTTTTTAACGTCCCAGATGCCCCATATGTCCCTAACGTCCCAGACGTCCCAGATGTCCCATATGTCCCATATGTCGCTAATGTCCCAGGCATCCCAGATGTCCCATATGTCCCATATGTCCCTAATGTCTCAGGCGTCCTAAATGTCCCATATGTTTTTAACGTCCCAGACGTCCTAGATGTCTCATATGTCCCTAACGTCCCAGACGTCCCCGATGTCCCATATGTCCCATATGTCCCTAATGTCCCAGGCGTCCTAGATGTTCCATATGTTCCTAACGTCCCAGACGTCCCAAAAGCCCCATATGTCCTTAACGTCCCAAACGTCCCAGCTGTCCTGTATGTCCCTAACGTCCCAGACGTCCCAGACGTCCTAGATGTCCCATATGTCCCTAACGTCCCAGATGTCCTAGATGTCCTATATGTCCCTAACGTCCCAGACGTCCCAGATGTCCCATATGTCCCATATGTCCCTAATGTCTCAGGCGTCCCAGACGTCTCAGACGTCCCAGACGTCCTAGATGTCCCATATGTCCCTAACGTCCCAGACGTCCAAGATGTCCCATATGTCCCTAATGTCCCAGGCGTCCAAGATGTCCCATATGTCCCATATGTCCCATATGTCCCTAAATATCCCATATGTCCTTAACATCCCAGACGTCCCAGACGTCCTAGATGTTCCATATGTCCTTAACGTCCCAGACGTCCCAGACGTCCTAGATGTCCCATATGTCCTTAACGTCTCAGGCGCCCAAGATGTCCCATATTTCCCTAATGTTCCAGGCGTCCCAGATGTCCCATATGTGCCATACGTCATTAATGTCCCAGGCGTCCTAAATGTCTCATATGTCCTTAACGTCCCAGACGTGCCAGACGTCCTAGATGTCCCATATGTCCTTAACGTCTCAGGCGCCCCAGATGTCCCATATGTAACATACGTCTCTAATGTCCCAGGCGTCCTAGATGTCCCATATGTCCCTAACGTCCCAGACGTCATAAAAGTCCCATATGTCCCTAACGTCCCAGACGTCCTAGCTATCCCGTATGTTCTTAACGTCCCAGACGTCCCAGACATCCTAGATGTCCCATATGTCCCTAACGTGCCAGACGTCCTAAATGTCCCATATGTCCCTAACGTCCCAGACGTCCCAGCTGGCCCGTATGTTCCTAACGTCCCAGACGTCCCAGACATCCTAGATGTCCCATATGTCCCTAACGTGCCAGACGTCCTAGATGTCCTATATGTCCCCAACGTCCCAGACGTCCCATACGTCCCAGATGTCCCATATGTCCCATATGTCCCTAATGTCCCAGGCGTACTAAATGTCCCATATGTCCTTAACGTGCCAGACGTCCCAGACGTCCTAAATGTCCCATATGTCCTTAACGTCCCAGACGTCTCAGATGTCCCATATGTCCCTAACGTCCCAGACGTCCCAGATGTCCCATATGTCCCATATGTCCCTAATGTCCCAGGCGTCCTAGATGTTCCATATGTCCCTAACGTCCCAGATGTCATAAATCTTCCATATATCACAAACGTCCCAGACGTACCAGCTGTCCCGTATGTCCCTAACGTCCCAGACGTCCTAAATTTCCCATATGTCCCTAACGTCCCAGACGTCCTAGTTGTCCCATATGTCCTTAACGTCCCAGATGTCCCAGACGTCCTAGATGTCCCATATGTCCTTAACGTCCCAGACGTCCCATATGTCCCTAACGTCCCAGACGTCCCAGATGTCCCATATGTCCCATATGTCCCTAATGTCCCAGGCGTCTTAGATGTTTCATATGTCCCTAACGTCCCAGACGTCCTAAATGTCCCATATGTCCTTAACGTCCCAGACGTCCCAGATGTCTCATATGTCCCTAACGTCCCAGACGTCCCAGATGTCCATATGTCTTATATGTCCCTAATGTCCCAAGCGTTTTAAGGGTTCTATATGTCCCTAACGTTTCAGATGTCCTAAATGTCCCATGTCCCTAACGTCCCAGACGTCCCAGACGTCCTAGATGTCCCATATGTCCCTAACGTCCCAGACGTCCCAGATGTCCCATATGTCCCTAACGTCCCAGACGTCCCAGATGTCCCATATGTCTCTAATGTCCCAGACGTCCCAGATGTCCCATATGTCCCTAACGTCCCAGAAGTCCCAGATGTCCCATATGTCCCTAACGTCCTAGACGTCCTAGATGTCCCATACGTCCTTAACGTCCCAGACGTCCCAGATGCCCCATATGTCCCTAACGTCCCAGACGTCCCAGATGTCCCATATGTCCCATATGTCCCTAATGTCCCAGGCGTCCCAGATGTCCCATATGTCCCATATGTCCCTAATGTCTCAGGCGTCCTAAATGTCCCATATGTTTTTAACGTCCCAGACGTCCTATATGTCCAATATGTCCTTAACGTCCCAGACGTCCCAGATGTCCCATATGTCCCTAACGTCCCAGACGTCCCCGATGTCCCATATGTCCCATATGTCCCTAATGTCCCAGGCGTCCTAGATGTTCCATATGTTCCTAACGTCCCAGACGTCCCAAAAGTCCCATATGTCCTTAACGTCCCAAACGTCCCAGCTGTCCCGTATGTCCCTAACGTCCCAGATGTCCCAGACGTCCTAGATGTCCCATATGTAACTAACGTCCCAGACGGCCTAGACGTCCCATATGTCCTTAACGTCCCAGACGTCCCAGATGTCTCATATGTCCCTAACGTCCCAGACGTCCCAGATGTCCCATATGTCCCATATGTCCCTAATGTCCCAAGCGTTTTAAGTGTTCCATATGTCCCTAACGTCCCAGACGTCCTAAATGTCCCATATGTCCCTAACGTCCCAGACGTCCCAGCTGTCCCGTATGTCCCTAACGTCCCAGACGTCCTACATGTCCCATATGTCCCTAACGTCCCAGACGTCCCAGATGTCCCATATGTCCCTAACGGCCCAGAAGTCCCAGATGTCCCATACGTCCTTAACGTCCCAGACGTCCCAGATGCCCCATATGGTCCATATGTCCTTAACGTCCCAGACGTCCCAGATGTCTCATATGTCCCTAACGTCCCAGACGTTCCAGATGTCCCATATGTCCCATATGTCCCCTAATGTCCCAGGCGTCCTAGATGTTCCATATGTCCCTAACGTCCCAGACGTCATAAATCTCCCATATATCCCTAACGTCCCAAACGTTCCAGCTGTCCCGTATGTCCCTAACGTCCCAGACGTCCTAAATTTCCCATATGTCCATAACGTCCCAGACGTCCTAGATGTCCCATATGTCCTTAACGTCCCAGACGTCCCAGACGTCCTAGATGTCCCATATGTCCTTAACTTCCCAGACGTCCCAAATATCCCATATGTCCCTAACGTCCCAGACGTCCCAGATGTCCCATATGTCCCATATGTCCCTAATGTCCCAGGCGTCCTAGATGTTCCATATGTCCCTAACGTCCCAGACGTCCTAAATGTCCCATATGACCCTAACGTCCCAGACGTCCTAGACGTCCCATATGTCCTTAACGTCCCAGACGTCCCAGATGTCTCATATGACCCTATCGTCCCAGACGTACCAGATGTCCCATATGTCCCATATGTCCCTAATGTCCCAGGCGTCCCAGATGTACCATATGTCCCATATGTCCCTAATGTCTCAGGCGTCCTAAATGTCCCATACGTCTTGAACTTCCCAGACGTCTAGTTGTCCCATATGTCCTTAACGTCCCAGACGTCCCAGATGTCCCATATGTCCCTAACGTCCTAGACGTCTTAGCTGTCCCGTATGTTCCTAACGTCCCAAACGTCCCAGACGTCTTAGATGTCCCATATGTCCCTAACGTCCCAGACGTCCCAGATGACCCATATGTCCCTAACGTCTCAGACGTCCCAGATGTCCCATATGTCCCATATGTCCCTAATGTCCCAGACGTCCCAGATTTCCCATATGTCCCATATGTCCCTAATGTCCCAGGCTTCTTAGATGTTCCATATGTCCCTAACGTCCCAGACGTCCTAAATGACCCATATGTCCCTAACGTCCCAGACGTCCCAGCTGTCCCGTATGTCCTTAACGTCCCAGATGTCCCAGCCGTCCTAGATGTCCCATATGTCCCTAACGTCCCAGACGTCCTAGACGTCCCATATGTCCTTAACGTCCCAGACGTCCCAGATGTCTCATATGTCCCTATCGTCCCAGACGTCTCAGATGTCCCATATGTCCCATATGTCCCTAATGTCCCAAGCGTTTTAAGTGTTCCATATGTCCCTAACGTCCCAGACGTCCTAAATGTCCCATATGTCCCTAACGTCCCAGACGTCCCAGCTGTCCCGTATCTCCCTAACGTCCCAGACGTCCCAGATGTCCCATATGTCCCTAACGGCCCAGACGTCCCAGATGTCCCATATGCCCATATGTCCCTAATATCCCAGACGTCCCAGATGTCCCATATGTCCCTAACGTCCCAGACGTCCCAGATGCCCCATATGTCCCTAACGTCCTAGACGTGTTAGATGTCCCATACGTCCTTAACGTCCCAGATGCCCCATATGTTCCATACGTCCTTAACGTCCCAGACGTCCCAGATGTCTCATATGTCCCTAACGTCCCAGACGTTCCAGATGTCCCATATGTCCCATATGTCCCCTAATGTCCCAGGCGTCCTAGATGTTCCATATGTCCCTAACGTCCCAGACGTCCCAGACGTCGTAGATGTCTCATATGTCCCTAACGTCCCAGACGTCCCAGGTGTCCCATATGTCCCTAACGGCCCAGACGTCCCAGATGTACCATATGCCCATATGCCCATATGTCCCTAATATCCCAGACGTCCCAGATGTCCCATATGTCCCTAACGTCCCAGACGTCCCAGATGCCCTATATGTTCCATATGTCCTTAACGTCCCAGACGTCCCAGATGTCTCATATGTCCCTAACGTCCCAGACGTCCCAGATGTCCCATATGTCCCATATGCCCCTAATGTCCCAGGCGTCCTAGATGTTCCATATGTCCCTAACGTCCCAGACGCCATAAATCTCCCGTATATCTCTAACGTCCCAGACGTTCCAGCTGTCCTGTATGTCCCTAACGTCCCAGACGTCCTAAATTTCCCATATGTCCCTAACGTCCCAGACGTCCTAGATGTCCCATATGTCCTTAACGTCCCAAACGTCCCAGACGACCTAGATGTCCCATATGTCCTTAACGTCCCAGACGTCCCAAATGTCCCATATGTCCCTAACGTCCCAGACGTCCCAGATGTCCCATATGTCCCATATGTCCTTAATGTTCCAGGCGTCCTAGATGTTCCATGTGTCCCTAACGTCCCAGACGTCCTAAATGTCCCATATGTCCCTAACGTCCCAGACGTCCTAGACGTCCCATATGTCCTTAACGTCCCAGACGTCCCAGATGTCCATATGTCCCATATGTCCCTAATGTCCCAAGCGTTTTAAGTGTTCCATATGTCCCTAACGTTCCAGATGTCCTAAATGTCCCATGTCTCTAACGTTTCAGACGTCCCAGACGTCCTAGATGTCCCATATGTCCCTAACGTCCCAGACGTCCCAGATGTCCCATATGTCCCTAACGTCCCAGACGTCCCAGATGTCCCATATGTCCCATATGTCTCTAATGTCCCAGACGTCCCAGATGTCCCATATGTCCCTAACGTCCTAGGCGTCCCAGATGTCCCATATGTCCCTAACGTCCTAGACGTCCTAGATGTCCCATACGTCCTTAACGTCCCAGACGTCCCAGATGCCCCATATGTCCCTAACGTCCCAGACGTCCCAGATGTCCCATATGTCCCATATGTCCCTAATGTCCCACGCGTCCCAGATGTCCCATATGTCCCATATGTCCCTAATGTCTCAGGCGTCCTAAATGTCCCATATGTTTTTAACGTCCCAGACGTCCCAGCCGTCCTATATGTCCAATATGTCCTTAACGTCCCAGACGTTCCAGATGTCCCATATGTCCCTAACGTCCCAGACGTCCCCGATGTCCCATATGTCCCATATGTCCCTAATGTTCCAGGCGTCCTAGATGTTCCATATGTTCCTAACGTCCCAGACGTCCCAAAAGCCCCATATGCCCTTAACGTCCCAAACGTCCCAGCTGTCCCGTATGTCCCTAACGTCCCAGATGTCCCAGACGTCCTAGATGTCCCATATGTAACTAACGTCCCAGACGTCCTAGACGTCCCATATGTCCTTAACGTCCCAGACGTCCCAGATGTCTCATATGTCCCTAACGTCCCAGACGTCACAGATGTCCAATATGTCCCATATGTCCTTAATGTCCCAAGCGTTTTAAGTGTTCCATATGTCCCTAACGTCCCAGACGTCCTAAATGTCCCATATGTCCCTAACGTCCCAGACGTCCCAGCTGTCCCGTATGTCTCTAACGTCCCAGACGTCCCAGACGTCCTAGATGCCCCATATGTCCCTAACGTCCCAGACGTCCCAGATGTCCCATATGTCCCTAACGGCCCAGAAGTCCCAGATGTTTCATATGTCCCATATGTCCCTAATATCCCAGACGTCTCAGATGTCCCATATGTCCCTAACGTCCCAGACGTCCCAGATGTCCCATATGTCCCTAACGTCCTACACGTGTTAGATGTCCCATACGTCCTTAACGTCCCAGACGTCACAGATGCCCCATATGTTCCATATGTCCTTAACGTCCCAGACGTCCCAGATGTCTCATATGTCCCTAACGTCCCAGACGTCCCAGATGTCCCATATGTCCCATATGTCCCCTAATGTCCCAGGCGTCCTAGATGTTCCATATGTCCCTAACGTCCCAGACGTCATAAATCTCCCATATATACCTAACGTCCCAGACGTTCCAGCTGTCCCGTATGTCCCTAACGTCCCAGACGTCCTAAATTTCCCATATGTCCCTAACGTCCCAGACGTCCTAGATGTCCCATATGTCCTTAACGTCCCAGACGTCCCAGACGTCCTAGATGTCCCATATGTCCCTAACGTCCCAGACGTCCCAGATGTCCCATATGTCCCATATGTCCCTAATGTCCCAGGCGTCCTAGATGTTCCATATGTCCCTAACGTCCCAGACGTCCTAAATGTCCCATATGTCCCTAACGTCCCAGACGTCCTAGACGTCCCATATGTCCTTAACGTCCCAGACGTCCCAGATGTCTCATATGACCCTAACGTCCCAGACGTACCAGATGTCCCATATGTCCCATATGTCCCTAATGTCCCAAGCGTTTTAAGTGTCCCATATGTCCCTAACGTCCCTGATGTCCTAAATGTCCCATATGTCCCTAACGTCCCAGACGTCCCAGACGTCCTAGATGTCCCTGATGTCCCTAACGTCCCAGACGTCCCAGATGTCCCATATGTCCCTAACGTCCCAGACGTCCCAGATGTCCCATATGTCCCATATGTCCCTAATGTCCCAAACGTCCCAGATATCCCATATGTCCCTAACGTCCCAGACGTCCCAGATGTCCCATAGGTACCTAACGTCCTAGACGTCCTAGATGTCCCATACGTTTTTAACGTCCCAGATGCCCCATATGTCCCTAACGTCCCAGACGTCCCAGATGTCCCATATGTCCCATATGTCGCTAATGTCCCAGGCATCCCAGATGTCCCATATGTCCCATATGTCCCTAATGTCTCAGGCGTCCTAAATGTCCCATATGTTTTTAACGTCCCAGACGTCCTAGATGTCTCATATGTCCCTAACGTCCCAGACGTCCCCGATGTCCCATATGTCCCATATGTCCCTAATGTCCCAGGCGTCCTAGATGTTCCATATGTTCCTAACGTCCCAGACGTCCCAAAAGCCCCATATGTCCTTAACGTCCCAAACGTCCCAGCTGTCCTGTATGTCCCTAACGTCCCAGACGTCCCAGACGTCCTAGATGTCCCATATGTCCCTAACGTCCCAGATGTCCTAGATGTCCTATATGTCCCTAACGTCCCAGACGTCCCAGATGTCCCATATGTCCCATATGTCCCTAATGTCTCAGGCGTCCCAGACGTCTCAGACGTCCCAGACGTCCTAGATGTCCCATATGTCCCTAACGTCCCAGACGTCCAAGATGTCCCATATGTCCCTAATGTCCCAGGCGTCCAAGATGTCCCATATGTCCCATATGTCCCATATGTCCCTAAATATCCCATATGTCCTTAACATCCCAGACGTCCCAGACGTCCTAGATGTTCCATATGTCCTTAACGTCCCAGACGTCCCAGACGTCCTAGATGTCCCATATGTCCTTAACGTCTCAGGCGCCCAAGATGTCCCATATTTCCCTAATGTTCCAGGCGTCCCAGATGTCCCATATGTGCCATACGTCATTAATGTCCCAGGCGTCCTAAATGTCTCATATGTCCTTAACGTCCCAGACGTGCCAGACGTCCTAGATGTCCCATATGTCCTTAACGTCTCAGGCGCCCCAGATGTCCCATATGTAACATACGTCTCTAATGTCCAAGGCGTCCTAGATGTCCCATATGTCCCTAACGTCCCAGACGTCATAAAAGTCCCATATGTCCCTAACGTCCCAGACGTCCTAGCTATCCCGTATGTTCCTAACGTCCCAGACGTCCCAGACATCCTAGATGTCCCATATGTCCCTAACGTGCCAGACGTCCTAAATGTCCCATATGTCCCTAACGTCCCAGACGTCCCAGCTGGCCCGTATGTTCCTAACGTCCCAGACGTCCCAGACATCCTAGATGTCCCATATGTCCCTAACGTGCCAGACGTCCTAGATGTCCTATATGTCCCCAACGTCCCAGACGTCCCATACGTCCCAGATGTCCCATATGTCCCATATGTCCCTAATGTCCCAGGCGTACTAAATGTCCCATATGTCCTTAACGTGCCAGACGTCCCAGACGTCCTAAATGTCCCATATGTCCTTAACGTCCCAGACGTCTCAGATGTCCCATATGTCCCTAACGTCCCAGACGTCCCAGATGTCCCATATGTCCCATATGTCCCTAATGTCCCAGGCGTCCTAGATGTTCCATATGTCCCTAACGTCCCAGATGTCATAAATCTTCCATATATCACAAACGTCCCAGACGTACCAGCTGTCCCGTATGTCCCTAACGTCCCAGACGTCCTAAATTTCCCATATGTCCCTAACGTCCCAGACGTCCTAGTTGTCCCATATGTCCTTAACGTCCCAGATGTCCCAGACGTCCTAGATGTCCCATATGTCCTTAACGTCCCAGACGTCCCATATGTCCCTAACGTCCCAGACGTCCCAGATGTCCCATATGTCCCATATGTCCCTAATGTCCCAGGCGTCTTAGATGTTTCATATGTCCCTAACGTCCCAGACGTCCTAAATGTCCCATATGTCCTTAACGTCCCAGACGTCCCAGATGTCTCATATGTCCCTAACGTCCCAGACGTCCCAGATGTCCATATGTCTTATATGTCCCTAATGTCCCAAGCGTTTTAAGGGTTCTATATGTCCCTAACGTTTCAGATGTCCTAAATGTCCCATGTCCCTAACGTCCCAGACGTCCCAGACGTCCTAGATGTCCCATATGTCCCTAACGTCCCAGACGTCCCAGATGTCCCATATGTCCCTAACGTCCCAGACGTCCCAGATGTCCCATATGTCTCTAATGTCCCAGACGTCCCAGATGTCCCATATGTCCCTAACGTCCCAGAAGTCCCAGATGTCCCATATGTCCCTAACGTCCTAGACGTCCTAGATGTCCCATACGTCCTTAACGTCCCAGACGTCCCAGATGCCCCATATGGCCCTAACGTCCCAGACGTCCCAGATGTCCCATATGTCCCATATGTCCCTAATGTCCCAGGCGTCCCAGATGTCCCATATGTCCCATATGTCCCTAATGTCTCAGGCGTCCTAAATGTCCCATATGTTTTTAACGTCCCAGACGTCCTATATGTCCAATATGTCCTTAACGTCCCAGACGTCCCAGATGTCCCATATGTCCCTAACGTCCCAGACGTCCCCGATGTCCCATATGTCCCATATGTCCCTAATGTCCCAGGCGTCCTAGATGTTCCATATGTTCCTAACGTCCCAGACGTCCCAAAAGTCCCATATGTCCTTAACGTCCCAAACGTCCCAGCTGTCCCGTATGTCCCTAACGTCCCAGATGTCCCAGACGTCCTAGATGTCCCATATGTAACTAACGTCCCAGACGTCCTAGTCGTCCCATATGTCCTTAACGTCCCAGACGTCCCAGATGTCTCATATGTCCCTAACGTCCCAGACGTCCCAGATGTCCCATATGTCCCATATGTCCCTAATGTCCCAAGCGTTTTAAGTGTTCCATATGTCCCTAACGTCCCAGACGTCCTAAATGTCCCATATGTCCCTAACGTCCCAGACGTCCCAGCTGTCCCGTATGTCCCTAACGTCCCAGACGTCCTACATGTCCCATATGTCCCTAACGTCCCAGACGTCCCAGATGTCCCATATGTCCCTAACGGCCCAGAAGTCCCAGATGTCCCATATGTCCCTAACGTCCTACACGTGTTAGATGTCCCATACGTCCTTAACGTCCCAGACGTCCCAGATGCCCCATATGGTCCATATGTCCTTAACGTCCCAGACGTCCCAGATGTCTCATATGTCCCTAACGTCCCAGACGTTCCAGATGTCCCATATGTCCCATATGTCCCCTAATGTCCCAGGCGTCCTAGATGTTCCATATGTCCCTAACGTCCCAGACGTCATAAATCTCCCATATATCCCTAACGTCCCAAACGTTCCAGCTGTCCCGTATGTCCCTAACGTCCCAGACGTCCTAAATTTCACATATGTCCCTAACGTCCCAGACGTCCTAGATGTCCCATATGTCCTTAACGTCCCAGACGTCCCAGACGTCCTAGATGTCCCATATGTCCTTAACTTCCCAGACGTCCCAAATATCCCATATGTCCCTAACGTCCCAGACGTCCCAGATGTCCCATATGTCCCATATGTCCCTAATGTCCCAGGCGTCCTAGATGTTCCATATGTCCCTAACGTCCCAGACGTCCTAAATGTCCCATATGACCCTAACGTCCCAGACGTCCTAGACGTCCCATATGTCCTTAACGTCCCAGACGTCCCAGATGTCTCATATGACCCTATCGTCCCAGACGTACCAGATGTCCCATATGTCCCATATGTCCCTAATGTCCCAAGCGTTTTAAGTGTTCCATATGTCCCTAACGTCCCAGATGTCCTAAATGTCCCATATGTCCCTAACGTCCCAGACGTCCCAGACGTCCTAGATGTCCCTGATGTCCCTAACGTCCCAGACGTCCCAGATGTCCCATATGTCCCTAACGTCCCAGACGTCCCAGATGTCCCATATGTCCCATATGTCCCTAATGTCCCAAACGTTCCAGATGTCCCATATGTCCCTAACGTCCCAGACGTTCCAGATGTCCCATATGTCCCTAACGTCCTAGACGTCCTAGATGTCCCATACGTTTTTAACGTCCCAGATGCCCCATATGTCCCTAACGTCCCAGACGTCCCAGATGTCCCATATGTCGCTAATGTCCCAGGCGTCCCAGATGTCCCATATGTCCCATATGTCCCTAATGTCTCAGGCGTCCTAAATGTCCCATATGTTTTTAACGTCCCAGACGTCCCAGACGTCCTAGATGTCTCATATGTCCCTAACGTCCCAGACGTCCCCGATGTCCCATATGTCCCATATGTCCCATATGTCCCTAATGTCCCAGGCGTCCTAGATGTTTCATATGTTCCTAACGTCCCAGACGTCCCAAAAGCCCCATATTTCCTTAACGTCCCAAACGTCCCAGCTGTCCCGTATGTCCCTAACGTCCCAGACGTCCCAGACGTCCTAGATGTCCCATATGTCTCTAACGTCCCAGATGTCCTAGATGTCCTATATGTCCCTAACGTCCCAGATGTCCCAGACGTCCTAGATGTCCCATATGTCCCTAACGTCCCAGACGTCCTAGATGTCCCATATGTCCTTAACGTCCCAGATGTCCTAGATGTCCTATATGTCCCTAACGTCCCAGACGTCCCAGATGTCCCTAATGTCCCAGGCGTCCCAGATGTCCCATATGTCCCAGGCGTCCCAGATGTCCCATATGTCCCATATGTCCCATATGTCCCTAATGTCCCAGGCGTCCTAAATGTCCCATATGTCCTTAACGTCCCAGACGTCCCAGACGTCTTAGATGTAGCATATGTCCTTAACGTCCCAGACGTCGCAGATGTCTCATATGTCCCATATGTCCCTAATGTCCCAGGCGCCCTAAATGTCCCAAATGTCCTTAACGTCCCAGACGTCCCAGACGTCCTAGACGTCCCATATGTCCTTAACGTCCGAGACGTCCCAGATGCCCCATATGTCCCTAATGTCCCAGACGTTCCAGATGTCCCATATGTCCCATATGTCCCTAATGTCCCAAGCGTCCTAGATGTTCCGTATGTCCCTAACTTCCAAGACGTCTTAAATGTCCCATATGTCCTTAACGTCCTAGACGTCCCAGATGTCCCATATGTCCCTAACGTCCCAGACGTCCCAGCTGTTCCATATGTCGTATATGTCCCTAATGTCCCTGGCGTCCTAAATGTTCCATATGTCCCTAACGTCCCAGACGTCCTGAATGTCCCATATGTCCCTAACGTCCCAGACGTGTCAACTGTCCCGTATGTCCCTAACGTCCTAGACGTCCCAGACGTCCTAGATGTCCCATATGTCTCTAACGTCCCAGATGTCCTAGATGTCCTATATGTCCCTAACGTCCCAGACGTCCTAGACGTCCCAGATGTCCCATATGTCTTATATGTCCCTAATGTCCCAAACGTCCCAGATGTCCCATATGTCCCATATGTCCCTAATGTCCCAGGCGTCCTAAATGTCCCATATTTCCTTAACGTCCCAAACGTCCTAGATGTCCCATATGTCCCTAACGTCCCAGACGTCCCAGATGTCCCATATGTTCCATATGTCCCTAATGTCCTAGGCGTCCTAAATATCCCATATGTCCTTAACATCCCAGACGTCCCAGACGTCCTAGATGTTTCATATGTCCTTAACGTCCCAGACGTCCCAGACGTCCTAGATGTCCCATATGTCCTTAACGTCTCAGGCGCCCCAGATGTCCCATATTTCCCTAATGTTTCAGGCGTCCCAGATGTCCCATATGTGCCATACGTCATTAATGTCCCAGGCGTCCTAAATGTCTCATATGTCCTTAACGTCCCAGACGTTCCAGACGTCCTAGATGTCCCATATGTCCTTAACGTCTCAGGCGCCCCAGATGTCCCATATGTCACATACGTCTCTAATGTCCCAGGCGTCCTAGATGTTCCATATGTCCCTAACGTCCCAGACGTCATAAAAGTCCCATATGTCCCTAACGTCCCAGACGTCCTAGCTGTCCCGTATGTCCCTAACGTCCCAGTCGTCCTAGACGTCCTAGATGTCCCATATGTTCCTAACGTCCCAGACGTCCTAGATGTCCTATATTTACCTAACGTCCCAGACGTCCCAGACGTCCCAGATGTCCCATATGTCCCATATGTCCCTAATGTCCTAGGCGGCCCAGATGTCCCATATGTCCCTAATGTCCCAAGCGTCCTAAATGTCCCATACGTCTTTAACTTCCCAGACGTCCCAGACGTCTAGATGTCCCATATGTCCTTAACGTCCCAGACGTCCCAGATGTCCCATATGTCCCTAACGTCCTAGACGTCTTAGCTGTCCCGTATGTCCCTAACGTCCCAGACGTCCCAGATGACCCATATGTCCCATATGTCCCTAATGGCCCAGACGTCCCAGATGTCCCATATGTCCCATATGTCCCTAATGTCCCAGGCTTCTTAGATGTTCCATATGTCCCTAACGTCCCAGACGTCCTAAATGTCCCATATGTCCCTAACGTCCCAGACGTCCCAGCTGTCCCGTATGTCCTTAACGTCCCAGATGTCCCAGCCGTCCTAGATGTCCCATATGTCCCTAACGTCCCAGACGTCCTAGACGTCCCATATGTCCTTAACGTCCCAGACGTCCCAGATGTCTCATATGTCCCTAACGTCCCAGACGTCTTAGATGTCCCATATGTCCCATATGTCCCTAATGTCCCAAGCGTTTTAAGTGTTCCATACGTCCCTAACGTCCCAGACGTCCTAAGTGTCCCATATGTCCCTAACGTCCCAGACGTCCCAGCTGTCCCGTATGTCCCTAACGTCCCAGACGTCCCAGACGTCCTAGATGTCCCATATGTCCCTAACGTCCCAGACGTCCCAGATGTCCCATATGTCCCTAACGGCCCAGACGTCCCAGATGTCCCATATGCCCATATGTCCCTAATATCCCAGACGTCCAAGATGTCCCATATGTCCCTAACGTCCCAGACGTCCCAGATGCCCCATATGTCCCTAACGTCCTAGACGTGTTAGATGTCCCATACGTCCTTAACGTCCCAGATGCCCCATATGTTCCATATGTCCTTAACGTCCCAGACGTCCCAGATGTCTCATATGTCCCTAACGTCCCAGACGTCCCAGATGTCCCATATGTCCCATATGTCCCTAATGTCCCAGGCGTCCTAGATGTTCCATATGTCCCTAACGTCCCAGACGTCATAAATCTCCCATATATCCCTAACGTCCCAGACGTTCCAGCTGTCCCGTATGTCCCTAACGTCCCAGACGTCCTAAATTTCCCATATGTCGCTAACGTCCCAGACGTCCTAGATGTCCCATATGTCCTTAACGTCCCAGACGTCCCACACGTCCTAGATGTCCCATATGTCCTTAACGTCCCAGACGTCCCAAATGTCCCATATGTCCCTAACGTCCCAGACGTCCCAGATGTCCCATATGTCCCATATGTCCTAAATGTCCCAGGCGTCCTAGATGTTCCATATGTCCCTAACGTCCCAGACGTCCTAAATGTCCCATATGTCCCTAACGTCCCAGACGTCCTAGACGTCCCATATGTCCGTAACGTCCCAGACGTCCCAGATGTCTCATATGTCCCTAACGTCCCAGACGTCCCAGATGTCCATATGTCCCATATGTCCCTAATTTCCCAAGCGTTTTAAGTGTTCCATATGTCCCTAACGTTCCAGATGTCCTATATGTCCCATGTCCCTAACGTCCCAGACGTCCCAGACGTCCTAGATGTCCCATATGTCCCTAACGTCCTAGACGTCCCAGATGTCCCATATGTCCCTAACGTCCCAGACGTCCCAGATGTCCCATATGTCCCATATGTCTCTAATGTCCCAGACGTCCCATATGTCCCATATGTCCCTAACGTCCCAGAAGTCCCAGATGTCCCATATGTCCCTAACGTCCAAGACGTCCCAGATGTCCCATATGTCCCATATGTCCCTAATGTCCCAGACGTCCCAGATGTCCCATATGTCCCATATGTCCCTAATGTCTCAGGCGTCCTAAATGTCCCATATGTTTTTAACGTCCCAGACGTCCCAGACGTCCTATATGTTAAATATGTCCTTAACGTCCCAGACGTCCCAGATGTCCCATATGTCCCTAACGTCCCAGACGTCCCCGATGTCCCATATGTCCCATATGTCCCTAATGTTCCAGGCGTCCTAGATGTTCCATATGTTCCTAACGTCCCAGACTTCCCAAAAGTCCCATATGTGCTTAACGTCCCAAACGTCCCAGCTGTCCCGTATGTCCCTAACGTCCCAGATGTCCCAGACGTCCTAGATGTCCCATATGTAACTAACGTCCCAGACGTCCTAGACGTCCCATATGTCCTTAACGTCCCAGACGTCCCAGATGTCTCATATGTCCCTAACGTCCCAGACGTCCCAGATGTCCAATATGTCCCAAATGTCCCTAATGTCCCAAGCGTTTTAAGTGTTCCATATGTCCCTAACGTCCCAGACGTCCTAAATGTCCCATATGTCCATAACGTCCTTGACGTCCCAGCTGTCCCGTATGTCCCTAACGTCCCAGACGTCCCAGACGTCCTAGATGTCCCATATGTCCCTAACGTCCCAGACGTCCCAGATGTCCCATATGTCCCTAACGGCCCAGAAGTCCCAGATGTCCCATATGTCCCTAATATCCCAGACGTCTCAGATGTCCCATATGTCCCTAACGTCCCAGACGTCCCAGATGTCCCATATGTCCCTAACGTTCTACACGTGTTAGATGTCCCATACGTCCTTAACGTCCCAGACGTCCCAGATGCCCCATATGTTCAATATGTCCTTAACGTCCCAGACGTCCCAGATGTCTCATATGTCCCTAACGTCCCAGACGTCCCAGATGTCCCATATGTCCCATATGTCCCCTAATGTCCCAGGCGTCCTAGATGTTCCATATGTCCCTAACGTCCCAGACGTCATAAATCTCCCATATATACCTAACGTCCCAAACGTTCCAGCTGTCCCGTATGTCCCTAACGTCCCAGACGTCCTAAATTTCCCATATGTCCCTAACGTCCCAGACGTCCTAGATGTCCCATATGTCCTTAACGTCCCAGACGTCCCAGACGTCCTAGATGTCCCATATGTCCTTAACGTCCCAGACGTCCCAAATGTCCCATATGTCCCTAACGTCCCAGACGTCCCAGATGTCCCATATGTCCCATATGTCCCTAATGTCCCGGGCGTCCTAGATGTTCCATATGTCCCTAACGTCCCAGACGTCCTAAATGTCCCATATGTCCCTAACGTCCCAGACGTCCCAGATGTCCCATATGTCCCTAACGTCCCAGACGTCCCAGATGTCCCATATGTCCCATATGTCCCTAATGTCCCAGACGTCCCAGATGTCCCATATGTCCCTAACGTCCCAGACGTCCCAGATGTCCCATATGTCCCTAACGTCCTAGACGTCCTAGTTGTCCCATACGTTTTTAACGTCCCAGATGCCCCATATGTCCCTAACGTCCCAGACGTCCCAGATGTCCCATATGTCCCATATGTCGCTAATGTCCCAGGCGTCCCAGATGTCCCATATGTCCCATATGTCCCTAATGTCTCAGGCGTCCTAAATGTCCCATTTGTTTTTAACGTCCCAGACGTCCCAGACGTCCTAGATGTCTCATATGTCCCTAACGTCCCAGACGTCCCCGATGTCCCATATGTCCCATATGTCCCATATGTCCCTAATGTCCCAGGCGTCCTAGATGTCCCGTATGTCCCTAACGTCCCAGACGTCCCAGACGTCCTAGATGTCCCATATGTCCCTAACGTCCCAGATGTCTTAGATGTCCTATATGTCCCTAACGTCCCAGACGTCCCAGATGTCCCATATGTCCCATATGTCCCTAATGTCCCAGGCGTCCCAGACGTCTCAGACGTCCCAGACGTCCTAGATGTCCCATATGTCCCTAACGTCCCAGACGTCCAAGATGTCGCATATGTCCCTAATGTCCCAGGCGTCCCAGATGTCCCATATGTCCCATATGTCCCTAATGTCCCAGGCGTCCTAAATGTCCCATATGTCCTTAACGTCCCAGACGTCCCAGACGTCTTAGATGTAGCATATGTCCTTAACGTCCCAGACGTCGCAGATGTCTCATATGTCCCATATGTCCTTAATGTCCTAGGCGCCCTAAATGTCCCAAATGTCCTTAACGTCCCAGACGTCCCAGACGTCCTAGACGTCCCATATGTCCTTAACGTCCGAGACGTCCCAGTTGCCCCATATGTCCCTAACGTCCCAGACGTTCCAGATGTCCCATATGTCCCATATGTCCCTAATGTCCCAAGCGTCCTAGATGTTCCGTATGTCCCTAACTTCCAAGACGTCCTAAATGTCCCATATGTCCTTAACGTCCTAGACGTCCCAGATGTCCCATATGTCCCATATGTCCCTAATGTCCTAGGCGGCCCAGATGTCCCATATGTCCCATATGTCCCTAATGTCCCAAGCGTCCTAAATGTCCCATACGTCTTTAACTTCCCAGACGTCCCAGACGTCTAGATGTCCCATATGTCCTTAACGTCCCAGACGTCCCAGATGTCCCATATGTCCCTAACGTCCTAGACGTCTTAGCTGTCCCGTATGTCCCTAACGTCCCAAACGTCCCAGACGTCTTAGATGTCCCATATGTCCCTAACGTCCCAGACGTCCCAAATGACCCATATGTCCCATATGTCCCTAATGTCCCAGACGTCCCAGATGTCCCATATGTCCCATATGTCCCTAATGTCCCAGGCTTCTTAGATGTTCCATATGTCCCTAACGTCCCAGACGTCCTAAATGTCCCATATGTCCCTAACGTCCCAGACGTCCCAGCTGTCCCGTATGTCCTTAACGTCCCAGATGTCCCAGCCGTCCTAGATGTCCCATATGTCCCTAACGTCCCAGACGTCCTAGACGTCCCATATGTCCTTAACGTCCCAGACGTCCCAGATGTCTCATATGTCCCTAACGTCCCAGACGTCTCAGATGTCCCATATGTCCCATATGTCCCTAATGTCCCAAGCGTTTTAAGTGTTCCATACGTCCCTAACGTCCCAGACGTCCTAAATGTCCCATATGTCCCTAACGTCCCAGACGTCCCAGCTGTCCCGTATGTCCCTAACGTCCCAGACGTCCCAGACGTCCTAGATGTCCCATATGTCCCTAACGTCCCAGACGTCCCAGATGTCCCATATGTCCCTAACGGCCCAGACGTCCCAGATGTCCCATATGCCCATATGTCCCTAATATCCCAGACGTCCAAGATGTCCCATATGTCCCTAACGTCCCAGACGTCCCAGATGCCCCATATGTCCCTAACGTCCTAGACGTGTTAGATGTCCCATACGTCCTTAACGTCCCAGATGCCCCATATGTTCCATATGTCCTTAACGTCCCAGACGTCCCAGATGTCTCATATGTCCCTAACGTCCCAGACGTCCCAGATGTCCCATATGTCCCATATGTCCCTAATGTCCCAGGCGTCCTAGATGTTCCATATGTCCCTAACGTCCCAGACGTCATAAATCTCCCATATATCCCTAACGTCCCAGACGTTCCAGCTGTCCCGTATGTCCCTAACGTCCCAGACGTCCTAAATTTCCCATATGTCGCTAACGTCCCAGACGTCCTAGATGTCCCATATGTCCTTAACGTCCCAGACGTCCCAGACGTCCTAGATGTCCCATATGTCCTTAACGTCCCAGACGTCCCAAATGTCCCATATGTCCCTAACGTCCCAGACGTCCCAGATGTCCCATATGTCCCATATGTCCTAAATGTCCCAGGCGTCCTAGATGTTCCATATGTCCCTAACGTCCCAGACGTCCTAAATGTCCCATATGTCCCTAACGTCCCAGACGTCCTAGACGTCCCATATGTCCGTAACGTCCCAGACGTCCCAGATGTCTCATATGTCCCTAACGTCCCAGACGTCCCAGATGTCCATATGTCCCATATGTCCCTAATTTCCCAAGCGTTTTAAGTGTTCCATATGTCCCTAACGTTCCAGATGTCCTAAATGTCCCATGTCCCTAACGTCCCAGACGTCCCAGACGTCCTAGATGTCCCATATGTCCCTAACGTCCTAGACGTCCCAGATGTCCCATATGTCCCTAACGTCCCAGACGTCCCAGATGTCCCATATGTCCCATATGTCTCTAATGTCCCAGACGTCCCAGATGTCCCATATGTCCCTAACGTCCCAGAAGTCCCAGATGTCCCATATGTCCCTAACGTCCAAGACGTCCCAGATGTCCCATATGTCCCATATGTCCCTAATGTCCCAGACGTCCCAGATGTCCCATATGTCCCATATGTCCCTAATGTCTCAGGCGTCCTAAATGTCCCATATGTTTTTAACGTCCCAGACGTCCCAGACGTCCTATATGTTAAATATGTCCTTAACGTCCCAGACGTCCCAGATGTCCCATATGTCCCTAACGTCCCAGACGTCCCCGATGTCCCATATGTCCCATATGTCCCTAATGTCCCAGGCGTCCTAGATGTTCCATATGTTCCTAACGTCCCAGACTTCCCAAAAGTCCCATATGTGCTTAACGTCCCAAACGTCCCAGCTGTCCCGTATGTCCCTAACGTCCCAGACGTCCCAGACGTCCTAGATGTCTCATATGTCCCTAACGTCCCAGACGTCCCCGATGTCCCATATGTCCCATATGTCCCATATGTCCCTAATGTCCCAGGCGTCCTAGATGTTTCATATGTTCCTAACGTCCCAGACGTCCCAAAAGCCCCATATTTCCTTAACGTCCCAAACGTCCCAGCTGTCCCGTATGTCCCTAACGTCCCAGACGTCCCAGACGTCCTAGATGTCCCATATGTCTCTAACGTCCCAGATGTCCTAGATGTCCTATATGTCCCTAACGTCCCAGATGTCCCAGACGTCCCAGATGTCCCTAATGTCCCAGGCGTCCCAGATGTCCCATATGTCCCATATGTCCCATATGTCCCTAATGTCCCAGGCGTCCTAAATGTCCCATATGTCCTTAACGTCCCAGACGTCCCAGACGTCTTAGATGTAGCATATGTCCTTAACGTCCCAGACGTCGCAGATGTCTCATATGTCCCATATGTCCCTAATGTCCCAGGCGCCCTAAATGTCCCAAATGTCCTTAACGTCCCAGACGTCCCAGACGTCCTAGACGTCCCATATGTCCTTAACGTCCGAGACGTCCCAGATGCCCCATATGTCCCTAATGTCCCAGACGTTCCAGATGTCCCATATGTCCCATATGTCCCTAATGTCCCAAGCGTCCTAGATGTTCCGTATGTCCCTAACTTCCAAGACGTCTTAAATGTCCCATATGTCCTTAACGTCCTAGACGTCCCAGATGTCCCATATGTCCCTAACGTCCCAGACGTCCCAGCTGTTCCATATGTCGTATATGTCCCTAATGTCCTTGGCGTCCTAAATGTTCCATATGTCCCTAACGTCCCAGACGTCCTGAATGTCCCATATGTCCCTAACGTCCCAGACGTGTCAACTGTCCCGTATGTCCCTAACGTCCTAGACGTCCCTGACGTCCTAGATGTCCCATATGTCTCTAACGTCCCAGATGTCCTAGATGTCCTATATGTCCCTAACGTCCCAGACGTCCTAGACGTCCCAGATGTCCCATATGTCTTATATGTCCCTAATGTCCCAAACGTCCCAGATGTCCCATATGTCCCATATGTCCCTAATGTCCCAGGCGTCCTAAATGTCCCATATTTCCTTAACGTCCCAAACGTCCTAGATGTCCCATATGTCCCTAACGTCCCAGACGTCCCAGATGTCCCATATGTTCCATATGTCCCTAATGTCCTAGGCGTCCTAAATATCCCATATGTCCTTAACATCCCAGACGTCCCAGACGTCCTAGATGTTTCATATGTCCTTAACGTCCCAGACGTCCCAGACGTCCTAGATGTCCCATATGTCCTTAACGTCTCAGGCGCCCCAGATGTCCCATATTTCCCTAATGTTCCAGGCGTCCCAGATGTCCCATATGTGCCATACGTCATTAATGTCCCAGGCGTCCTAAATGTCTCATATGTCCTTAACGTCCCAGACGTCCCAGACGTCCTAGATGTCCCATATGTCCTTAACGTCTCAGGCGCCCCAGATGTCCCATATGTCACATACGTCTCTAATGTCCCAGGCGTCCTAGATGTTCCATATGTCCCTAACGTCCCAGACGTCATAAAAGTCCCATATGTCCCTAACGTCCCAGACGTCCTAGCTGTCCCGTATGTCCCTAACGTCCCAGTCGTCCTAGACGTCCTAGATGTCCCATATGTTCCTAACGTCCCAGACGTCCTAGATGTCCTATATTTACCTAACGTCCCAGACGTCCCAGACGTCCCAGATGTCCCATATGTCCCATATGTCCCTAATGTCCTAGGCGGCCCAGATGTCCCATATGTCCCTAATGTCCCAAGCGTCCTAAATGTCCCATACGTCTTTAACTTCCCAGACGTCCCAGACGTCTAGATGTCCCATATGTCCTTAACGTCCCAGACGTCCCAGATGTCCCATATGTCCCTAACGTCCTAGACGTCTTAGCTGTCCCGTATGTCCCTAACGTCCCAAACGTCCCAGACGTCTTAGATGTCCCATATGTCCCTAACGTCCCAGACGTCCCAGATGACCCATATGTCCCATATGTCCCTAATGTCCCAGACGTCCCAGATGTCCCATATGTCCCATATGTCCCTAATGTCCCAGGCTTCTTAGATGTTCCATATGTCCCTAACGTCCCAGACGTCCTAAATGTCCCATATGTCCCTAACGTCCCAGACGTCCCAGCTGTCCCGTATGTCCTTAACGTCCCAGATGTCCCAGCCGTCCTAGATGTCCCATATGTCCCTAACGTCCCAGACGTCCTAGACGTCCCATATGTCCTTAACGTCCCAGACGTCCCAGATGTCTCATATGTCCCTAACGTCCCAGACGTCTTAGATGTCCCATATGTCCCATATGTCCCTAATGTCCCAAGCGTTTTAAGTGTTCCATACGTCCCTAACGTCCCAGACGTCCTAAATGTCCCATATGTCCCTAACGTCCCAGACGTCCCAGCTGTCCCGTATGTCCCTAACGTCCCAGACGTCCCAGACGTCCTAGATGTCCCATATGTCCCTAACGTCCCAGACGTCCCAGATGTCCCATATGTCCCTAACGGCCCAGACGTCCCAGATGTCCCATATGCCCATATGTCCCTAATATCCCAGACGTCCAAGATGTCCCATATGTCCCTAACGTCCCAGACGTCCCAGATGCCCCATATGTCCCTAACGTCCTAGACGTGTTAGATGTCCCATACGTCCTTAACGTCCCAGATGCCCCATATGTTCCATATGTCCTTAACGTCCCAGACGTCCCGGATGTCTCATATGTCCCTAACGTCCCAGACGTCCCAGATGTCCCATATGTCCCATATGTCCCTAATGTCCCAGGCGTCCTAGATGTTCCATATGTCCCTAACGTCCCAGACGTCATAAATCTCCCATATATCCCTAACGTCCCAGACGTTCCAGCTGTCCCGTATGTCCCTAACGTCCCAGACGTCCTAAATTTCCCATATGTCGCTAACGTCCCAGACGTCCTAGATGTCCCATATGTCCTTAACGTCCCAGACGTCCCAGACGTCCTAGATGTCCCATATGTCCTTAACGTCCCAGACGTCCCAAATGTCCCATATGTCCCTAACGTCCCAGACGTCCCAGATGTCCCATATGTCCCATATGTCCTAAATGTCCCAGGCGTCCTAGATGTTCCATATGTCCCTAACGTCCCAGACGTCCTAAATGTCCCATATGTCCCTAACGTCCCAGACGTCCTAGACGTCCCATATGTCCGTAACGTCCCAGACGTCCCAGATGTCTCATATGTCCCTAACGTCCCAGACGTCCCAGATGTCCATATGTCCCATATGTCCCTAATTTCCCAAGCGTTTTAAGTGTTCCATATGTCCCTAACGTTCCAGATGTCCTAAATGTCCCATGTCCCTAACGTCCCAGACGTCCCAGACGTCCTAGATGTCCCATATGTCCCTAACGTCCTAGACGTCCCAGATGTCCCATATGTCCCTAACGTCCCAGACGTCCCAGATGTCCCATATGTCCCATATGTCTCTAATGTCCCAGACGTCCCATTTGTCCCATATGTCCCTAACGTCCCAGAAGTCCCAGATGTCCCATATGTCCCTAACGTCCAAGACGTCCCAGATGTCCCATATGTCCCATATGTCCCTAATGTCCCAGACGTCCCAGATGTCCTATATGTCCCATATGTCCCTAATGTCTCAGGCGTCCTAAATGTCCCATATGTTTTTAACGTCCCAGACGTCCCAGACGTCCTATATGTTAAATATGTCCTTAACGTCCCAGACGTCCCAGATGTCCCATATGTCCCTAACGTCCCAGACGTCCCCGATGTCCCATATGTCCCATATGTCCCTAATGTCCCAGGCGTCCTAGATGTTCCATATGTTCCTAACGTCCCAGACTTCCCAAAAGTCCCATATGTGCTTAACGTCCCAAACGTCCCAGCTGTCCCGTATGTCCCTAACGTCCCAGATGTCCCAGACGTCCTAGATGTCCCATATGTAACTAACGTCCCAGACGTCCTAGACGTCCCATATGTCCTTAACGTCCCAGACGTCCCAGATGTCTCATATGTCCCTAACGTCCCAGACGTCCCAGATGTCCAATATGTCCCAAATGTCCCTAATGTCCCAAGCGTTTTAAGTGTTCCATATGTCCCTAACGTCCCAGACGTCCTAAATGTCCCATATGTCCATAACGTCCTTGACGTCCCAGCTGTCCCATATGTCCCTAACGTCCCAGACGTCCCAGACGTCCTAGATGTCCCATATGTCCCTAACGTCCCAGACGTCCCAGATGTCCCATATGTCCCTAACGGCCCAGAAGTCCCAGATGTCCCATATGTCCCTAATATCCCAGACGTCTCAGATGTCCCATATGTCCCTAACGTCCCAGACGTCCCAGATGTCCCATATGTCCCTAACGTTCTACACGTGTTAGATGTCCCATACGTCCTTAACGTCCCAGACGTCCCAGATGCCCCATATGTTCAATATGTCCTTAACGTCCCAGACGTCCCAGATGTCTCATATGTCCCTAACGTCCCAGACGTCCCAGATGTCCCATATGTCCCATATGTCCCCTAATGTCCCAGGCGTCCTAGATGTTCCATATGTCCTTAACGTCCCAGACGTCATAAATCTCCCATATATACCTAACGTCCCAAACGTTCCAGCTGTCCCGTATGTCCCTAACGTCCCAGACGTCCTAAATTTCCCATATGTCCCTAACGTCCCAGACGTCCTAGATGTCCCATATGTCCTTAACGTCCCAGACGTCCCAGACGTCCTAGATGTCCCATATGTCCTTAACGTCCCAGACGTCCCAAATGTCCCATATGTCCCTAACGTCCCAGACGTCCCAGATGTCCCATATGTTCCATATGTCCCTAATGTCCCGGGCGTCCTAGATGTTCCATATGTCCCTAAGGTCCCAGACGTCCTAAATGTCCCATATGTCCCTAACGTCCCAGACGTCCCAGATGTCCCATATGTCCCTAACGTCCCAGACGTCCCAGATGTCCCATATGTCCCATATGTCCCTAATGTCCCAGACGTCCCAGATGTCCCATATGTCCCTAACGTCCCAGACGTCCCAGATGTCCCATATGTCCCTAACGTCCTAGACGTCCTAGATGTCCCATACGTTTTTAACGTCCCAGATGCCCCATATGTCCCTAACGTCCCAGACGTCCCAGATGTCCCATATGTCCCATATGTCGCTAATGTCCCAGGCGTCCCAGATGTCCCATATGTCCCATATGTCCCTAATGTCTCAGGCGTCCTAAATGTCCCATTTGTTTTTAACGTCCCAGACGTCCCAGACGTCCTAGATGTCTCATATTTCCCTAACGTCCCAGACGTCCCCGATGTCCCATATGTCCCATATGTCCCATATGTCCCTAATGTCCCAGGCGTCCTAGATGTCCCGTATGTCCCTAACGTCCCAGACGTCCCAGACGTCCTAGATGTCCCATATGTCCCTAACGTCCCAGATGTCTTAGATGTCCTACATGTCCCTAACGTCCCAGACGTCCCAGATGTCCCATATGTCCCATATGTCCCTAATGTCCCAGGCGTCCCAGACGTCTCAGACGTCCCAGACGTCCTAGATGTCCCATATGTCCCTAACGTCCCAGACGTCCAAGATGTCGCATATGTCCCTAATGTCCCAGGCGTCCCAGATGTCCCATAGGTCCCATATGTCAATAATGTCCCAGGCGTCCTAAATGTCCCATATGTCCTTAACGTCCCAGACGTCCCAGACGTCTTAGATGTAGCATATGTCCTTAACGTCCCAGACGTCGCAGATGTCTCATATGTCCCATATGTCCTTAATGTCCCAGGCGCCCTAAATGTCCCAAATGTCCTTAACGTCCCAGACGTCCCAGACGTCCTAGACGTCCCATATGTCCTTAACGTCCGAGACGTCCCAGTTGCCCCATATGTCCCTAACGTCCCAGACGTTCCAGATGTCCCATATGTCCCATATGTCCCTAATGTCCCAAGCGTCCTAGATGTTCCGTATGTCCCTAACTTCCAAGACGTCCTAAATGTCCCATATGTCCTTAACGTCCTAGACGTCCCAGATGTCCCATATGTCCCATATGTCCCTAATGTCCTAGGCGGCCCAGATGTCCCATATGTCCCATATGTCCCTAATGTCCCAAGCGTCCTAAATGTCCCATACGTCTTTAACTTCCCAGACGTCCCAGACGTCTAGATGTCCCATATGTCCTTAACGTCCCAGACGTCCCAGATGTCCCATATGTCCCTAACGTCCTAGACGTCTTAGCTGTCCCGTATGTCCCTAACGTACCAAACGTCCCAGACGTCTTAGATGTCCCATATGTCCCTAACGTCCCAGACGTCCCAGATGACCCATATGTCCCATATGTCCCTAATGTCCCAGACGTCCCAGATGTCCCATATGTCCCATATGTCCCTAATGTCCCAGGCTTCTTAGATGTTCCATATGTCCCTAACGTCCCAGACGTCCTAAATGTCCCATATGTCCCTAACGTCCCAGACGTCCCAGCTGTCCCGTATGTCCATAACGTCCCAGATGTCCCAGCCGTCCTAGATGTCCCATATGTCCCTAACGTCCCAGACGTCCTAGACGTCCCATATGTCCTTAACGTCCCAGACGTCCCAGATGTCTCATATGTCCTTAACGTCCCAGACGTTTCAGATGTCCCATATGTCCCATATGTCCCTAATGTCCCAAGCGTTTTAAGTGTTCCATATGTCCCTAACGTCCCAGACGTCCTAAATGTCCCATATGTCCCTAACGTCCCAGACGTCCCAGCTGTCCCGTATGTCCCTAACGTCCCAGACGTCCCAGACGTCCTAGATGTCCCATATGTCCCTAACGTCCCAGACGTCCCAGATGTCCCATATGTCCCTAACGGCCCAGACGTCCCAGATGTCCCATATGCCCATATGTCCCTAATATCCCAGACGTCCCAGATGTCCCATATGTCCCTAACGTCCCAGACGTCCCAGATGCCCCATATGTCCCTAACGTCCTAGACGTGTTAGATGTCCCATACGTCCTTAACGTCCCAGATGCCCCATATGTTCCATATGTCCTTAACGTCCCAGACGTCCCAGATGTCTCATATGTCCCTAACGTCCCAGACGTCCCAGATGTCCCATATGTCCCATATGTCCCTAATGTCCCAGGCGTCCTAGATGTTCCATATGTCCCTAACGTCCCAGACGTCATAAATCTCCCATATATCCCTAACGTCCCAGACGTTCCAGCTGTCCCGTATGTCCCTAACGTCCCAGACGTCCTAAATTTCCCATATGTCGCTAACGTCCCAGACGTCCTAGATGTCTCATATGTCCTTAACGTCCCAGACGTCCCAGACGTCCTAGATGTCCCATATGTCCTTAACGTCCCAGACGTCCCAAATGTCCCATATGTCCCTAACGTCCCAGACGTCCCAGATGTCCCATATGTCCCATATGTCCCAAATGTCCCAGGCGTCCTAGATGTTCCATATGTCCCTAACGTCCCAGACGTCCTAAATGTCCCATATGTCCCTAACGTCCCAGACGTCCTAGACGTCCCATATGTCCGTAACGTCCCAGACGTCCCAGATGTCTCATATGTCCCTAACGTCCCAGACGTCCCAGATGCCCATATGTCCCATATGTCCCTAATGTCCCAAGCGTTTTAAGTGTTCCATATGTCCCTAACGTTCCAGATGTCCTAAATGTCCCATGTCCCTAACGTCCCAGACGTCCCAGACGTCCTAGATGTCCCATATGTCCCTAACGTCCTAGACGTCCCAGATGTCCCATATGTCCCTAACGTCCCAGACGTCCCAGATGTCCCATATGTCCCATATGTCTCTAATGTCCCAGACGTCCCAGATGTCCCATATGTCCCTAACATCCCAGAAGTCCCAGATGTCCCATATGTCCCATATGTCCCTAATGTCCCAGGCGTCCCAGATGTCCCATATGTCCCATATGTCCCTAATGTCTCAGGCGTCCTAAATGTCCCATATGTTTTTAACGTCCCAGACGTCCCAGACGTCCTATATGTCCAATATGTCCTTAACGTCCCAGACGTCTCAGATGTCCCATATGTCCCTAACGTCCCAGACGTCCCCGATGTCCCATATGTCCCATATGTCCCTAATGTCCCAGGCGTCCTAGATGTTCCATATGTTCCTAACGTCCCAGACGTCCCAAAAGTCCCATATGTGCTTAACGTCCCAAACGTCCCAGCTGTCCCGTATGTCCCTAACGTCCCAGATGTCCCAGACGTCCTAGATGTCCCATATGTAACTAACGTCCCAGACGTCCTAGACGTCCCATATGTCCTTAACGTCCCAGACGTCCCAGATGTCTCATATGTCCCTAACGTCCCAGACGTCCCAGATGTCCAATATGTCCCATATGTCCCTAATGTCCCAAGCGTTTTAAGTGTTCCATATGTCCCTAACGTCCCAGACGTCCTAAATGTCCCATATGTCCATAACGTCCTTGACGTCCCAGCTGTCCCGTATGTCCCTAACGTCCCAGACGTCCCAGACGTCCTAGATGTCCCATATGTCCCTAACGTCCCAGACGTCCCAGATGTCCCATATGTCCCTAACGGCCCAGAAGTCCCAGATGTCCCATATGTCCCTAATATCCCAGACGTCTCAGATGTCCCATATGTCCCTAACGTCCCAGACGTCCCAGATGTCCCATATGTCCCTAACGTTCTACACGTGTTAGATGTCCCATACGTCCTTAACGTCCCAGACGTCCCAGATGCCCCATATGTTCAATATGTCCATAACGTCCCAGACGTCCCAGATGTCTCATATGTCCCTAACGTCCCAGACGTCCCAGATGTACCATATGTCCCATATGTCCCCTAATGTCCCAGGCGTCCTAGATGTTCCATATGGCCCTAACGCCCCAGACGTCATAAATCTCCCATATATACCTAACGTCCCAGACGTTCCAGCTGTCCCGTATGTCCCTAACGTCCCAGACGTCCTAAATTTCCCATATGTCCCTAACGTCCCAGACGTCCTAGATGTCCCATATGTCTTTAACGTCCCAGACGTCCCAGACGTCCTAGATGTCCCATATGTCCTTAACGTCCCAGACGTCCCAAATGTCCCATATGTCCCTAACGTCCCAGACGTCCCAGATGTCCCATATGTCCTATATGTCCCTAATGTCCCAGGCGTCCTAGATGTTTTATATGTCCCTAACGTCCCAGACGTCCTAAATGTCCCATATGTCCCTAACGTCCCAGACGTCCTAAACGTCCCATATGTCCTTAACGTCCCAGACGTCCCAGATGTCTCATATGACCCTAACGTCCCAGACGTACCAGATGTCCCATATGCCCCATATGTCCCTAATGTTCCAAGCGTTTTAAGTGTTCCATATGTCCCTAACGTCTCAGATGTCCTAAATGTCCCGTATGTCCCTAACGTCCCAGACGTCCCAGACGTCCTAGATGTCCCTGATGTCCCTAACGTCCCAGACGTCCCAGATGTCCCATATGTCCCTAACGTCCCAGACGTCCCAGATGTCCCATATGTCCCATATGTCCCTAATGTCCCAGACGTCCCAGATGTCCCATATGTCCCTAACGTCCCAGACGTCCCAGATGTCCCATATGTCCCTAACGTCCTAGACGTCCTAGATGTCCCATACGTTTTTAACGTCCCAGATGCCCCATATGTCCCTAACGTCCCAGACGTCCCAGATGTCCCATATGTCCCATATGTCGCTAATGTCCCAGGCGTCCCAGATGTCCCATATGTCCCATATGTCCCTAATGTCTCAGGCGTCCTAAATGTCCCATATGTTTTTAACGTCCCAGACGTCCCAGACGTCCTAGATGTCTCATATGTCCCTAACGTCCCAGACGTCCCCGATGTCCCATATGTCCCATATGTCCCTAATGTCCCAGGCGTCCTAGATGTTCCATATGTTCCTAACGTCCCAGACGTCCCAAAAGCCCCATATGTCCTTAACGTTCCAAACGTCCCAGCTGTCCCGTATGTCCCTAACGTCCCAGACGTCCCAGACGTCCTAGATGTCCCATATGTCCCTAACGTCCCAGATGTCTTAGATGTACTATATGTCCCTAACGTCCCAGACGTCCCAGATGTCCCATATGTCCCATATGTCCCTAATGTCCCAGGCGTCCCAGACGTCTCAGACGTCCCAGACGTCCTAGATGTCCCATATGTCCCTAACGTCCCAGACGTCCAAGATGTCGCATATGTCCCTAATGTCCCAGGCGTCCCAGATGTCCCATATGTCCCATATGTCCCTAATGTCCCAGGCGTCCTAAATGTCCCATATGTCCTTAACGTCCCAGACGTCCCAGACGTCTTAGATGTAGCATATGTCCTTAACGTCCCAGACGTCGCAGATGTCTCATATGTCCCATATGTCCTTAATGTCCCAGGCGCCCTAAATGTCCCAAATGTCCTTAACGTCCCAGACGTCCCAGACGTCCTAGACGTCCCATATGTCCTTAACGTCCGAGACGTCCCAGTTGCCCCATATGTCCCTAACGTCCCAGACGTTCCAGATGTCCCATATGTCCCATATGTCCCTAATGTCCCAAGCGTCCTAGATGTTCCGTATGGCCCTAACTTCCAAGACGTCCTAAATGTCCCATATGTCCTTAACGTCCTAGACGTCCCAGATGTCCCATATGTCCCTAACGTCCCAGACGTCCCAGCTGTTCCATATGTCCCATATTTCCCTAATGTCCCTGGCGTCCTAAATGTTCCATATGTCCCTAACGTCCCAGACGTCCTGAATGTCCCATATGTCCCTAACGTCCCAGACGTCCCAACTGTCCCGTATGTCCCTAACGTCCTAGACGTCCCAGACGTCCTAGATGTCCCATATGTCTCTAACGTCCCAGATGTCCTAGATGTCCTATATGTCCCTAACGTCCCAGACGTCCCAGACGTCCCAGATGTCCCATATGTCTTATATGTCCCTAATGTCCCAAACGTCCCAGATGTCCCATATGTCCCATATTTCCTTAACGTCCCAAACGTCCTAGATGTCCCATGTGTCCCTAACGTCCCAGACGTCCCAGATGTTCCATATGTTTCATATGTCCCTAATGTCCTAGGCGTCCTAAATATCCCATATGTCCTTAACGTCCCAGACGTTCCAGACGTCCTAGATGTCCCATATGTCCTTAACGCCACAGACGTACCAGATGTCCCATTAATCCCTAACGTCCCAGGCGTCCCATATGTCCCATATTTCCCTAATGTTCCAGGCGTCCCAGATGTCCCATATGTGCCATACGTCATTAATGTCCCAGGTGTCCTAAATGTCCCATATGTCCTTAACGTCCCAGACGTCCCAGACGTCCTAGATGTCCCATATGTCCTTAACGTGTCAGGCGCCCCAGATGTCCCATATGTCACATACGTCTCTAATGTCCCAGGCGTCCTAGATGTTACATATGTCCCTAACGTCCCAGACGTCATAAAAGTCCCATATGTCCCTAACGTCCCAGACGTCCCAGCTGCCCCGTATGTCCCTAACGTCCCAGTCGTCCTAGACGTCCTAGATGTCCCATATGTTCCTAACGTCCCAGACGTCCTAGATGTCCTATATTTACCTAACGTCCCAGACGTCCCAGACGTCCCAGATGTACCATATGTCCCATATGTCCCTAATGTCTTAGGCGGCTCAGATGTCCCATATGTCCCATATGTCCCTAATGTCCCAGGCGTCCGAAATGTCCCATACGTCTTTAACTTCCCAGACGTCCCAGACGTCTAGATGTCCCATATGTCCTTAACGTCCCAGACGTCCCAGATGTCCCATATGTCCCTAACGTCCTAGACGTCTTAGCTGTCCCGTATGTCCCTAACGTCCCAAACGTCCCAGATGTCCCATATGTCCCATATGTCCCTAATGTCCCAGACGTCCCAGATGTCCCATATGTCCTTAACGTCCGAGATGTCCCAGATGTCCCATATGTCCCTAACGTCCTTGCCGTCCTAGATGTCCCATACGTCCTTAACGTCCCAGACCTCCCAGATGACCCATATGTCCCTAACGTCCCAGACGTCCCAGATGTCCCATATGTCCCATATGTCCCTAATGTCCCAGGCGTCCCAGATGTCCCATAAGTCCCATATGTCCTTAACGTCCCAGACGTCCCAGATGTCCCATATGTTCCTAAAGTCCCAGACGTCCCAGATGTCCCATATGTCCCTAATGTCCCTGGCGTCCTAGATGTTCCATATGTCCCTAACGTCCCAGACGTCCTAAATGTCCCATTTGGTTTTAACGTCCCAGACGTCCCAGCTGTCCCGTATGTCACTAACGTCCCAGACGTCCCAGATGTCCTAGATGTCCCATATGTCCCTAACGTCCTAGACGTCCTAGATGTTCTATATGTCCCTAACGTCCCAAACGTCCCAAATGTCCCATATGTCCCATATGTCCCTAATGTCCCAAGCGTTCTACATGTCCTATATGTCCTTTACGTCCCATGCGTCCCAGGAGTCCTAGACATCCCATAGTTCCTTAACGTCCCAGACGTCCCAGATGTCCCATATGTCTCATATGTCCCTAATGTCCCAGGCGTCCTAAATGTGTCATACGTCCTTAACGTCCCAGCCGTCCCAGACGTCCTAGATGTCCCATATGTCCTTAACGTCCCAGACGTCCAGATGTTCCACATGTCCCTAACGTCTCAGACGTCTCAGATGTCCCATATGTCCCATATGTCCCTAATGTCCCAGGCGTCCCAGATGTCCCATATGTCCCATATGTCCCTGATGTCTCAGGCGTCCTAAATGTTTCATATGTCCTTAACGTCCCAGATGTCCCAGACGTCCTAGATGTCCCATATGTCCTTAACCTCCCAGACGTCCAAGATGTCCCATATGTCGCTAACGTCCCAGACGTCCCAGATGTCCCATATGTCCCACATGTCCCTAATGTCCCAAGCGTCCTAGATGTTTCATATGTCCCTAACGTAACAGTCGCCATAAATGTCCCATATGTCCCTAACGTCCCAGACGTCCCAGCTGTCCCGTATGTTCCTAACGTCCCAGACGATCTAGATGTCCCATATGTCCCTAACGTGCCAGACGTCTTAGATGTCCTATATGTCCCTAACGTCCCAGACGTCCCATATGTCCCTAATGTCCCAGGCGTACTAAATGTCCCATATGTCCTTAACGTGCCAGACGCCCCAGACGTCCTTAATGTCCCATATGTCCTTAACGTCCCAGACGTCTCAGATGTCCCATATGTCCCTAACGTCCCAGACGTCCCAGATGTCCCATATGTCCCATATGTCCCTAATGTCCCAGGCGTCCTAGATGTTCCATATGACCCTAATGTCCCAGGCGTCCTAAATGTTCCATATGTCCCTAACGTCCCAGACGTCCCAGACGTCCTAGATGTGCCATATGTCCCTAACGTCCCAGACGTCTTAGACGTCCCATATGTTCTTAACGTCCCAGACGTCCCAGATGTACCATATGTCCCTAACGTCTCAGACGTCCCAGATGTCCCATATGTTCCATATGACCCTAATGTCCCAGGCGTCCTAAATGTTCCATATGTCCCTAACGTCCCAGACGTCCCAGACGTCCTAGATGTCCCATATGTCCCTAACGTCCCAAACGTCCCAGATGTCCCATATGCCCCTAACGTCCCAGACGTCCCAGATGTCGCATATGACCTATATGTCCCTAATGTCCCAGACGTCCCAGATGTCCCATATGTCCCTAAAGTCCCAGACGCCCCAGATGTCCCATATGTCCCTAACGTCCTAGACGTCCTAGATGTCCCATACGTCCTTAACGTCTCAGACGTCCCAGATGCCCCATATGTCCCTAACGTCTCAGACGTCCCAGATGTCCCATATGTCCCATATGTCCCTAATGTCCCAGGCATTCCAGATGTCCCATATGTCCCATATGTCCCTAATGTCTCAGGCGTCCTAAATGTCCCATATGCTCTTAACGTCCCAGACGTCCCAGACGTCCTAGATGTCCCACATGTCCTTAACGTCCCAGACGTCCCAGATGTCCCATTTGCCCCTAACGTCCCAGACGTCCCAGATTATCCATATGTCCCATACGTCCCTAATGTCACAAGCGGTTAGATGTCCCATATGCCCCTAACGTCCCAGACGTCCTAAAAGTCCCATATGTCCTTAACGTCCCAGACGTGCCAGCTGTCCCGTATGTCCCTAACGTCCCAGATGTCCCAGACGTCCCATATGTCCCATATGTCTCTAATGTCCCAGGCGTCCCAGACGTCCCAGGCGTCCCAGACGTCCCAGGCGTCCCAGACGTCCCAGTTGTCCCATATGTCCCTAACGTCCCAGACGTCCCAGACGTCCCAGACGTCTTAGATTTCCCATATGTCCCTAACGTCGCAGACGTCCTAGATGTCCTATATGTCCCTAACGTCCCAGACGTCCCAGATGTCCCATATGTCCCATATGTCCCTAATGTCCCAGGCGTCCCAGTTTGTCTAGATGTCCCATATGTCCCTACCGTCCCAGACGTCCCAGACGTCCCAGATGTCCTAGATGTCCCATATGTCCCTAACGTCCCAGACGTCCTAGATGTCCTATATGTCCCTAACGTCCCAGACGTCTCAGCTGGCCCGTATGTTCCTAACGTCCCAGACGTCCCAGACGTCCTAGATGTCCCATATGTCCTTAACGTCCCAGACGTCTCAGATGTCCCATATGTCCCTAACGTCCCAGACGTCCCAGATGTCCCATATAGATAGATAGATAGATAGATAAATTGTTTATTGAACATAATTTTTGATAGGGTTATAATAATATATTACATTAATCAGTACAAATTAATATATAACAGTTTAATAATAGAAAGATATTAAATAATAAATTATTTCTAAAAATTTACAAAAAAAAAAAAAAAAAAAAAAAAGTCCCAGCTGTCCCGTATGTCCCTAACGTCCCAGACGTCCCAGACGTCCTAGATGTCCCATATGTCCCTAACGTCCCAGATGTTTTAGATGTCCTATATGTCCCTAACGTCCCAGACGTCCCAGATGTCCCATATGTCCCATATGTCCCTAATGTCCCAGGCGTCCCAGACGTCTCAGACGTCCCAGACGTCCTAGATGTCCCATATGTCCCTAACGTCCCAGACGTCCAAGATGTCCAATATGTCCCTCATGTCCCAGGCGTCCCAGATGTCCCATATGTCCCATATGTCCCATATGTCCCTAATGTCCCAGGCGTCCTAAATGTCCCATATGTCCTTAACGTCCCAGACGTCCCAGACGTCTTAGATGTAGCATATGTCCTTAACGTCCCAGACGTCGCAGATGTCTCATATGTCCCATATGTCCCTAATGTCCCAGGCGCCCTAAATGTCCCAAATGTTTTTAACGTCCCAGACGTCCCAGACGTCCTAGACGTCCCATATGTCCTTAACGTCCGAGACGTCCCAGTTGCCCCATATGTCCCTAACGTCCCAGACGTTCCAGATGTCCCATATGTCTCATATGTCCCTAATGTCCCAAGCCTCCTAGATGTTCCGTATGTCCCTAACTTCCAAAACGTCCTAAATGTCCCATATGTCCTTAACGTCCTAGACGTCCCAGATATCCCATATGTCCCTAACGTCCAAGACGTCCCAGCTGTTCCATATGTCCCATATTTCCCTAATGTCCCTGGCGTCCTAAATGTTCCATATGTCCCTAACGTCCCAGACGTCCTGAATGTCCCGTATGTCCCTAACGTCCTAGACGTCCCAGACGTCCTAGATGTCCCATATGTCTCTAACGTCCCAGATGTCCTAGATGTCCTATATGTCCCTAACGTCCCAGACGTCCCAGACGTCCCAGATGTCCCATATGTCTTATATGACCCTAATGTCCCAAACGTCCCAGATGTCCCATATGTCCCATATGTCCCTAATGTCCCAGGCGTCCTAAATGTCCCATATTTCCTTAACGTCCCAAACGTCCTAGATGTCCCATATGTCCCTAACGTCCCAGACGTCCCAGATGTTCCATATGTTCCATATGTCCCTAATGTCCTAGGCATCTTAAATATCCCATATGTCCTTAACGTCCCAGACGTTCCAGACGTCCTAGATGTCCCATATGTCCTTAACGCCACAGACGTCCCAGATGTCCCATTAATCCCTAACGTCCCAGGCGTCCCAGGCGTCCCATATGTCCCATATTTCCCTAATGTTCCAGGCGTCCCAGATGTCCCATATGTGCCATACGTCATTAATGTTCCAGGCGTCCTAAATGTCCCATATGTCCTTAACGTCCCAGACGTCCCAGACGTCCTAGATGTCCCATATGTCCTTAACGTCTCAGGCGCCCCAGATGTCCCCTATGTCACATACGTCTCTAATGTCCCAGGCGTCCTAGATGTTCCATATGTCCCTAACGTCCCAGACGTCATAAAAGTCCCATATGTCCCTAACGTCCCAGACGTCCCAGCTGCCCCGTATGTCCCTAACGTCCCAGTCGTCCTAGACGTCCTAGATGTCCCATATGTTCCTAACGTCCCAGACGTCCTAGATGTCCTATATTTACCTAACGTCCCAGACGTCCCAGACGTCCCAGATGTACCATATGTCCCATATGTCCCTAATGTCCTAGGCGGCCCAGATGTCCCATATGTCCCATATGTCCCTAATGTCCCAGGCGTCCTAAATGTCCCATACGTCTTTAACTTCCCAGACGTCCCAGACGTCTAGATGTCCCATATGTCCTTAACGTCCCAGAAGTCCCAGATGTCCCATATGTCCCTAACGTCCTAGACGTCTTAGCTGTTCCGTATGTCCCTAACGTCCCAAACGTCCCAGACGTCTTAGATGTCCCATATGTCCCTAACGTCCCAGACGTCCCAGATGACCCATATGTCCCTAACGTCTCAGACGTCCCAGATGTCCCATATGTCCCATATGTCCCTAATGTCCCAGACGTCCCAGATGTCCCATATGTCCTTAACGTCCGAGATGTCACAGATGTCCCATATGTCCCTAACGTCCTTGACGTCCTAGATGTTCCATACGTCCTTAACGTCCCAGAACTCCCAGATGACCCATATGTCCCTAACGTCCCAGACGTCCCAGATGTCCCATATGTCCCATATGTCCCTAAAGTCCCAGGCGTCCCAGATGTCCCATATGTTCCTAAAGTCCCAGACGTCCCAGATGTCCCATATGTCCCTAATGTCCCTGGCGTCCTAGATGTTCCATATGTCCCTAACGTCCCAGACGTCCTAAATGTCCCATTTGGTTTTAACGTCCCAGACGTCCCAGCTGTCCCGTACGTCCCTAACGTCCCAGACGTCCCAGATGTCCTAGATGTCCCATATGTCCCTAACGTCCTAGACGTCCTAGATGTCCTATATGTCCTTAACGTCCCAAACGTCCCAAATGTCCCATATGTCCCATAGGTCCCTAATGTCCCAGGCGTCCTACATGTCCTATATGTCCTTAACGTCCCATGCGTCCCAGGAGTCCTAGACATCCCATATGTCCTTAACGTCCCAGACGTCCCAGATGTCCCATATGTCTCATATGTCCCTAATGTCCCAGGCGTCCTAAATGTCTCATACGTCCTTAACGTCCCAGACGTCCCAGACGTCCTAGATATCCCATATGTCCTTAACGTCCCAGACGTCCCAGATGTTCCACATGTCCCTAACGTCTCAGACGTCTCAGATGTCCCATATGTCCCATATGTCCCTAATGTCCCAGGCGTCCCAGATGTCCCATATGTCCCATATGTCCCTAATGTCTCAGGCGTCCTAAATGTTTCATATGTCCTTAACGTCCCAGATGTCCCAGACGTCCTAGATGTCCCATATGTCCTTAACCTCCCAGACGTCCAAGATGTCCCATATGTCGCTAACGTCCCAGACGTCCCAGATGTCCCATATGTCCCATATGTCCCTAATGTCCCAAGCGTCCTAGATGTTTCATATGTCCCTAACGTCCCAGTCGCCCTAAATGTCCCATATGTCCCTAACGTCCCAGACGTCCCAGCTGGCCCGTATGTTCCTAACGTCCCAGACGTCCCAGACGTCCTAGATGTCCCATATGTCCCTAACGTGCCAGACGTCCTAGATGTCCTATATGTCCCTAACGTCCCAGACGTCCCATATGTCCCTAATGTCCCAGGCGTACTAAATGTCCCATATGTCCTTAACGTGCCAGACGTCCCAGACGTCCTAAATGTCCCATATGTCCTTAACGTCCCAGACGTCTCAGATGTCCCATATGTCCCTAACGTCCCAGACGTCCCAGATGTCCCATATGTCCCATATGTCCCTAATGTCCCAGGCGTCCTAGATGTTCCATATGACCCTAATGTCCCAGGCGTCCTAAATGTTCCATATGTCCCTAACGTCCCAGACGTCCCAAGACGTCCTAGATGTCCCATATGTCCCTAACGTCCCAGACGTCCTAGACGTCCCATATGTTCTTAACGTCCCAGACGTCCCAGATGTTCCACATGTCCCTAACGTCTCAGACGTCTCAGATGTCCCATATGTCCTATATGTCCCATATGTCCTATATGTCCCTAATGTCCCAGGCGTCGCAGATGTCCCATATGTCTCATATGTCCCTAATGTCTCAGGCGTCCTAAATGCTTCATATGTCCTTAACGTCCCAGATGTCCCAGACGTCCTAGATGTCCCATATGTCCTTAACCTCCCAGACGTCCAAGATGTCCCATATGTCGCTAACGTCCCAGACGTCCCAGATGTTCCATATGTCCCATATGACCCTAATGTCCCAGGCGTCCTAAATGTCTCATACGTCCTTAACGTCCCAGACGTCCCAGACGTCCAAGATGTCCCATATGTCCTTAACGTCCCAGACGTCCCAGATGTTCCACATGTCCCTAACGTCTCAGACGTCTCAGATGTCCCATATGTCCCATATGTCCCTAATGTCCCAGGCGTCCCAGATGTCCCATATGTCCCATATGTCCCTAATGTCTCAGGCGTCCTAAATGTTTCATATGTCCTTAACGTCCCAGATGTCCCAGACGTCCTAGATGTCCCATATGTCCTTAACCTCCCAGACGTCCAAGATGTCCCATATGTCGCTAACGTCCCAGACGTCCCAGATGTCCCATATGTCCCATATGTCCCTAATGTCCCAAGCGTCCTAGATGTTTCATATGTCCCTAACGTCCCAGTCGTCCTAAATGCCCCATATGTCCCTAACGTCCCAGACGTCCCAGCTGGCCCGTATGTTCCTAACGTCCCAGACGTCCCAGACGTCCTAGATGTCCCATATGTCCCTAACGTGCCAGACGTCCTAGATGTCCTATATGTCCCTAACGTCCCAGACGTCCCATATGTCCCTAATGTCCCAGGCGTACTAAATGTCCCATATGTCCTTAACGTGCCAGACGTCCCAGACGTCCTAAATGTCCCATATGTCCTTAACGTCCCAGACGTCTCAGATGTCCCATATGTCCCTAACGTCCCAGACGTCCCAGATGTACCATATGTCCCATATGTCCCTAATGTCCCAGGCGTCCTAGATGTTCCATATGACCCTAATGTCCCAGGCGTCCTAAATGTTCCATATGTCCCTAACGTCCCAGACGTCCCAGACGTCCTAGATGTCCCATATGTCCCTAACGTCCCAGACGTCCTAGACGTCCCATATGTTCTTAACGTCCCAGACGTCCCAGATGTACCATATGTCCCTAACGTCCCGGACGTCCCAGATGTCCCATATGTTCCATATGACCCTAATGTCCCAGGCGTCCTAAATGTTCCATATGTCCCTAACGTCCCAGACGTCCCAGACGTCCTAGATGTCCCATATGTCCCTAACGTTCCAAACGTCCCAGATGTCCCATATGCCCCTAACGTCCCAGACGTCCCAGATGTCCCATATGACCTATATGTCCCTAATGTCCCAGACGTCCCACATGTCCCATATGTCCCTAAAGTCCCAGACGCCCCAGATGTCCCATATGTCCCTAACGTCCTAGACGTCCTAGATGTCCCATACGTCCTTAACGTCTCAGACGTCCCAGATGCCCCATATGTCCCTAACGTCTCAGACGTCCCAGATGTCCCATATGTCCCATATGTCCCTAATGTCCCAGGCATTCCAGATGTCCCATATGTCCCATATGTCCCTAATGTCTCAGGCGTCCTAAATGTCCCATATGTTCTTAACGTTCCAGACGTCCCAGACGTCCCAGACGTCCCAGATGTCCCATATGTCCCATATGACCCTAATGTCCCAGGCGTCCTAAATGTCTCATACGTCCTTAACGTCCCAGACGTTCCAGACGTCCTAGATGTCCCATATGTCCTTAACGTCCCAGACGTCCCAGATGTTCCACATGTCCCTAACGTCTCAGACGTCTCAGATGTCCCATATGTTCCATATGTCCCTAATGTCCCAGGCGTCCCAGATGTCCCATATGTCCCATATGTCCCTAATGTCTCAGGCGTCCTAAATGTTTCATATGTCCTTAACGTCCCAGATGTCCCAGACGTCCTAGATGTCCCATATGTCCTTAACCTCCCAGACGTCCAAGATGTCCCATATGTCGCTAACGTCCCAGACGTCCCAGATGTCCCATATGTCCCATATGTCCCTAATGTCCCAAGCGTCCTAGATGTTTCATATGTCCCTAACGTCCCAGTCGTCCTAAATGTCCCATATCTTTCTAACGTCCCAGACGTCCCAGCTGGCCCGTATGTTCCTAACGTCCCAGACGTCCCAGACGTCCTAGATGTCCTATATGTCCCTAACGTGCCAGACGTCCTAGATGTCCTATATGTCCCTAACGTCCCAGACGTCCCATATGTCCCTAATGTCCCAGGCGTACTAAATGTCCGATATGTCCTTAACGTGCCAGACGTCCCAGACGTCCTAAATGTCCCATATGTCCTTAACGTCCCAGACGTCTCAGATGTCCCATATGTCCCTAACGTCCCAGACGTCCCAGATGTCCCATATGTCCCATATGTCCCTAATGTCCCAGGCGTCCTAGATGTTCCATATGACCCTAATGTCCCAGGCGTCCTAAATGTTCCATATGTCCCTAACGTCCCAGACGTCCCAGACGTCCTAGACGTCCCATATGTCCCTAACGTCCCAGACGTCCTAGACGTCCCATATGTTCTTAACGTCCCAGACGTCCCAGATGTACCATATGTCCCTAACGTCCCAGACGTCCCAGATTTCCCATATGTTCCATATGACCCTAATGTCCCAGGCGTCCTAAATGTTCCATATGTCCCTAACGTCCCAGACGTCCCAGACGTCCTAGATGTCCCATATGTCCCTAACGTTCCAAACGTCTCAGATGTCCCATATGCCCCTAACGTCCCAGACGTCCCAGATGTCCCATATGACCTATATGTCCCTAATGTCCCAGACGTCCCAGATGTCCCATATGTCCCTAAAGTCCCAAACGCCCCAGATGTCCCATATGTCCCTAACGTCCTAGACGTCCTAGATGTCCCATACGTCCTTAACGTCTCAGACGTCCCAGATGCCCCATATGTCCCTAACGTCTCAGACGTCCCAGATGTCCCATATGTCCCATATGTCCCTAATGTCCCATGCATTCCAGATGTCCCATATGTCCCATATGTCCCTAATGTCTCAGGCGTCCTAAATGTCCCATATGTTCTTAACGTTCCAGACGTCCCAGACGTCCTAGATGTCCCACATGTCCTTAACGTCCCAGACGTCCCAGATGTCCCATTTGTCCCTAACGTCCCAGACGTCCCAGATGATCCATATGTTCCATATGTCCCTAATGTCACAAGCGTCCTAGATGTCCCATATGCCCCTAACGTCCCAGACGTCCTAAAAGTCCCATATGTCCTTAACGTCCCAGACGTGCCAGCTGTCCCGTATGTCCCTAACGTCCCAGATGTCCCAGACGTCCCATATGTCCCATATGTCTCTAATGTCCCAGGCGTCCCAGACGTCCCAGTTGTCCCATATGTCCCTAACGTCCCAGACGTCCCAGACGTCCCAGACGTCTTAGATATGTCCCTAACGTCGCAAACGTCCTAGATGTCCTATATGTCCCTAACGTCCCAGACGTCCCAGATGTCCCATATGTCCCATATGTCCCTAATGTCCCAGGCGTCCCAGTTGTTCCAGATGTCCCATATGTCCTTACCGTCCCAGACGTCCCAGACGTCCCAGATGTCCTAGATGTCCCATATGTCCCTAACGTCCCAGACGTCCTAGATGTCTTATATGTCCCTAACGTCCCAGACGTCTCAGCTGGCCCGTATGTTCCATATGTCCCTAATGTCCCAGGCGTCCCAGATGTCCCATATGTCCCATATGTCCCTAATGTCTCAGGCGTCCTAAATGTTTCATATGTCCTTAACGTCCCAGATGTCCCAGACGTCCTAGATGTCCCATATGTCCTTAACCTCCCAGACGTTCAAGATGTCCCATATGTCGCTAACGTCCCAGACGTCCCAGATGTCCCATATGTCCCATATGTCCCTAATGTCCCAAGCGTCCTAGATGTTTCATATGTCCCTAACGTCCCAGTCGTCCTAAATGTCCCATATCTTTCTAACGTCCCAGACGTCCCAGCTGGCCCGTATGTTCCTAACGTCCCAGACGTCCCAGACGTCCTAGATGTCCTATATGTCCCTAACGTGCCAGACGTCCTAGATGTCCTATATGTCCCTAACGTCCCAGACGTCCCATATGTCCCTAATGTCCCAGGCGTACTAAATGTCCGATATGTCCTTAACGTGCCAGACGTCCCAGACGTCCTAAATGTCCCATATGTCCTTAACGTCCCAGACGTCTCAGATGTCCCATATGTCCCTAACGTCCCAGACGTCCCAGATGTCCCATATGTCCCATATGTCCCTAATGTCCCAGGCGTCCTAGATGTTCCATATGACCCTAATGTCCCAGGCGTCCTAAATGTTCCATATGTCCCTAACGTCCCAGACGTCCCAGACGTCCTAGATGTCCCATATGTCCCTAACGTCCCAGACGTCCTAGACGTCCCATATGTTCTTAACGTCCCAGACGTCCCAGATGTACCATATGTCCCTAACGTCCCAGACGTCCCAGATTTCCCATATGTTCCATATGACCCTAATGTCCCAGGCGTCCTAAATGTTCCATATGTCCCTAACGTCCCAGACGTCCCAGACGTCCTAGATGTCCCATATGTCCCTAACGTTCCAAACGTCTCAGATGTCCCATATGCCCCTAACGTCCCAGACGTCCCAGATGTCCCATATGACCTATATGTCCCTAATGTCCCAGACGTCCCAGATGTCCCATATGTCCCTAAAGTCCCAAACGCCCCAGATGTCCCATATGTCCCTAACGTCCTAGACGTCCTAGATGTCCCATACGTCCTTAACGTCTCAGACGTCCCAGATGCCCCATATGTCCCTAACGTCTCAGACGTCCCAGATGTCCCATATGTCCCATATGTCCCTAATGTCCCATGCATTCCAGATGTCCCATATGTCCCATATGTCCCTAATGTCTCAGGCGTCCTAAATGTCCCATATGTTCTTAACGTTCCAGACGTCCCAGACGTCCTAGATGTCCCACATGTCCTTAACGTCCCAGACGTCCCAGATGTCCCATTTGTCCCTAACGTCCCAGACGTCCCAGATGATCCATATGTTCCATATGTCCCTAATGTCACAAGCGTCCTAGATGTCCCATATGCCCCTAACGTCCCAGACGTCCTAAAAGTCCCATATGTCCTTAACGTCCCAGACGTGCCAGCTGTCCCGTATGTCCCTAACGTCCCAGATGTCCCAGACGTCCCATATGTCCCATATGTCTCTAATGTCCCAGGCGTCCCAGACGTCCCAGTTGTCCCATATGTCCCTAACGTCCCAGACGTCCCAGACGTCCCAGACGTCTTAGATATGTCCCTAACGTCGCAGACGTCCTAGATGTCCTATATGTCCCTAACGTCCCAGACGTCCCAGATGTCCCATATGTCCCATATGTCCCTAATGTCCCAGGCGTCCCAGTTGTTCCAGATGTCCCATATGTCCTTACCGTCCCAGACGTCCCAGACGTCCCAGATGTCCTAGATGTCCCATATGTCCCTAACGTCCCAGACGTCCTAGATGTCTTATATGTCCCTAACGTCCCAGACGTCTCAGCTGGCCCGTATGTTCCTAACGTCCCAGACGTCCCAGACGTCCTAGATGTTCCATATGTCCTTAACGTCCCAGACGTCTCAGATGTCCCATATGTCCCTAACGTCCCAGACGTCCCAGATGTCCCATTTGTCCCATACGTCTCTAATGTCCCAGGCGTCCTAGATGTCCCATATGTCCCTAACGTCCCAGACGTCCTAAATGTCCCATATGTCCCTAACGTCCCAGACGTCCCAGCTGTCCCGTATGTCCTTAACGTCCCAGATGTCCCAGACGTCCTAGATGTCCCATATGTCCCTAACGTCCCAGACGTCCCAGATGTCCCATATGTCCCTAACGTCCCAGACGTCCCAGATGTTACATATGTCCCATATGTCCCTAACGTCCCAGGCGTCCTAAAAGTCTCATATGTCCTTAACGTCCCACACGTCCCAGATGTCCCATATGTCCCTAAAGTCCCAGACGTCCCAGATGTTACATATATCCCATATGTCCCTAACGTCCCAGGTGTCCTAAATTTCCCATATGTTCTTAACGTCTCAGACGTCCCAGACGTCCTAGATGTCCCATATGTCTTTAACGTCCCAGACGTCTCAGATGTCCCATATGTCCCTAACGTCCCAGACGTCCCAAATGTCCCATACGTCTCTAATGTCCCAGGCGTCCTAGATGTCCCATATGTCCCTAACGTCCCAGACGTCTCAGCTGGCCCGTATGTTCCTAACGTCCCAGACGTCCCAGACGTCCTAGATGTCCCATATGTCCTTAACGTCCCAGACGTCTCAGATGTCCCATATGTCCCTAACGTCCCAGACGTCCCAGATGTCCCATATGTCCCATACGTCTCTAATGTCTCAGGCGTCCTAGATGTCCCATATGTCCCTAACGTCCCAGACGTCCTAAATGTCCCATATGTCCCTAACGTCCCAGACGTCCCAGCTGTCCCGTATGTCCTTAACGTCCCAGATGTTCCAGACGTCCTAGATGTCCCATATGTCAATAACGTCCCAGACGTCCTAGACGTCCCATATGTCCTTAACGTCCCAGACGTCCCAGATGTCCCATATGTCCCTAACGTCCCAGACGTCCTAGATGTCCCATATGTTTCATATGTCCCTAATGTCCCAGGCGTCCTAAGTGTTCCATATGTCCCTAACGTCCCAGACGTCCTACATGTCCCATATGTCCCTAACGTCCCAGACGTCCCAGTTGTCCCGTATGTCCCTAACGTCCCAAACGTCCCAGACGTCCTAGATGTCCCATATGTCCTATATGTCCCTAATGTCCCAGACGTCCCAGACGTCTCAGATGTCTCATATGTCCCTAACGTCCCAGACGTCCCAGATGTCCCATATGTCCCATATGTCCCTAATGTCCCAGACGTCCCAGATGTCCCAGACGTCCTAGATGTCCCATATGTTCCTAACGTCCCAGACGTCCTAGACGTCCTAGATGTCCCATATGTCCTTAACGTCCCAGACGTCCCAGATGTCCCATATGTCCCTAACGTCCCAGACGTCCCAGATGTCCCATATGTTTCATATGTCCCTAATGTCCCAGGCGTCCTAAGTGTTCTATATGTCCCTAACGTCCCAGACGTCCCAGTTGTCCCGTATGTCCCTAACGTCCCAGACGTCCCAGACGTCCTAGATGTCCCATATGTCCCTAACGTCCCAGACGTCCCAGATGTCCCATATCTCCCTAACGTCCCAGACGTCCCAGATGTCCCATATGTCCCATATGTCCCTAAGGTCCTAGACGTCCTAGATGTCCCATACGTCCTTAACGTCCCAGACGTCCCAGATGCCCCATATGTCCCTAACGTCCCAGACGTCCCAGATGTCCCATATGTCCCTTATGTCTTTAACGTCCCAGGCGTTCCAGATGTCCCATATGTGTCATATGTCCCTAATGTCTCAGGCGTCCTAAATGTCCCATATGTTCTTAACGTCCCAGACGTCCCAGACGTCCTAGATGTCCCACATGTCGTTAACGTCTTAGACGTCCCAGATGTCCCACATGTCTCTAACGTCCCAGACGTCCCAGATGTCCCATATGTCCCATATTTCTCTAATGTCCCATGCGTCCTAGATGTCCCACATGTCCTTAACGTCCCAGACGTCCCAGATGTCCCACATGTCCCTAACGTCCCAGACGTCCTAAATGTCCCATAAGTCCCTAACGTCCCAGACGTCCCAGTTGTCCCATATGTCCCTAACGTCCCAGACGTCCCAGATGTCCCATATGTCCCTAACGTCCCAGACGTCCCAGATGTCCCATATGTCCCATATGTCCCTAACGTCCCAGACGTCCCAGATGTCCCATATGCTCCTAACGTCCCAGACGTCCCAGATGTCCCATATGTCCCTAATGTCTCAAGCGTCCCAGGTGTCCCATATGTCCCATATGTCCCTAATGTCCCATTGGTCCAGAATGTACCATATGTCCTTAACGACCCAGACGTCCCAGCCGTCCTAGATGTCCCATATGTCCTTAACGTCCCAGACGTCCCATATGCCCCATATGTCCTTAACGTCCCAGACGTCCCAGCCGTCCTAGATGTCCCATATGTCCTTAACGTCCCAGACGTCCCATATGCCCCATATGTCCCTAACGTCCCAACGTCCCAGATGTTTCATATGTCCCATATGTCCCTAATGTCTCAAGCGTCCCAGATGTCCAATATGTCCCATATGTCCCTAATGTCCTATTCGTCCAGAATGTACCATATGTCCTTAACGTCCCAGACGTCCCAGATGTCTCATATGACCATAACGTCCCAGACGTCCCAGATGTCCCATATGTCCCTAACGTCCAAGACGTCCCAAATGTCCCATATGTCCCTAACGTTCGAGACGTCCCAGCTGTCCCGTATGTCCCTAACGTCCCGGACGTCCCAGGCGTCCCAGATGTCCCATCTGTCCTTAATGTCCCAGGCGTCCCAGCTGTCCCATATGTCCCATATGTCCTTAATGACCCAGGCGTCCTAAGTGTCCCATATGTCCTTAACTTCCCAGACGTCCCAGACGTAATAGATGTCCCATATGTCCTTAACGTCCCAGACGTCCCAGATGTCCCATATGTCCCTAACGTCCCAGACGTCCCAGATGTTACATATGTCCCATATGTCCCTAACGTCCCAGGCGTCCTAAAAGTCTCATATGTCCTTAACGTCCCACACGTCCCAGATGTCCCATATGTCCCTAAGGTCCCAGACGTCCCAGATGTTACATATGTCCCATATGTCTCTAACGTCCCAGGTGTCCTAAATTTCCCATATGTTCTTAACGTCCTAGACGTCCCAGACGTCCTAGATGTCCCATATGTCTTTAACGTCCCAGACGTCTCAGATGTCCCATATGTCCCTAACGTCTCAGACGTCCCAAATGTCCCATACGTCTCTAATGTCCCAGGCGTCCTAGATGTCCCATATGTCCCTAACGTCCCAGACGTCTCAGCTGGCCCGTATGTTCCTAACGTCCCAGACGTCCCAGACGTCCTAGATGTCCCATATGTCCTTAACGTCCCAGACGTCTCAGATGTCCCATATGTCCCTAACGTCCCAGACGTCCCAGATGTCCCATATGTCCCATACGTCTCTAATGTCCCAGGCGTCCTGGATGTCCCATATGTCCCTAACGTCCCAGACGTCCTAAATATCCCATATGTTCCTAACGTCCCAGACGTCCCAGCTGTCCCGTATGTCCTTAACGTCCCAGATGTCCCAGACGTCCTAGATGTCCCATATGTCCCTAACGTCCCAGACGTCCTAGACGTCCCATATGTCCTTAACGTCCCAGACGTCCCAGATGTCCCATATGTCCCTAACGTCCCAGACGTCCCAGATGTCCCATATGTTTCATATGTCCCTAATGTCCCAGGCGTCCTAAGTGTTTCATATGTCCCTAACGTCTCAGACGTCCTACATGTCCCATATGTCCCTAACGTCCCAGACGTCCCAGTTGTCCCGTATGTCCCTAACGTCCCAGACGTCCCAGACGTCCTAGATGTCCCATATGTCCCATATGTCCCTAATGTCCCAGACGTCCCAGACGTCCCAGATGTCTCATATGTCCCTAACGTCCCAGACGTCCCAGATGTCCCATATGTCCCATATGTCCCTAATGTCCCAGACGTCCCAGATGTCCCAGACGTCCTAGATGTCCCATATGTCCCTAACGTCCCAGACGTCCTAGACGTCCCATATGTCCTTAACGTCCCAGACGTCCCAGATGTCCCATATGTTCCTAACGTCCCAGACGTCCCAGATGTCCCATATGTTTCATATGTCCTTAATGTCCCAGGCGTCCTAAGTGTTCCATATGTCCCTAACGTCCCAGACGTTCTAAATGTCCCATATGTCCCTAACGTCCCAGACGTCCCAGTTGTCCCGTATGTCCCTAACGTCCCAGACGTCCCAGACGTCTTAGATGTCCCATATGTCCCTAACGTCCCAGACGTCCCAGATGTCCCATATGTCCCTAACGTCCCAGACGTCCCAGATGTCCCATATGTCCCATATGTCCCTAATGTCCCAGACGTCCCAGATGTCCCATATGCCCCTAACGTCCCTGACGTCCCAGATGTCCCATATGTCCCTAAGGTCCAAGACGTCCTAGATGTCCCATACGTCCTTAACGTCCCAGACGTCCCAGACGCCCCATATGTCCCTAACGTCCCAGACGTCCCAGATGTCCCATATGTCCCATATGTCCCTAATGTCTCAAGCGTCCCAGATGTCCCATATGTCCCATATGTCCCTAATTTCCCATTGGTCCAGAATGTACCATATGTCCTTAACGTCCCAGACGTCCCAGCCGTCCTAGATGTCCCATATGTCCTTAACGTCCCAGACGTCCCATATGCCCCATATGTCTTTAACGTCCCAGACGTCCCAGCCGTCCTAGATGTCCCATATGTCCTTAACGTCCCAGACGTCCCATATGCCCCATATGTCCCTAACGTCCCAACGTCCCAGATGTTTCATATGTCCCATATGTCCCTAATGTCTCAAGCGTCCCAGATGTCCCATATGTCCCATATGTCCCTAATGTCCCATTCGTCCAGAATGTACCATATGTCCATAACGTCCCAGACGTCCCAGATGTCCCATATGTCCCTAACGTTCGAGACGTCCCAGCTGTCCCGTATGTCCCTAACGTCCCGGACGTCCCAGACGTCCTAGTGTCCCATATGTCCCTAACGTCTTAGACGTCTTAGATGTCCTATATGTCCCTAACGTCCCAGACGTCCCAGACGTCCCATCTGTCCTTAATGTCTCAGGCGTCCCAGATGTCCCATCTGTCCTTAATGTCCCAGGCGTCCCAGCTGTCCCATATGTCCCATATGTCCTTAATGACCCAGGCGTCCTAAGTGTCCCATATGTCCTTAACTTCCCAGACGTCCCAGACGTAATAGATGTCCCATATGTCCTTAACGTCCCAGACGTCCCAGATGTCCCATATGTCCCTAACGTCCCAGACGTCCCAGATGTCCCATATGTCCCATATGTCCCTAACGTCCCAGGCGTCCTAAAAGTCTCATATGTCCTTAACGTCCCACACGTCCCAGATGTCCCATATGTCCCTAAGGTCCCAGACGTCCCAGATGTTACATATGTCCCATATGTCCCTAACGTCACAGGTGTCCTAAATTTCCCATATGTTCTTAACGTCCCAGACGTCCCACATGTCCCATCTGTCCCATATGTCCTTAACTTTCCAGACGTCCCAGACGTCCTAGATGTCCCATATGTCCTTAACGTCCCAGACGTCCCAGATGTCCCATATGTCCCTAACGTCCCAGACGTCCCAGATGTCCCATATGTCCCAAATGTCCTTAACGTCCCAGGCGTCCTAAATGTCCCATATGTCCTTAACGTCCCAGACGTCTCAGTTGTCCCAAACGTCCCTAACGTCTTAGACGTCCCAGATGTTCCATATGTCCCTAACGTCCCAGACGTCCTAATTGTCCCATATGTCCCTAACGTCTCAGACGTCCCAACTGTCCCGTATGTCCCTAACGTCCCAGACGTCTCAGACGTTCTAGATGTCCCATATGTCCTTAGCGTCCCAGACGTCCCAGATGTCCCATATGTCCCTAACGTCGCAGACGTCCCAGATGTCCCATATGTCCCTAATGTCCCAGGCGTTTTATATGACCCATATGTCCCTAACGTCCCAGACGTCCCAGACGTCCTAGATGTCCCATATGTCTTTAACGTCCCTAACGTCCCAGATGTCTCATATGTTCCTAACGTCCCAGACGTCAGAAATGTCCCATATGTCCCATATGTCGCTAATGTCCCAGGCGTCCCAGATGTCCCATATGTCCCATATGTCCGTAATATCCCAGGCCTCCTAAATGTCCCATATGTCTTTAACGTCCCAGACGTCTTAGATGTCCCATATGTCCTTAACGTCCCAGACGTCCCTGATGTCCCATATGTTCCTAACGCCCCAGACGTCTCAGATGTCCCATATGTCCCATAGGTCCCTAACGTCCCAGACGTCCTAAATGTCCTATATGTCCCTAACGTCCAAGACGTCCCAGCTGTCCCGTATGTCCCTAACGTCTCAGACGTCTCAGACGTCTTAGATGTCCCATATGTTTTTAACGTCCCAGACGTCCTAGATAGCTTATATGTCCCTAACGTCCCAGACGTCCCAGACGTCCCAGATGTCCCATATGTCCCATATGTCCCTAACGGCCCAGACGTCCCAGATGTCCCATATGCCCATATGTCCCTAACGTCCCAGACGTCCCAGACGTCCCAGATGTCCCATATGTCCCATATGTCCCTAACGTCCCAGACGTCCCAGATGTCCCATATGTCCCTCTTGGCCCAGACGTCCCAGATGTCCCATATGCCCATACGTCCTAATATCCCAGACGTCCCAGATGTCCCATATGTCCCTAACGTCCCAGACGTCCCAGATGCCCCATATGTCCCCTAACGTCCTAGACGTGTTAGATGTCCCATACGTCCTTAACGTCCCAGATGCCCCATATGTTCCATATGTCCTTAACGTCCCAGACGTCCCAGATGTCTCATATGTTCCTAACGTCCCAGACGTCCAAGATGTCCCATATGTCCCATATGTCCCTAATGTCATAGGCGTCCTAGATGTTCCATATGTCCCTAACGTCCCAGACGTCATAAATCTCCCATATATCCCTAACGTCCCAGACGTTCCAGCTGTCCCGTATGTCCCTAACGTCCCAGACGTCCTAAATTTCCCATATGTCCCTAACGTCCCAGACGTCCTAGATGTCCCATATGTCCTTAACGTCCCAGACGTCCCAGACGTCCTAGATGTCCCATATGTCCTTAACGTCCCAGACGTCCCAAATGTCCCATATGTCCCTAACGTCCCAGACGTCCCAGATGTCCCATATGTCCCTAATGTCCCAGGCGTCCTAGATGTTCCATATGTCCCTAACGTCCCAGACGTCCTAAATGTCCCATATGTCCCTAACGTCCCAGACGTCCTAGACGTCCCATATGTCCTTAACGTCCCAGACGTCCCAGATGTCTCATATGTCCCTAACGTCCCAGACGTCCCAGATGTCCATATGTCCCATATGTCCCTAATGTCCCAAGCGTTTTAAGTGTTCCATATGTCCCTAACGTTCCAGATGTCCTAAATGTCAAATGTCCCTAACGTCCCAGACGTCCCAGACGTTATAGATGTCCCATTTGTCCCTAACGTCCCAGACGTCCAGATGTCCCATATGTCCCTAACGTCCCAGACGTCCCAGATGTCCCATATGTCCCATATGTCTCTAATGTCCCAGACGTCCCAGATGTCCCATATGTCCCTAACGTCCCAGAAGTCCCAGATGTCCCATATGTCCCTAACGTCCTAGACGTCCTAGATGTCCCATACGTCCTTAACGTCCCAGACGTCCCAGATGCCCCATATGTTCCTAACGTCCCAGACGTCCCAGATGTCCCATATGTCCCATATGTCCCTAATGTCCCAGGCGTCCCAGATGTCCCATATGTCCCATATGTCTCTAATGTCTCAGGCGTCCTAAATGTCCCATATGTTTTTAACGTCCCAGACGTCCCAGACGTCCTATATGTCTAATATGTCCTTAACGTCCCAGACGTCTCAGATGTCCCATATGTCCCTAACGTCCCAGACGTCCCCCATGTCCCATATGTCCCATATGTCCCTAATGTCCCAGTCGTCCTAGATGTTCCATATGTCCTAACGTCCCAGACGTCCCAAAAGTCCCATATGTCCTTAACGTCCCAAACGTCCCAGCTGTCCCGTATGTCCCTAACGTCCCAGATGTCCCAGACGTCCTAGATGTCCCATATATAACTAACGTCCCAGACGTCCTAGACGTCCCATATGTCCTTAACGTCCCAGACGTCCCAGATGTCTCATATGTCCCTAACGTTCCAGACGTCCCAGATGTCCAATATGTCCCATATGTCCCTAATGTCCCAAGAGTTTTAAGTGTTCCATATGTCCCTAACGTCCCAGACGTCCTAAATGTCCCTAACGTCCCAGACGTCCAGCTGTCCCGTATGTCCCTAACGTCCCAGACGTCCCAGACGTCCCCAGACGTCCTAGATGTCCCATATGTCCCTAACGTCCCAGACGTCCAGATGTCCATATGTCCCTAACGGCCCAGAAGTCCCAGATGTCACATATGTCCCGTATGTCCCTAATATCCCAGACGTCTCAGATGTCCCATATGTCCCTAACGTCCCAGACGTCCCAGATGTCCCATATGTCCCTAACGTCCTACACGTGTTAGATGTCCCATACGTCCTTAACGTCCCAGACGTCCCAGATGCCCCATATGTTCCATATGTCCCTAACGTCCCAGTTGTCCCAGATGTCTCATATGTCCCTAACGTCCCAGACGTCCCAGATGTCCCATATGTCCCATATGTCCCCTAATGTCCCAGGCGTCCTAGATGTTCCATATGTCCCTAACGTCCCAGACGTCATAAATCTCTCATATATACCTAACGTCCCCAGACGTTCCAGCTGTCCCGTATGTCCCTAACGTCCCAGACTCCTAAATTTCCCATATGTCCCTAACGTCCCAGACGTCCTAGATGTCCCATATGTCCTTAACGTCCCAGACGTCCCAGACGTCCTAGATCGTCCCCATATGTCCTTAACGTCCAGACGTCCAAATGTCCCATATGTCCCTAACGTCCCAGACGTCCCATATGTCCCTCATGTCCCAGGCGTCCCTAGATGTTCCATATGTCCCTAACGTCCCAGACGTCCTAAATGTCCCATATGTCCTTAACGTCCCAGACGTCCTTGACGTCCCATATGTCCTTAACGTCCCAGGACGTCCGATGTCTCATATGACCCTAACGTCTCAGACGTACCAGATGTCCCATATGTCCCATATGTCCCTAATGTCCCAAGCGTTTTAAGTGTTCCATATGTCCCTAACGTCCTAGATGTCCTAAATGTCCCATATGTCCCTAACGTCCCAGACGTCCCAGACGTCCTAGATGTCCCTGATGTCCCTAACGTCCCAGACGTCCCAGATGTCCCATATGTCCCTAACGTCCCAGACGTCCCAGATGTCCATATGCCCCATATGCCCTAATGTCCCAGACGTCCCAGATGTCCCATATGTCCCTAACGTCCCAGACGTCCCAGATGTCCCATATGTCCCTAACGTCCTAGACGCCCTAGATGTCCCATACGTTTTTAACGTCCCAGATGCCCCATATGTCCCTAACGTCCCAGACGTCCCAGATGTCCCATATGTCCCATATGTCGCTAATGTCCCAGGCGTCCCAGATGTTCCATATGTCCCATATGTCCCTAATGTCTCAGGCATCCTAAATGTCCCATATGTTTTTAACGTCCCAGACGTCCCCGATGTCCCATATGTCCCATATGTCCCATATGTCCCTAATGTCCCAGACGTTATAGATGTTCCATATGTTCCTAACGTCCCAGACGTCCCAAAAGCACCATATGTCCTTAACGTCCCAAACGTCCCAGCTGTCCCGTATGTCCCTAACGTCCCAGACGTCCCAGACGTCCTAGATGTCCCATATGTCCCTAACGTCCCAGATGTCCTAGATGTCCCATATGTCCCTAACGTCCCAGACGTCCCAGATGTCCCATATGTCCCATATGTCCCTAATGCCCCAGGCGTCCCAGACGTCTCAGACGTCCCAGACGTCCTAGATGTCCCATATGTCCCTAACGTCCCAGACGTCCAAGATGTCCCATATGTCCCTAATGTCCCAGGCGTCCCAGATGTCCCATATGTCCCATATGTCCCATATGTCCTTAATGTCCCAGGCGTCCTAAATGTCCCATATGTCTTTACCGTCCCAGACGTCCCAGACGTCTTAGATGTAGCATATGTCCTTAACGTCCCAGACGTCGCAGAAGTCCTAGACGTCCCATAAGTCCTTAACGTCCGAGACGTCCCAGATGCCCCATATGTCCCTAACGTCCCAGACGTTCCAGATGTCCCATATGTCCCATATGTCCCTAATGTCCCAAGCGTCCTAGATGTTCCGTATGTCCCTAACTTCCAAGACGTCCTAAATGTCCCATATGTCCTTAACCTCCTAGACGTCCCAGATGTCCCATATGTCTCTAACGTCCCAGCTGTTCCATATGTCCCATATGTCCCTAATGTCCCTGGCGTCCTAAATGTTGCATATGTCCCTAACGTCCCAGAAGTCCTGAATGTCCCATATGTCCCTAACGTCCCAGACGTCCCAACTGTCCCGTATGTCCCTAACGTCCTAGACAACCCAGACGTCCTAGATGTCCCATATGTCTCTAACGTCCCAGATGTACTAGATGTCCTATATGTCCCTAACATCCCAGACGTCCCAGACGTCCCAGATGTCCCATATGTCTTATATGTCCCTAATGTCCCAAACGTCCCAGACGTCCCATATGTCCCATATGTCCCTAATGTCCCAGGCGTCCTAATGTCCCATATTTCCTTAACGTCCCAAACGTCCTAGATGTCCCATATGTCCCTAACGTCCCAGACGTCCCAGATGTCCCATATGTTCCATATGTCCCTAATGTCCTAGGCGTCCCATACGTCCTAGATGTCCCATATGTCCTTAACGCCACAGACGTCCCAAATGTCCCATTAATCCCTAACGTCCCAGGCGTCCCATATGTCCCATATTTTCCTAATGTTCCAGGCGTCCCAGATGTCCCATATGTGCCATACGTCATTAATGTCCCAGGCGTCCTAAATGTCCCATATGTCCCTAACGTCCCAGACGTCCCAGACGTCCTAGATGTCCCATATGTCCTTAACGCCACAGACGTCCCAGATGTCCCATTAATCCCTAACGTCCCAGGCGTCCCATATGTCCCATATTTTCCTAATGTTCCAGGCGTCCCAGATGTCCCATATGTGCCATACGTCATTAATGTCCCAGGCGTCCTAAATATCCCATATGTCCTTAACGTCCCAGACGTCCCATACGTCCTAGATGTCCCATATGTCCTTAACGCCACAGACGTCCCAGATGTCCCATTAATCCCTAACGTCCCAGGCCTCCCATATGTCCCATATTTTCCTAATGTTCCAGGCGTCCCAGATGTCCCATATGTCACATACGTCTCTAATGTCCCAGGCGTCCTAGATGTTCCATATGTCCCTAACGTCCCAGACGTCATAAAAGTCCCATATGTCCCTAACGTCCCAGACGTCCCAGCTGTCCCGTATGTTTCTAACGTCCCAGTCGTCCTAGACGTCCTACATGTCGCATATGTTCTTAACGTCCCAGACGTCCTAAATGTTCTATATTTACCTAACGTCCCAGACGTCCCAGACGTCCCAGATGTCCCATATGTCCCATATGTCCCTAATGTCCTAGGCGGCCCAGATGTCCCATATGTCCCATATGTCCCTAATGTCCCAGGCGTCCTAAATGTCCCATACGTCTTTGACTTCACAGACGTGCCAGACGTCTAGATGTCCCATATGTCCTTAACGTCCCAGACGTCCCAGATGTCCCATATGTCCCTAACGTCCCAAACGTCCTAGACGTCTTAGCTGTCCCGTATGTCCCTAACGTCCCAAACGTCCCAGACGTCTTAGATGTCCCATATGTCCCTAACGTCCCAGACGTCCCAGATGACCCATATGTCCCTAACGTCTCAGACGTACCAGATGTCCCATATGTCCCATATGTCCCTAATGTCCCAGACGTCCCAGATGTCCCATATGTCCTTAACGTCCGAGACGTCCCAGATGTCCCATATGTCCCTAACGTCCTTGACGTCCTAGATGTCCCATACGTCCTTAACGTTCCAGACCTCCCAGATGCCCCATATGTCCCTAACGTCCCAGACGTCCCAGATGTCCCATATGTCCCATATGTCCCTAATGTCCCAGGCGTCCCAGATGTCCCATATGTCCCTAATGTCCCAGGCGTCCTAGATGTTCCATATGTCCCTAACGTCCCAGACGTCCTAAATGTCCCATTTGGTTTTAACGTCCCAGACGTCCCAGCTGTCCCGTATGTCCCTAACGTCCCAGACGTCCCAGATGTACTAGATGTCCCATATGTCCCTAACGTCCTAGACGTCCTAGATGTCCTATATGTCCCTAAGGTCCCAAACGTCCCAAATGTCCCATATGTCCCATATGTCCCTAATGACCCAGGGGTCCTAAATGTCCTATATGTCCTTAACGTCCCAGGCGTCCCAGGAGTCCTAGACATCCCATATGTCCTTAACGTCCCAGACGTCCCAGATGTCCCATATGTCTCATATGTCCCTAATGTCCCAGGCGTCCTAAATGTCTCATACGTCCTTAACGTCCCAGACGTCCCAGACATCCTAGATGTTCCACATGTCCCTAACGTCTCAGACGTCTCAGATGTCCCATATGTCCCATATGTCTCTAATGTCCCAGGCGTCCCAGATGTCCCATATCTCCCATATGTCCCTAATGTCTCAGGCGTACTAAATGTTTCATATGTCCTTAACGTCCCAGATGTCCCAGACGTCCTAGATGTCCCATATGTCCTTAACTTCCCAGACGTCCCAGATGTCCCATATGTCGCTAACGTCCCAGACGTTCCAGATGTCCCATATGTCCCATATGTCCCTAATGTCCCAAGCGTCCTAGATGTTTCATATGTCCCTAACGTCCCAGTCGTCCTAAATGTCCCATATGTCCCTAACGTCCCAGACGTCCCAGCTGGCCCGTACGTTCCTAACGTCCCAGACGTCCCAGACGTCCTAGATGTCCCATATGTCCCTAACGTGCCAGACGTCCTAGATGTCCTATATGTCCCTAACGTCCCAGACGTCCCATACGTCCCAGATGTCCCATATGTCCCATATGTCCCTAATGTCCCAGGCGTACTAAATGTCCCATATGTCCTTAACGTGCCAGACGTCCCAGACGTCCTAAATGTCCCATATGTCCTTAACGTCCCAGACGTCTCAGATGTCCCATATGTCCCTAACGTCCCAGACGTCCCAGATGTCCCATATGTCCCATATGTCCCTAATGTCCCAGGCGTCCTAGATGTTCCATATGTCCCTAACGTCCCAGACGTCCTAAATGTCCCATATGTCCCTAACGTCCCAGACGTCCCAGCTGTCCCATATGTTTCATATGACCCTAATGTCCCAGGCGTCCTAAATGTTCCATATGTCCCTAACGTCCCAGACGTCCCAGACGTCCTAGATGTCCCATATGTCCCTAACGTCCCTGACGTCCTAGACGTCCCATATGTTCTTAACGTCCCAGACGTCCCAGATATACCATATGTCCCTAACGTCCCAGACGTCCCAGATGTCCCATATGTTCCATATGACCCTAATGTCCCAGGCGTCCTAAATGTTCCATATGTCCCTAACGTCCCAGACGTCCCAGACGTCCCATATGTCCCTAACGTCCCAGACGTCCCAGATGTCCCATATGACCTATATGTCCCTAATGTCCCAGACGTCCCAGATGTCCCATATGTCCCTAACGTTTCAGACGCCCCAGATGTCCCATATGTCCCTAACGTCCTAGACGTCCTAGATGTCCCATACGTCCTTAACGTCTCAGACGTCCCAGATGCCCCATATGTCCCTAACGTCTCAGACGTCCAGATGTCCCATATGTCCCATATGTCCCTAATGTCCCAGGCGTTCCAGATGTCCCATATGTCCCATATGTCCCTAATGTCTCAGGCGTCCTAAATGTCCCATATGTTCTTAACGTCCCAGACGTCCCAGACGTCCTAGATGTCCCACATGTCCTTAACGTCCCAGACGTCCCAGATGTCCCATTTGTCCCTAACGTCCCAGACGTCCCAGATGATCCATATGTCCCATATGTCCCTAATGTCACAAGCGTCCTAGATGTCCCATATGCCCCTAACGTCCCAGACGTCCTAAAAGTCCCATATGTCCTTAACGTCCCAGACGTGCCAGCTGTCCCGTATGTCCCTAACGTCCCAGATGTCCCAGACGTCCCATATCTCCCATATGTCCCTAATGTCCCAGGCGTCCCAGACGTCCCAGTTGTCCCATATGTCCCTAACGTCCCAGACGTCCCAGACGTCCCAGACGTCTTAGATGTCCCATATGTCCCTAACGTCGCAGACGTCCTAGATGTCCTATATGTCCCTAACGTCCCAGACGTCCCAGATGTCCCATATGTCCCATATGTCCCTAATGTCCCAGGCGTCCCAGTTGTTCCAGATGTCCCATATGTCCCTACCGTCCCAGACGTCCCAGACGTCCCAGATGTACTAGATGTCCCATATGTCCCTAACGTCCCAGACGTCCTAGATGTCCTATATGTCCCTATCGTCCCAGACGTCTCAGCTGGCCCGTATGTTCCTAACGTCCCAGACGTCCCAGACGTCCTAGATGTCCCATATGTCCTTAACGTCCCAGACGTCTCAGATGTCCCATATGTCCCTAACGTCCCAGACGTCCCAGATGTCCCATATGTCCCATACGTCTCTAATGTCCCAGGCGTCCTAAATGTCCCATATGTCCCTATCGTCCCAGACGTCCTAAATGTCCCATATGTCCCTAACGTCCCAGACGTCCCAGCTGTCCCGTATGTCCTTAACGTCCCAGATGTCCCAGACGTCCTAGATGTCCCATATGTCCCTAACGTCCCAGACGTCCTAGACGTCCCATATGTCCTTAACGTCCCAGACGTCCCAGATGTCCCATATGTCCCTAACGTCCCAGACGTCCCAGATGTCCCATATGTTTCATATGTCCCTAATGTCCCAGGCGTCCTAAGTGTTCCATATGTCCTTAACGTCCCAGACGTCCCAGATGTCCCATATGTCCCTAACGTCCCAGACGTCCCAGATGTCCCATATGTTTCATATGTCCCTAATGTCCCAGGCGTCCTAAATGTTGCATATGTCCCTAACGTCCCAGAAGTCCTGAATGTCCCATATGTCCCTAACGTCCCAGACGTCCCAACTGTCCCGTATGTCCCTAACGTCCTAGACAACCCAGACGTCCTAGATGTCCCATATGTCTCTAACGTCCCAGATGTACTAGATGTCCTATATGTCCCTAACATCCCAGACGTCCCAGACGTCCCAGATGTCCCATATGTCTTATATGTCCCTAATGTCCCAAACGTCCCAGACGTCCCATATGTCCCATATGTCCCTAATGTCCCAGGCGTCCTAAATGTCCCATATTTCCTTAACGTCCCAAACGTCCTAGATGTCCCATATGTCCCTAACGTCCCAGACGTCCCAGATGTCCCATATGTTCCATATGTCCCTAATGTCCTAGGCGTCCCATACGTCCTAGATGTCCCATATGTCCTTAACGCCACAGACGTCCCAAATGTCCCATTAATCCCTAACGTCCCAGGCGTCCCATATGTCCCATATTTTCCTAATGTTCCAGGCGTCCCAGATGTCCCATATGTGCCATACGTCATTAATGTCCCAGGCGTCCTAAATGTCCCATATGTCCCTAACGTCCCAGACGTCCCAGACGTCCTAGATGTCCCATATGTCCTTAACGCCACAGACGTCCCAGATGTCCCATTAATCCCTAACGTCCCAGGCGTCCCATATGTCCCATATTTTCCTAATGTTCCAGGCGTCCCAGATGTCCCATATGTGCCATACGTCATTAATGTCCCAGGCGTCCTAAATATCCCATATGTCCTTAACGTCCCAGACGTCCCATACGTCCTAGATGTCCCATATGTCCTTAACGCCACAGACGTCCCAGATGTCCCATTAATCCCTAACGTCCCAGGCCTCCCATATGTCCCATATTTTCCTAATGTTCCAGGCGTCCCAGATGTCCCATATGTCACATACGTCTCTAATGTCCCAGGCGTCCTAGATGTTCCATATGTCCCTAACGTCCCAGACGTCATAAAAGTCCCATATGTCCCTAACGTCCCAGACGTCCCAGCTGTCCCGTATGTTTCTAACGTCCCAGTCGTCCTAGACGTCCTACATGTCGCATATGTTCTTAACGTCCCAGACGTCCTAAATGTTCTATATTTACCTAACGTCCCAGACGTCCCAGACGTCCCAGATGTCCCATATGTCCCATATGTCCCTAATGTCCTAGGCGGCCCAGATGTCCCATATGTCCCATATGTCCCTAATGTCCCAGGCGTCCTAAATGTCCCATACGTCTTTGACTTCACAGACGTGCCAGACGTCTAGATGTCCCATATGTCCTTAACGTCCCAGACGTCCCAGATGTCCCATATGTCCCTAACGTCCCAAACGTCCTAGACGTCTTAGCTGTCCCGTATGTCCCTAACGTCCCAAACGTCCCAGACGTCTTAGATGTCCCATATGTCCCTAACGTCCCAGACGTCCCAGATGACCCATATGTCCCTAACGTCTCAGACGTACCAGATGTCCCATATGTCCCATATGTCCCTAATGTCCCAGACGTCCCAGATGTCCCATATGTCCTTAACGTCCGAGACGTCCCAGATGTCCCATATGTCCCTAACGTCCTTGACGTCCTAGATGTCCCATACGTCCTTAACGTCCCAGACCTCCCAGATGCCCCATATGTCCCTAACGTCCCAGACGTCCCAGATGTCCCATATGTCCCATATGTCCCTAATGTCCCAGGCGTCCCAGATGTCCCATATGTCCCTAATGTCCCAGGCGTCCTAGATGTTCCATATGTCCCTAACGTCCCAGACGTCCTAAATGTCCCATTTGGTTTTAACGTCCCAGACGTCCCAGCTGTCCCGTATGTCCCTAACGTCCCAGACGTCCCAGATGTACTAGATGTCCCATATGTCCCTAACGTCCTAGACGTCCTAGATGTCCTATATGTCCCTAAGGTCCCAAACGTCCCAAATGTCCCATATGTCCCATATGTCCCTAATGACCCAGGGGTCCTAAATGTCCTATATGTCCTTAACGTCCCAGGCGTCCCAGGAGTCCTAGACATCCCATATGTCCTTAACGTCCCAGACGTCCCAGATGTCCCATATGTCTCATATGTCCCTAATGTCCCAGGCGTCCTAAATGTCTCATACGTCCTTAACGTCCCAGACGTCCCAGACATCCTAGATGTTCCACATGTCCCTAACGTCTCAGACGTCTCAGATGTCCCATATGTCCCATATGTCTCTAATGTCCCAGGCGTCCCAGATGTCCCATATCTCCCATATGTCCCTAATGTCTCAGGCGTACTAAATGTTTCATATGTCCTTAACGTCCCAGATGTCCCAGACGTCCTAGATGTCCCATATGTCCTTAACTTCCCAGACGTCCCAGATGTCCCATATGTCGCTAACGTCCCAGACGTTCCAGATGTCCCATATGTCCCATATGTCCCTAATGTCCCAAGCGTCCTAGATGTTTCATATGTCCCTAACGTCCCAGTCGTCCTAAATGTCCCATATGTCCCTAACGTCCCAGACGTCCCAGCTGGCCCGTACGTTCCTAACGTCCCAGACGTCCCAGACGTCCTAGATGTCCCATATGTCCCTAACGTGCCAGACGTCCTAGATGTCCTATATGTCCCTAACGTCCCAGACGTCCCATACGTCCCAGATGTCCCATATGTCCCATATGTCCCTAATGTCCCAGGCGTACTAAATGTCCCATATGTCCTTAACGTGCCAGACGTCCCAGACGTCCTAAATGTCCCATATGTCCTTAACGTCCCAGACGTCTCAGATGTCCCATATGTCCCTAACGTCCCAGACGTCCCAGATGTCCCATATGTCCCATATGTCCCTAATGTCCCAGGCGTCCTAGATGTTCCATATGTCCCTAACGTCCCAGACGTCCTAAATGTCCCATATGTCCCTAACGTCCCAGACGTCCCAGCTGTCCCATATGTTTCATATGACCCTAATGTCCCAGGCGTCCTAAATGTTCCATATGTCCCTAACGTCCCAGACGTCCCAGACGTCCTAGATGTCCCATATGTCCCTAACGTCCCTGACGTCCTAGACGTCCCATATGTTCTTAACGTCCCAGACGTCCCAGATATACCATATGTCCCTAACGTCCCAGACGTCCCAGATGTCCCATATGTTCCATATGACCCTAATGTCCCAGGCGTCCTAAATGTTCCATATGTCCCTAACGTCCCAGACGTCCCAGACGTCCCATATGTCCCTAACGTCCCAGACGTCCCAGATGTCCCATATGACCTATATGTCCCTAATGTCCCAGACGTCCCAGATGTCCCATATGTCCCTAACGTTTCAGACGCCCCAGATGTCCCATATGTCCCTAACGTCCTAGACGTCCTAGATGTCCCATACGTCCTTAACGTCTCAGACGTCCCAGATGCCCCATATGTCCCTAACGTCTCAGACGTCCCAGATGTCCCATATGTCCCATATGTCCCTAATGTCCCAGGCGTTCCAGATGTCCCATATGTCCCATATGTCCCTAATGTCTCAGGCGTCCTAAATGTCCCATATGTTCTTAACGTCCCAGACGTCCCAGACGTCCTAGATGTCCCACATGTCCTTAACGTCCCAGACGTCCCAGATGTCCCATTTGTCCCTAACGTCCCAGACGTCCCAGATGATCCATATGTCCCATATGTCCCTAATGTCACAAGCGTCCTAGATGTCCCATATGCCCCTAACGTCCCAGACGTCCTAAAAGTCCCATATGTCCTTAACGTCCCAGACGTGCCAGCTGTCCCGTATGTCCCTAACGTCCCAGATGTCCCAGACGTCCCATATCTCCCATATGTCCCTAATGTCCCAGGCGTCCCAGACGTCCCAGTTGTCCCATATGTCCCTAACGTCCCAGACGTCCCAGACGTCCCAGACGTCTTAGATGTCCCATATGTCCCTAACGTCGCAGACGTCCTAGATGTCCTATATGTCCCTAACGTCCCAGACGTCCCAGATGTCCCATATGTCCCATATGTCCCTAATGTCCCAGGCGTCCCAGTTGTTCCAGATGTCCCATATGTCCCTACCGTCCCAGACGTCCCAGACGTCCCAGATGTACTAGATGTCCCATATGTCCCTAACGTCCCAGACGTCCTAGATGTCCTATATGTCCCTATCGTCCCAGACGTCTCAGCTGGCCCGTATGTTCCTAACGTCCCAGACGTCCCAGACGTCCTAGATGTCCCATATGTCCTTAACGTCCCAGACGTCTCAGATGTCCCATATGTCCCTAACGTCCCAGACGTCCCAGATGTCCCATATGTCCCATACGTCTCTAATGTCCCAGGCGTCCTAAATGTCCCATATGTCCCTATCGTCCCAGACGTCCTAAATGTCCCATATGTCCCTAACGTCCCAGACGTCCCAGCTGTCCCGTATGTCCTTAACGTCCCAGATGTCCCAGACGTCCTAGATGTCCCATATGTCCCTAACGTCCCAGACGTCCTAGACGTCCCATATGTCCTTAACGTCCCAGACGTCCCAGATGTCCCATATGTCCCTAACGTCCCAGACGTCCCAGATGTCCCATATGTTTCATATGTCCCTAATGTCCCAGGCGTCCTAAGTGTTCCATATGTCCCTAACGTCCCAGACGTCCTACATGTCCCATATGTCCCTAACGTCCCAGACGTTCCAGTTGTCCCGTATGTCCCTAACGTCCCAGACGTCCCAGACGTCCTAGATGTCCCATATGTCCCTAATGTCCCAGACGTCCCTAACGTCCCAGACGTCCTACATGTCCCATATGTCCCTAACGTCCCAGACGTCCCAGATGTCCCATATGTCCCATATGTCCCTAATGTCCCAGACGTCCCAGATGTCCCAGACGTGCTAGATGTCCCATATGTCCCTAACGTCCCAGACGTCCTAGACGTCCCATATGTCCTTAACGTCCCAGACGTCCCAGATGTCCCATATGTCCCTAACGTCCCAGACGTCCCAGATGTCCCACATGTTTCCTATGTCCCTAATGTCCCAGGCGTCCTAAGTGTTCCATATGTCCCTAACGTCCCAGACGTTCTAAATGCCCCATATGTCCCTAACGTCCCAGACGTCCCAGATGTCCCATATGACCTATATGTCCCTAATGTCCCAGACGTCCCAGATGTCCCATATGTCCCTAACGTCCCAGACGTCCCAGATGTCCCATATGTCCCATATGTCCCTAATGTCCCAGACGTCCCAGATGTCCCAGACGTGCTAGATGTCCCATATGTCCCTAACGTCCCAGACGTCCTAGACGTCCCATATGTCCTTAACGTCCCAGACGTCCCAGATGTCCCATATGTCCCCAACGTCCCAGACGTCCCAGATGTCCCATATGTTTCCTATGTCCCTAATGTCCCAGGCGTCCTAAGTGTTCCATATGTCCCTAACGTCTCAGACGTCCCAGTTGTCCCGTATGTCCCTAACGTCCCAGACGTCCCAGACGTCCTAGATGTCCCATATGTCCCTAACGTCCCAGACGTCCCAGATGTCCCATATGTCCCTAACGTCCCAGACGTCCCAGATGTCCCATATGTCCCTAAGGTCCCTAATGTCCCAGACGTCCCAGATGTCCCAGACGTGCTAGATGTCCCATATGTCCCTAACGTCCCAGACGTCCTAGACGTCCCATATGTCCTTAACGTCCCAGACGTCCCAGATGTCCCATATGTCCCTAACGTCCCAGACGTCCCAGATGTCCCATATGTTTCCTATGTCCCTAATGTCCCAGGCGTCCTAAGTGTTCCATATGTCCCTAACGTCCCAGACGTTCTAAATGCCCCATATGTCCCTAACGTCCCAGACGTCCCAGATGTCCCATATGACCTATATGTCCCTAATGTCCCAGACGTCCCAGATGTCCCATATGTCCCTAACGTCCCAGACGTCCCAGATGTCCCATATGTCCCATATGTCCCTAATGTCCCAGACGTCCCAGATGTCCCAGACGTGCTAGATGTCCCATATGTCCCTAACGTCCCAGACGTCCTAGACGTCCCATATGTCCTTAACGTCCCAGACGTCCCAGATGTCCCATATGTCCCTAACGTCCCAGACGTCCAAGATGTCCCATATGTTTCCTATGTCCCTAATGTCCCAGGCGTCCTAAGTGTTCCATATGTCCCTAACGTCCCAGACGTTCTAAATGCCCCATATGTCCCTAACGTCTCAGACGTCCCAGTTGTCCCGTATGTCCCTAACGTCCCAGACGTCCCAGACGTCCTAGATGTCCCATATGTCCCTAATGTCCCAGACGTCCCAAATGTCCCATATGCCCCTAACGTCCCAGACGTCCCAGATGTCCCATATGTCCCTAAGGTCCTAGACGTCCTAGATGTCCCATACGTCCTTAACGTCCCAGACGTCCCAGATGCCCCATATGTCCCTAACGTCCCAGACGTCCCAGATGTCCCATATGTCCCATATGTCTTTAACGTCCCAGGCGTTCCAGATGTCCCATATGTGTCATATGTCCCTAATGTCTCAGGCGTCCTAAATGTCCCATATGTTCTTAACGTCCCAGACGTCCCAGACGTCCTAGATGTCCCACATGTCCTTAACGTCCCAGACGTCCCAGATGTCCCACATGTCTCTAACGTCCCAGACGTCCCAGATGTCCCATATGTTCCATATGTCCCTAATGTCCTTTGCGTCCTAGATGTTCCATATGTCCCTAACGTCCCAGACGTCCTAAAAGTCCCATATGTCCTTAACGTCCCAGACGTCCCAGCTGTCCCGTATGTCCCTAACGTCCCAGACGTCCCAGACGTTCCATATGTCCCATATGTCCCTAATGTCCCAGGCGTCCCAGACGTCAAAGATGTCCCATATGTCCCTAACGTCCCAGACGTCCCAGACGTCCCAGACGTCTTAGATGTCCCATATGTCCCTAACGTCCCAGACGTCCTAGATGTCCTATATGTTCCTAACGTCCCAGACGTCCCAGATGTCCCATATGTCCCATATGTCCCTAATCTCCTATGCGTCCCAGTTGTCCCAGATGTCCCATATGTCCCTAACGTCCCAGACGTCCCAGACGTCCCAGATGTCCTAGATGTCCCATATGTCCCTAACGTCCCAGACGTCCTAGATGTCCTATATATCCCTAACGTCCCAGACGTCCCAGATGTCACATATGTCCCATATGTCCCTAATGTCCCATATGTCTCATATGTCCCTAATGTCCCAGGCGTCCTAAATGTCCCATATGTCTTTAACGTCCCAGACGTTCTAGATGTAGCATATGTCCTTAACGTCCCAAACGTCCGAGATGTCCCATATGTCCCATATGTCCCTAATGTCCCAGGCGCACTAAATGTCCCAAATATCCTTAATGCCCCAAACGTCCTAGATGTCCTAGATGTCCCATGTGTCTTTAACGTCCCAGACGTCCCAGATGTCCCATATGTTCCAAATGTCCTGAACGTCCCAGGCGTCCTAAATGTCCCATATGTCCTTAACGTCCCAGACGTCCCAGTTGTCCCAAATGTCCCTAACGTCTTAGACGTCCCAGATGTTCCATATGTCCCTAACGTCCCAGACGTCCTAATTGTCCCATATGTCCCTAACGTCTTAGACGTCCCAACTGTCCCGTATGTCCCTAACGTCCCAGACGTCTCAGACGTCCTAGATGTCCCATATGTCCTTAGCGTCCCAGACGTCCCAGATGTCCCATATGTCCCTAACGTCGCAGACGTCCCAGATGTCCCATATGTCCCATATGTCCCTAATGTCCCAGGCGTCCTATATGTCCCATATGTCCCTAAACGTCCCAGACGTCCCAGACGTCCTAGATGTCCCATATGTCCTTAACGTCCCTAACGTCCCAGATGTCTCATATGTTCCTAACGTCCCAGACGTCAGAAATGTCCCATATGTCCCATATGTCGCTAATGTCCCAGGCGTCCCAGATGTCCCATATGTCCCATATGTCCGTAATATCCCAGGCGTCCTAAATGTCCCATATGTCTTTAACGTCCCAGACGTCTTAGATGTCCCATATGTCCTTAACGTCCCAGACGTCCCAGATGTCCCATATGTCCCTAACGCCCCAGACGTCTCAGATGTCCCATATGTCCCATAGGTCCCTAACGTCCCAGACGTCCTAAATGTCCTATATGTCCCTAACGTTCAAGACGTCCCAGCTGTCCCGTATGTCCCTAACGTCCCAGACGTCTCAGGCGTCTTAGATGTCCCATATGTTTTTAACATCCAGACGTCCTAGATAGCTTATATGTCCCTAACGTCCTAGACGTCCCAGACGTCCCAGATGTCCCATATGTCCCATATGTCCCTAACGGCCCAGACGTCCCAGATGTCCCATATGCCCATATGTCCCTAACGTCCCAGACGTCCCAGACGTCCCAGATGTCCCATATGTCCCATATGTCCCTAACGTCCCAGACGTCCCAGATGTCCCATATGTCCCTAACGGCCCAGACGTCCAGATGTCCCATATGCCCATATGTCCCTAATATCCCAGACGTCCCAGATGTCCCATATGTCCCTAACGTCCCAGACGTCCCAGATGCCCCATATGTCCCTAACGTCCTAGACGTGTTAGATGTCCCATACGTCCTTAACGTCCCAGATGCCCCATATGTTCCATATGTCCTTAACGTCCCAGACGTCCTAGATGTCTCATATGTCCCTAACGTCCCAGACGTCCCAGATGTCCCATATGTCCCATATGTCCCTAATGTCCCAGGCGTCCTAGATGTTCCATATGTCCCTAACGTCCCAGACTTCATAAATCTCCCATATATCCCTAACGTCCCAGACGTTCCAGCTGTCCCGTATGTCCCTAACGTCCCAGACGTCCTAAATTTCCCATATGTCCCTAACGTCCCAGACGTCCTGGATGTCCCATATGTCCTTAACGTCCCAGACGTCCCAGACGTCCTAGATGTCCCATATGTCCTTAACGTCCCAGACGTCCCAAATGTCTCATATGTCCCTAACGTCCCAGACGTCCCAGATGTCCCATATGTCCCATATGTCCCTAATGTCCCAGGCGTCCTAGATGTTCCATATGTCCCTAATGTCCCAGGCGTCCTAAATGTCCCATATGTCCCTAACGTCCCAGACGTCCTAGACGTCCCATATGTCCTTAACGTCCCAGACGTCCCAGATGTCTCATAAGTCCCTAACGTCCCAGACGTCCCAGATGTCCATATGTCCCATATGTCCCTAATGTCCCAAGCGTTTTAAGTGTTCCATATGTCTCTAACTTTCCAGATGTCCTAAATGTCCCATGTCCCTAACGTCCCAGACGTCCCAGACGTCCTAGATGTCTCATATGTTCCTAACGTCCCAGACGTCCCAGATGTCCCATATGTCCCTAACGTCCCAGACGTCCCAGATGTCCCATATGTCCCATATGTCTCTAATGTCCCAGACGTCCCAGATGTCCCATATGTCCCTAACGTCCCAGAAGTCCCAGATGTCCCATATGTCCCTAACGTCCTAGACGCCCTAGATGTCCCATACGTCCTTAACGTCCCAGACGTCCCAGATGCCCCATATGTCCCATATGTCCCTAATGTCCCAGGCGTCCTAGATGTTCCATATGTTCCTAACGTCCCAGACGTCCCAAAAGTCCCATATGTCCTTAACGTCCCAAACGTCCCAGCTGTCCCATATGTCCCTAACGTCCCGGATGTCCCAGACGTCCTAGATGTCCCTTTTGTAACTAACGTCCCAGACGTCCTAGACGTCCCATATGTCCTTAACGTCCCAGACGTCCAGATGTCTCATATGTCCCTAACGTCCCAGACGTCCCAGATGTCCAATATGTCCCATATGTCCCTAATGTCCCAAGCGTTTTAAGTGTTCCATATGTCCCTAACGTCCCAGACGTCCTAAATGTCCCATATGTCCTAACGTCCCAGACGTCCCAGCTGTCCCGTATGTCCCTAACGTCCCAGACGTCCCAGACGTCCTAGATGTCCCATATGTCCCTAACGTCCCAGACGTCCCAGATGTCCCATATGTCCCTAACGGCCCAGAAGTCCCAGATGTCCCATATGTTCCATATGTCCCTAATATTCCAGACGTCTCAGATGTCCCATATGTCCCTAACGTCCCAGACGTCCCAGATGTCCCATATGTCCCTAACGTCCTACACGTGTTAGATGTCCCATACGTCCTTAACGTCCCAGACGTCCCAGATGCCCAATATGTTCCATATGTCCTTAACGTCCCAGACGTCTCAGATGTCTCATATGTCCCATATGTCCCCTAATGTCCCAGGCGTCCTAGATGTTCCATATGTCCCTAACGTCCCAGACGTTATAAATCTCCCATATATACCTAACGTCCCAGACGTTCCAGCTGTCCCGTATGTCCCTAACGTCCCAGACGTCCTAAATTTCCTATATGTCCCTAACGTCCCAGACGTCCTAGATGTCCCATATGTCCTTAACGTCCCAGACGTCCCAGACGTCCTAGATGTCCCATATGTCCTTAACGTCCCAGACGTCCCAAATGTCCCATATGTCCCTAACGTCCCAGACGTCCCAGATGTCCCATATGTCCCATATGTCTCTAATGTCCCAGGCGTCCTAGACGTTCCATATGTCCCTAACGTCCCAGACGTCCTAAATGTCCCATATGTCCCTAACGTCCCAGACGTCCTAGACGTCCCATATGTCCTTAACGTCCCAGACGTCCCAGATGTCTCATGTGACCCTAACGTCCCAGACGTACCAGATGTCCCATATGTCCCATATGTCCCTAATGTCTCAAGCGTTTTAAGTGTTCCATATGTCCCTAACGTCCAGATGTCCTAAATGTCCCATATGTCCCTAACGTCCCAGACGTCCCAGACGTCCTAGATGTCCCTGATGTCCCTAACGTCCCAGACGTCCCAGATGTCCCATATGTCCCTAACGTCCCAGACGTCCCAGATGTCCCATATGTCCCAATGCCAAAATGTCCCAGACGTCCCAGATGTCCCATATGTCTGTCCCTAACGTCCCAGACGTTCCAGATGTCCCATATGTCCCTAACGTCCTAGACGTCCTAGATGTCCCATACGTTTTTAACGTCCCAGATGCCCCATATGTCCCTAACGTCCCAGACGTCCCAGATGTCCCAAATGTCCCATATGTCGCTAATGTCCCAGGCGTCCCAGATGTCCCATATGTCCCATATGTCCCTAATGTCTCAGGCGTCCTAAATGTCCCATATGTTTTTAACGTCCCAGACGTCCCAGACGTCCTAGATGTCTCATATGTCCCTAACGTCCCAGACGTCCCCGATGTCCCATATGTCCCATCTTACAAAATAGATTGTTTCCGTGTGACTTTAGAAAAAGTAAAAATTTTGTTTTTTTGCACAGTTTTTCCTCTGAAAACCGTATTTCCGGGTAACAGTTAAGTTGATCAACCTAATAGTCGTGTACAGGGACGTAAACTACGCATACAACAAAAATATCAAAGCTCTAGCAAAACGTTTAGCTATTTTATAAATTTTGACTTTATTATAACTTCGCAGCTTTCTCTCGGCTGAACGATTGATCGTAAAGAAACTACAAGTACTTAATGTGTAGGAAATTTTATCCTCTTCTATCTCATATAAGTTTAACACTTACAAAATAGATTGTTTCCATGTGACTTTAGAAAAAGTAAAAATTTTGTTTTTTGCACAGTTTTTCCTCTGAAAAACGTATTTCCGGGTAACAGTTAAGTTGGAAAACCTAATAGTAGTGTACAGGGACGTAAACTACGCATACAAAAAAGATATCAAAGCACTACCAAAACGTTTAGCTATTTTATAAATATTGACTTTATTATAACTTTGCAGCTTTCTCTCTGCTGAACGATTGATCGTAAAAAACCCACAAGTACTTAATGTGTAGGAAATTTTATCCTCTCCTATTCATATAAGTTTAACACTTACAAAATAGATTGTTTCCTTGTGACTTTAGAAAAAGTAAAAATTTTGTTTTTTGCACAGTTTTTTCTCTGAAAAACTTGTTTCCGGTAGCAGTTAAGTTGGAAAACTTAATAGTCGTGTACAGGGACGTAAACTACGCATACAAACAAAATATCAATGCTCTACAAAACGTTTAGCTATTTTATAAATATTGACTTTATTATAACTTCGCAGCTTTCTCTCTGCTGAACGATTGATCGTAAAAAACCTACAAGTACTTAATGTGTAGGAAATTTTATCCTCTCCTATTTCATATAAGTTTAACACTTACAAAATAGATTGTTTCGTGTGACTTTTTGCACAGTTTTTCCTCTGAAAAACGTGTTTCCGGTTAACAGTTAAGTTGGTAAACCTAATAGTCGTGTACAGGGACGTAAACTACGCATATAAACAAAATATCAATGCTCTACCAAAACGTTTAGCTATTTTATAAATATTGACTTTATTATAACTTTGCAGCTTTCTCTCTGCTGAACGATTGATCGTAAAAAACCCACAAGTACTTAATGTGTAGGAAATTTTATCCTCTTCTATTTCATATAAGTTTAACACTTACAAAATAGATTGTTTCCGTGTGACTTTAGAAAAATAAAAATTTTGTTTTTTGCACAGTTTTTCCTCTGAAAAACGTGTTTCCGGGTAGCAGTTAAGTTGGAAAACTTAATAGTCGTGTACAGGGACGTAAACTACGCATATAAACAAAATATCAATGCTCTACCAAAACGTTTAGCTATTTAATAAATATTGACTTTATTATAACTTCGCAGCTTTCTCTCTGCTGAACGATTGATCGTAAAAAAACTACAAGTACTTAATGTGTAGGAAATTTTATCCTCTTCTATTTCATATAATTTTAACACTTACAAAATAGATTGTTTCCTTGTGACTTTAGAAAAAGTAAAAATTTTGTTTTTTGCACAGTTTTTCCTCTGAAAAACGTGTTCCGGTTAACAGTTAAGTTGGTAAACCTAATAGTCGTGTACAGGGACGTAAACTACGCATACAAAAAAAATATCAAAGCTCTACCAAAATGTTTAGCTATTTTATAAATTTTGACTTTATATAACTTCGCAGCTTTCTCTCGGCTGAACGATTGATCGTAAAAAAACTACAAGTACTTAATGTGTAGGAAATTTTATCCTCTTCTATTTCATATAAGTTTAACACTTACAAAATAGATTGTTTACGTGTGACTTTTTGCACAGTTTTTCCTCTGAAAAACGTGTTTCCGGTTAACAGTTAAGTTGGTAAACCTAATAGTCGTGTACAGGGACGTAAACTACGCATACAACAAAAATATCAAAGCTCTACCAAAACGTTTAGCTATTTATAAATTTTGACTTTATTATAACTTCGCAGCTTTCTCTCTGCTGAACGATTGATCGTAAAAAAACTACAAGTACTTAATGTGTAGGAAATTTTATCCTCTTCTATTTCATATAAGTTTAACACTTACAAAATAGATTGTTTCCGTGTGACTTTAGAAAAAGTAAAAATTTTGTTTTTTGCACAGTTTTTCCTCTGAAAAACGTGTTTCCGGTTAACAGTTAAGTTGGTAAAACTAATAGTCGTGTACAGGGACGTAAACTACGCATACAACAAAAATATCAAAGCTCTACCAAAACGTTTAGCTATTTTATAAATTTTGACTTTATTATAACTTCGCAGTTTTCTCTCGGCTGAACGATTGATCCTAAAGAAACTACAAGTACTTAATGTGTAGGAAATTTTATCCTCTTCTATTTTATATAAGTTTAACACTTACAAAATAGATTGTTTCCGTGTGACTTTAAAAAAAGTAAAAATCTTGTTTTTTTACACAGTTTTTCCTCTGAAAACCGTATTTCCGGGTAACAGTTAAGTTGGTCAACCTAATAGTCGTGTACAGGGACGTAAACTACGCATACAACAAAAATATCAAAGCTCTACCAAAACGTTTAGCTATTTTATAATTTTGACTTTATTATAACTTCGCAGCTTTCTCTCGGCTGAACGATTGATCGTAAAGAAACTACAAGTACTTAATGTGTAGGAAATTTTATCCTCTTCTATCTCATATAAGTTTAACACTTACAAAATAGATTGTTTCCATGTGACTTTAGAAAAAGTAAAAATTTTGTTTTTTGCACAGTTTTCCTCTGAAAAACGTATTTCCGGGTAACAGTTAAGTTGGAAACCTAATAGTCGTGTACAGGGACGTAAACTACGCATACAACAAAAATATCAAAGCTCTACCAAAACGTTTAGCTATTTTATAAATTTTGACTTTATTATAACTTCGCAGCTTTCTCTCTGCTGAACGATTGATCGTAAAAAAACTACAAGTACTTAATGTGTAGGAAATTTTATCCTCTTCTATTTCATATAAGTTTAACACTTACAAAATAGATTGTTTACGTGTGACTTTTTGCACAGTTTTTCCTCTGAAAAACGTGTTTCCGGTTAACAGTTAAGTTGGTAACCTAATAGTCGTGTACAGGGACGTAAACTACGCATACAACAAAAATATCAAAGCTCTACCAAAACGTTTAGCTATTTTATAAATTTTTGACTTTATTATAACTTCGCAGCTTTCTCTCTGCTGAACGATTGATCGTAAAAAAACTACAAGTACTTAATGTGTAGGAAATTTTATCCTCTTCTATTTCATATAAGTTTAACACTTACAAAATAGATTGTTTCCGTGTGACTTTAGAAAAAGTAAAAATTTTGTTTTTTGCACAGTTTTTCCTCTGAAAAACGTGTTTCCGGTTAACAGTTAAGTTGGTAAACCTAATAGTCGTGTACAGGGACGTAAACTACGCATACAACAAAAATATCAAAGCTCTACCAAAACGTTTAGCTATTTTATAAATTTTGACTTTATTATAACTTCGCAGTTTTCTCTCGGCTGAACGATTGATCCTAAAGAAACTACAAGTACTTAATGTGTAGGAAATTTTATCCTCTTCTATTTTATATAAGTTTAACACTTACAAAATAGATTGTTTCCGTGTGACTTTAAAAAAAGTAAAAATCTTGTTTTTTTACACAGTTTTTCCTCTGAAAACCGTATTTCCGGGTAACAGTTAAGTTGGTCAACCTAATAGTCGTGTACAGGACGTAAACTACGCATACAACAAAAATATCAAAGCTCTACCAAAACGTTTAGCTATTTTATAAATTTTGACTTTATTATAACTTCGCAGCTTTCTCTCGGCTGAACGATTGATCGTAAAGAAACTACAAGTACTTAATGTGTAGGAAATTTTATCCTCTTCTATCTCATATAAGTTTAACACTTACAAAATAGATTGTTTCCATGTGACTTTAGAAAAAGTAAAAATTTTGTTTTTGCACAGTTTTTCCTCTGAAAAACGTATTTCCGGGTAACAGTTAAGTTGGAAAACCTAATAGTCGTGTACAGGGACGTAAACTACGCATACAACAAAAATATCAAAGCTCTACCAAAACGTTTAGCTATTTTATAAATTTTGACTTTATTATAACTTCGCAGCTTTCTCTCTGCTGAACGATTGATCGTAAAAAAACTACAAGTACTTAATGTGTAGGAAATTTTATCCTCTTCTATTTCATATAAGTTTAACACTTACAAAATAGATTGTTTACGTGTGACTTTTTGCACAGTTTTTCCTCTGAAAAACGTGTTTCCGGTTAACAGTTAAGTTGGTAAACCTAATAGTCGTGTACAGGGACGTAAACTACGCATACAACAAAAATATCAAAGCTCTACCAAAACGTTTAGCTATTTTATAAATTTTGACTTTATTATAACTTCGCAGCTTTCTCTCTGCTGAACGATTGATCGTAAAAAAACTACAAGTACTTAATGTGTAGGAATTTTATCCTCTTCTATTTCATATAAGTTTAACACTTACAAAATAGATTGTTTCCGTGTGACTTTAGAAAAAGTAAAAATTTTGTTTTTTGCACAGTTTTTCCTCTGAAAAACGTGTTTCCGGTTAACAGTTAAGTTGGTAAACCTAATAGTCGTGTACAGGGACGTAAACTACGCATACAACAAAAATATCAAAGCTCTACCAAAACGTTTAGCTATTTTATAAATTTTGACTTTATTATAACTTCGCAGTTTTCTCTCGGCTGAACGATTGATCCTAAAGAAACTACAAGTACTTAATGTGTAGGAAATTTTATCCTCTTCTATTTTATATAAGTTTAACACTTACAAAATAGATTGTTTCCGTGTGACTTTAAAAAAGTAAAAATCTTGTTTTTTTACACAGTTTTTCCTCTGAAAACCGTATTTCCGGGTAACAGTTAAGTTGGTCAACCTAATAGTCGTGTACAGGGACGTAAACTACGCATACAACAAAAATATCAAAGCTCTACCAAAACGTTTAGCTATTTTATAAATTTTGACTTTATTATAACTTCGCAGCTTTCTCTCGGCTGAACGATTGATCGTAAAGAAACTACAAGTACTTAATGTGTAGAAATTTTATCCTCTTCTATCTCATATAAGTTTAACACTTACAAAATAGATTGTTTCCATGTGACTTTAGAAAAAGTAAAAATTTTGTTTTTTGCACAGTTTTTCCTCTGAAAAACGTATTTCCGGGTAACAGTTAAGTTGGAAAACCTAATAGTCGTGTACAGGAACGTAAACTACGCATACAAAAAAAATATCAATGCTCTACCAAAACGTTTAGCTATTTTATAAATATTGACTTTATTATAACTTTGCAGCTTTCTCTCTGCTGAACGATTGATCGTAAAAAACCCACAAGTACTTAATGTGTAGGAAATTTTATCCTCTCCTATTTCATATAAGTTTAACACTTACAAAATAGATTGTTTCCTTGTGACTTTAGAAAAAGTAAAAATTTTTTTTTTTGCACAGTTTTTTCTCTGAATAACTTGTTTCCGGGTAGCAGTTAAGTTGGAAAAATTAATAGTCGTGTACAGGACGTAAACTACGCATATAAACAAAATATCAATGCTCTACCAAAACGTTTAGCTATTTTATAAATATTGACTTTATTATAACTTCGCAGCTTTCTCTCTGCTGAACGATTGATCGTAAAAAACCTACATGTACTTAATGTGTAGGAAATTTTATCCTCTCCTATTTCATATAAGTTTAACACTTACAAAATAGATTGTTTCCTTGTGACTTTAGAAAAAGTAAAAATTTTGTTTTTTGCACAGTTTTTTCTCTGAATAACTTGTTTCCGGGTAGCAGTTAAGTTGGAAAACCTAATAGTCGTGTACAGGGACGTAAACTACGCATACAAAAAAAATATCAATGCTCTACCAAAACGTTTAGCTATTTTATAAATATTGACTTTATTATAACTTTGCAGCTTTCTCTCTGCTGAACGATTGATCGTAAAAAACCCACAAGTACTTAATGTGTAGGAAATTTTATCCTCTCCTATTTCATATAAGTTTAACACTTACAAAATAGATTGTTTCCTTGTGACTTTAGAAAAAGTAAAAATTTTTTTTTTGCACAGTTTTTTCTCTGAATAACTTGTTTCCGGGTAGCAGTTAAGTTGGAAAAATTAATAGTCGTGTACAGGGACGTAAACTACGCATATAAACAAAATATCAAAGCTCTACCAAAATGTTTAGCTATTTTATAAATTTTGACTTTATTATAACTTCGCAGCTTTCTCTCGGCTGAACGATTGATCGTAAAAAAACTACAAGTACTTAATTGTGTAGGAAATTTTATCCTCTTCTATTTCATATAAGTTTAACACTTACAAATAGATTGTTTACGTGTGACTTTTTGCACAGTTTTTCCTCTGAAAAACGTGTTTCCGGTTAACAGTTAAGTTGGTAAACCTAATAGTCGTGTACAGGGACGTAAACTACGCATACAACAAAAATATCAAAGCTCTACCAAAACGTTTAGCTATTTTATAAATTTTGACTTTATTATAACTTCGCAGCTTTCTCTCTGCTGAACGATTGATCGTAAAAAAACTACAAGTACTTAATGTGTAGGAAATTTTATCCTCTTCTATTTCATATAAGTTTAACACTTACAAAATAGATTGTTTCCGTGTGACTTTAGAAAAAGTAAAAATTTTGTTTTTTGCACAGTTTTTCCTCTGAAAACGTGTTTCCGGTTAACAGTTAAGTTGGTAAACCTAATAGTCGTGTACAGGGACGTAAACTACGCATACAACAAAAATATCAAAGCTCTACCAAAACGTTTAGCTATTTTATAAATTTTGACTTTATTATAACTTCGCAGTTTTCTCTCGGCTGAACGATTGATCCTAAAGAAACTACAAGTACTTAATGTGTAGGAAATTTTATCCTCTTCTATTTTATATAAGTTTAACACTTACAAAATAGATTGTTTCCGTGTGACTTTAAAAAAAGTAAAAATCTTGTTTTTTTACACAGTTTTTCCTCTGAAAACCGTATTTCCGGGTAACAGTTAAGTTGGTCAACCTAATAGTCGTGTACAGGGACGTAAACTACGCATACAACAAAAATATCAAAGCTCTACCAAAACGTTTAGCTATTTTATAAATTTTGACTTTATTATAACTTCGCAGCTTTCTCTCGGCTGAACGATTGATCGTAAAGAAACTACAAGTACTTAATGTGTAGGAAATTTTATCCTCTTCTATCTCATATAAGTTTAACACTTACAAAATAGATTGTTTCCATGTGACTTTAGAAAAAGTAAAAATTTTGTTTTTTGCACAGTTTTTCCTCTGAAAAACGTATTTCCGGGTAACAGTTAAGTTGGAAAACCTAATAGTCGTGTACAGGGACGTAAACTACGCATACAACAAAAATATCAAAGCTCTACCAAAACGTTTAGCTATTTTATAAATTTTGACTTTATTATAACTTCGCAGCTTTCTCTCTGCTGAACGATTGATCGTAAAAAAACTACAAGTACTTAATGTGTAGGAAATTTTATCCTCTTCTATTTCATATAAGTTTAACACTTACAAAATAGATTGTTTACGTGTGACTTTTTGCACAGTTTTTCCTCTGAAAAACGTGTTTCCGGTTAACAGTTAAGTTGGTAAACCTAATAGTCGTGTACAGGGACGTAAACTACGCATACAACAAAAATATCAAAGCTCTACCAAAACGTTTAGCTATTTTATAAATTTTGACTTTATTATAACTTCGCAGCTTTCTCTCTGCTGAACGATTGATCGTAAAAAAACTACAAGTACTTAATGTGTAGGAAATTTTATCCTCTTCTATTTCATATAAGTTTAACACTTACAAAATAGATTGTTTCCGTGTGACTTTAGAAAAAGTAAAAATTTTGTTTTTTGCACAGTTTTTCCTCTGAAAAACGTGTTTCCGGTTAACAGTTAAGTTGGTAAACCTAATAGTCGTGTACAGGGACGTAAACTACGCATACAAAAAAATATCAAAGCTCTACCAAAACGTTTAGCTTTTTTATAAATTTTGACTTTATTATAACTTCGCAGCTTTCTCTCGGCTGAACGATTGATCGTAAAAAACCTACAAGTACTTAATGTGTAGGAAATTTTATCCTCTTCTATCTCATATAAGTTTAACACTTACAAAATAGATTGTTTCCGTGTGACTTTAGAAAAAGTAAAAATTTTGTTTTTTGCACAGTTTTTCCTCTGAAAAACGTATTTCCGGTTAACAGTTAAGTTGGTAAGCCTAATAGTCGTGTACAGGGACGTAAACTACGCATACAAAAAAAATATCAAAGCTCTACCAAAATGTTTAGCTATTTTATAAATTTTGACTTTATTATAACTTCGCAGCTTTCTCTCGGCTGAACGATTGATCGAAAAAAAACCTACAAGTACTTAATATGTAGGAAATTTTATCCTCTCCTATTTCATATAAGTTTAACACTTACAAAATAGATTGTTTCCGTGTAACTTTAGAAAAGTAAAAATTTTGTTTTTTGCACAGTTTTTCCTATAAAAAACGTGTTTTCCGGTTAACAGTTAAGTTGGTAAACCTAATAGTCGTATACAGGGACGTAAACTACGCATACAAAAAAAATATCAAAGCTCTACCAAAACGTTTAGCTTTTTTATAAATTTTGACTTTATTATAACTTCGCAGCTTTCTCTCGGCTGAACGATTGATCGTAAAAAACCTACAAGTACTTAATGTGTAGGAAATTTTATCCTCTCCTATTTCATATAAGTTTAACACTTACAAAATAGATTGTTTCCTCGTGACTTTAGAAAAAGTAAAAAATTTTGTTTTTTGCACAGTTTTTCCTCTGAAAAACGTGTTCCCGGTTAACAGTTAAGTTGGTAAACCTAATAGTCGTGTACAGGGACGTAAACTACGCATACAAAAAAAATATCAAAGCTCTACCAAAATGTTTAGCTATTTTATAAATTTTGACTTTATTATAACTTCGCAGTTTTCTCTCGGCTGAACGATTGATCCTAAAGAAACTACAAGTACTTAATGTGTAGGAAATTTTATCCTCTTCTATTTTATATAAGTTTAACACTTACAAAATAGATTGTTTCCGTGTGACTTTAAAAAAAGTAAAATCTTGTTTTTTTACACAGTTTTTCCTCTGAAAACCGTATTTCCGGGTAACAGTTAAGTTGGTCAACCTAATAGTCGTGTACAGGGACGTAAACTACGCATACAACAAAAATATCAAAGCTCTACCAAAACGTTTAGCTATTTTATAAATTTTGACTTTATTATAACTTCGCAGCTTTCTCTCGGCTGAACGATTGATCGTAAAGAAACTACAAGTACTTAATGTGTAGGAAATTTTATCCTCTTCTATCTCATATAAGTTTAACACTTACAAAATAGATTGTTTCCATGTGACTTTAGAAAAAGTAAAAATTTTGTTTTTTGCACAGTTTTTCCTCTGAAAAACGTATTTCCGGGTAACAGTTAAGTTGGAAAACCTAATAGTCGTGTACAGGGACGTAAACTACGCATACAAAAAAAATATCAATGCTCTACCAAAACGTTTAGCTATTTTATAAATATTGACTTTATTATAACTTTGCAGCTTTCTCTCTGCTGAACGATTGATCGTAAAAAACCCACAAGTACTTAATGTGTAGGAAATTTTATCCTCTCCTATTTCATATAAGTTTAACACTTACAAAATAGATTGTTTCCTTGTGACTTTAGAAAAAGTAAAAATTTTTTTTTTTGCACAGTTTTTTCTCTGAATAACTTGTTTCCGGGTAGCAGTTAAGTTGGAAAAATTAATAGTCGTGTACAGGGACGTAAACTACGCATATAAACAAAATATCAATGCTCTACCAAAACGTTTAGCTATTTTATAAATATTGACTTTATTATAACTTCGCAGCTTTCTCTCTGCTGAACGATTGATCGTAAAAAACCTACATGTACTTAATGTGTAGGAAATTTTATCCTCTCCTATTTCATATAAGTTTAACACTTACAAAATAGATTGTTTCCTTGTGACTTTAGAAAAAGTAAAAATTTTGTTTTTTGCACAGTTTTTCCTCTGAAAAACGTGTTCCCGGTTAACAGTTAAGTTGGTAAACCTAATAGTCGTGTACTGGGACGTAAACTACGCATACAAAAAAAATATCAAAGCTCTACCAAAATGTTTAGCTATTTTATAAATTTTGACTTTATTATAACTTCGCAGCTTATAACTGTGCAAAAAACAAAATTTTAACTTTTTCTAAAGTCACACGGAAACAATCTATTTTGTAACTGTTAAACTTATATGAAATAGAAGAGGATAAAATTTCCTACACATTAATTACTTGTAGTTTTTTTACGATCAATCGTTCAGCAGAGAGAAAGCTGCGAAGTTATAATAAAGTCAAAATTTATAAAATAGCTAAACGTTTTGGTAGAGCATTGATTTTTTTTTGTATGCGTAGTTTACGTCCCTGTACACGACTATTAGGTTTTCCAACTTAACTGTTACCTTCAAACACGTTTTTCAGAGGAAAAACTGTGCAAAAAACAAAATTTTTACTTTTTCTAAAGTCACACGGAAACAATCTATTTTGTAAGTGTTAAACTTATATGAAATAGAAGAGGATAAAATTTCCTACACATTAAGTACTTGTACTTTCTTTACGATCAATCGTTCAGCCGAGAGAAAGCTGCGAAGTTATAATCAAGTCAAAATTTATAAAATAGCTAAACGTTTTTGTAGAGCATTGATATTTTTTTTGTATGCGTAGTCTACGTCCCTGTACACGACTATTAGGTTTACCAACTTAACTGTTAACCGGGAACACGTTTTTCAGAGGAAAAACTGTGCCAAAAACAAAATTTTTACTTTTTCGAAAGTCACAAGGCAACAATCCATTTTGTAAGTGGTAAACTTATATGAAATAGAAGAGGATAAAATTTGCTGCAGATTAAATACTTGTAGTTTTTTTACGATCAATCGTTCAACCGAGAGAAAGCTGCGAAGTTATAATAAAGTCAGAATTTATAAAATAGGGAAACGTTTTGGTAGAGCTTTGATATTTTCTTTGATGCGTTTGGCCACGTGCCAAGCCACGCGCCAAGCCACGCGTCAAGAAAAGCGCCAAGCCAAGCGCCAAGCCAAGCGCCTAGCCAAACGCCAAGCCACGCGCCAAGAAGAGCGCCAAGTTATTCTCCAGGCCAAGCGCCAAGCCAAGCGCCAAGCCAAGTGCCAAGCCACGCGCCAAGAAAAGCGCAAATCCAAGCGACATGCCACGTGCCAAGAAAAGTGCCAAGCCACGCGCCAAGAAAATCGCAAATCCAAGCGACAAGCCACGTGCCAAGAAAAGTGCCAAGCCACGCGCCAAGATAAGTGCAAAGCCACCCGCCAAGGAAAGCACCAAACCAAGCACCAAGCCACGCGCCAAGGAGAGTGCCAAGCCATGCGCCAAGCCAAGCGCTAAGCCAAGCGCCAAGCCAAGCGCTAAGCCAAGCGCCCAGCTAAGCTCCAAGCCACGCGCCAAGGAGGGTGCCAAGCCATGCGCCAAGCCAAGCGCCATCCAAGCGCCCAGACAAGCGCCAAGAAAAACGCCAAGCCAAGCGCCAAGCCAAGCGCCAAGCCAAGCGCCCAGCTAAGCGCCAAGCCACGCGCCAAGGAGGGTGCCAAGCCATGCGAGAAGCCAAGCGCCATCCAAGCGCCCAGACAAGCGCCAAGCCACGCGCTATGGTTAGCGCCAACCCATGCGCCAACCCGAGCGCCAAGCCAAGTGCCAAACCACGCGCCAAGAAAGCGTTAAGCCAAGCGACAAGCCACGCGCCAAGGAGAGCGCCAAGCCATGCGCCAAGCCAAGCGTCCAGCCATGCGCCAAGCCACGCGCCAAGGAGAACGCCAAGCCATTCGCCAAGCCAAGCACCAAGCCAAGCGCCAAGCCAAGCGCCAAGCCACGCGCCAAGAAAAGCGCACTGAAAAGCGCCAAGCCAAGCGCCAAGCCAAGCGGCAATTCAAGCACCAAGCCACGCGTTAAGAAAGGTCCAAAGCTTAGCGCCAAGCCATGCGATAAGCCACGCGCCAAGCCAAGCGCCAAGCCAAGCGCCATCCAAGCGCCCAGACAAGCGCCAAGCCACGCGCTATGGTGAGCGCCAACCCATGCGCCAAGTCAAGCGCCAAGCCAAGCGCCAAGCCAAGCGCCAAACCACGCGCCAAGAAAGCGTTAATCCAAGCGACAAGCCACGCGCCAAGGAGAGCGCCAAGCCATGCGCCAAGCCAAGCGTCCAGCCATGCGCCAAGCCACGCGCCAAGGAGAACGCCAAGCCATTCGCCAAACCAAGCACCAAGCCAAGCGCCAAGCCAAGCACCAAGCCACGCGCTAAGAAAGGTCCAAAGCTAAGCGCCAAGCCATGCGATAAGCCACGCGCCAAGCCAAGCGCCAAGAAAAGCGCACTGAAAAGCGCCAAGCCAAGCGCCAAGCCAAGCGGCAAGCCAAGCGCCAAGAAAAGCGCCAAGCCAAGAGTCAAGCCAAGCGCCAAGCCAAGCGCCCAGCCAAGCGCCAAGCCACGCGCCAAGGAGAACGCCAAGCCATTCGCCAAGCCAAGCACCAAGCCAAGCGCCAAGCCAAGCACCAAGCCACGCGCTAAGAAAGGTCCAAAGCTAAGCGCCAAGCCATGCGATAAGCCACGCGCCAAGCCACGCGCCAAGAAAAGCGCACTGAAAAGCGCCAAGCCAAGCGCCAAGCCAAGCGGCAAGCCAAGCACCAAGCCACGCGCTAAGAAAGGTCCAAAGCTAAGCACCAAGCCATGCGATAAGCCACGCGCCAAGCCAAGCGCCAAGAAAAACGCCAAGCCAAGAGTCAAGCCAAGCGCCAAGCCAAGCGCCCAGCCAAGCGCCAAGCCACGCGCCAAGAAAAGCGCCAAGCCATGCGCTAAGCCAAGCGCTAAGCCAAGCGCCAAGCCAAGCGCTAAGCCAAGCGCCAAGCCAAGCGTCCAGCTAAGCGCCAAGCCACGCGGAAAGAAGAGCGCCAAGCTAATCTCCAGGCCAAGCGCCAAGCCACGCGCCAACAAAAACGCCAAGGAAAGCGCCAAGCCAAGCCCCAAGCCAAGCGGCGACCCATGCGCCAAGCAACGCGCCAACAAAGGCGCCAAGCCAATTGCCAAGCCAAACGCCAAGCCAAACGCTAAGCCAAACGCCCAGCCACGCGCCAAGAATAGCGCCGGGCCAAGCGAAAAGCCACGCGCCAGGAAAAGCGCCACTCCATGCGCCAAGCCAAGCGCCAAGAAATCGCCAAGCCAAGCGCTAAGCCAAGCGCCAAGCCAAGCGTTATCCAAGCGCCCAGACAAGCGCCAAGCCACGCGCTAAGCCAAGCGCCAACCCATGCGCCAAACCAAGCGCCAAGCCAAGAGCCAAGCCAAGCGCCAAACCACGCGCCAAGAAAGCGCCAAGCCAAGCGACAAGCCAAGCGCGCAGAAAGCGCCAAGCCAAGCGGCCAGCCAAGCGCCAAGCCCCGCGCCAAGGAGAGCGCCAAGCCATCCGCCAAGCCAAGCACCAAGCCAAGCGCCAATCCAAGCGCTAAGCCACGCGCCAAGAAAAGCGCCCTGAAAAGCGCCAAGCCGAGCGCCAAGCCAAGCGGCAAGCCAAGCATTAAGCCACGCGCTAAGAAAAGTCCAAAGCTAAGCGCCAAGCCACACGCCAAGCCACGCGCCAAGCCAAGCGTTAAGAAAAACGCTAAGCCAAGCGCCAAGCTAAGCGCCAAGCCAAGCGCCCAGCCAAGCGCCAAGCCACGCACCATGGGGAGCGCCAAGCCATGCGCCAAGCCAAGCGCTAAGCCAAGCGCCAAGCCAAGCGCCAAGCCACGCGCCATGGAGAGCGCCAAGCCATGCGCCAAGCCAAGCACCAAGCCAAGCGCCAATCCAAGCGCTAAGCCACGCGCCAAGAAAAGCGCCCTGAAAAACGCCAAGCCAAGCGCCAAGCCAAGCGGCAAGCTAAGCACTAAGCCACGCGCTAAGAAAAGTTCAAAGCTAAGCGCCAAGCCACACGCCAAGCCACGCGCCAAGCCAAGCGCCAAGAAAAACGCTAAGCCAAGCGCTAAGCCAAGCGCCAAGCCAAGCGCCCAGCCAAGCGCCAAGCCACGCGCCAAGGAGAGCGCCAAGCCATGCGCCAAGCCAAGCGCCAAGCCAAGCGTCCAGCCAAGCGCCAAGCCACGCGAAAAGAAGAGCGCCAAGCTATTCTCCAGGCCAAGCGCCAAGCCACGCGCCTACGAAAGCGCCAAGAAAAGCGCCAAGCCAAGCCCCAAGCCAAGCGGCAACCCATGCGCCAAGCAATGCGTAAACAAAAGCGCCAATCCAATCGCCAAGCCAAACGCCGAGCCAAGCGCTAAGATAAACGCCCAGCCACGCGCCAAGAGTAGCGCCGAGCCACGCACCAAGAAAGGCGCCAAGCCAAGCGCCAAGCCACGCTCCAAGGAGAGCGCCAAACCAAGCGATAAGCCACGCGCCAAGAAAAGCGCCACGTTATGCTCCAAGCCAAACGCCAAGCCAAGCGCCAAGCCAAGCACCAAGCCAAGCGCCAAGCCACACGCCAAGTAAAGCGCCACGCCATGCGCCAAGCCAAGCAACAAGCCACGCGCTATGGAAAACGCCAAGCCAAGCGCCAAGCCAAGCGCCAAGAAATGCGCCACGCCATGCGCCAAGCCAAGCGCCAAGCCAAGCGCCAAGCCAAGCGCCAAGAAAAGCGCCATGCCAAGCGCCAAGCCACGCGCCAAGAAAAGCGCCACCCTATGCACCAATGAGAGCGCCAAGCCAAGCGACAAGCCACGCGCTAAGCTACGCGCCAAGACAAGCGCTAAGCCAAGCGGCAAGCCAAGCGCCAAGCCACGCGCCAAGGAGAGCGCCAAGCCAAGCGCCAAGCCAAGCGCCAAGCCACGCGCCAAGCTACGCGCCAAGAAAAGCGCCACGCCATGCGCCAAGCCAAGCGACAAGCCACGCGCCAAGCCACGCGCCAAGAAAAGCGCCAAGCTAAGCGTTAAGAAAAGCGCCAAGCCAAGCGACAAGCCACGCGTTATGCCACGCGCCAAGAAAAGCGCCAAGCTAAGCGCCAAACCAAGCGCCAAGCCAAGCGCCAAGCCACGGGTCAAGAAAAGCGCCACGACATGCCCCAAGCCAAGCAACAAGCCACGCGCTAAGCTACGCGCCAAGAAAAGCGTTAAACCAAGCGGAAAACCTCGCACCAAGAAAACCGCCAAGCCAAACGCCAAGCCAAGCGCCCAGCGAAGCGCTAAACCACGCGCCAAGAAAAGCGCCAATAAAAGCGCCAAGCCATGCCCCAGGCCAAGCGGCAACCCAAGCGCCAAGCAACGCGCCAACAAAAGCGCCAAGCCAATCGCCAAGCCAAACGCCAAGCCAAGCGCCAAGCCAAAGGCCCAGCCACTCGCCAAGAATAGCGCCGAGCCACGCGCCAAGAAAGGCGCCAAGCCAAGCTCTAAGCCACGCGCCAAGTTGAGCGCCAAGCCAAGTGCTAAGCCACACGCCAAGAAAAGCGCCAAGCCAAGCGACAAACCTCGCGCCAAGAAAAGCGCCAAGCCAAACGCCAAGCCTAGCGCCCAGCCAAGCGCTAAGCCACGCGCCAAGAAAAGCGCCAATAAAAGCACCAAGCCATGCCCCAACTGCGAAGTTATAATAAAGTCAAAATTTATAAAATAGCTAAACGTTTTGGTAGAGCTTTGATATTTTTTTTGTATGCGTAGTTTACGTCCCTGTACACGACTATTAGGTTTACCAACTTAACTGTTAACCGGGAACACGTTTTTCAGAGGAAAAACTGTGCAAAAAACAAAATTTTTACTTTTTCGAAAGTCACAAGGAAACAATCTATTTTGTAAGTGTTAAACTTATATGAAATAGAAGAGGATAAAATTTCCTACACATTAAGTACTTGTAGTTTTTTTACGATCAATCGTTCAGCAGAGAGAAAGCTGCGAAGTTATAATAAAGTCAATATTTATAAAATAGCTAAACGTTTTGGTAGAGCATTGATATTTTTTTTGTATGCGTAGTTTACGTCCCTGTACACGACTATTAAGTTTTCCAACTTAACTGTTACCCGGAAATACGTTTTTTAGAGGAAAATCTGTGCAAAAAACAAAATTTTTACTTTTTCTAAAGTCACACGGAAACAATCCATTTTGTAAGTGGTAAACTTATATGAAATAGAAGAGGATAAAATTTGCTGCAGATTAAATACTTGTAGTTTTTTTACGATCAATCGTTCAACCGAGAGAAAGCTGCGAAGTTATAATAAAGTCAGAATTTATAAAATAGGGAAACGTTTTGGTAGAGCTTTGATATTTTCTTTGTATGCGTTTGGCCACGTGCCAAGCCACGCGCCAAGCCACGCGTCAAGAAAAGCGCCAAGCCAAGCGCCAAGCCAAGCGCCAAGCCAAGCGCCTAGCCAAACGCCAAACCACGCGCCAAGAAGAGCGCCAAGTTATTCTCCAGGCCAAGCGCCAAGCCAAGCGCCAAGCCAAGTGCCAAGCCACGCGCCAAGAAAAGCGCAAATACAAGCGACATGCCACGTGCCAAGAAAAGTGCCAAGCCACGCGCCAAGAAAATCGCAAATCCAAGCGACAAGCCACGTGCCAAGAAAAGTGCCAAGCCACGCGCCAAGATAAGTGCAGAGCCACCCGCCAAGGAAAGCACCAAACCAAGCACCAAGCCACGCGCCAAGGAGAGTGCCAAGCCATGCGCCAAGCCAAGCGCTAAGCCAAGCGCCAAGCCAAGCGCTAAGCCAAGCGCCCAGCTAAGCTCCAAGCCACGCGCCAAGGAGGGTGCCAAGCCATGCGCCAAGCCAAGCGCCATCCAAGCGCCCAGACAAGCGCCAAGAAAAACGCCAAGCCAAGCGCCAAGCCAAGCGCCAAGCCAAGCGCCCAGCTAAGCGCCAAGCCACGCGCCAAGGAGGGTGCCAAGCCATGCGAGAAGCCAAGCGCCATCCAAGCGCCCAGACAAGCGCCAAGCCACGCGCTATGGTTAGCGCCAACCCATGCGCCAACCCGAGCGCCAAGCCAAGTGCCAAACCACGCGCCAAGAAAGCGTTAAGCCAAGCGACAAGCCACGCGCCAAGGAGAGCGCCAAGCCATGCGCCAAGCCAAGCGTCCAGCCATGCGCCAAGCCACGCGCCAAGGAGGACGCCAAGCCATTCGCCAAGCCAAGCACCAAGCCAAGCGCCAAGCCAAGCGCCAAGCCACGCGCCAAGAAAAGCGCACTGAAAAGCGCCAAGCCAAGCGCCAAGCCAAGCGGCAATCCAAGCACCAAGCCACGCGCTAAGAAAGGTCCAAAGCTTAGCGCCAAGCCATGCGATAAGCCACGCGCCAAGCCAAGCGCCAAGCCAAGCGCCATCCAAGCGCCCAGACAAGCGCCAAGCCACGCGCTATGGTTAGCGCCAACCCATGCGCCAAGTCAAGCGCCAAGCCAAGCGCCAAGCCAAGCGCCAAACCACGCGCCAAGAAAGCGTTAATCCAAGCGACAAGCCACGCGCCAAGGAGAGCGCCAAGCCATGCGCCAAGCCAAGCGTCCAGCCATGCGCCAAGCCACGCGCCAAGGAGAACGCCAAGCCATTCGCCAAACCAAGCACCAAGCCAAGCGCCAAGCCAAGCACCAAGCCACGCGCTAAGAAAGGTCCAAAGCTAAGCGCCAAGCCATGCGATAAGCCACGCGCCAAGCCAAGCGCCAAGAAAAGCGCACTGAAAAGCGCCAAGCCAAGCGCCAAGCCAAGCGGCAAGCCAAGCGCCAAGAAAAGCGCCAAGCCAAGAGTCAAGCCAAGCGCCAAGCCAAGCGCCCAGCCAAGCGCCAAGCCACGCGCCAAGGAGAACGCCAAGCCATTCGCCAAGCCAAGCACCAAGCCAAGCGCCAAGCCAAGCACCAAGCCACGCGCTAAGAAAGGTCCAAAGCTAAGCGCCAAGCCATGCGATAAGCCACGCGCCAAGCCACGCGCCAAGAAAAGCGCACTGAAAAGCGCCAAGCCAAGCGCCAAGCCAAGCGGCAAGAAAAACGCCAAGCCAAGAGTCAAGCCAAGCGCCAAGCCAAGCGCCCAGCCAAGCGCCAAGCCACGCGCCAAGAAAAGCGCCAAGCCATGCGCTAAGCCAAGCGCTAAGCCAAGCGCCAAGCCAAGCGCTAAGCCAAGCGCCAAGCCAAGCGTCCAGCTAAGCGCCAAGCCACGCGGAAAGAAGAGCGCCAAGCTAATCTCCAGGCCCAGCGCCAAGCCACGCGCCAACAAAAACGCCAAGGAAAGCGCCAAGCCAAGCCCCAAGCCAAGCGGCGACCCATGCGCCAAGCAACGCGCCAACAAAGGCGCCAAGCCAATTGCCAAGCCAAACGCCAAGCCAAACGCTAAGCCAAACGCCCAGCCACGCGCCAAGAATAGCGCCGGGCCACGCGCCAAGAAAGGCGCCAAGCCAAGCGCCAAGCCACGCGCCAAGGAGAGCGCCAAGCCAAGCGAAAAGCCACGCGCCAGGAAAAGCGCCACTCCATGCGCCAAGCCAAGCGCCAAGAAATCGCCAAGCCAAGCGCTAAGCCAAGCGCCAAGCCAAGCGTTATCCAAGCGCCTAGACAAGCGCCAAGCCACGCGCTAAGCCAAGCGCCAACCCATGCGCCAAACCAAGCGCCAAGCCAAGAGCCAAGCCAAGCGCCAAGCCACGCGCCAAGAAAGCGCCAAGCCAAGCGACAAGCCAAGCGCGCAGAAAGCGCCAAGCCAAGCGGCCAGCCAAGCGCCAAGCCCCGCTCCAAGGAGAGCGCCAAGCCATCCGCCAAGCCAAGCACCAAGCCAAGCGCCAATCCAAGCGCTAAGCCACGCGCCAAGAAAAGCGCCCTGAAAAGCATTAAGCCACGCGCTAAGAAAAGTCCAAAGCTAAGCGCCAAGCCACACGCCAAGCCACGCGCCAAGCCAAGCGTTAAGAAAAACGCTAAGCCAAGCGCCAAGCTAAGCGCCAAGCCAAGCGCCCAGCCAAGCGCCAAGCCACGCACCATGGGGAGCGCCAAGCCATGCGCCAAGCCAAGCGCTAAGCCAAGCGCCAAGCCAAGCGCCAAGCCACGCGCCATGGAGAGCGCCAAGCCATGCGCCAAGCCAAGCACCAAGCCAAGCGCCAATCCAAGCGCTAAGCCACGCGCCAAGAAAAGCGCCCTGAAAAACGCCAAGCCAAGCGCCAAGCCAAGCGGCAAGCTAAGCACTAAGCCACGCGCTAAGAAAAGTTCAAAGCTAAGCGCCAAGCCACACGCCAAGCCACGCGCCAAGCCAAGCGCCAAGAAAAACGCTAAGCCAAGCGCTAAGCCAAGCGCCAAGCCAAGCGCCCAGCCAAGCGCCAAGCCACGCGCCAAGGAGAGCGCCAAGCCATGCGCCAAGCCAAGCGCCAAGCCAAGCGTCCAGCCAAGCGCCAAGCCACGCGAAAAGAAGAGGGCCAAGCTATTCTCCAGGCCAAGCGCCAAGCCACGCGCCTACGAAAGCGCCAAGAAAAGCGCCAAGCCAAGCCCCAAGCCAAACGGCAACCCATGCGCCAAGCAATGCGTAAACAAAAGCGGCAATCCAATCGCCAAGCCAAACGCCGAGCCAAGCGCTAAGATAAACGCCCAGCCACGCGCCAAGAGTAGCGCCGAGCCACGCACCAAGAAAGGCGCCAAGCCAAGCGCCAAGCCACGCTCCAAGGAGAGCGCCAAACCAAGCGATAAGCCACGCGCCAAGAAAAGCGCCACGTTATGCTCCAAGCCAAACGCCAAGCCAAGCGCCAAGCCAAGCACCAAGCCAAGCGCCAAGCCACACGCCAAGTAAAGCGCCACGCCATGCGCCAAGCCAAGCAACAAGCCACGCGCTATGGAAAACGCCAAGCCAAGCGCCAAGCCAAGCGCCAAGAAAAGCGCCACGCCATGCGCCAAGCCAAGCGCCAAGCCAAGCGCCAAGCCAAGGGCCAAGCCAAGCGCCAAGAAAAGCGCCAAGCCAAGCGCCAAACCACGCGCCAAGAAAAGCGCCACCCTATGCACCAATGAGAGCGCCAAGCCAAGCGACAAGCCACGCGCTAAGCTACGCGCCAAGACAAGCGCTAAGCCAAGCGGCAAGCCAAGCGCCAAGCCACGCGCCAAGGAGAGCGCCAAGCCAAGAACCAAGCCACGCGCCAAGCTACGCGCCAAGAAAAGCGCCACGCCATGCGCCAAGCCAAGCGACAAGCCACGCGCCAAGCCACGCGCCAAGAAAAGCGCCAAGCTAAGCGTTAAGAAAAGCGCCAAGCCAAGCGACAAGCCACGCGTAATGCCACGCGCCAAGAAAAGCGCCAAGCTAAGCGCCAAACCAAGCGCCAAGCCAAGCGCCAAGCCACGGGTCAAGAAAAGCGCCACGACATGCCCCAAGCCAAGCAACAAGCCACGCGCTAAGCTACGCGCCAAGAAAAGCGTTAAACCAAGCGGAAAACCTCGCACCAAGAAAACCGCCAAGCCAAACGCCAAGCCAAGCGCCCAGCGAAGCGCTAAACCACGCGCCAAGAAAAGCGCCAATAAAAGCGCCAAGCCATGCCCCAGGCCAAGCGGCAACCCAAGCGCCAAGCAACGCGCCAACAAAAGCGCCAAGCCAATCGCCAAGCCAAAAGCCAAGCCAAGCGCCAAGCCAAAGGCCCAGCCACTCGCCAAGAATAGCGCCGAGCCACGCGCCAAGAAAGGCGCCAAGCCAAGCTCTAAGCCACACGCCAAGAAAAGCGCCAAGCCAAGCGACAAACCTCGCGCCAAGAAAAGCGCCAAGCCAAACGCCAAGCCTAGCGCCCAGCCAAGCGCTAAGCCACGCGCCAAGAAAAGCGCCAATAAAAGCGCCAAGCCATGCCCCAACTGCGAAGTTATAATAAAGTCAAAATTTATAACATAGCTAAACGTTTTGGTAGAGCATTGATATTTTTTTTATATGCGTAGTTTACGTCCCTGTACACGACTATTAGGTTTACCAACTTAACTGTTAACCGGGAATACGTTTTTCAGAGGAAAAACTGTGCAAAAAACAAAATTTTTACTTTTTCGAAAGTCACAAGGAAACAATCTATTTTGTAAGTGTTAAACTTATATGAAATAGAAGAGGATAAAATTTCCTACACATTAAGTACTTGTAGTTTATTTACGATCAATCGTTCAGCAGAGAGAAAGCTGCGAAGTTATAATAAAGTCAATATTTATAAAATAGCTAAACGTTTTGGTAGAGCTTTGATATTTTCTTTGTATGCGTTTGGCCACGTGCCAAGCCACGCGCCAAGCCACGCGTCAAGAAAAGCGCCAAGCCAAGCGCCAAGCCAAGCGCCTAGCCAAACGCCAAGCCACGCGCCAAGAAGAGCGCCAAGTTATTCTCCAGGCCAAGCGCCAAGCCAAGCGCCAAGCCAAGTGCCAAGCCACGCGCCAAGAAAAGCGCAAATCCAAGCGACATGCCACGTGCCAAGAAAAGTGCCAAGCCACGCGCCAAGAAAATCGCAAATCCAAGCGACAAGCCACGTGCCAAGAAAAGTGCCAAGCCACGCGCCAAGATAAGTGCAGAGCCACCCGCCAAGGAAAGCACCAAACCAAGCACCAAGCCACGCGCCAAGGAGAGTGCCAAGCCATGCGCCAAGCCAAGCGCTAAGCCAAGCGCCAAGCCAAGCGCTAAGCCAAGCGCCCAGCTAAGCTCCAAGCCACGCGCCAAGGAGGGTGCCAAGCCATGCGCCAAGCCAAGCGCCATCCAAGCGCCCAGACAAGCGCCAAGAAAAACGCCAAGCCAAGCGCCAAGCCAAGCGCCAAGCCAAGCGCCCAGCTAAGCGCCAAGCCACGCGCCAAGGAGGGTGCCAAGCCATGCGAGAAGCCAAGCGCCATCCAAGCGCCCAGACAAGCGCCAAGCCACGCGCTATGGTTAGCGCCAACCCATGCGCCAACCCGAGCGCCAAGCCAAGTGCCAAACCACGCGCCAAGAAAGCGTTAAGCCAAGCGACAAGCCACGCGCCAAGGAGAGCGCCAAGCCATGCGCCAAGCCAAGCGTCCAGCCATGCGCCAAGCCACGCGCCAAGGAGAACGCCAAGCCATTCGCCAAGCCAAGCACCAAGCCAAGCGCCAAGCCAAGCGCCAAGCCACGCGCCAAGAAAAGCGCACTGAAAAGCGCCAAGCCAAGCGCCAAGCCAAGCGGCAATCCAAGCACCAAGCCACGCGCTAAGAAAGGTCCAAAGCTTAGCGCCAAGCCATGCGATAAGCCACGCGCCAAGCCAAGCGCCAAGCCAAGCGCCATCCAAGCGCCCAGACAAGCGCCAAGCCACGCGCTATGGTGAGCGCCAACCCATGCGCCAAGTCAAGCGCCAAGCCAAGCGCCAAGCCAAGCGCCAAACCACGCGCCAAGAAAGCGTTAATCCAAGCGACAAGCCACGCGCCAAGGAGAACGCCAAGCCATTCGCCAAACCAAGCACCAAGCCAAGCGCCAAGCCAAGCACCAAGCCACGCGCTAAGAAAGGTCCAAAGCTAAGCGCCAAGCCATGCGATAAGCCACGCGCCAAGCCAAGCGCCAAGAAAAGCGCACTGAAAAGCGCCAAGCCAAGCGCCAAGCCAAGCGGCAAGCCAAGCGCCAAGAAAAGCGCCAAGCCAAGAGTCAAGCCAAGCGCCAAGCCAAGCGCCCAGCCAAGCGCCAAGCCACGCGCCAAGGAGAACGCCAAGCCATTCGCCAAGCCAAGCACCAAGCCAAGCGCCAAGCCAAGCACCAAGCCACGCGCAAAGAAAGGTCCAAAGCTAAGCGCCAAGTCATGCGATAAGCCACGCGCCAAGCCACGCGCCAAGAAAAGCGGCAAGCCAAGCACCAAGCCACGCGCTAAGAAAGGTCCAAAGCTAAGCGCCAAGCCATGCGATAAGCCACGCGCCAAGCCAAGCGCCAAGAAAAACGCCAAGCCAAGAGTCAAGCCAAGCGCCAAGCCAAGCGCCAAGAAAAGCGCACTGAAAAGCGCCAAGCCAAGCGCCAAGCCAAGCGGCAAGCCAAGCACCAAGCCACGCGCTAAGAAAGGTCCAAAGCTAAGCGCCAAGCCATGCGATAAGCCACGCGCCAAGCCAAGCGCCAAGAAAAACGCCAAGCCAAGAGTCAAGCCAAGCGCCAAGCCAAGCGCCCAGCCAAGCGCCAAGCCACGCGCCAAGAAAAGCGCCAAGCCATGCGCTAAGCCAAGCGCTAAGCCAAGCGCCAAGCCAAGCGCTAAGCCAAGCGCCAAGCCAAGCGTCCAGCTAAGCGCCAAGCCACGCGGAAAGAAGAGCGCCAAGCTAATCTCCAGGCCAAGCGCCAAGCCACGCGCCAACAAAAACGCCAAGGAAAGCGCCAAGCCAAGCCCCAAGCCAAGCGGCGACCCATGCGCCAAGCAACGCGCCAACAAAGGCGCCAAGCCAATTGCCAAGCCAAACGCCAAGCCAAACGCTAAGCCAAACGCCCAGCCACGCGCCAAGAATAGCGCCGGGCCACGCGCCAAGAAAGGCGCCAATCCAAGCGCCAAGCCACGCGCCAAGGAGAGCGCCAAGCCAAGCGAAAAGCCACGCGCCAGGAAAAGCGCCACTCCATGCGCCAAGCCAAGCGCCAAGAAATCGCCAAGCCAAGCGCTAAGCCAAGCGCCAAGCCAAGCGTTATCCAAGCGCCCAGACAAGCGCCAAGCCACGCGCTAAGCCAAGCGCCAACCCATGCGCCAAACCAAGCGCCAAGCCAAGAGCCAATCCAAGCGCCAAGCCACGCGCCAAGAAAGCGCCAAGCCAAGCGACAAGCCAAGCGCGCAGAAAGCGCCAAGCCAAGCGGCCAGCCAAGCGCCAAGCCCCGCGCCAAGGAGAGCGCCAAGCCATCCGCCAAGCCAAGCACCAAGCCAAGCGCCAATCCAAGCGCTAAGCCACGCGCCAAGAAAAGCGCCCTGAAAAGCGCCAAGCCAAGCGCCAAGCCAAGCGGCAAGCCAAGCATTAAGCCACGCGCTAAGAAAAGTCCAAAGCTAAGCGCCAAGCCACACGCCAAGCCACGCGCCAAGCCAAGCGTTAAGAAAAACGCTAAGCCAAGCGCCAAGCTAAGCGCCAAGCCAAGCGCCCAGCCAAGCGCCAAGCCACGCACCATGGGGAGCGCCAAGCCATGCGCCAAGCCAAGCGCTAAGCCAAGCGCCAAGCCAAGCGCCAAGCCACGCGCCATGGAGAGCGCCAAGCCATGCGCCAAGCCAAGCACCAAGCCAAGCGCCAATCCAAGCGCTAAGCCACGCGCCAAGAAAAGCGCCCTGAAAAACGCCAAGCCAAGCGCCAAGCCAAGCGGCAAGCTAAGCACTAAGCCACGCGCTAAGAAAAGTTCAAAGCTAAGCGCCAAGCCACACGCCAAGCCACGCGCCAAGCCAAGCGCCAAGAAAAACGCTAAGCCAAGCGCTAAGCCAAGCGCCAAGCCAAGCGCCCAGCCAAGCACCAAGCCACGCGCCAAGGAGAGCGCCAAGCCATGCGCCAAGCCAAGCGCCAAGCCAAGCGTCCAGCCAAGCGCCAAGCCACGCGAAAAGAAGAGCGCCAAGCTATTCTCCAGGCCAAGCGCCAAGCCACGCGCCTACGAAAGCGCCAAGAAAAGCGCCAAGCCAAGCCCCAAGCCAAGCGGCAACCCATGCGCCAAGCAATGCGTAAACAAAAGCGCCAATCCAATCGCCAAGCCAAACGCCGAGCCAAGCGCTAAGATAAACGCCCAGCCACGCGCCAAGAGTAGCGCCGAGCCACGCACCAAGAAAGGCGCCAAGCCAAGCGCCAAGCCACGCTCCAAGGAGAGCGCCAAACCAAGCGATAAGCCACGCGCCAAGAAAAGCGCCACGTTATGCTCCAAGCCAAACGCCAAGCCAAGCGCCAAGCCAAGCACCAAGCCAAGCGCCAAGCCACACGCCAAGTAAAGCGCCACGCCATGCGCCAAGCCAAGCAACAAGCCACGCGCTATGGAAAACGCCAAGCCAAGCGCCAAGCCAAGCGCCAAGAAAAGCGCCACGCCATGCGCCAAGCCAAGCGCCAAGCCAAGCGCCAAGCCAAGCGCCAAGAAAAGCGCCAAGCCAAGCGCCAAGCCACGCGCCAAGAAAAGCGCCACCCTATGCACCAATGAGAGCGCCAAGCCAAGCGACAAGCCACGCGCTAAGCTACGCGCCAAGACAAGCGCTAAGCCAAGCGGCAAGCCAAGCGCCAAGCCACGCGCCAAGGAGAGCGCCAAGCCAAGCGCCAAGCCACGCGCCAAGCTACGCGCCAAGAAAAGCGCCACGCCATGCGCCAAGCCAAGCGACAAGCCACGCGCCAAGCCACGCGCCAAGAAAAGCGCCAAGCTAAGCGTTAAGAAAAGCGCCAAGCCAAGCGACAAGCCACGCGTTATGCCACGCGCCAAGAAAAGCGCCAAGCTAAGCGCCAAACCAAGCGCCAAGCCAAGCGCCAAGCCACGGGTCAAAAAAAGCGCCACGACATGCCCCAAGCCAAGCAACAAGCCACGCGCTAAGCTACGCGCCAAGAAAAGCGTTAAACCAAGCGGAAAACCTCGCACCAAGAAAACCGCCAAGCCAAACGCCAAGCCAAGCGCCCAGCGAAGCGCTAAACCACGCGCCAAGAAAAGCGCCAATAAAAGCGCCAAGCCATGCCCCAGGCCAAGCGGCAACCCAAGCGCCAAGCAACGCGCCAACAAAAGCGCCAAGCCAATCGCCAAGCCAAACGCCAAGCCAAGCGCCAAGCCAAAGGCCCAGCCACTCGCCAAGAATAGCGCCGAGCCACGCGCCAAGAAAGGCGCCAAGCCAAGCTCTAAGCCACGCGCCAAGTTGAGCGCCAAGCCAAGTGCTAAGCCACACGCCAAGAAAAGCGCCAAGCCAAGCGACAAACCTCGCGCCAAGAAAAGCGCCAAGCCAAACGCCAAGCCTAGCGCCCAGCCAAGCGCTAAGCCACGCGCCAAGAAAAGCGCCAATAAAAGCGCCAAGCCATGCCCCAACTGCGAAGTTATAATAAAGTCAAAATTTATAAAATAGCTAACCGTTTTGGTAGAGCTTTGATATTTTTTTTGTATGCGTAGTTTACGTCCCTGTACACGAATATTAGGTTTACCAACTTAACTGTTAACCGGGAACACGTTTTTCAGAGGAAAAACTGTGCAAAAAACAAAATTTTTACTTTTTCGAAAGTCACAAGGAAACAATCTATTTTGTAAGTGTTAAACTTATATGAAATAGAAGAGGATAAAATTTCCTACACATTAAGTACTTGTAGTTTTTTTACGATCAATCGTTCAGCAGAGAGAAAGCTGCGAAGTTATAATAAAGTCAATATTTATAAAATAGCTAAACGTTTTGGTAGAGCATTGATATTTTTTTTGTATGCGTAGTTTATGTCCCTGTACACGACTATTAAGCTTTCCAACTTAACTGTTACCCGGAAATACGTTTTTCAGAGGAAAATCTGTGCAAAAAACAAAATTTTTACTTTTTCTAAAGTCACACGGAAACAATCCATTTTGTAAGTGGTAAACTTATATGAAATAGAAGAGGATAAAATTTGCTGCAGATTAAATACTTGTAGTTTTTTTACGATCAATCGTTCAACCGAGAGAAAGCTGCGAAGTTATAATAAAGTCAGAATTTATAAAATAGGGAAACGTTTTGGTAGAGCTTTGATATTTTCTTTGTATGCGTTTGGCCACGTGCCAAGCCACGCGCCAAGCCACGCGTCAAGAAAAGCGCCAAGCCAAGCGCCAAGCCAAGCGCCTAGCCAAACGCCAAGCCACGCGCCAAGAAGAGCGCCAAGTTATTCTCCAGGCCAAGCGCCAAGCCAAGCGCCAAGCCAAGTGCCAAGCCACGCGCCAAGAAAAGCGCAAATCCAAGCGACATGCCACGTGCCAAGAAAAGTGCCAAGCCACGCGCCAAGAAAATCGCAAATCCAAGCGACAAGCCACGTGCCAAGAAAAGTGCTAAGCCACGCGCCAAGATAAGTGCAGAGCCACCCGCCAAGGAAAGCACCAAACCAAGCACCAAGCCACGCGCCAAGGAGAGTGCCAAGCCATGCGCCAAGCCAAGCGCTAAGCCAAGCACCAAGCCAAGCGCTAAGCCAGGCGCCCAGCTAAGCTCCAAGCCACGCGCCAAGGAGGGTGCCAAGCCATGCGCCAAGCCAAGCGCCATCCAAGCGCCCAGACAAGCGCCAAGAAAAACGCCAAGCCAAGCGCCAAGCCAAGCGCCAAGCCAAGCGCCCAGCTAAGCGCCAAGCCACGCGCCAAGGAGGGTGCCAAGCCATGCGAGAAGCCAAGCGCCATCCAAGCGCCCAGACAAGCGCCAAGCCACGCGCTATGGTTAGCGCCAACCCATGCGCCAACCCGAGCGCCAAGCCAAGTGCCAAACCACGCGCCAAGAAAGCGTTAAGCCAAGCGACAAGCCACGCGCCAAGGAGAGCGCCAAGCCATGCGCCAAGCCAAGCGTCCAGCCATGCGCCAAGCCACGCGCCAAGGAGAACGCCAAGCCATTCGCCAAGCCAAGCACCAAGCCAAGCGCCAAGCCAAGCGCCAAGCCACGCGCCAAGAAAAGCGCACTGAAAAGCGCCAAGCCAAGCGCCAAGCCAAGCGGCAATCTAAGCACCAAGCCACGCGCTAAGAAAGGTCCAAAGCTTAGCGCCAAGCCATGCGATAAGCCACGCGCCAAGCCAAGCGCCAAGCCAAGCGCCATCCAAGCGCCCAGACAAGCGCCAAGCCACGCGCTATGGTGAGCGCCAACCCATGCGCCAAGTCAAGCGCCAAGCCAAGCGCCAAGCCAAGCGCCAAACCACGCGCCAAGAAAGCGTTAATCCAAGCGACAAGCCACGCGCCAAGGAGAGCGCCAAGCCATGCGCCAAGCCAAGCGTCCAGCCATGCGCCAAGCCACGCGCCAAGGAGAACGCCAAGCCATTCGCCAAACCAAGCACCAAGCCAAGCGCCAAGCCAAGCACCAAGCCACGCGCTAAGAAAGGTCCAAAGCTAAGCGCCAAGCCATGCGATAAGCCACGCGCCAAGCCAAGCGCCAAGAAAAGCGCACTGAAAAGCGCCAAGCCAAGCGCCAAGCCAAGCGGCAAGCCAAGCGCCAAGAAAAGCGCCAAGCCAAGAGTCAAGCCAAGCGCCAAGCCAAGCGCCCAGCCAAGCGCCAAGCCACGCGCCAAGGAGAACGCCAAGCCATTCGCCAAGCCAAGCACCAAGCCAAGCGCCAAGCCAAGCACCAAGCCACGCGCTAAGAAAGGTCCAAAGCTAAGCGCCAAGCCATGCGATAAGCCACGCGCCAAGCCACGCGCCAAGAAAAGCGCACTGAAAAGCGCCAAGCCAAGCGCCAAGCCAAGCGGCAAGCCAAGCACCAAGCCACGCGCTAAGAAAGGTCCAAAGCTAAGCGCCAAGCCATGCGATAAGCCACGCGCCAAGCCAAGCGCCAAGAAAAACGCCAAGCCAAGAGTCAAGCCAAGCGCAAGCCAAGCGCCCAGCCAAGCGCCAAGCCACGCGCCAAGAAAAGCGCCAAGCCATGCGCTAAGCCAAGCGCTAAGCCAAGCGCCAAGCCAAGCGCTAAGCCAAGCGCCAAGCCAAGCGTCCAGCTAAGCGCCAAGCCACGCGGAAAGAAGAGCGCCAAGCTAATCTCCAGGCCAAGCGCCAAGCCACGCGCCAACAAAAACGCCAAGGAAAGCGCCAAGCCAAGCCCCAAGCCAAGCGGCGACCCATGCGCCAAGCAACGCGCCAACAAAGGCGCCAAGCCAATTGCCAAGCCAAACGCCAAGCCAAACGCTAAGCCAAACGCCCAGCCACGCGCCAAGGATAGCGCCGGGCCACGCGCCATGAAATTGCGCCAAGCCAAGCGCCAAGCCACGCGCCAAGGAGAGCGCCAAGCCAAGCGAAAAGCCACGCGCCAGGAAAAGCGCCACTCCATGCGCCAAGCCAAGCGCCAAGAAATCGCCAAGCCAAGCGCTAAGCCAAGCGCCAAGCCAAGCGTTATCCAAGCGCCCAGACAAGCGCCAAGCCACGCGCTAAGCCAAGCGCCAACCCATGCGCCAAACCAAGCGCCAAGCCAAGAGCCAAGCCAAGCGCCAAGCCACGCGCCAAGAAAGCGCCAAGCCAAGCGACAAGCCAAGCGCGCAGAAAGCGCCAAGCCAAGCGGCAGCCAAGCGCCAAGCCCCGCGCCAAGGAGAGCGCCAAGCCATCCGCCAAGCCAAGCACCAAGCCAAGCGCCAATCCAAGCGCTAAGCCACGCGCCAAGAAAAGCGCCCTGAAAAGCGCCAAGCCAAGCGCCAAGCCAAGCGGCAAGCCAAGCATTAAGCCACGCGCTAAGAAAAGTCCAAAGCTAAGCGCCAAGCCACACGCCAAGCCACGCGCCAAGCCAAGCGTTAAGAAAAACGCTAAGCCAAGCGCCAAGCTAAACGCCAAGCCAAGCGCCCAGCCAAGCGCCAAGCCACGCACCATGGGGAGCGCCAAGCCATGCGCCAAGCCAAGCGCTAAGCCAAGCGCCAAGCCAAGCGCCAAGCCACGCGCCATGGAGAGCGCCAAGCCATGCGCCAAGCCAAGCACCAAGCCAAGCGCCAATCCAAGCGCTAAGCCACGCGCCAAGAAAAACGCCTTGAAAAAACGCCAAGCCAAGCGCCAAGCCAAGCGGCAAGCTAAGCACTAAGCCACGCGCTAAGAAAAGTTCAAAGCTAAGCGCCAAGCCACACGCCAAGCCACGCGCCAAGCCAAGCGCCAAGAAAAACGCTAAGCCAAGCGCTAAGCCAAGCGCCAAGCCAAGCGCCCAGCCAAGCGCCAAGCCACGCGCCAAGGAGAGCGCCAAGCCATGCGCCAAGCCAAGCGCCAAGCCAAGCGTCCAGCCAAGCGCCAAGCCACGCCAAAAGAAGAGCGCCAAGCTATTCTCCAGGCCAAGCGCCAAGCCACGCGCCTACGAAAGCGCCAAGAAAAGCGCCAAGCCAAGCCCCAAGCCAAGCGGCAACCCATGCGCCAAGCAATGCGTAAACAAAAGCGCCAATCCAATCGCCAAGCCAAACGCCGAGCCAAGCGCTAAGATAAACGCCCAGCCACGCGCCAAGAGTAGCGCCGAGCCACGCACCAAGAAAGGCGCCAAGCCAAGCGCCAAGCCACGCTCCAAGGAGAGCGCCAAACCAAGCGATAAGCCACGCGCCAAGAAAAGCGCCACGTTATCCAAGCCAAACGCCAAGCCACGCGCCAAGCCAAGCACCAAGCCAAGCGCCAAGCCACACGCCAAGTAAAGCGCCACGCCATGCGCCAAGTCAAGCAACAAGCCACGCTCTATGGAAAACGCCAAGCCAAGCGCCAAGCCAAGCGCCAAGAAAAGCGCCACGCCATGCGCCAAGCCAAGCGCCAAGCCAAGCGCCAAGCCAAGGGCCAAACCAAGCGCCAAGAAAAGCGCCAAGCCAAGCGCCAAGCCACGCGCCAAGAAAAGCGCCACCCTATGCACCAATGAGAGCGCCAAGCCAAGCGACAAGCCACGCGCTAAGCTACGCGCCAAGACAAGCGCTAAGCCAAGCGGCAAGCCAAGCGCCAAGCCACGCGCCAAGGAGAGCGCCAAGCCAAGCGCCAAGCCACGCGCCAAGCTACGCGCCAAGAAAAGCGCCACGCCATGCGCCAAGCCAAGCGACAAGCCACGCGCCAAGCCACGCGCCAAGAAAGGCGCCAAGCTAAGCGTTAAGAAAAGCGCCAAGCCAAGCGACAAGCCACGCGTTATGCCACGCGCCAAGAAAAGCGCCAAGCTAAGCGCCAAACCAAGCGCCAAGCCAAGCGCCAAGCCACGGGTCAAGAAAAGCGCCACGATATGCCCCAAGCCAAGCAACAAGCCACGCGCTAAGCTACGCGCCAAGAAAAGCGTTAAACCAAGCGGAAAACCTCGCACCAAGAAAACCGCCAAGCCAAACGCCAAGCCAAGCGCCCAGCGAAGCGCTAAACCACGCGCCAAGAAAAGCGCCAATAAAAGCGCCAAGCCATGCCCCAGGCCAAGCGGCAACCCAAGCGCCAAGCAACGCGCCAACAAAAGCGCCAAGCCAATCGCCAAGCCAAACGCCAAGCCAAGCGCCAAGCCAAAGGCCCAGCCACTCGCCAAGAATAGCGCCGAGCCACGCGCCAAGAAAGGCGCCAAGCCAAGCTCTAAGCCACGCGCCAAGTTGAGCGCCAAGCCAAGTGCTAAGCCACACGCCAAGAAAAGCGCCAAGCCACGCGCCAAGAAAGCGCCAAGCCAAGCGACAAGCCAAGCGCGCAGAAAGCGCCAAGCCAAGCGGCCAGCCAAGCGCCAAGCCCCGCGCCAAGGAGAGCGCCAAGCCATCCGCCAAGCCAAGCACCAAGCCAAGCGCCAATCCAAGCGCTAAGCCACGCGCCAAGAAAAGCGCCCTGAAAAGCGCCAAGCCAAGCGCCAAGCCAAGCGGCAAGCCAAGCATTAAGCCACGCGCTAAGAAAAGTCCAAAGCTAAGCGCCAAGCCACACGCCAAGCCACGCGCCAAGCCAAGCGTTAAGAAAAACGCTAAGCCAAGCGCCAAGCTAAGCGCCAAGCCAAGCGCCCAGCCAAGCGCCAAGCCACGCACCATGGGGAGCGCCAAGCCATGCGCCAAGCCAAGCGCTAAGCCAAGCGCCAAGCCAAGCGCCAAGCCACGCGCCATAGAGAGCGCCAAGCCATGCGCCAAGCCAAGCACCAAGCCAAGCGCCAATCCAAGCGCTAAGCCACGCGCCAAGAAAAACGCCTTGAAAAACGCCAAGCCAAGCGCCAAGCCAAGCGGCAAGCTAAGCACTAAGCCACGCGCTAAGAAAAGTTCAAAGCTAAGCGCCAAGCCACACGCCAAGCCACGCGCCAAGCCAAGCGCCAAGAAAAACGCTAAGCCAAGCGCTAAGCCAAGCGCCAAGCCACGCGCCAAGGAGAGCGCCAAGCCATGCGCCAAGCCAAGCGCCAAGCCAAGCGTCCAGCCAAGCGCCAAGCCACGCCAAAAGAAGAGCGCCAAGCTATTCTCCAGGCCAAGCGCCAAGCCACGCGCCTACGAAAGCGCCAAGAAAAGCGCCAAGCCAAGCCCCAAGCCAAGCGGCAACCCATGCGCCAAGCAATGCGTAAACAAAAGCGCCAATCCAATCGCCAAGCCAAACGCCGAGCCAAGCGCTAAGATAAACGCCCAGCCACGCGCCAAGAGTAGCGCCGAGCCACGCACCAAGAAAGGCGCCAAGCCAAGCGCCAAGCCACGCTCCAAGGAGAGCGCCAAACCAAGCGATAAGCCACGCGCCAAGAAAAGCGCCACGTTATGCTCCAAGCCAAACGCCAAGCCACGCGCCAAGCCAAGCACCAAGCCAAGCGCCAAGCCACACGCCAAGTAAAGCGCCACGCCATGCGCCAAGTCAAGCAACAAGCCACGCTCTATGGAAAACGCCAAGCCAAGCGCCAAGCCAAGCGCCAAGAAAAGCGCCACGCCATGCGCCAAGCCAAGCGCCAAGCCAAGCGCCAAGCCAAGGGCCAAACCAAGCGCCAAGAAAAGCGCCAAGCCAAGCGCCAAGCCACGCGCCAAGAAAAGCGCCACCCTATGCACCAATGAGAGCGCCAAGCCAAGCGACAAGCCACGCGCTAAGCTACGCGCCAAGACAAGCGCTAAGCCAAGCGGCAAGCCAAGCGCCAAGCCACGCGCCAAGGAGAGCGCCAAGCCAAGCGCCAAGCCACGCGCCAAGCTACGCGCCAAGAAAAGCGCCACGCCATGCGCCAAGCCAAGCGACAAGCCACGCGCCAAGCCACGCGCCAAGAAAAGCGCCAAGCTAAGCGTTAAGAAAAGCGCCAAGCCAAGCGACAAGCCACGCGTTATGCCACGCGCCAAGAAAAGCGCCAAGCTAAGCGCCAAACCAAGCGCCAAGCCAAGCGCCAAGCCACGGGTCAAGAAAAGCGCCACGATATGCCCCAAGCCAAGCAACAAGCCACGCGCTAAGCTACGCGCCAAGAAAAGCGTTAAACCAAGCGGAAAACCTCGCACCAAGAAAACCGCCAAGCCAAACGCCAAGCCAAGCGCCCAGCGAAGCGCTAAACCACGCGCCAAGAAAAGCGCCAATAAAAGCGCCAAGCCATGCCCCAGGCCAAGCGGCAACCCAAGCGCCAAGCAACGCGCCAACAAAAGCGCCAAGCCAATCGCCAAGCCAAACGCCAAGCCAAGCGCCAAGCCAAAGGCCCAGCCACTCGCCAAGAATAGCGCCGAGCCACGCGCCAAGAAAGGCGCCAAGCCAAGCTCTAAGCCACGCGCCAAGTTGAGCGCCAAGCCAAGTGCTAAGCCACACGCCAAGAAAAGCGCCAAGCCAAGCGACAAACCTCGCGCCAAGAAAAGCGCCAAGCCAATCGCCAAGCCAAACGCCAAGCCAAGCGCCAAGCCAAAGGCCCAGCCACTCGCCAAGAATAGCGCCGAGCCACGCACCAAGAAAGGCGCCAAGCCAAGCTCTAAGCCACGCGCCAAGTTGAGCGCCAAGCCAAGTGCTAAGCCACACGCCAAGAAAAGCGCCAAGCCAAGCGACAAACCTCGCGCCAAGAAAAGCGCCAAGCCAAACGCCAAGCCTAGCGCCCAGCAAGCGCTAAGCCACGCGCCAAGAAAAGCGCCAATAAAAGCGCCAAGCCATGCCCCAACTGCGAAGTTATAATAAAGTCAAAATTTATAAAATAGCTAAACGTTTTGGTAGAGCATTGATATTTTTTTTTATATGCGTAGTTTACGTCCCTGTACACGACTATTAGGTTTACCAACTTAACTGTTAACCGGGAATACGTTTTTCAGAGGAAAAAACTGTGCAAAAAACAAAATTTTGACTTTTTCGAAAGTCACAAGGAAACAATCTATTTTGTAAGTGTTAAACTTATATGAAATAGAAGAGGATAAAATTCCTACACATTAAGTACTTGTAGTTTTTTTACGATCAATCGTTCAGCAGAGAGAAAGCTGCGAAGTTATAATCAAGTCAAAATTTATAAAATAGCTAAACGTTTTGGTAGAGCTTTGATATTTTTTTTGTATGCGTAGTTTACGTCCCTGTACACGACTATTAGGTTTACCAACTTAACTGTTAACCGGAACACGTTTTTCAGAGAAAAAACTGTGCAAAAAAACAAAATTTTACTTTTTCGAAAGTCACAAGGAAACAATCTATTTTGTAAGTGTTAAACTTATATGAAATAGAAGAGGATAAAATTTCCTACACATTAAGTACTTGTAGTTTATTTACGATCAATCGTTCAGCAGAGAGAAAGCTGCGAAGTTATAATAAAGTCAATATTTATAAAATAGCTAAACGTTTTGGTAGAGCATTTATATTTTTTTTGTATGCGTAGTTTACGTCCCTGTACACGACTATTAGGTTTTGCAACTTAACTGTTACCCGCAAACACGTTTTTCAGAGGAAAAACTGTGCAAAAAACAAAATTTTTACTTTTTCTAAAGTCACACGGAAACAATCTATTTTGTAAGTGTTAAACTTATATAAAATAGAAGAGGATAAAATTTCCTACACATTAAGTACTTGTAGTTTTTTTACGATCAATCGTTCAGCAGAGAGAAAGCTGCGAAGTTATAATAAAGTCAATATTTATAAAATAGCTAAACGTTTTGGTAGAGCTTTGATATTTTTTTTGTATGCGTAGTTTACGTCCCTGTATACGACTATTAAGTTTTCCAACTTAACTGTTATCCGGAAATACGTTTTTCAGAGGAAAAACTGTGCAAAAAACAAAATTTTTACTTTTTCTAAAGTCACACGGAAACAATCCATTTTGTAAGTGGTAAACTTATATGAAATAGAAGAGGATAAAATTTGCTACAGATTAAATACTTGTAGTTTTTTTACGATCAATCGTTCAACCGAGAGAAAGCTGCGAAGTTATAATAAAGTCAGAATTTATAAAATTGGGAAACGTTTTGGTAGAGCTTTGATATTTTCTTTGTATGCGTTTGGCCACGTGCCAAGCCACGCGCCAAGCCACGCGTCAAGAAAAGCGCCAAGCCAAGCGCCAAGCCAAGCGCCTAGCCAAACGCCAAGCAACGCGCCAAGAAGAGCGCCAAGTTATTCTCCAGGCCAAGCGCCAAGCCAAGCGACAAGCCAAGTGCCAAGCCACGCGCCAAGAAAAGCGCAAATCCAAGCGACAAGCCACGTGCCAAGAAAAGCGCCAAGCCAAGCGCCAAGAAAAGCGCAAATCCAAGCGCCATGCCACGTGCCAAGAAAAGTGCCAAGCCACGCGCCAAGAAAATCGCAAATCCAAGCGACAAGCCACGTGCCAAGAAAAGTGCCAAGCCACGCGCCAAGATAAGTGCAGAGCCACCCGCCAAGGAAAGCACCAAACCAAGCACCAAGCCACGCGCCAAGGAGAGTGCCAAGCCATGCGCCAAGCCAAGCGCTAAGCCAAGCGCCAAGCCAAGCGCTAAGCCAAGCGCCCAGCTAAGCGCCAAGCCACGCGCCAAGGAGGGTGCCAAGCCATGCGCCAAGCCAAGCGCCATCCAAGCGCCCAGACAAGCGCCAAGAAACACGCCAAGCCAAGCGCTAAGACAAGCGCCAAGCCAAGCGCCCAGCTAAGCGCCAAGCCACGCGCCAAGGAGGGTGCCAAGCCATGTGAGAAGCCAAGCGCCATCCAAGCGCCCAGACAAGCGCCAAGCCACGCGCTATGGTTAGCGCCAACCCATGCGCCAACCCAAGCGCCAAGCCAAGTGCCAAACCACGCGCCAAGAAAGCGTTAAGCCAAGCGACAAGCCACGCGCCAAGGAGAGCGCCAAGCCATGCGCCAAGCCAAGCGCCAAGCCACGCGCCAAGAAAAGCGCACTGAAAAGCGCCAAGCCAAGCGCCAAGCCACGCGCTATGGTGAGCGCCAACCCATGCGCCAAGTCAAGCGCCAAGCCAAGCGCCAAGCCAAGCGCCAAACCACGCGCCAAGAAAGCGTTAAGCCAAGCGACAAGCCACGCGCCAAGGAGAGCGCCAAGCCATGCGCCAAGCCAAGCGTCCAGCCATGCGCCAAGCCACGCGCCAAGGAGGACGCCAAGCCATTCGCCAAGCCAAGCACCAAGCCAAGCGCCAAGCCAAGCGCCAAGCCACGCGCCAAGAGAAGCGCACTGAAAAGCGCCAAGCCAAGCGCCAAGCCAAGCGCCAAGCCAAGCGGCAAGCCAAGCACCAAGCCACGCGCTAAGAAAGGTCCAAAGCTAAGCGCCAAGCCATGCGATAAGCCACGCGCCAAGCCAAGCGCCAAGCCAAGCGCCATCCAAGCGCCCAGACAAGCGCCAAGCCACGCGCTATGATGAGCGCCAACCCATGCGCCAAGTCAAGCGCCAAGCCAAGCGCCAAGCCAAGCGCCAAACCACGCGCCAAGAAAGCGTTAAGCCAAGCGACAAGCCACGCGCCAAGGAGAGCGCCAAGCCATGCGCCAAGCCAAGCGTCCAGCCATGCGCCAAGCCACGCGCCAAGGAGGACGCCAAGCCATTCGCCAAGCCAAGCACCAAGCCAAGCGCCAAGCCAAGCGCCAAGCCACGCGCCAAGAGAAGCGCACTGAAAAGCGCCAAGCCAAGCGCCAAGCCAAGCGCCAAGCCAAGCGGCAAGCCAAGCACCAAGCCACGCGCTAAGAAAGGTCCAAAGCTAAGCGCCAAGCCATGCGATAAGCCACGCGCCAAGCCAAGCGCCAAGAAAAACGCCAAGCCAAGCGTCAAGCCAAGCGCCGAGCCAAGCGCCCAGCCAAGCGCCAAGCCACGCGCCAAGGAAAGCGCCAAGCCATGCGCTAAGCCAAGCGCTAAGCCAAGCGCCAAGCCAAGCGCTAAGCCAAGCGCCAAGCCAAGCGTCCAGCTAAGCGCCAAGCCACGCGGAAAGAAGAGCGCCAAGCTAATCTCCAGGCCAAGCGCCAAGCCACGCGCCAACAAAAACGCCAAGGAAAGCGCCAAACCAAGCCCCAAGCCAAGCGGCGACCCATGCGCCAAGCAACGCGCCAACAAAAGCGCCAAGCCAATTGCCAAGCCAAACGCCAAGCCAAGCGCTAAGCCAAACGCCCAGCCACGCGCCAAGAATAGCGTCGGGCCACGCGCCAAGAAAGGCGCCAAGCCAAGCGCCAAGCCACGCGCCAAGGAGAGCGCCAAGCCAAGCGAAAAACCACGCGCCAGGAAAAGTGCCACTCCATGCGCCAAGCCAAGCGCCAAGAAATCGCCAAGCCAAGCGCTAAGCCAAGCGCCAAGCCAAGCGTTATCCAAGCGCCCAGACTAGCGCCAAGCCACGCGCTAAGCCAAGCGCCAACCCATGCGCCAAACCAAGCGCCAAGCCAAGAGCCAAGCCAAGCGCTAAGCCAAGCGCCAACCCATGCGCCAAACCAAGCGCCAAGCCAAGAGCCAAGCCAAGCGCCAAGCCACGCGCCAAGAAAGCGCCAAGCCAAGCGACAAGCCAAGCGCGCAGAAAGCGCCAAGCCAAGCGGCCAGCCAAGCGCCAAGCCACGCGCCAAGGAGAGCGCCAAGCCATCCGCCAAGCCAAGCACCAAGCCAAGCGCCAATCCAAGCGCTAAGCCACGCGCCAAGAAAAGCGCCCTGAAAAGCGCCAAGCCAAGCGCCAAGCCAAGCGGCAAGCCAAGCATTAAGCCACGCGCTAAGAAAAGTCCAAAGCTAAGCGCCAAGCCACACGCCAAGCCACGCGCCAAGCCAAGCGCCAAGAAAAACGCTAAGCCAAGCGCCAAGCTAAGCGCCAAGCCAAGCGCCCAGCCAAGCGCCAAGCCACGCGCCATGGGGAGCGCCAAGCCATGCGCCAAGCCAAGCGCTAAGCCAAGCGCCAAGCCAAGCGCCAAGCCACGCGCCATGGAGAGCGCCAAGCCATGCGCCAAGCCAAGCACCAAGCCAAGCGCCAATCCAAGCGCTAAGCCACGCGCCAAGAAAAGCGCCCTGAAAAACGCCAAGCCAAGCGTCAAGCCAAGCGGCAAGCTAAGCATTAAACCACGCGCTAAGAAAAGTTCAAAGCTAAGCGCCAAGCCACACGCCAAGCCACGCGCCAAGCCAAGCGCCAAGAAAAACGCTAAGCCAAGCGCTAAGCCAAGCGCCAAGCCAAGCGCCCAACCAAGCGCCAAGCCACGCGCCAAGGAGAGCGCCAAGCCATGCACCAAGCCAAGCGCCAAGCCAAGCGTCCAGCCAAGCGCCAAGCCACGCGAAAAGAAGAGCGCCAAGCTATTTTCCAGGCCAAGCGCCAAGCCACGCGCCTACGAAAGCGCCAAGAAAAGCGCCAAGCCAAGCCCCAAGCCAAGCGGCAACCCATGCGCCAAGCAATGCGTAAACAAAAGCGCCAAGCCAATCGCCAAGCCAAACGCCGAGCCAAGCGCTAAGATAAACGCCCAGCCACGCGCCAAGGGTAGCGCCGAGCCACGCACCAAGAAAGGCGCCAAGCCAAGCGCCAAGCCACGCTCCAAGGAGAGCGCCAAACCACACGCCAAGTAAAGCGCCACGCCATGCGCCAAGCCAAGCAACAAGCCACGCGCTATGGAAAACGCCAAGCCAAGCGCCAAGCCAAGCGCTAAGAAAAGCGCCACGCCATGCGCCAAGCCAAGCACCAAGCCAAGCGCCAAGCCAAGCGCCAAACCACACGCCAAGTAAAGCGCCACGCCATGCGCCAAGCCAAGCAACAAGCCACGCGCTATGGAAAACGCCAAGCCAAGCGCCAAGCCAAGCGCCAAGAAAAGCGCCACGCCATGCGCCAAGCCAAGCGCCAAGCCAAGCGCCAAGCCAAGGGCCAAGCCAAGCGCCAAGAAAAGCGCCAAACCAAGCGCCAAGCCACGCGCCAAGAAAAGCGCCACCCTATGCACCAATGAGAGCGCCAAGCCAAGCGACAAGCCACGCGCTAAGCTACGCGCCAAGACAAGCGCTAAGCCAAGCGCCAAGCCACGCGCCAAGGAGAGCGCCAAGCCAAGCGCCAAGCCACGCGCCAAGCTAAGCGCCAAGAAAAGCGCCACGCCATGCGCCAAGCCAAGCGACAAGCCACGCGCCAAGCCACGCGCCAAGAAAAGCGCCAAGCTAAGCGCCAAGAAAAGCGCCAAGCCAAGCGACAAGCCACGCGTTAAGCCACGCGCCAAGAAAAGCGCCAAGCTAAGCGCCAAGCCAAGCGCCAAGCCAAGCGCTAAGCCACGGGCCAAGAAAAGCGCCACGACATGCCACAAGCCAAGCAACAAGCCACGCGCTAAGCTACGCGCCAAGAAAGCGTTAAACCAAGCGGCAAACCTCGCACCAAGAAAAGCTCCAAGCCAAACGCCAAGCCAAGCGCCCAGCGAAGCGCTAAACCACGCGCCAAGAAAAGCGCCAATAAAAGCGCCAAGCCATGCCCCAGGCCAAGCGGCAACCCAAGCGCCAAGCAACGCGCCAACAAAAGCGCCAAGCCAATCGCCAAGCCAAACGCCAAGCCAAGCGCCAAGCCAAAGGCCCAGCCACTCGCCAAGAATAGCGCCGAGCCACGCGCCAAGAAAGGCGCCAAGCCAAGCTCTAAGCCACGCGCCAAGTTGAGCGCCAAGCCAAGTGCTAAGCCACACGCCAAGAAAAGCGCCAAGCCAAGCGACAAACCTCGCGCCAAGAAAAGCGCCAAGCCAAACGCCAAGCCAAGCGCCCAGCCAAGCGCTAAGCCACGCGCCAAGAAAAGCGCCAATAAAAGCGCCAAGCCATGCCCCAGGCCAAGCGACAAGCCAAGCGCCAAGCAACGCGCCAACAAAAGCGCCAAGCCAATCGCCAACCAAACACCAAGCCAAGCGCCAAGCCAAAGGCCCAGCCACTCACCAAGAATAACGCCGAGCCACGCGCCAAGAAAGGCGCCAAGCCAAGCTCCAAGCCACGCGCCAAAAAGAGCGCCAAGCCAAGCGACAAGCCACGCGTTAAGTCACGCGACAAGAAAAGCGCCAAGCCAAGCGCCAAGCTAAACGCCAAGCCAAGCGCCAAGCCAAGCGCCAAGCCAAGCCCCAAGCCAAGCGCCAACCCACGCGCCAAGAAAAACGCCACGCAATGCGCCAAGCCAAGCGACAAGCCACGCGCCAAGCCACGCACCTAGAAAAGCGCCAAGCCAAGCGCCAATCCACGCGCCAAGCCAAGCGCCAAGCCAAGCGCCAAGCCACGCGCCAAGGAGAGCGCCAAGCCAAGCGACAAGCCACGCATTAAGCCACGCGCCAAGAAAAGCGCCAAGCTCTAGGCCAAGCGCCAAGACAAGAGCCAAGCCAAGCGCCAAGCCAAGCGCCAAGAGAAGCGCCAAGCCAAGCGCCAAGCCACGCGCCAAGAAACGCGCCACGCCATGCGCTAAGCCAAGCGACAAGCCACGCGCTAAGGTAAACGCCAAGCCAAGCGCCAAACCAAGCGCCAAGCCAAGCGCCAAGCCAAGCGCCAAGCCATGCGCCAAGAAATGCGCCACGCCATGCGCCAAGCCAAGCGACAAGCCACGCGCCAAGGAGAGCGCCAAGCCATGCGCCAAACCAAGCGCAATGATACGTACCAAAAAAAGCGCCACGCCATGCGCCAAGCCAAGTGCCAAGCCAAGCGCCAAGCCAAGCGCCAAACCAAACGCCAAGCCAAGCGCCAAGCCACGCGACAAGAAAAGCGCCACGCCATGCGCCAAGACAAGCGACAAGCCACGCGCAAAGAAAAGCGCCAAGCCAAGCGCCAAGCCACGCGCCAAGCCACGCGCCAAGCCAAGCGCCAAGCCACGCGCCAAGGAGAGCGCAAAGCCAAGCGACAAGCCGCGCGTTAACTTGGGCGACAAGAAAAGCGCCAATCCAAGCGCCAAGTTAAGCGCCCAGCCACGTGCCAAAAAAAGCGCCACGCCATGCGCCAAGCCAAGCGACAAGCCACGCGCTAAGGAAAGCGCCAAGCCAAGCGCCAAGCCAAGCGCCATCCAAGCGCCCAGACAAGCGCCAAGCCACGCGCTATAGAGAGCGCCAACCTATGCGCCAAGCCAAGCGCCAAGCCAAGAGCCAAGCCAAGTGCCAAGCCACGCGCCAAGAAAGCGACAAGTCACGCACGCAGAAAGCGCCAAGCCAAGCGTCCAGCCAAGCGCCAAGCCACGCGCCAAGGGGAGCAAAAAGCCATGCGCCAAGCCAAGCACCAAGCCAAGCGCCAATCCAAGCGCTAAGCCTCGCGCCAAGAAAAGCGCCCTGAAAAGCGCCAAGCCAAGCGCCAAGCCAAGCATTAAGCCACGCGCTATGAAAAGTCCAAAGCTAAGCGCCAAGCCACACGCCAAACCACGCGCCAAGCCAAGCGCCAAGAAAAACGCCAAGCCAAGCGCCAAACCAAGCGCCCAGCCAAGCGCCAAGCCACGCGCCAAGGAGAACGTTAAGCCATGCGCCAAGCCAAGCGCTAAGCCAAGCGCCAAGCCAAGCGTCCAGCCAAGCGCCAAGCCACGCGAAAAGAAGAGCGCCAAGCTATTCTCCAGGCCAAGCGCTAAGCCACGCGCTACCGAAAGCGCCAAGAAAAGCGCCAAGCCAAGCCCCAAGCCAAGTGGCAACCCATGCGCCAAGCAACGCGCCAACAAAAGCGCCAAGCCAATCGCCAAGCCAAACGCCAAACCAAGCGCTAAGTTAAACGCCCAGCCACGCGCCAAGAAAGGCGCCAAGCCAAGCGAGAAGCCACGCTCCAAGGAGAGCGGCAAGCCAAGCGATAAGCCACGCGCCAAGAAAAGCTCCACGCCATGCCCCAAGCCATGCGCCAAGCCAAGCGACAAACCACACGCTAAGGAAAACGCTAAGCCAAGCGCCAATCCAAGCGCCAAACCAAGCGCCAAGCCAAGAGGCAAGAAAAGCGCCAATCCACGCGCCAAGAAAAGCGCCACCCTATGCAGCAAGGTGAGCGCCAAGCCCAGCGACAAGCCACGAGCTAAGCTACGCGCCAAGAAAAGCGTTAAACCAAGCGGCAAGCCAAGCGCCAAGCCACGCGCCAAGGAGAGCGCCAAGCCAAGCGCCAAGCTAAGCGCCAAGCCACGCTCCAGGAAGAGCGCTAAGCCATGCGTCAAGCCAAACGCCAAGCCAAGCGCCCAGCCAAGCGCCGAGCCACCCACCAGATCACGCGCCAAGAAAAACGCTAGGCTAAGCAACAAGCCACGCGCCAAGAAAGCACCACGCCAAGCGACAAGCCACGCGCCATGAAAGCGGCAATCCAAGCACCAAGCCACGCGCTAAGAAAAGCGCAAATACAAGCGCCAAGCCCAGCGCCAAGCCAAGCGCCCAGCCAAGCGCCAAGCCACGCGTTAAGGAGAGCGCCAAACCATGCGCCAAACCAAGCGTTAAACCAAGCGCCAAGCCAAGCGCCAAACCGAGCGCCAAGCCGAGCGCCAAGCGAAGCGCCAAGCCAAGCGTCCAGCCAAGCGCCAAACCACGCGTCAAGAAAAGCGCCACACTAAGCACCAAGCCAAGCGCCAAAGATAGCGCCAAGCCGTGCGCCAAGCCAAGCGCCAGGTTAAGCGCCAAACCAAGTGCCAAGCCACACGCCAAGAAAAGCGCCAAACCAAGCGACAAACCACGCGCACAGCCAAGCGCTAAGCCACGTGCCAAGGAGAGCGTTAAGTTAACCGCCAAACCATGCGCCAAGCCACGCGCCAAGAAAAACGCCAAGAAAAGCGCCAAGCCACGCGCCATGCCAAGCGCCAAGCCAAGTACCAAGCCACCCGCCAAAAAAAGCACCAAGCCAAGCGACAAGCTATGCGCTAAGGAAAACGCCAAACCAAGCGCCAAGCCAAGCGCCTAGCCAAGCGCCTATCCACGCGCTAAGGAATGCGTTAAACCATGCGCCAAGACAGGCGCCAAGCCAAAGAGCCAAGACAAGCGCCAAGCCACGCGCCAAGAAAAGCGCCAAGAAAAGCGCCAAGCCAAGCGCCAAGCTAAGCGCCAAGCCAAGCGCCAAGCCAAGCGCCAAACAAAGCGCTAAGGATACCGCCAAGCCGTGTGCCAAACAAAACACAAAGTTAAGCGCCAAGCCAAGTGCCAAGCCACACGCCAAGAAAATCGCCAAGCCAGGCGACAAGCCACGTGCCAAGAAAAGCGCCAAGCCAAACGTCAAGCCTAGCGCCCAAACAAGCGCTAAGCCACGCGCCAAGAAAAGCGCCAAGCCAAGCGCCAAGCTAAGCGCCAAGCCAAGCGCCAAGCCAAGCGCCAAACAAAGCGCTAAGGATACCGCCAAGCCGTGTGCCAAACAAAACACAAAGTTAAGCGCCAAGCCAAGTGCCAAGCCACACGCCAAGAAAATCGCCAAGCCAGGCGACAAGCCACGTGCCAAGAAAAGCGCCAAGCCAAACGCCAAGCCAAGAGCCCAGTTAAGCGCCAAGCCACGCACCAAATTACGCGCCAAGAAAAGCGCTAGGCCAAGCGACAAGCCACGCGTAATAAAAGCGGCAAGCCAAGCACCAAGCCTCGCGCTAAAATAAACGTAAAGCGGCGCAAAAAAAGCGCCAAGTCAAGCGCCAAGCCAAGCGCCAAGCCAAGCGCCAAGCCAAGCGGCAAGCCAAGCGCCAAGCCAAGCGCCAAGCCAAGCGCCAAGCCACGCGCCAAGTTGAGCGCCAAGCCAAGTGCTAAGCCACACGCCAAGAAAAGCGCCAAGCCAAGCGACAAACCTCGCGCCAAGAAAAGCGCCAAGCCAAACGCCAAGCCAAGCGCCCAGCCAAGCGCTAAGCCACGCGCCAAGAAAAGCGCCAATAAAAGCGCCAAGCCATGCCCCAGGCCAAGCGACAAGCCAAGCGCCAAGCAACGCGCCAACAAAAGCGCCAAGCCAATCGCCAACCAAACACCAAGCCAAGCGCCAAGCCAAAGGCCCAGCCACTCACCAAGAATAACGCCGAGCCACGCGCCAAGAAAGGCGCCAAGCCAAGCTCCAAGCCACGCGCCAAAAAGAGCGCCAAGCCAAGCGACAAGCCACGCGTTAAGTCACGCGACAAGAAAAGCGCCAAGCCAAGCGCCAAGCTAAACGCCAAGCCAAGCGCCAAGCCAAGCGCCAAGCCAAGCCCCAAGCCAAGCGCCAAGCCACGCGCCAAGAAAAACGCCACGCAATGCGCCAAGCCAAGCGACAAGCCACGCGCCAAGCCACGCACCTAGAAAAGCGCCAAGCCAAGCGCCAATCCACGCGCCAAGCCAAGCGCCAAGCCAAGCGCCAAGCCACGCGCCAAGGAGAGCGCCAAGCCAAGCGACAAGCCACGCATTAAGCCACGCGCCAAGAAAAGCGCCAAGCTCTAGGCCAAGCGCCAAGACAAGAGCCAAGCCAAGCGCCAAGCCAAGCGCCAAGAGAAGCGCCAAGCCAAGCGCCAAGCCACGCGCCAAGAAACGCGCCACGCCATGCGCTAAGCCAAGCGACAAGCCACGCGCTAAGGTAAACGCCAAGCCAAGCGCCAAACCAAGCGCCAAGCCAAGCGCCAAGCCAAGCGCCAAGCCATGCGCCAAGAAAAGCGCCACGCCATGCGCCAAGCCAAGCGACAAGCCACGCGCCAAGGAGAGCGCCAAGCCATGCGCCAAACCAAGCGCAATGATACGTACCAAAAAAAGCGCCACGCCATGCGCCAAGCCAAGTGCCAAGCCAAGCGCCAAGCCAAGCGCCAAACCAAACGCCAAGCCAAGCGCCAAGCCACGCGACAAGAAAAGCGCCACGCCATGCGCCAAGACAAGCGACAAGCCACGCGCAAAGAAAAGCGCCAAGCCAAGCGCCAAGCCACGCGCCAAGCCACGCGCCAAGCCAAGCGCCAAGCCACGCGCCAAGGAGAGCGCAAAGCCAAGCGACAAGCCGCGCGTTAACTTGGGCGACAAGAAAAGCGCCAATCCAAGCGCCAAGTTAAGCGCCCAGCCACGTGCCAAAAAAAGCGCCACGCCATGCGCCAAGCCAAGCGACAAGCCACGCGCTAAGGAAAGCGCCAAGCCAAGCGCCAAGCCAAGCGCCATCCAAGCGCCCAGACAAGCGCCAAGCCACGCGCTATAGAGAGCGCCAACCTATGCGCCAAGCCAAGCGCCAAGCCAAGAGCCAAGCCAAGTGCCAAGCCACGCGCCAAGAAAGCGACAAGTCACGCACGCAGAAAGCGCCAAGCCAAGCGTCCAGCCAAGCGCCAAGCCACGCGCCAAGGGGAGCAAAAAGCCATGCGCCAAGCCAAGCACCAAGCCAAGCGCCAATCCAAGCGCTAAGCCTCGCGCCAAGAAAAGCGCCCTGAAAAGCGCCAAGCCAAGCGCCAAGCCAAGCATTAAGCCACGCGCTATGAAAAGTCCAAAGCTAAGCGCCAAGCCACACGCCAAACCACGCGCCAAGCCAAGCGCCAAGAAAAACGCCAAGCCAAGCGCCAAACCAAGCGCCCAGCCAAGCGCCAAGCCACGCGCCAAGGAGAACGTTAAGCCATGCGCCAAGCCAAGCGCTAAGCCAAGCGCCAAGCCAAGCGTCCAGCCAAGCGCCAAGCCACGCGAAAAGAAGAGCGCCAAGCTATTCTCCAGGCCAAGCGCTAAGCCACGCGCCACCGAAAGCGCCAAGAAAAGCGCCAAGCCAAGCCCCAAGCCAAGTGGCAACCCATGCGCCAAGCAACGCGCCAACAAAAGCGCCAAGCCAATCGCCAAGCCAAACGCCAAACCAAGCGCTAAGTTAAACGCCCAGCCACGCGCCAAGAAAGGCGCCAAGCCAAGCGAGAAGCCACGCTCCAAGGAGAGCGGCAAGCCAAGCGATAAGCCACGCGCCAAGAAAAGCTCCACGCCATGCCCCAAGCCATGCGCCAAGCCAAGCGACAAACCACACGCTAAGGAAAACGCTAAGCCAAGCGCCAATCCAAGCGCCAAACCAAGCGCCAAGCCAAGAGGCAAGAAAAGCGCCAATCCACGCGCCAAGAAAAGCGCCACCCTATGCAGCAAGGTGAGCGCCAAGCCCAGCGACAAGCCACGAGCTAAGCTACGCGCCAAGAAAAGCGTTAAACCAAGCGGCAAGCCAAGCGCCAAGCCACGCGCCAAGGAGAGCGCCAAGCCAAGCGCCAAGCTAAGCGCCAAGCCACGCTCCAGGAAGAGCGCTAAGCCATGCGTCAAGCCAAACGCCAAGCCAAGCGCCCAGCCAAGCGCCGAGCCACCCACCAGATCACGCGCCAAGAAAAACGCTAGGCTAAGCAACAAGCCACGCGCCAAGAAAGCACCACGCCAAGCGACAAGCCACGCGCCATGAAAGCGGCAATCCAAGCACCAAGCCACGCGCTAAGAAAAGCGCAAATACAAGCGCCAAGCCCAGCGCCAAGCCAAGCGCCCAGCCAAGCGCCAAGCCACGCGTTAAGGAGAGCGCCAAACCATGCGCCAAACCAAGCGTTAAACCAAGCGCCAAGCCAAGCGCCAAACCGAGCGCCAAGCCGAGCGCCAAGCGAAGCGCCAAGCCAAGCGTCCAGCCAAGCGCCAAACCACGCGCCAAGAAAAGCGCCACACTAAGCACCAAGCCAAGCGCCAAAGATAGCGCCAAGCCGTGCGCCAAGCCAAGCGCCAGGTTAAGCGCCAAACCAAGTGCCAAGCCACACGCCAAGAAAAGCGCCAAACCAAGCGACAAACCACGCGCACAGCCAAGCGCTAAGCCACGTGCCAAGGAGAGCGTTAAGTTAACCGCCAAACCATGCGCCAAGCCACGCGCCAAGAAAAACGCCAAGAAAAGCGCCAAGCCACGCGCCATGCCAAGCGCCAAGCCAAGTACCAAGCCACCCGCCAAAAAAAGCACCAAGCCAAGCGACAAGCTATGCGCTAAGAAAAACGCCAAACCAAGCGCCAAGCCAAGCGCCTAGCCAAGCGCCTATCCACGCGCTAAGGAATGCGTTAAACCATGCGCCAAGACAGGCGCCAAGCCAAAGAGCCAAGACAAGCGCCAAGCCACGCGCCAAGAAAAGCGCCAAGAAAAGCGCCAAGCCAAGCGCCAAGCTAAGCGCCAAGCCAAGCGCCAAGCCAAGCGCCAAACAAAGCGCTAAGGATACCGCCAAGCCGTGTGCCAAACAAAACACAAAGTTAAGCGCCAAGCCAAGTGCCAAGCCACACGCCAAGAAAATCGCCAAGCCAGGCGACAAGCCACGTGCCAAGAAAAGCGCCAAGCCAAACGTCAAGCCTAGCGCCCAAACAAGCGCTAAGCCACGCGCCAAGAAAAGCGCCAAGCCAAGCGCCAAGCTAAGCGCCAAGCCAAGCGCCAAGCCAAGCGCCAAACAAAGCGCTAAGGATACCGCCAAGCCGTGTGCCAAACAAAACACAAAGTTAAGCGCCAAGCCAAGTGCCAAGCCACACGCCAAGAAAATCGCCAAGCCAGGCGACAAGCCACGTGCCAAGAAAAGCGCCAAGCCAAACGCCAAGCCAAGAGCCCAGTTAAGCGCCAAGCCACGCACCAAATTACGCGCCAAGAAAAGCGCTAGGCCAAGCGACAAGCCACGCGTAATAAAAGCGGCAAGCCAAGCACCAAGCCTCGCGCTAAAAGAAACGTAAAGCGGCGCAAAAAAAGCGCCAAGTCAAGCGCCAAGCCAAGCGCCAAGCCAAGCGCCAAGCCAAGCGGCAAGCCAAGCGCCAAGCCAAGCGCCAAGCCAAGCGCCAAGCCAAGCGCCAAACCAAGCTCCCAGACAAGCGCCAAGCCATGCGCCAAACCAAACGCCAAGCCAAGCGCCAAGCCACCCGCCAAGATCGCGCCAAGCCGAGCGCCAAGCCAAGCGCCAAGCCAAGCGCCAAGCCAAGCGCCAAGCCAAGCGCCAAGCCAAGCGCCAAGCCAAGCGCCAAGCCAAGCGCCCAGACAAGCGCCAAGCCATGCGCCCATCAAAACGCCAAGCCAAACGCCAAGCCACCCGCCAAGAAAATCGCCAAGCCACGCGCCAATGAGAGCGCCAAACCATGCGCCAAACCAAGCGTTAAGCCAAGCGCCATGCCAAGCGCCAAGCCAAGCGCCAAGCCAAGCGCCAAGCCAAGCGCCAAGCCAAGCACCAAGCCAAGCGCCAAGCCAAGCGCCAAGCCAAGCGCCAAGCCAAGCGCCCAGACAAGCGCCAAGCCATGCGCCAAACAAAACGCCAAACCAAGCCCCAAGCCACCCGCCAAGAAAATCGCCAAGCCAAGCGCCAAGCCAAGCGCCCAGACAAGCGCCAAGCCATGCGCCAAACAAAACGCCAAGCCAAGCGCCAAGCCACCCGCCAAGATCGCGCCAAGCCGAGCGCCAAGCCAAGCGCCAAGCCAAGCGCCAAGCCATGCGCTAAGCCAAACGCCAAGCCACGCACCAAATCACGAGCCAAGAATAGCGCTAGGCCAAGCGACAAGCAACGAGCCAAGAAAGCGCCAAGCCAAGCGACAAGGCGCGCGCCATGAAAGCGCAAAGCCAAGCGCCAAGCCACGCGTCAAGGAGAGCGCCAAGCAATGCGCCAAGCCAAACGCCAAGCCAAGCGCCCAGCCAAGCGCCAAGCCACGCACCAAATCACGCGCCAAGAAAAACGCTAGGCTAAGCAACAAGCCACGCGCCAAGAAAGCGCCACGCCAAGCGACAAGACACGCGCCATGAAAGCGGCAAGCCAAGCTCCAAGCCACGCGTTAAGAAAAGCGCAAAGCCAAGCGCCAAGCCAAGCGCCAAGCCAAGCGCCCAGACAAGCGCCAAGCCACGCGCCAAGGAGAGCGCCAAACCATGCCCCAAACCAAGCGTTAAACCAAGCGCCAATCCAAGCGCCAAGCCGAGCGCCAAGCCAAGCGCCAAGCCAAGCGCCAAGCCAAGCGCCAAGCCGCGCATCAAGAAATGCGCCAAGAAAATCGCCAAACCAAGCGCCAAGCCACGCGCCAAGAAAAACGCCAAGCCAAGCGTCAAGCCAAGCGCTAAGCCAAGTGCCCAGCCAGCCAAGCGCAAAGCCACACGCCAAACCACGCGCCAAGAAAAGCGCCAAACCACGCGCTAAGCCAAGCGCCAAGCCAAGTGCAGAACCACCCGCCAAGAAAGGCGCCAAAGCAAGCGACAAGCCAAGCGACTAGCCAAGCGCCAAACCAAGCACCCAGACAAGCGCCAAGCCATGCGCCAAACCAAACGCCAAGCCAAACGCCAAGCCACCCGCCAAGAAAAGCGCCAAGCCAAGCGACAAGCCACGCGCCAAGAAAGCGCCAAGCCAAGCGCCAAGCCAAGCGCCAAGCCAAGCGCCCAGACAAGCGCCAAGCCATGCGCCAAACCAAACGCCAAGCCAAGCGCCAAGCCACCCGCCAAGATCGCGCCAAGCCGAGCGCCAAGCCAAGCGCCAAGCCAAGCGCCAAACCATGCGCTAAGCCAAACGCCAAGGCAAGCGCCCATCCAATCGCCAAGCCACGCACCAGATCACGCGCCAAGAAAAGCGCTAGGCCAAGCGACAAGCAACGCACCAAGAAAGCGCCAAGCCAAGCGACAAGGCGCGCGCCATGAAAGCGCAAAGCCAAGCGCTAAGCTACGCGCCAAGGAGAGCGCCAAGCCATGCGCCAAGCTAAGCGCCAAGCCACGCTCCAAGAAGAGCGCCAAACCAAGCGACAAACCACGCGCCAAGAAAAGCGAAAAGCCAAACGCCAAGCCAAGCGCACAGCCAAGCGCTAAGCCACGTGCCAAGGAGAGCGTTAAGCCAACCGCCAAGCCATGCGCCAAGCCACGCGCCAAGAAAAGCGCCAAGCCACGCGCCATGCCAAGCGCCAAGCCAAGTACCATGCCACGCGCCAAGAAAAGCACCAAGCCAACCGACAAGCTACGCGCCAAGAAAAACGCCAAACCAAGCGCCAAGCCAAGCGCCTTGCCAAGCGCCTATCCACGCGCCAAGGAGTGCGTTAAACCATGCGCCAAGGCAGGCGCCAAGCCAAAGAGCCAAGACAACCGCCAAGCCACGCGCCAAGAAAAGCGCCAAAAAAAGCGCCAAGCCAAGCGCCAAGCCAAGCGCCAAGCCAAGCGCCAAACAAAGCGCCAAGGATACCGCCAAGCCGTGCGCCAAACAAAACACAAAGTTAAGCGCCAAGCCAAGTGCCAAGCCACACGCCAAGAAAAGCGCCAAGCCAGGCGACAAGCCACGTGCCAAGAAAAGGGCCAAGCCAAACGTCAAGCCTAGCGCCCAAACAAGCGCTAAGCCACGCGCCAAGAAAAGCGCTAAGCCAACCGCCAAGCCACATGCCAAGAAAAGCGTTAAGAAAAGCGCCAAGCCAAACGCCAAGCCAAGCGCCCAGTTAAGCGCCAAGCCACGCACCAAATTACGCGCCAAGAAAAGCGCCAAGCCAAGCGCCAAGCCAAGCGCCAAGCCAAGCGCCAAACAAAGCGCCAAGGATTCCGCCAAGCCGTGCGCCAAACAAAACACAAAGTTAAGCGCCAAGCCAAGTGCCAAGCCACACGCCAGGAAAAGCGCCAAGCCAGGCGACAAGCCACGTGCCAAGAAAAGCGCTAAGCCAACCGCCAAGCCACGCGCCAAGAAAAGCGCCAAGAAAAGCGCCAAGCCAAACGCCAAGCCAAGCGCCCAGTTAAGCGCCAAGCCACGCACCAAATTACGCGCCAAGAAAAGCGCTAGGCCAAGCGACAAGCCACGCGCCATGAAAGCGGCAAGCCAAGCTCCAAGCCACGCGCTAAAAGAACCGTAAAGCCAAGCGCCAAGCCACGCGCCAAGCCACGCGTCAAAAAAAGCGTCAAGCCAAGCGCCAAGCCAAGCGCCAAGCCAAGCGGCAAACCAAGCGCCAAGTCAAGCGGCAAGCCAAGCGCCAAGCCACGCGCCAAAGAGAGCGCCAAACCAAGCGTTAAGCCAAGCGCCAAACTAAGCGCCAAGAGAAGCGCCAAGCCAAGCGTCCAGCCAAGCGCCAAGCCACGCGCCAAGGAGAACGCCAAGCTATGCGCCAAGCCAAGCGCCAAGCCACGCGCCAAGGAAAGCGCCAAGCCATGCGCCAAGGAAAGCGTTAAGCCAACCGCCAAGCCATGCGCCCAGCCACGCGCCAAGAAAAGCGCCAAGAAAAGCGCCAAGCCACGCGCCATGCCAAGCACCAAGCCAAGCGACAAGCTACGCGCCAAGAAAAACGCCAAACCAAGCGCCAAGCCAAGCGCCTAGCCAAGCGCCAAGCCACGCGCCAAGGAGAACGCCAAGCTATGCGCCAAGCCAAGCGCCAAGCCACGCGCCAAGGAAAGCGCCAAGCCACGTGCCAAGGAGAGCGTTAAGCCAACCGCCAAGCCATGCGCCCAGCCACGCGCCAAGAAAAGCGCCAAGAAAAGCGCCAAGCCACGCGCCATGCCAAGCACCAAGCCAAGCGACAAGCTACGCGCCAAGAAAAACGCCAAACTAAGCGCCAAGCCAAGCGCCTAGCCAAGCGCCTATCCACGCGTCAAGGAGTGCGTTAAACCATGCGCAAAGACAGGCGCCAAGCCAAAGAGCCAAGACAAGCGCCAAGCCAAGCGCCAAGCCAAGCGCCATACAAAGCGCCAAGGATACCGCCAAGCCGTGCGCCAAACAAAACACAAAGTTAAGCGCGAAGCCAAGTGCCAAGCCACACGCCAAGAAAAGCGCCAAGCCAGGCGACAACCCACGTGCCAAGAAAAGCGCCAAGCCAAACGTCAAGCCTAGCGCCCAAACAAGCGCTAAGCCACGCGCCAAGAAAAGCGCTAAGCCAACCGCCAAGCCACGCGACAAGAAAAGCGCCAAGAAAAACGCCAAGCTAAGCGCAAGCCAAGCGCCAAGCCAAGCGCCCAGCCAAGCGCCAAGCTACGCGCCAATCCACGCGCCAAGAAAAGCGTCAAGCCAAGCGCCGAGACAAGCGCCAAGCCAAACGCAAAGCCAAGCGCTAAACCACGCGCCGAAGAGAGCGCCAAGGCATGCGCCATGCCAAGCGTCTGGCCAAGCGCCAATCCAAGTGCTAAGCCACGCACCAAGAAAAGCACCAAGCCAAGCGACAAGCCACTCGCCAAAAAAAGCGCCACCCCCTGCACCAAGGAGAGCGCCAAGCCAAGCGGCAAGCCAAGCGCCAAGCCACGCGCCAAGGAGAGCGCCAAGCCATGCGCCAAGCCAAGCGCCAAGCCGCGCGCCAAGAAAGCGTCAAGCCAAGCGACAAGCCACGCGCCAAGTAAGCGCCAAGGCAAGCGTCTAGCCAAGCGCCAAGCCACGCGTCAAGAATAATTGCCAAGCCAAGCGCCAAGCAACGCGCCAAGAAAGCGCCAAGCCAAGCGACAAGCCACACTTTAAGGAGAGCGCCAAGCCAAGCGACAAGCCACGCACCAAGAAAAGCGCCACCCCATGCACCAAGGAGAGCGCCAAGCCAAGCGACAAGCCAGGCGCTAAGCCACGCGCCAAGAAAAGCGTTAATCCAAGCGGCAAGCCAAGCGCCAAGCCACGCGCGAAGGAGAGCGCCAAGCCATGCGCCAAGCCAAGCGCCAATCCACGCGCCAAGAAAGCGCCAAGCCAAGCGACAAGCCACGCGCGAAGAAAGCGCCAAGCCAAGTGTCCAGCCAAGCGCCAAGCCGAGCGCCCAGCCAAGCGCCAAGCCACGCGCCAAACCATGCGCCAAGAAAAGCGTCAAGCCAAGCGCCAAGCCAAGTACCAAACCACGCGTCAAGGAAATCGTCAAGCAAAGCGCCACGCCAAGCGCCCAGCCAAGCGACAAGCCACGCGCCAAGCTAAGCGCCAAGGCAAGTGCCAAGAAAAGCACCAAGCCAAGCGACAAGCTACGCGCCTAGAAATGCGCCAACCCAGGCGCCAAGATAAGCGCCCAGCCAAGCGCCAAACCACGCGCCAAACCACGCTCCAGGAAAAACGTCAAGCCAAGCGCCAAGCCAAGCGCCCAGCCAAGCGCCAAGCCACGCGCCAAACCACGCGCCAAGAAAAGCTTCAAGCCAAGCGCCAAGCCAAGTGCCAAACCACGTGAAACCAATGAATTGTTTTCTCGTAATTATGCAGTACTCTCCGCCTGATTGGCAGGCAACCTTTGTTTTTTTTCGAACAATTCAAATCGCAATTGAAACAGTTCTAGTGGAAATACAGGTTTCTATTTTCTCTTTGGAAGGTTCGTATTTAAAATACCGGTTCAGGGCTCTGTATTATCGGCACCAACAACTTCCGCCGTTGTCGTGAAATGGCGTTGTCGTGAGATGGCGTTAGGAAAGCGTCCTTTTTCGTGAAAAGTTGCTTGTTAAGATGTCCGCCCGCTAAATTGGTCGTTTTGGACAATCTTCGAGGTGCATCGTCTCCCATGTAGGAAGCTGAACTGAAAGAAGGGTTCGTAAAGGACGCCCAAAGAACCTAGTAGTTGTGGCAGCCGTTATTTTAACATCCTTTCCGTCGATGGGCCAGGAAAGTTTACCAATACCTCTGATTGTGTAAAAGCACATTTTTCTGTTAGGCGATTATCAGGATTCCCTGGCTCCTTGTTTCGGGCTGAGATCATCCCAGAGTCGATTGCTGTGGTTCCTCGCACACCCCTCGGAGAGATTTGAGGCAGAGTCCTGTTCGCGGTGGCTCACAGCTTCCCTTAGGAGTAGCCCCTGGTGTTTGGAGTGACCTCGGGATGCCGAGTCTGGTTTGAAACCTACCTCGATTATTTTGCACTTTGTTATACGAACTCTCAAACGATTTCGTTGTGCGGCATAGTATTATGTTCGTTAACTGCTAGGATGCACTGGAATTTTCAATTGCCTGCGTTATCTTGTTTAGCAATTCATATAGGGTTCTTTTATTAGCGGCTTCACCGCAAGTAATTGTTGTAATCAGGTGTCACACGCAGTGCGAGCTTTCGCTGTGCTTATTTTAAAGTAATTTCGCCGAAGCTCATTTTGGATTGAAATTTCGCTGAGCGAGTGGCAAACCTAGTTGCGATAGTTCCATGCTCCTTCGGATTAATTAAAATAGCTGGAACAGTATTCAGCAGTGCTTATTTCCATAGGGCAGACAGATCTGATTGCTTACGTGGGTATTCGTAAATTATTAACTTGATACATACTAAAAAGTGGAACGCAGTACAACGGTGACATTCTCTTAGCCTTCGGTTTGCTATTAATCAATGTGTTTTGGCCAAATTTAGTGCTGAAAGTAAGTCCATTTAGAAATTAGTTACGAGGCCGTCAGCCTAGCTGCGATTTCGGATGCACCCGATTGAATCTGTGAAATAAGTAACAATGTGATATATATTTGCCTACTGTGATACATATTTATTTTGTGCTAATCTTGTCTGTGTACTTTATGCCAGTAATTACAAAACAATTTCATGCCTCCCTGTTATCCGATCCATTATCTATTAGAAATATTATACGATTTATTACTCTGTGGGTTTTGTTTTATTGTTTACGTTGCATTGCTATCTTGAGCGAATTTAGTAGGTTTGTTGCTTAAACGAACGAGTGGAACATAGACTGGAAAAGTCTTGGCGCCCTTATCCGTTCGATCTTTAGTTTTTTTGGAAGGTAAGTTGCCCACGACCCTTCTCCTGAGTTAGTGCGAGCATGTTCCGATTTACCATCGGCAATTGTTGATGTAACAAAATGGCGCCCGCTGTGAAGGCAATTTTTTGAGAAACTTTTCTAGTTAGGGATCCCGTAATTACTGGCAAATATTTAGTTAGGATTGTTTGATGTTATTTATTGAGTATATTACTGGTTATTGTTTATACCTTAGCCCTTGTTACTCCTTGCATCCTGTTCGTCTTGGTGAATTTGTTTATTTCAGGATATGTTTATAGGAGTCTTGTGCGAATTTGGGAATTTGGTTTGGAATATTTTTTTGAGCTACGAAGCACCGATTGTTGAATATTTGTACGGCTGGAATTGTTGTGTCGTTGTTGCGAGATTTGTTAGAACATTCTCCATCCGTGCATAGGATTTTAGGGTTTGGCTTTTAAGCCAATATTTGAGATTTAGGGATTCGTATGGTAGGACTTTCTCCAACCTTACGAACGTTTGGATTTTTGCTTGGTAGCATATTTGGCATTCGAGCCATATTTTTTTGGTACATTAGGTGCATGATAGATTTTGGATTTTGGCATTTAGGTATATTTATTTATATTGGGGTACATTTAGGTGTAATTGGGGATTTTGGTGAACCTTTGTTGGTGCATGCTATTGTTAGGGTATAAATATTTAATCGATTAGTTGAAGTTACTGTATTAAGTAGTCGTTTGTATTTATTGATTGTGATCATGGATCCTCATCGTCTAGCTCGCGACGAACTTATTTATGAATTATCGGTTAGGGGTTGTACCAGCTTGAAGGGAGAGACTGTTGCTACTATGAGGAAGAAATTAAAATCATTTTTAGGAAAGGAACAGTTCGGGGAGCTTCCACTAGCACCGAGTTTTGTGGCCGATGTGGCGAAGGAGATTGAGGTCTGCGATAAGAAGACCACTGAGTTGGCAGACTTTGTTAGCGCAATTAGGTCTCCTGAACAAAACGAGTTTAGGGTTGTCTCATCCAAACTTCGACATTTATATGGACGTTTGAGTAGGTTGGTCGTTTCAGATAAGGAGGTCGGCCTTGAGAAGTCGATCAACAAGGTAGTAGATCAACTGAATTGCATTGAGGACAATTTAGACAAATTAGGTCAACCTGCGGGAGATCCTTTGGTTCCAGCAGGAGTGGGAAGTTCTGCCGCTGCTGTTAATGTTACTCAGCCGCCTTCAAGCAATTCTAATGCTAGCTGTAAGGTTGTACCAGTCCACAAGTAGGGTATTTCTTTCAGTGGGGATAATACTGGACTTAGCGTAAACGCTTTCATTGAAAGAGTGGAAGAGTTACGGGTCGCCCGAGGAGTCGCTCCAGCAGACTTGAAGAATGCCATCATTGACTTGCTGTGTGGTAGCGCATTGATCTGGTATCGTTCTGTTAGGGGTCAGATCAACTCGTGGGACGACTTTATTCGTTGTTTGAGGGAGGAATACTTGCCGTTCGACTATGAAGTCGAACTGTGGAATAAAATTAGGGCGCGGGTCCAGGGTCCTCAGAAAAAAGTTGGAAATTATTTTGCTTGTATGGTGAACTTGTTTTCTAGGCTATCTCACCCACCATCAGAGCGGGAGAAATTAACTGTGATTCGACGTAACATCGATCCATTTTTCATTAGGGGGGTTGCTTTACAGGATTATCATAGCGTTTCGGAATTATTGCAGTTGTGCAAGAAGTTGGAGGCTACTAAAGATCTGGCAACTAGTTATCGAACCCCTACGGTCAATAAGGTTGATTTTTTGGAACCCGACTTAGCTTGTCCATCTAATGGTAAAACTCCCAAGGCTCGTGTTGAATCTATTGATACTGTGGTCCCAGCGAGGAAATGTTGGAATTGTCTGGAGACTGGTCACAATTTTACTAGGTGTTCTAAACCTCGAACGAGACGTTTTTGTTTTTCATGTGGCGCTACAGGTGTAGTGAAGAGTACTTGTCCGAAGTGTTCGGGAAACGAGGCACAAGGTCGTCGGGTAGCCGGACGTCGATCTTAAGAGGGCAGTCGGCCAATTCATCGTGGAGTTCGAGTTCTGTTAATTTTCAGGGCCGGAGGGCCAAAGTTTTTAGTGCTTTCTCTAATCGAAAAGGGGATCCTCGTCCTTACTTACAGGTGGAGGTTTATGGAATATCATTCGTGTGTCTGTTGGATTCCGGGGCTAGTCGAACTGTGATTGGAGGAGCCGGTTGGAAGAAATTACAGGACATCGGACTTACATTAGAGAGCAGTTACTTTTCGGTTACGGTAGCTGACGGTCGATCCTGCACAGCGTTGGGTGAAATTTATGTACCCTTTAGGTTGAAGGATAAAGTCAAGGTTATTAAGGCCGTGGTAATTCAGGATGTCGCCGAGGACATCATCTTAGGCATTGATTTTTGGAAGGGAATGGATCTGGTTCCGCACTTTAGGAAGAATACTTGGGATTTTGGTAATAAGGCGGTCGTCAACGCCATCCGCATGAAAGAGGAGCTAACCAGTGGGGAGGCTCAAGCCTTAGATGACTTGGTGGCACATTTTTTCCAGCAGATGAAGCCAGGCTTAGGTTGTGCCAAAGGGGTCAAGCATGTTATCGACACGGGAGATGCCCTTCCTATTAAACAGCGTTACTATCCGGTGTCGCCCTATATTCAGGAAAAGATTAACCAGGAAATTGACACCATGTTAGAGTTGGGAGTCATTGAACCTTCTTCTTCGCCATGGAGCTCACCAGTGGTGATGGTCAAGAAGTCCAGCGGGGAATATCGGTTCTGCGTAGATTTCAAAAAGGTGAACAGCGTGACCAAGCGGGATGCGTACCCTTTGCCGTATATGTCCGTCATTCTTGATAGGCTTTCTAACGCCCAATACTTGTCGTCCATTGATTTAAAGTCCGCTTACTGGCAGGTGGAGTTGGAGGAGAGCAGCAAGGAGAAGACAGCGTTTGTCGTTCCGGGTAAGGGGCTCTATCAATTTTGTAGATTACCGTTCGGGTTACATAATGCCCCCGGGACTTTTCAGCGTTTGGTAGACCAGCTGCTGGGTTCTGACTTAACACCTTACGTGTCAGTTTATTTGGATGATATCATTGTGGCCACCCCTACCTTCACGATGCATTTAGAGATTCTGCAAAAGGTCTTCACCAGATTGTTACAGGCTGGACTCACGGTAAATCCCGAGAAGTGTGAGTTTGTGAAATTGCAACTGAAATATTTAGGTTATGCCATCGATAGGCAAGGCTTGCGAGTAGATCCGTCTAAGGTTGAGTGTATGGTAAGTTATCCTACTCCGAAGTCTAGTAAGGATGTCCGGCGTTTTGCAGGGCTCATCTCGTGGTATAGGAGGTTTGTTAGAGATTTTGCTTCTCGTGTGGCACCACTTCATCGATTGACTCGGAAGTCGGCGACTTTTAGCTGGAATCCTGAGGCCGAGGCAGCATTTCAAGACATAAAACAGTGTCTAGTTTCGGCCCCTATCTTGACTTGTCCGGATTTCAAGAAACCTTTCACCTTGCAGACTGATGCCTCACAAGTTGGTTTAGGTTGCGTACTCACCCAGAAGATCGGAAGGGAAGAGCGTGTTATCGCCTATGCTAGCAGGAGTTTGACTCACCAGGAGAAAAAGTTTTTAGCAACCGAGCTCGAGTGTCTTGCTGTGGTATGGGCTATCGAGAAGTTCCGCCCGTATGTGGAAGGAGTCCAATTCCATGTTGTCACCGATCACCATTCTCTATTGTGGTTATGGAAGCTACAGAATCCATCAGGTCGTTTATCTCGTTGGGCGTTAAGGTTACAGGGTTACGATTTCACGATTAGTTACCGTAAGGGATCTGAGAATGTAGTACCGGATGCGTTGTCTAGGGCTATAGCAGCAATTGAGATTCAAGAAGCCGACCAGGACCAGTGGTATACGAAGCTTAGGGCAAGAATTGTCGAAACCCTTCACAATTTTCCCCAGTGGCGTGTGGAGGGCAATAACATCTTTAAGTTAACGCATGCAGGGTCTCCTAACTTGAATAGGGATTGTGATTGGAAGCTGGTGGTTCCAAAATCTTTACGTGCCAAAGTTTTAGTGGAGAATCATGATGAGCCGACGGCTGGACACTTTGGTTATTTCAAAACTCTTAGGCGTGTTTCAGCTTGTTATTACTGGCCAAAGATGAACGTCGATGTGGGCTGTTACGTTCGTAGATGCCCAGTGTACACTTCCCAGAAACCCGACCAGAGGAAACCTTATGGTGAAATGCACAAGCGTATTCTTTCTCTTCCCTGGGAGGTTATCTGTACTGATTTGGTAGGTCCGCTTCCGGTGTCAGCTAAGCGTAATCGGTTTATTTTGGTTGTTGTCGATTGTTTCACGAAGTATGCAATGATGTTCCCTCTGAAGACAGCTACGAGTGCGGCGGTGGTTAAACATCTTGAGAATGAGGTTATGTTGGTCTTCGGTGCTCCCGAGAGGATAATTTGTGATAATGGGAAGCAGTACGTCAGTAAGGCATTTCGGGATTTAGCCAACCGCTATGACAGCAAGATTGTGTATAATGCCAATTACCATCCACAGGCAAACCCATGTGAACGGGTGAATCGAGTCATCAAGACCATGATACGGTCCTATGTTAACAACGACCATCGAACATGGGATGAGAAGTTACCACAGTTGGGTTATGCGTTACGTACAGCGGTACATGAAGTTACAGGTTATTCCCCAGCCTATTTGAATTTTGGTAGAGAACCGTGTCTGTCGGGGAAGATGCATCGACTTCGGGACCAGGGCAACCAACCTCTTGATTTCCACGATCGGACCGATCTTAACGAACATCTTAAGGGTTTGAGGAGCATTTATGCTACTGTTAAGGCGCGTCTCGATAAGGCTTTCCATACCAGCACTCAGCGTTATAATTTGAGGCGTCGACCAGTTAGTTTAGAGTTAGGTCAGACTGTGTGGAAGAGGAATTATACCCTCTCGAATAAGGCCGATTACGTGGCTGCCAAGCTGACTCCCAAGATTATCAAATGCCGTGTTAGACAAAAGGTATCGCCGAATGTGTATGAGCTGAAGGATTTTGAGACTCGTCTGAGTTTAGGTTCGTGGCATGTACAGGATTTAAAGGTTCATGAAGATGAGGATTTAGAGTAAGCGTGTTTTAGGGTGGTTGGTTGGGCACGCAGGGAAGGTCACTATAGGAAGCATTGTCATCTTGCTTTTCCTTTTTTTTAGAGTATAGGGAGCTATATCATCTTCTTCTCCCCGTCTCTTTAGCATTAGGGTAGCTGAATGCTTGCGAATGTGAGCTTTGTAGGTGTCGTTTGGTTAGCACCCTGTGTCTTGCAATATTTATTTAGGTTATGTACCGTTTACGTCATTTGAGGGATTTTGAATTGCTTGACACTAGTCCTTGTTGGATTTTGGGTTAACATTCGTGAGTAGTTAGTTGTTCAGTGTTAGGTTTGTTTTCCGTTAAAACGGAGTTGTTGTTCACAGATTCTTCTGGTGAACCTTTTTTTCTGCTGTACGATTAAGTTTCCGATAGTGAGGGATCATTGTTCACAGGTTTACTGGTGAACGTCTTTTGGTTCGTACGAGCGAGTTTCCGATAGTTCGGGATGATTGTTCACAGATTTTTCTGGTGAATGTTTTAGTTTGTGTCGAGACGATCGGTCCTTCATTCTTCGCCTTCTTTCCTTCTGACTTTACCTATCCCTTTTCCTTTTCATCCAGAGTGTATGGTCTTTGGTGTGAATGTGTTGGGTACCCATGGGTTGCTTTCCTATTTTTCCGACTTTCTCTTTGATCTGGTATGTTTGTGACTTGAGTGTGAATGGAGTCTTCGGAATGCATGAGGTAAAGGTTGTAGGGACCTTTGTCCCCTCCGTACGCGGTGTGGGAGGGACCCTCAACCAGTATGATTGGTGAGGAGCATAAATGTGGCTCTGCCTGTCGCTTCACTGATCTTCTTCGGATCCTCTTTTCCCGGGGTTACCTTCTCCTCACGATCGTCAAAAGAAGAACCCTGATCGTTCTCTTAGTTTGTTTTGTAGTCCTTTTTCGGTCTAGCAGTACCATAACCGCCGGGGTATCTTCCACCTCGGGGTTTTTTTTGTTTTGGAAGTATTCAAGGGGGCGGGTACTTGGTGTGGTCTTGGGATGATGTTTGGGGGGTCTCGGGTCTGGGACCGCTCCGCGATGGGTCGTCACGGGTCTGCTCACCGGCGCAGCACTCTCCACCTCGCAGCGACGAGTAGACTCGATCCCTATCGTGTGGGTCGTTCTGGCTTCGGGGTCCTCTGGGTGTCACTTCTGTCCACACCAGTAGTTGTTGTTCTGAGGTGCGGGTTTTCGTGGTTTTTATGGTTGTAGTTTGGTTGTTTGAGGGTAAAACCTCTGTAAGAAAGGGGGGAGTTGAAACCAATAAATTGTTTTCTCGTAATTATGCAGTACTCTCCGCCTGATTGGCAGGCAACCTTTGTTGTTTTTCGAACAATTCAAATCGCAATTGAAACAGTTCTAGTGGAAATACAGGTTTCTATTTTCTCTTTGGAAGGTTCGTATTTAAAATACCGGTTTAGGGCTCTGTATTATCGGCACCAACAACTTCCAACGTTGTCGTGAAATGGCGTTGTCGTGAGATGGCGTTAGGGAAGCGTCCTTTTTTGTGAAAAGTTGCTTGCTAAGGTGTCCGCCCGCTAAATTGGTCGTTTTGGACAATCTTCTAGGTGCATCGTCTCCCATGTAGGAAGCTGAACTGAAAGAAGGGTTCGTAAAGGACGCCCAAAGAACCTAGTAGTTGTGGCAGCCGTTATTTTAACATCCTTTCCGTCGATGGGCCAGGAAAGTTTACCAATACCTCTGATTGTGTAAAAGCACATTTTTCTGTTAGGCGATTATCAGGATTCCCTGGCTCCTTGTTTCGGGCTGAGATCATCCCAGAGTCGATTGCTGTGGTTCCTCGCACACCCCTCGGAGAGATTTGAGGCAGAGTCCTGTTCGCGGTGGCTCACAGCTTCCCTTAGGAGCAGCCCCTGGTGTTTGGAGTGACCTCGGGATGCCGAGTCTGGTTTGAAACCTACCTCGATTATTTTGCACTTTGTTATACGAACTCTCAAACGATTTCGTTGTGCGGCATAGTATTATGTTCGTTAACTGCTAGGATGCACTGGAATTTTCAATTGCCTGCGTTATCTTGTTTAGCAATTCATATAGGGTTCTTTTATTAGCGGCTTCACCGCAAGTAATTGTTGTAATTAGGTGTCACACGCAGTGCGAGCTTTCGCTGTGCTTATTTTAAAGTAATTTTGCCGAAGCTCATTTTGGATTGAAATTTCGCTGAGCGAGTGGCAAACCTAGTTGCGATAGTTCCATGCTCCTTCGGATTAATTAAAATAGGTGGAACAGTATTCAGCAGTGCTTATTTCCATAGGGCAGACGGATCTGATTGCTTACGTGGGTATTCGTAAATTATTAACTTGATACATACTAAAGAGTGGAACGCAGTACAACGGTGACATTCTCTTAGCCTTTGGTTTGCTATTAATCAATGTGTTTTGGCCAAATTTAGTGCTGAAAGTAAGTCCATTTAGAAATTAGTTACGAGGCCGTCAGAATAGCTGCGATTTCGGATGCACCCGATTGAATCTGTGAAATAAGTAACAATGTGATATATATTTGCCTACTGTGATACATATTTATTTTGTGCTAGTCTTGTCTGTGTACTTTATGCCAGTAATTACAAAACAATTTCATGCCTCCCTGTTATCCGATCCATTATCTATTAGAAATATTATACGATTTATTACTCTGTGGGTTTTGTTTTATTGTTTACGTTAAATTGCTATCTTGAGCGAATTTAGTAAATTTGTTGCTTAAACGAACGAGTGGAACATAGACTGGAAACCTCTTGGCGCCCTTAACCGTTTGATCTTTAGTTTTTTTGGAAGGTAAGTTGCCTTCTCCTGAGTTAGTGCGAGCATGTTCCGATTTACCATCGGCAATTGTTGATGTAACACAAGCGTCAAGAAAAGCGTTAAGCCAAGCGCCACGCCAAGCGCCACGCCAAGCGCCACGCCAAGCGCCCAGCCAAGAGACAAGCCACGCGCTAAGCCAAGCGCCAAGCCAAGTGCCAAGATAAGCGCCCAGCCAAGCGCCAAGCCACGCCCCAAACCATGCGCCAAGCCAAACTTCAAGCCAAGCGCCAAGCCAAGCGCCCAGCCAAGCGCCAAGCCACGCGCCAAACCACGCGCCAAGAAAAGCGTCAAGCCAAGCGCCACGCCAAGCGCCACGCCAAGCGCCACGCCAAGCGCCCAGCCAAGCGACAAGCCACGCGCCAAGCCAAGCGCCAAGCCAAGTGCCAAGAAAAGCACCAAGCCAAGCGACAAGCTACGCGCCAAGAAATGCGCCAAGCCAAGCGCCAAGATAAGCGCCCAGCCAAGCGCCAAGCCAAGCGACAAGCCACGCGCCACGAAAGCGCCAAGCCAAACGCCAAGCCAAGCGCCAAGCCAAGCGCCAAGCCACACGTTAAGTCACGCGCCAAGAAAAGCGCCAAGCCACGCGCCAAGCCAAGCGCCAAGCCAAGTGGCAAGCCACGCGCCTGGAAAACGCCAAGCCAAGCGACAAGCCACGCGCCACGAAAGCGCCAAGCCAAACGCCAAGCCAAGCGCCAAGCCAAGCGCCAAGCCACACGTTAAGTCACGCGCCAAGAAAAGCGCCAAGCCACGCGCCAAGCCAAGCGCCAAGCCAAGCGCCAAGCCACGCGCCTGGAAAACGCCAAGCCAAGCGCCAAGCCACGCGCCAAGGAGAGCGCCAAGCTATGCGCCAAGCCAAGCGCCAAGCCACGCGCCAACGAAAGCGCCAAGAAAAGCGCCAAGCCAAGCCCCAAGCCAAGCGGCAACCCAAGCGCCAAGCAACGCGCCAACAAAAGCGCCAAGCCAATCGTCAAGCCAAACACCAAGCCAAGCGCCATGCCAAACGCCCAGCCACGCCCCAAAAATAGCGCCAAGCCACGCGCCAAAAAAGGCGCCAAGCCACGCGCCAAGAAAAGCGCCAAGCCAAGCGACAAGCCACGCTCTAAGAAAAGCGCCAAGCCAAGCGCCAAGCCAAGCGCCAAGCCAAGCGCCAAGCCAAGCGCCAAGCCACACGCCAAGAAAAGCGCCACGCCATGCGCCAAGCCAAGCAGCAAGCCACGCGCTAAGGAAAGCGCCAAGCCAAACGCCAAGCCAAGCGCCAAGCCAAGCGCCAAGCCAACGCTAAGCCAAGCCACGCGCCAAGAAAAGCGCCCCGCCATGCGCCAAGCCAAGCGACAAACCACGCGCCAAAAAAAGCGCCAAGGCAAGCGCCAAGCCACGCGCCAAGGAGAGCGCCATGCCATGCGCCAAGCCAAGCGGCAAGCCAAGTGCCAAACCACGAGTTAAGAACAGCGCCAAGCCAAGCGCCAAGTTAAGCGTCAAGCCCAGTGATAAGCCAAGTGCTTAGCCAATCGCCAAGCCACGCGCTAAGAACAGCGCCAAGCCAAGCGCCAAGCCAAGAGCCAAGCCAAGCGCCAAGCCAAGCACCAAGCCAAGCGCCAAGCGACGCGTCAAGAAATGCGCCAAGAAAATAGCCAAGCCAAGCGCCAAGCCAAGCGGCAAGCCAAGTGCCAAGCCACGCGCTAAGAGAAGCGCCAAGCCACGCGCCAATGAAAACGCCAAGCCAAGCGTCAAGCCAAGCGCTAAGCCAAGTGCCCAGCCAGCCAAGCGCCAAGCCACACGCCAAACCACGCGCCAAGAAAAGCGCCAAACCACGCGCTAAGCCAAGCGCCAAGCCAAGTGCAGAACCACCCGCCAAGAAAAGCGCCAAGGCAAGCGACAAGCCAAGCGCCAAGCCAAGCGCCAAGCCAAGCGCCCAGACAAGCGCCTAGCCACGCGCCAAGAAAAGCGCCAAGCCATGCGCCAAACCATGCGCCAAGCCAAACGCCAATCCAAGCGCCAAGCCACCCGCCAAGCCAAGAGCCCAGACAAGCGCCAAACCATGCGAAAAACCAAACGCCAAGCCACCCGCCAAGAAAAGCGCAAAGCCAAGCGACAAGCCACGCGCCAAGAAAGCGCTAAGACAAGCGCCAAGCCAAGCGCCAAGCCAAGCGCCAAGCCAAGCGCCAAGCCAAGAGCCCAGGCAAGCGCCAAACCATGCGCCAAACCAAACGCCAAGCCAAGCGCCAAGCCACCCGCCAAGATCGCGCCAAGCCAAGCGCCAAGCCAAGCGCCCAGACAAGCGCCAAGCCATGCGCCAAACCAAACGCCAAGCCAAGCTCCAAGCCACCCGCCAAGATCGCGCCAAGCCAAGCGCCAAGCCATGCGCTAAGCCAAACGCCAAGGCAAGCTCCCAGCCAAGCGCCAAGCCATGCACCAAATCGCGCGCTAAGAAAAGCGCTAGGCCAAGCGACAAGGCGCGCGCCATGAAAGCGCAAAGCCAAGCGTCAAGCTACGCGCCAAGGAGAGCACCAAGCCATGCGCCAAGCCAAGCGCCAAGCCACGCTCCAAAAAGAGCGCTAAGCCATGAGCCAAGCCAAACGCCAAGCCAAGCGCCCAGCCAAGCGCCAAGCCACGCACCAAATCACGCGCCAAGAAAAACGCTAGGCTAAGCAACAAGCCACGCGCCAAGAAAGCGCCACGCCAAGCGACAAGCCACGCGCCATGAAAGCGGCAAGCTAAGCACCAAGCCACGCGCTAAGAAAAGCGCAAAGCCAAGCGCCAAGCCAAGCGCCCAGCCAAGCGCCAAGCCACGCGCCAAGGAGAGCGCCAAACCATGCGCCAAACCAAGCGTTAAACCAAGCGCCAAGCCAAGCGCCAAACCGAGCGCCAAGCCAAGCGCCAAGTTAAGCGCCAAGCCAAGTGCCAAGCCACACGCCAAGAAAAGCGCCAAGCCAAGCGACAAACCACGCGCCAAGAAAAGCGCCAAGCCAAACGCTAAGCCAAGCGCACAGCCAAGCGCTAAACCACGTGCCAAGGAGAGCGTTAAGCCAACCGCCAAGCCATGCGCCAAACCACGCGCCAAGAAAAGCGCCAAGAAAAGCGCCAAGTCACGCGCCATGCCAAGCGCCAGGCCAAGTACCAAGCCACGCGCCAAGAAAAGCACCAAGCCAAGCGACAAGCTACGCCCCAATAAAAACGCCAAACCAAGCGCCAAGCCAAGCGCCTAGCAGAGCGACTATCCACGCGCCAAGGAGAGCGTTAAACCATGCGCCAAGACAAATGCCAAGCCAAAGAGCCAAGACAAGCGCCAAGCCACGCGCTAAGAAAAGCGCCAAGAAAAGCGCCAAGCCAAGCGCCAAACCAAGCGCCAAGGATACCGCCAAGCCGTGCGCCAAACAAAACACAAGGTTAAGCGCCAAGCCAGGTGCCAAGGATACCGCCAAGCCGTGCGCCAAACAAAACACAAAGTTAAGCGCCAAGCCAAGTGCCAAGCCACACGCCAAGAAAGGCGCCAAGCCAAACGTCAAGCCTAGCGCCCAACCAAGCGCTAAGCCACGCGATAAGAAAAGCGCTAAGCCAACCGCCAAGCAAAGCGCTAAGCCACGCGCCAAGAAATGCGCCAAGAAAAGCGCCAAGCCATACGCCAAGCCAAGCGCCAAGCCAAGCGCCAAGCCAAGCGCCCAGCTACGCGCCAAGCCAAACGCCAAGCCAAGCGCCAAGCCAAGCGCCCAGCCAAGCGCCAAGCTACGCGCCAATCCACGCGCCAAAAAAAGCGCCAAGCCAAGCGCTGAGACAAGCTCCAAGCCAAACGCTAAGCCAAGCGCCAAACCACGCGCCAAGGAGAGCGCCAGGGCATGCGCCAAGCCAAGCGTCTGGGTAAGCGCCAAACCAAGTGCTAAGCCACGCGCCAAGAGAAGCACCAAGCCAAGCGACAAGCCACTCGCCAAGAAAAGCGCCAAGCCAAGCACCAAGCCACACTTTAAGGAGGGCGCCAAGCCAAGCGACAAGCCACGCGCCAAGAAAAGCGTCAAGCCAAACGCCAAACCAAGCGCCAAGCCACGCGCCAAAAAAAGCGCCACCCCATGCACCAAAGAGAGCGCCAAGCCAAGCGACAAGCTACGCGCTAAGCCACGCGCCAAAAAAAGCGTTAAGCCAAGCGGCAAGCCAAGCGCCAAGCCACGCGCCAAGGAGAGCGCCAAGCCATGCGCCAAGCCAAGCGCCAAGCCACGCGCCAAGAAAACGCCAAGCCAAGCGACACGCCACGCGCCAAGTAAGCGCCAAGGCAAGCGTCTAGCCAAGCGCCAAGCCACGCGTCAATAATAATCGCCAAGCCAAGCGCCAAGCAACGCGCCAAGAAAGCGCCAAACCAAGCGACAAGCCACACTTTAAGGAGAGCGCCAAGCCAAGCAACAAGCCACGCGGCAAGAAAAACGCCAAGCCAAGCGCCAAGCCAAGCGCCAAGCCACGCGCCAAGAAAAGCGCCACCCCATGCACCAAGGAGAGCGCCAAGCCAAGCGACAAGCCACGCGCTAAGCCACGCGCCAAGAAAAGCGCCAAGCCAAACGCTAAGTCAAGCGCCAAGCCAAGCGCCCAGCTACGCGCCAAGAAAAGCGCCAAGCGCCAAGCTACGCGCCAAGAAAAGCGCCAAGCTAAGCGCAAGCCAAGCGCCAAGCCAAGCGCCTAGCCAAGCGCTAAGCTACGCGCCAATCCACGCTCCAAGAAAAGCGTTAAGCCAAACGGCAAGCCAAGCGCCAAGCCACGCGACAAGGAGAGCGCCAAGCCATGCGCCAAGCCAAGCGCCAAGCCACGCGCCAAGAAAACGCCAAGCCAAGCGACAAGCCACGCGCCAAGTAAGCGCCAAGGCAAGCGTCTAGCCAAGCGCCAAGCCACGCGTCAAGAATAATCGCCAAGCCAAGCGCCAAGCAACGCGCCAAGAAAGCGCCAAGCCAAGCGACAAGCCACACTTTAAGGAGAGCGACAAGCCACGCGCCAAGAAAAACGCCAAGCCAAGCGCCAAGCCAAGCGCCAAGCCACGCGCCAAGAAAAACGCCACCCCATGCACCAAGGAGAGCGCCAAGCCAAGCGACAAGCCACGCGCTAAGCCACGCGCCAAGAAAAGCGTTAAGCCAAGCGGCAAGCCAAACGCCAAACCACGCGCCAACGAGAGAGCCAAGCCATGCGCCAAGCAAAGCGCCACGCCAAGCGCCCAGCCAAGCGACAAGCCACGCGCCAAGCCAAGCGCCAAGCCAAGTGCCAAGAAAAGCACCAATCCAAGCGGCAAGCTACGCGCCTAGAAATGCGCCAAGCCAAGCGCCAAGATAAGCGCCAAGCCAAGCGCCAAGCCAAGCGCCAAGCCAAGCGCCAAGCCAAGAGCCCAGGCAAGCGCCAAACCATGCGCCAAACCAAACGCCAAGCCAAGCGCCAAGCCACCCGCCAAGATCGCGCCAAGCCAAGCGCCAAGCCAAGCGCCCAGACAAGCGCCAAGCCATGCGCCAAACCAAACGCCAAGCCAAGCTCCAAGCCACCCGCCAAGATCGCGCCAAGCCAAGCGCCAAGCCATGCGCTAAGCCAAACGCCAAGGCAAGCTCCCAGCCAAGCGCCAAGCCATGCACCAAATCGCGCGCTAAGAAAAGCCCTAGGCCAAGCGACAAGGCGCGCGCCATGAAAGCGCAAAGCCAAGCGTCAAGCTACGCGCCAAGGAGAGCGCCAAGCCATGCGCCAAGCCAAGCGCCAAGCCACGCTCCAAAAAGAGCGCTAAGCCATGAGCCAAGCCAAACGCCAAGCCAAGCGCCCAGCCAAGCGCCAAGCCACGCACCAAATCACGCGCCAAGAAAAACGCTAGGCTAAGCAACAAGCCACGCGCCAAGAAAGCGCCACGCCAAGCGACAAGCCACGCGCCATGAAAGCGGCAAGCTAAGCACCAAGCCACGCGCTAAGAAAAGCGCAAAGCCAAGCGCCAAGCCAAGCGCCCAGCCAAGCGCTAAGCCACGCGCCAAGGAGAGCGCCAAACCATGCGCCAAACCAAGCGTTAAACCAAGCGCCAAGCCAAGCGCCAAACCGAGCGCCAAGCCAAGCGCCAAGTTAAGCGCCAAGCCAAGTGCCAAGCCACACGCCAAGAAAAGCGCCAAGCCAAGCGACAAACCACGCGCCAAGAAAAGCGCCAAGCCAAACGCTAAGCCAAGCGCACAGCCAAGCGCTAAACCACGTGCCAAGGAGAGCGTTAAGCCAACCGCCAAGCCATGCGCCAAACCACGCGCCAAGAAAAGCGCCAAGAAAAGCGCCAAGTCACGCGCCATGCCAAGCGCCAGGCCAAGTACCAAGCCACGCGCCAAGAAAAGCACCAAGCCAAGCGACAAGCTACGCCCCAATAAAAACGCCAAACCAAGCGCCAAGCCAAGCGCCTAGCAGAGCGACTATCCACGCGCCAAGGAGAGCGTTAAACCATGCGCCAAGACAAATGCCAAGCCAAAGAGCCAAGACAAGCGCCAAGCCACGCGCTAAGAAAAGCGCCAAGAAAAGCGCCAAGCCAAGCGCCAAACCAAGCGCCAAGGATACCGCCAAGCCGTGCGCCAAACAAAACACAAGGTTAAGCGCCAAGCCAGGTGCCAAGGATACCGCCAAGCCGTGCGCCAAACAAAACACAAAGTTAAGCGCCAAGCCAAGTGCCAAGCCACACGCCAAGAAAGGCGCCAAGCCAAACGTCAAGCCTAGCGCCCAACCAAGCGCTAAGCCACGCGATAAGAAAAGCGCTAAGCCAACCGCCAAGCAAAGCGCTAAGCCACGCGCCAAGAAATGCGCCAAGAAAAGCGCCAAGCCATACGCCAAGCCAAGCGCCAAGCCAAGCGCCAAGCCAAGCGCCCAGCTACGCGCCAAGCCAAACGCCAAGCCAAGCGCCAAGCCAAGCGCCCAGCCAAGCGCCAAGCTACGCGCCAATCCACGCGCCAAAAAAAGCGCCAAGCCAAGCGCTGAGACAAGCTCCAAGCCAAACGCTAAGCCAAGCGCCAAACCACGCGCCAAGGAGAGCGCCAGGGCATGCGCCAAGCCAAGCGTCTGGGTAAGCGCCAAACCAAGTGCTAAGCCACGCGCCAAGAGAAGCACCAAGCCAAGCGACAAGCCACTCGCCAAGAAAAGCGCCAAGCCAAGCACCAAGCCACACTTTAAGGAGGGCGCCAAGCCAAGCGACAAGCCACGCGCCAAGAAAAGCGTCAAGCCAAACGCCAAACCAAGCGCCAAGCCACGCGCCAAAAAAAGCGCCACCCCATGCACCAAAGAGAGCGCCAAGCCAAGCGACAAGCTACGCGCTAAGCCACGCGCCAAAAAAAGCGTTAAGCCAAGCGGCAAGCCAAGCGCCAAGCCACGCGCCAAGGAGAGCGCCAAGCCATGCGCCAAGCCAAGCGCCAAGCCACGCGCCAAGAAAACGCCAAGCCAAGCGACACGCCACGCGCCAAGTAAGCGCCAAGGCAAGCGTCTAGCCAAGCGCCAAGCCACGCGTCAATAATAATCGCCAAGCCAAGCGCCAAGCAACGCGCCAAGAAAGCGCCAAACCAAGCGACAAGCCACACTTTAAGGAGAGCGCCAAGCCAAGCAACAAGCCACGCGGCAAGAAAAACGCCAAGCCAAGCGCCAAGCCAAGCGCCAAGCCACGCGCCAAGAAAAGCGCCACCCCATGCACCAAGGAGAGCGCCAAGCCAAGCGACAAGCCACGCGCTAAGCCACGCGCCAAGAAAAGCGCCAAGCCAAACGCTAAGTCAAGCGCCAAGCCAAGCGCCCAGCTACGCGCCAAGAAAAGCGCCAAGCGCCAAGCTACGCGCCAAGAAAAGCGCCAAGCTAAGCGCAAGCCAAGCGCCAAGCCAAGCGCCTAGCCAAGCGCTAAGCTACGCGCCAATCCACGCTCCAAGAAAAGCGTTAAGCCAAACGGCAAGCCAAGCGCCAAGCCACGCGACAAGGAGAGCGCCAAGCCATGCGCCAAGCCAAGCGCCAAGCCACGCGCCAAGAAAACGCCAAGCCAAGCGACAAGCCACGCGCCAAGTAAGCGCCAAGGCAAGCGTCTAGCCAAGCGCCAAGCCACGCGTCAAGAATAATCGCCAAGCCAAGCGCCAAGCAACGCGCCAAGAAAGCGCCAAGCCAAGCGACAAGCCACACTTTAAGGAGAGCGACAAGCCACGCGCCAAGAAAAACGCCAAGCCAAGCGCCAAGCCAAGCGCCAAGCCACGCGCCAAGAAAAACGCCACCCCATGCACCAAGGAGAGCGCCAAGCCAAGCGACAAGCCACGCGCTAAGCCACGCGCCAAGAAAAGCGTTAAGCCAAGCGGCAAGCCAAACGCCAAACCACGCGCCAACGAGAGAGCCAAGCCATGCGCCAAGCAAAGCGCCACGCCAAGCGCCCAGCCAAGCGACAAGCCACGCGCCAAGCCAAGCGCCAAGCCAAGTGCCAAGAAAAGCACCAATCCAAGCGGCAAGCTACGCGCCTAGAAATGCGCCAAGCCAAGCGCCAAGATAAGCGCCCAGCCAAGCGCCAAACCACGCGCCAAACCACGCGCCAAGAAAAGCGTCAAGCCAAGCGCCAAGCCAAGCGCCCAGCCAAGCGCCAAGCCACCCGCCAAACCACGTGCCAAGAAAAGCGTCAAACCAAGCGCCAAGCCACGTGCCAAGCCATGCGCCAAGCCAAGCTTCAAGCCAAGCGCCAAGCCAAACGCCCAGCCAAGCACCAAGCCACGCGCCAAGCCAAGCGCCAAGCCAAGTGCCAAACCACGTGTCAAGAAAAGCGTCAAGCCAAGCGCCAAGCCACGTGCCAAGCCATGCGCCAAGCCAAGCTTCAAGCCAAGCGCCAAGCCAAACGCCCAGCCAAGCACCAAGCCACGCGCCAAACCACGCGCCAAGAAAAGCGTCAAGCCAAGCGCCACGCCAAGCGCCACGCCAAGCGCCCAGCCAAGCCACAAGCCACGCGCCAAGCCAAGCGCCAAGCCAAGTGCCAAGAAAAGCACCAAGCCAAGCGACATGCAACGCGCCAAGAAATGCGCCAAGCCAAACGCCAAGCCAAGTGCCAAGCCGAGCGCCAAGCCAAGCGCCAAGCCACGCACCAAGGAGAGCGCCAAGCCATGCGCTAGACCAAGCGCCAAGCCAAGCGCCCCGCCAAACGCCAAGCCACGCACCAAATCAAGCGCCAAAAAAAGCGACAAGCCACTCGCCAAGAAAGCGCTAAGCTAAGCGACAAGTCACGCGCCAAGAAAGCGCCAAGCCAAGCGTCCAGCCAAGCGCCAAGCCACGCGCCAAGAAGAGCGCCAAGCCATGCGCCTAGCCAAGCGAAAAGCCACGGGCCAAGAAAGCGCCAAGCCAAGCGCCAAGCCACGCGCCAAGAAAGCGCCAAGCCATGCTACAAGCCACGCGCGAAGAAAGCGCCAAGCCAAGCGTCCAGCCAAGCGCCAATAAAATTTCCTACACATTAAGTACTTGTAGTTTTTTTTACGATCAATCTTTCAGCCGAGAAAAAGCTGCGAAGTTATAATAAAGTCAAAATTTATAAAATAGGGAAACGTTTTGGTAGAACCTTGATATTTTTTTTGTATGCGTAGTTTGGGTCCTTGTACACGAATATTAGGTTTTCCAACTTAAATATTAACCGGAAACGCGTTTTTCACTGAAAAAACTGTGCAAAAAACCAAATTTTTGTTTTTTTTAAGTTATACGGAAACAATCCATTTTGTAAGAGTTAAACTTATATGAAATAGAAGAGGATAAAATTTCCTACACATTAAGTACTTGTAGTTTTTTTACGATCAATCGTTCAGCCGAGAGAAAACTGCGAAGTTATAATAAAGTCAAAATTTATAAAATAGCTAAACGTTTTGGTAAAACTTTGATATTTTTTTTGTATGCGTGGTTTACGTCCCTGTACACGACTATTAGGTTTTCCAAATTAAAATTTGACGGGAAACACGTTTTTCACAGGAAAAACTGCAAAAAACAAAATTTTTACTTTTTCTAAAGTTAAAGGGAAACAATCAATTTTGTAAGTGCTAAACTTATATGAAATAGAAGAGGATAAAATTTCCTACACATTAAGTACTTGTAGTTTTTTTACGATCAATCGTTCAGCCGAGAGAAAGCTGCGAAGTTATAATAAAGTTAAAATTTATAAAATAGGGAAACGTTTGGTAGAGCTTTGATATTTTTTTTGTATGCGTAGTTTGGGTCCCTGTACACGAATATTAGGTTTTCCAACTCAAATCTTGGCTTAAATCGTTCAACCCTTACCTCGCGGCGCGGGGCGGGGTGGTGGGGAAAGGGTGGTTTGCTACGGGTTCTGGATATAAATGTCAAAGTTTACATCGCGAGGGGGCAGAGCCCTAGATTCGTAATATTGCGTCAGCCGCCGGGGTCCCCATGTTCAAGTATATATTTTCGGGTAAATTTTTTTATTAAAAATGTAAGATATTGCGCAACACCAGCCTCGAGGGGCAAGGGGGAGGAAACCAAATGTCAAAGGTCATCGGTGTCTGTCAGTCACCAAAAATCTATCTTTCTCTCTTTGACACATAGGGTTCTACAAAAAAACCATCTTTCTCTCTCTAACTCAAGCGAGCCCGGGGGCAAAGCCCCAGCCGCCATATTGTGGGGCCCTTATGTGCAAGTTCGAAAGCGGAGAAATTTTCAAGGTCACACCAACCCCGAGGGGCAGAGCTCCAGCCGCCGGGGGGCTCGCATCAGTTTTTTGTATATTTAAGGCTAATTTATTCCAGCACTGCGAAATTTTGATGAGCGTGGGAACCGGAACGCAAAGGTGCCATCTTCATAATGCCAAATGTCAAAGTTCATCGGAGTCTGTGCCGCCATATTGTGGGGTCCCCATGTTCAAGTATATATTTTCGGGTAAGATATTGCGTAACATGTTCTGGGTATTGCGCAACATCAACCCCAGGGGGGTAAATCCCTAGCCGCCGGGCCCTCTCTCTTACACATAGGTTTCTATTGGTATCTCTATCTATATAACATAAAAATGCAGGAGCGGTGGAAGTTTCTAGGTCACATCAACCCCAGAGGACAGAGAGGACGCAAAGGTGCCATCTTTGCCATCGTGGAAACCGGTTTCAAAAGTCGTTAGATGCGAATAACATCCCCTAAACATCAACTCCGGGGCCCCATGTCCAAGTATATATTTTCGGGTAAATTTTTAAAAGCCAAATGTCAAAGTTCATCGGAGTCTGTCAGACCCCGGGGGGCAATGCAAATTTAAGGCTAATCTATTCCAGCGCCGTGGCTAACTGACAAATTTTGATGAGCGTGAGAACCGGAAGTGCAAATTTAAGGCTAATTTGTCATAACCTAAATCTTTTATCTCTTATCTCGCTGCGCAAGGCGGGAAGGGGGGCGGCGCAGACTCCGGGGAAAAGCCCCAGCCGCCGGAACCCCCCATGGTCTGGTTATTGTACATTTGAATAGAATACCAAGTACTAAACACTCTTAATAAAAATGCAGATTTAAGGCCAATTAGTCGTTCGTCATTCAACCCTGCACGGGGCGGGAGGAGGTAGAGGGAAGATGCAATGTCGCATCATCTTTTGTATATTAAAATAGAATACTCAGTACTAAACATTTTTAATAAAATGCAAATTTAAGGCCAATTTTTCGTTTGTCATTCAACCCTTACGTGTGTAAGCCACATCCACATATATTTACGGGGGGCGCCTAACAAACCCAGTGCTATTGTGGCCTACTAAATGAAAGCGCGCCGGCAGTACACGGTTAATGAAATTAACATTCGCCAAAGTTTATAATTGCACTAGCATGATATTAACCGCCTTAAATTTGAAAGTATGAATTTAAGGTCAACACTGTTCTAATTATTAAGATCAGTTACAGCAGCGTTAATACAAGAGAAATTACACCACTGCTGCTTCAGAAATAGATCTGGTTAATTTGCATATCATAACAACTTAATTAGTATGAGAAACGACATTATTCAAATCGTGCTGCAATTAACGACATTGCCGTTTTTTACATGTGTTGACTAATATAAATAACCGGTATTTCGCATTACATTCTTAAGAGCAGCGGTGTTAGTTATTATATATTTTGTTTTACGTACACGTTTATTTTAACTATGCATGGAATTGCACCTCCTAAAATCAATATATTAAAACAGCAACCATGTTTTTTTATTTTAAACATTATTTAATTACAACAATCTAATACTAGGTATTAACATCTACATTTGCATATAAAGTTCCGGAATAATTCATTACCGTCAATCATGCAATAACAATGTAATAAAAATTACGCGAAGTCCTGGTGCTTTAGATGTTAAACAAAATACATACCAGGGGGCCATTATTCCAATATATAGTGTTTTTTCAAATGAAAAACATTGGATAAAGCGCAGTAACAAATAGATTGCGAATGATGCATGCAGGCCGGTTGTTCTTCTATCTCGACGATGTGTTTGTTAATGTAATTTCTTAAAAATGCGGCCTTTTCACGTCCTTTTACGTATATAACATCGGCATCTCGAACAAGTCGTTGAAGGATCTTCGAAAACATGAAGACCGGAGTAAACCCTTCGCTCCAATTAATGCAGTGGTGATTGTTTATGAGCCATTTTGCTTCTTTTGTAAATGCGGCGGTAAGCGTCTCCATCGTAAGCAGCCAATTCTTTCGGGCTAAAGCTCTTAACGCTTGTCCTGAAGCTTTGTAAATCTATTATAACAAAGTTCTTGCTGTTTTCGACCATTTTAAAAATATAATTCACTTAATTCAGATGCAAGCGCAATTTTGTCAACGCTCGTAACGATTTATGTATATATAGGAAATCCGCTTTAAAAATAGAGAATGTAAATTTACTTAAAGCAAAAATTAATTATGTTCATTCGTTATCAAGGATACCTTTTACTCTTGCAACCGTTTATTTAGATTTTTATTATTTATAGGTTAACTATTACATCCGCTACGTTTGCTTAATTAATTCCTTTTACTTAGATTTTTTAACATTTTTAGGCCGCTAGTTGTACAGTATATATAGGTTTTTCTTTTATATAACACTAGTTTCAAAATAGAAACAATTACAAATCGAATTATTTTTTCGGATAGGCTAACAGTGTCGAGCACCAATTTAAGAACAAGCGAAATGGAGGAAACGATTGAAGTATAAGCAAGACATTTATTTCGCGTATTTACTTATTAATAGAGCGCAATTCATTCGACCTATATAGCGAGCGTACATTGTTTAATCTGTTTTTTTTAGCCGTATTTTAGCAAATTGGCCCTGTTAACATTAATAACAAATGATTCAAATTGATACAGAGTAAATTACATTTAATTTCAATAATAACAGGTTCATTGAAAAGTGCATACTGCAGTAAAAGTCCGCTAAAATGAATAATTCGAAGGGTTTTGATATTTACAATCTAACTAAAAATGTACAGCTAATTTACTTAAAAGCAAAAAGTATTTAATATATTCGTTGCATAACGCACTAACAAGGATACCGTTTATTTAGTAGATTTTTTTATTTTAACTGGCCTTTCAAGTAGTAGATATATATTATTCGCAAATCAAACATGAATAAGGTTTATCACCTCGATGTGTCTCCATGTGCTGTTGCCGCTTTTTATTACAGCTTATACTTCGGAGCATCAACGAAAAATTTTTCTTTTTTACCTGGTAATAAAGCGCAATGGTGGTGTGTTTTTAGCCCGCTAGTAACATACATTTAATGTTGTATAATATAATTTCAAAGAATCCTTGATATAATAGGTTCATTGAAGAATGCACACCAATTAAATCAAATGCGAGACGCATATCTCAGTAAACGTCTACCTAAATTAATAATTTGAAGGGGCTGTTATCTTAAAATGTACTGCTCGGGTTTGCTTATTTTAATTGTTAAAGTTAGTAGGCACGTTTTAACTAAAAAAATATATTATGCGTCCTAAAGCGGCAGTGGTGCAATTTCTCTCGTATTGACACTCCTGCAACTGACCTTGATCTCGCAATATTACCTTTCTAATTTAAGGCGGTTTATATCGCACTTGACCTTCGACTCATAGAACAGGTGCACGAGAATGTTAATTACACATATTAAAACAGGGACATTATAAACAAAACCTATTATGTAAAGCAATAAAATTAAAACACGAGATAAAGATGGGGAAAAAATTTGCTACAAAGATTTCTGCAGTTTAATTGTCCCCTTATCATCTTCCTCCTCGCATTGGTCACATTATTTGCAGGCCATTTGAGAAAACAACTCATCGGATGACGAAATTCCTGTGAAAAGCTAGTATGTCTGCAGTGTTCTAAACCGAAATGGTACAATTCTATAACTAGTGATATTTAGAACACGTAGGTTTTTAGTATTTTATCGCAAAAGGCTGTGTATATATTTTCTACGATTTAGAATCCTTAAAATTAATATTTGCTTCTCTACAATTTGCAGCTAGAAAACGATATACGTTCAACCCTTGAAACAATTAAGGACAGCTAAACGCTTTAACATTAACGAATAACTTGTTAACATCATCTTATAATTATGCTTTATTAATGTATTTCCTGAGATTTTTAAATAGGATTTAGACGTTGTCTCTCATCATTAAATTCGCATCTTAAACCACTTAATTATACTACAAATGATTATATATGCAAAAAATTTTTTTATGGGTGTTAAGTCTAGAACAATATTCGATCTGCATCCAGCCATTTACCATATCCACATTCCACTTAAACAAAAATTTAGAAAAGCGGTATATAAATTAATTGTGTACAATATAATTTGGAAAAGAATCTGCGTAATTCGACATTTTCAAGATGTATTAAATGAATTTGAGGGTTAGTTGTATATTCTAGTTTCCAAAACCAGTGTTTAGTAGAATTGCAGGCAAAGAACACGTAGGTTTTGTAGTATTATATTGTTGGTTAACACACCGGTAAAAATTCTCAAATATGTAATACAGGATGGGCTCTCTATCGGTCGCCATCCGTTAAATTTTCGCCCGCGCTCGTGTATAGTGCACCAATGACAGTCATTAGCGGTTCAGATTTGTTATAGTGCAGTTCGTAAAACTCGCATAAATAGCTAACAATGATACAACAACAGCAACCAACAATACGAATACATTATATAATTTTTGGTAAAATTTCTTATTCTACGTCCAGAGACAATGAATGTTAATTTAGATTTAGTAGTGCAATTACAAGTGTACAATTAGGCAAACCATCGCAAAATTTTAGTTTCCTGCTATAATTTGTCGTCGGACAATAACTTTCAAAATGTAAATTTTCTGGATAAAACCAAACTATTGACAGTTTTACCTACAGCTGAAAAAATATGACAGACAGACAAACAGACAGACAGATGCTCTCTGCTCTCGGTAGACCTTCTTAGTCTGTGTAAGGAGCAACGTCTTCCGATTTAGTTTACATCTTTCCCTTGCATCTCTCCCAACGGCCGCTCGCCGTTCGACGTGCGTTGCCCGGCCCTAATAAAGAAAAACTCTTGCAACAGGTGAACCGCATACGCTAGGGCCCCGGTTCTTGCATCTAATGCCTCAGCACCGATTATCAAAGAACTGAAGCGTCAAGAACAAAAAGAGGAGGCGCATAATAGAGGGAATGTTGAATAGCAATCACAGTCTGTCTGTCATGTTTAAATATTTTTGAGCAACTGTTTTATGAACACAAACACGCATCATAACCCTAACAGCGAGCAATATTGGAAATATAATTGTATTTTTTGGTTAAAACATACATGTATTATTTTTAAAAATAAAAGTATTAACTAAACTGCTAAATATTCAGGTTTTACACAAACGAAACACATATCTATCATAAATGTCCTTCGTTTATATAACATATAGTGATTAAAAGATGTATGCCCGACCGGAGTACGTATTAAGTACAGCGTTTATCTCAATTATATTACCTTGGCCTAGAACTGTGTTTACTTTCGGATAACCAGGTTTGTGGTATAAGTGTTTGCACAGCAAATACTCGCAATGCTTTGATGTGTACTTTTTAATTGAATACAGGGAATATGTGCCGGTATATACTGGTAGGAACCATGTCAAAATGGTTAAAATGTCGACGAGAAATGTAATTCAGGATGATTTAATCACCATAATAATTCAAACAACTTGACGCATTTTTAAAATTATTTATATTTTGATGTATCAACGGTGACTTGCTTACATACATGCATTGGCACAGGGATTAGGCTATGTTTTTCACTTATTCTGAAAACTGGTTTGATTTCTAAAAATCCGATGCTATTAACTTGTTCCAAAGAAGAAAATCATATTTAAAATAAAATACTTATGCAAATTGGCGCAATAATAATTAAGCAAACCTTTCTAATTTTATGCGCATAATGTAGGTCATATTGAACTTGACACTGCGGCGTACATTTCCTATATTTTTACGCTGGATAGATAGTAAATTTAGTAACTTGTAGAAACCTAGGCGATTCTTAGGTTAACGACACACTCGCGCACCCTCTTATTTAAATATGATAGCTTTTTCTAGTGTCATATACAACTGCGTGTTAGACAAAGCCACCGCCATGTAAGTCTATGTGCTTTAGAACTGTAAATAATACACGTTAGACAACGCGCAATAATAATAAGTTTTAGCATGATACATGCAAAGGGATTGTGTTGGACTGAGTGGTGGTTGCTTCAGACCTGTTTGAAACATTTTCTGACCTGTTGGTTATATCTGTATATGACAGCTGGCTGTGCCATATAGCTGTAGCTATCTGTTATATTAGGCTAATTTAACACTGTTTTTTAATGTTTTTCATATATCGTATGGTTAACTGCTTCGAACTGTTAACCTGCTAACATGCGAACTGTCAAAATATTCTGGAGGCTATCAGTACTTCTAACATGGGGTACTATGTTTAAACAAGTTTTGATCTTTTGGTGTACCCATAGGGCACAGAATCGTAATTTTCTATGATTCTGCGTTTATTAAATGTAATTTAGAGGTTTTTAAATTCGTCTTTTGTTACTATCGTATGGTTCATAGTTGTACGAATGTTTTTATTAAACAGAATTACCTCCTTGTCGTCTTTACCCATATTTATTATTAGATCTTCTAAAACACACATATTAACTTTTTCAAGATTTTTCTGCGATAAGGTAATACCTTTAAATTTACAAATCTCTGCATATTTTTTGTTTCTGGCGAATAAACCGCATAGGCGTATGTTTTAGGTCCTCCTGTTACAAAATTAGTTATATAACTTCTTGGTCCATATTCCTCTAGCGCATCGGTTATTTCACATAGGAAGTTCCCCGATGGGGTTCATAGTGATTTTCCTTGGATATGTACTGGAGTGAATCAGTATCTCCGTACAAAACCCTCTCCCTCCAATTTTTCCATCTCGTTATACAGCGCAGTCGTGAAACAGGATATCGCCACATTCACAGTCAATAGGGGCTCAGATGCTTGCTCTTTGTGTACCCAATTAACAATTATAGTTTCTTCATTAACAGGATTTAAATGTCAGATATTGATTTCTGGGTTGGTTAGGAGCGAGTACAATTCAGCAGGCTCTGTAATTATTTCTGTCTTGGGCTGATTTTCCCGCTGACCAAACTTACCCCAGAACGAATTCAGCATAAGTTTAGCCAAGGAGGGTAAACGAGGGTTTCTTTCTATTTTAGCCGGGGCCAGTCGTATACTTTCGATTCGAAAATAATCGTCTATATATTGCTGCTTCTGTTCTTCAGTTGAACAGCCTTGAGGCCATCCTGATGCCTCTTGTTTAATTTTCAGAAATGTGACTATAAATTCTGTAAACAGACCCGTTCATACCGTATATTTCCATATTTCTTGAATTTTTAAGATGCGATATCCTTTGCTGAGAGCCGCCCTAACCTCATCTATGACCCATGTGCCCGCTCTCTCGTTTTCAGTGCGAGTACATATCCCTTGATTGGAGCTTACAGGGCATGTATGACTGAGAGAGAGAACAGCAATTTTTTATTTTCTTTTATTGGTAAAACAGGGATGATATAAATCTCTGAATTAGCCCCTCTGCTCCCTGTTCGAGTTGTTGCGGGCAATTTTCCCACATGTACACTTGTGCTCATAAAAAATGGAATACACTTGCTGTTGAACTGATTTTTGAAATACCGGTTGGCTTGAAACATCGATAAAGTGAAATTGTTTGTTGTATTAAGTTAAAAGAAAATGGTTAAATAAAGATATCGTATAAAAATTTATTTAATAATGTGAATAATACGACTTTTCACATCAGTGCAACAGTAAGTGTATTCCATTTTTATGAACACACGTGTACATCCGGGTGGCCAACAACCACACCTACGGATATAAACTGCAGAAATCTTTGTAGCAAATTTTTTCCCCATCTTTATCTCGTGTCTTAATTTTATTGCTTTACATAGTAGGTTTTGTTTATAATGCCCCTGTTTTAATATATGAAATTAACATTCTCGAACACGTAATGCAGCGAAAGTGTGCACCTGTCCTATGAGTCGAAGGTCAAGTGCGATATAAACCGCCTTAAATTAGAAAGGTGATATTGTGAGCTCAAGATCAGTTACAGGAGTGTCAATACGAGAGAAATTGCACCAGTGCCGCTTTAGGACGCATAATGATTTATCTGCATAGAATTTTAAATAATAGTGCCCATACCTCACTTCTGTCAGATATTTCACTTAATACCTTATCTCGTACGCGGAATCGTATGGTATTTGACATCCCGACATGTACGAATAATGTTACGTATAACAACCCTTTATACAGAATGTGTAGATCCTTTAACTTGCTTATTGCTAACTACAGATATGTGGACCTGTTTAATAGTAATTTGGATACATATAAACGCCAATTACATAACTCCCGTCTGTTAAACGAAAAACTAGGCTAGTAATGTACTCCCACTGTACAGTTGATGTATATTTTTATAATATGTAAATTGTTTCCTTTTTTTTTTTTATCAACAAGCTGTGTACACTGCGGTTTGGATTGATGACTGATTCATTTGCTTTTTTTAAATTTATGTACGCCCTTGTCATCAGTCTGTTATGTGTACCTACTTTAAATAAATAAATAAATGAGTTTAGGTTTTATATTTTTTTAGTTAAAACGTGTCTACTAACTTTAACAATTTGCGTCTGCAAACCCGAGCAGTACATTTTAAGATAACAGCCCCTTCAAATTATTAATTTAAGTAGACGTTTACTGCGGTATGCGTCTCGTATTTGATTTAATTGGTGTGCATTCTTCGATGAACCTATTATTTCAAGGATTCTTTGAAATTATATTATACAACATTAAATGTATGTTACTAGCGGGCTAAAAACACACCACCATTGCGCTTTATTACCAGGTAAAAAAGAAAAATTTTTCGTTGATGCTCCGAAGTATAAGCTGTAGTAAAAAACGGCAACTTTTAAATATATTTATTTTAAAAATTGGTTGACCCGCTTGTTTATATCATTCCAGACCGATTTGTTATTGCGCTTTGTTAAACGTGTATCATATCATTATATAATAGAATAAAACAACTTTATATGTAAATGTAAATGGCATTTTTGAGAGCGGATTACATGCATCTGTACAAAGCACTCAGTGAATAATCTCTTTAGAAACACAGGATTAAAGCGCATATCGAAAATACGTAAAACAAAATATATAATAACTAGCGCCTAATTGAAAAACATATTTGCAATTTAGCGTAGCGCGACATTCGATTTTTGCCGGGGTCAGTTCAAGTTTACACTTTCACCGCATTGCATATTCGCGAACATTAATTACATCTGCTATATTTTTATGTTTTGTGACATTGACGCTCCTATAACTGTTATTAATTAGATAATTTTATTGTCCGCATAGGAGTGATCGCTTTCATCTAGCAGGTTTGAATATAAAATATATGAGTACCCCGGGTGTCCATAAAAATATGTTGATGTGGCTTACTCACAGATTCCTGGGCGCCGACTCCTCCCACTCCGTGCAACAAGATAAGGGTTGAATGATTTAGGTTACGACAAATTAACCTGTAAAAAAACTAGGCCTCAATAGGCAGGCGTTTAAAATTGTATTAAACGTGTGCGCGCCGACATAACTGTTATTTATATTAGTTAATACATGTAGCAAAACGATAATGTCACAAGTTCAAGAATGTCGTTTGCCTATTAATTATGTTCTGTTTATCAGTTCTTGCAGCTTCAAAAATTGCCATAAAAGCACTTTCAATTTTTAATATATCATAGATGGCTTCATTTCCAGATGGGGGTTAACAAGTAGTGTGGGGGTGCCATTTTTCACCCGTTTTTCGTTTTTCCCACCCCTTTACGAGATACAACCCCTTTTAGTGTTCAGCCACTCGACATTCGGCTGTTTATCAGTTCTTGCAGCTCCAAAATATAATTTACAAAAATTGTCATAAGGGCACTTTCAATTTTTAATATGTTATAGATGGCTTCATTTCCAGATGGGGGTTAACAAGTAGTGTGGGGGTGCCATTTTTTCACCCGTTTTTTATTTTTCCCACCCGTTTACGAGATACAACCCCTTTTAGTGTTCAGCCACCCGACATTCGGCTGTTTATCAGTTCTTGCAGCTCCAAAATATAATTTACAAGAATGGTCATAAGGGCACTTTCAATTTTTAATATGTTATAGATGGCTTCATTTCCAAATGGGGGTTAACAAGTAGTGTGGGGGTGCCATTTTTTCACCCGTTTTCCATTTTTCCCACCCATTTACGAGATATAACCCCTTTTAGTGTTCAGCCACCCGACATTCGGCTGTTTATCAGTTCTTGCGGTTCGAAAATATAATTTTACAAAAATTGTCATAAGGGCACTTTCAATTTTTAATATGTTATAGATGGCTTCATTTCCAGATGGGGGTTAACAAGTAGTGTGGGGGTGCCATTTTTTCACCCGTTTTTCATTTTTCCCACCCGTTTACGAGATACAACCCCTTTTAGTGTTCAGCCACCCGACATTCGGCTGTTTATCAGTTCTTGCAGCTCCAAAATATAATTTACAAAAATTGTCATAAGGGCACTTTCAATTTTTAATATATTAATAGATGGCTGCATTTCTAGATGGGGGTTAACAAGTAGTGTGGGGGTGCCATTTTTTCACCCGTTTTTCTTTTTTCCCACCCCTTTACGAGATACAACCCCTTTTAGTGTTCAGCCACCCGACATTCGGCTGTTTATCAGTTCTTGCAGCTCCAAAATATAATTTACAATAATGGTCATAAGGGCACTTTCAATTTTTAATATGTTATAGATGGCTTCATTTCCAAATGGGGGTTAACAAGTAGTGTGGGGGTGCCATTTTTTCACCCGTTTTCCATTTTTCCCACCCGTTTACGAGATATAACCCCTTTTAGTGTTCAGCCACCCGACATTCGGCTGTTTATCAGTTCTTGCGGTTCGAAAATATAATTTTACAAAAATTGTCATAAGGGCACTTTCAATTTTTAATATGTTATAGATGGCTTCATTTCCAGATGGGGGTTAGCAAGTAGTGTGGGGGTGCCATTTTTTCACCCGTTTTTTATTTTTCCCACCCGTTTACGAGATACAACCCCTTTTAGTGTTCAGCCGCCCGACATTCGGCTGTTTATCAGTTCTTGCAGCTCCAAAATATAATTTACAAGAATGGTCATAAGGGCACTTTCAATTTTTAATATGTTATAGATGGCTTCATTTCCAAATGGGGGTTAACAAGTAGTGTGGGGGTGCCATTTTTTCACCCGTTTTCCATTTTTCCCACCCATTTACGAGATATAACCCCTTTTAGTGTTCAGCCACCCGACATTCGGCTGTTTATCAGTTCTTGCGGTTCGAAAATATAATTTTACAAAAATTGTCATAAGGGCACTTTCAATTTTTAATATGTTATAGATGGCTTCATTTCCAGATGGGGGTTAACAAGTAGTGTGGGGGTGCCATTTTTTCACCCGTTTTTCATTTTTCCCACCCGTTTACGAGATACAACCCCTTTTAGTGTTCAGCCACCCGACATTCGGCTGTTTATCAGTTCTTGCAGCTCCAAAATATAATTTACAAAAATTGTCATAAGGGCACTTTCAATTTTTAATATATTAATAGATGGCTGCATTTCCAGATGGGGGTTAACAAGTAGTGTGGGGGTGCCATTTTTTCACCCGTTTTTCTTTTTTCCCACCCCTTTACGAGATACAACCCCTTTTAGTGTTCAGCCACCCGACATTCGGCTGTTTATCAGTTCTTGCAGCTCCAAAATATAATTTACAATAATGGTCATAAGGGCACTTTCAATTTTTAATATGTTATAGATGGCTTCATTTCCAAATGGGGGTTAACAAGTAGTGTGGGGGTGCCATTTTTTCACCCGTTTTCCATTTTTCCCACCCGTTTACGAGATATAACCCCTTTTAGTGTTCAGCCACCCGACATTCGGCTGTTTATCAGTTCTTGCGGTTCGAAAATATAATTTTACAAAAATTGTCATAAGGGCACTTTCAATTTTTAATATGTTATAGATGGCTTCATTTCCAGATGGGGGTTAACAAGTAGTGTGGGGGTGCCATTTTTTCACCCGTTTTTCATTTTTCCCACCCGTTTACGATATACAACCCCTTTTAGTGTTCAGCCACCCGACATTCGGCTGTTTATCAGTTCTTGCAGCTCCAAAATATAATTTACAAAAATTGTCATAAGGGCACTTTCAATTTTTAATATGTTATAGATGGCTTCATTTCCAGATGGGGGTTAGCAAGTAGTGTGGGGGTGCCATTTTTTCACCCGTTTTTTATTTTTCCCACCCGTTTACGAGATACAACCCCTTTTAGTGTTCAGCCGCCCGACATTCGGCTGTTTATCAGTTCTTGCAGCTCCAAAATATAATTTACAAGAATGGTCATAAGGGCACTTTCAATTTTTAATATGTTATAGATGGCTTCATTTCCAAATGGGGGTTAACAAGTAGTGTGGGGGTGCCATTTTTTCACCCGTTTTCCATTTTTCCCACCCATTTACGAGATATAACCCCTTTTAGTGTTCAGCCACCCGACATTCGGCTGTTTATCAGTTCTTGCGGTTCGAAAATATAATTTTACAAAAATTGTCATAAGGGCACTTTCAATTTTTAATATGTTATAGATGGCTTCATTTCCAGATGGGGGTTAACAAGTAGTGTGGGGGTGCCATTTTTTCACCCGTTTTTCATTTTTCCCACCCGTTTACGAGATACAACCCCTTTTAGTGTTCAGCCACCCGACATTCGGCTGTTTATCAGTTCTTGCAGCTCCAAAATATAATTTACAAAAATTGTCATAAGGGCACTTTCAATTTTTAATATATTAATAGATGGCTGCATTTCCAGATGGGGGTTAACAAGTAGTGTGGGGGTGCCATTTTTTCACCCGTTTTTCTTTTTTCCCACCCCTTTACGAGATACAACCCCTTTTAGTGTTCAGCCACCCGACATTCGGCTGTTTATCAGTTCTTGCAGCTCCAAAATATAATTTACAATAATGGTCATAAGGGCACTTTCAATTTTTAATATGTTATAGATGGCTTCATTTCCAAATGGGGGTTAACAAGTAGTGTGGGGGTGCCATTTTTTCACCCGTTTTCCATTTTTCCCACCCGTTTACGAGATATAACCCCTTTTAGTGTTCAGCCACCCGACATTCGGCTGTTTATCAGTTCTTGCGGTTCGAAAATATAATTTTACAAAAATTGTCATAAGGGCACTTTCAATTTTTAATATGTTATAGATGGCTTCATTTCCAGATGGGGGTTAACAAGTAGTGTGGGGGTGCCATTTTTTCACCCGTTTTTCATTTTTCCCACCCGTTTACGATATACAACCCCTTTTAGTGTTCAGCCACCCGACATTCGGCTGTTTATCAGTTCTTGCAGCTCCAAAATATAATTTACAAAAATTGTCATAAGGGCACTTTCAATTTTTAATATATTAATAGATGGCTGCATTTCCAGATGGGGGTTAACAAGTAGTGTGGGGGTGCCATTTTTTCACCCGTTTTTCTTTTTTCCCACCCCTTTACGAGATACAACCCCTTTTAGTGTTCAGCCACCCGACATTCGGCTGTTTATCAGTTCTTGCAGCTCCAAAATATAATTTACAATAATGGTCATAAGGGCACTTTCAATTTTTAATATGTTATAGATGGCTTCATTTCCAAATGGGGGTTAACAAGTAGTGTGGGGGTGCCATTTTTTCACCCGTTTTCCATTTTTCCCACCCGTTTACGAGATATAACCCCTTTTAGTGTTCAGCCACCCGACATTCGGCTGTTTATCAGTTCTTGCGGTTCGAAAATATAATTTTACAAAAATTGTCATAAGGGCACTTTCAATTTTTAATATGTTATAGATGGCTTCATTTCCAGATGGGGGTTAACAAGTAGTGTGGGGGTGCCATTTTTTCACCCGTTTTTCATTTTTCCCACCCGTTTACGATATACAACCCCTTTTCATTTTGACACTTTCTCCATCTTCTAACTTGTTCAAGGGGGCCCCGGCTGCTGGGGCTTTGCCCCCGGGTCCGGCGGCTGAGGCTTTCTCCGGCCTCTAACTTGTGCATGGAGGCCCCGGCGGACAGACTCCGATGAACTTTGACATTTGGCTTTATGAAGATGACACCCAAGATAATGAAGATGACACCTTTGCGGTTTCACTTCCGGTTCCCACGCTCATCAAAATTTGCCAGTTAGCCACGGCGCTATTTTTACATTAAGGAATAGATTAGCCTTAAATTTGCATTGCCCCCCGGGGTCTGACAGACTCCGATGAACTTTGACATTTGGCTTTAAAAAATTTACCCGAAAATATATACTTGGACATGGGGCCCCGGAGTTGATGTTTAGGGGATGTTATTCACATCTAACGACTTTTGAAACCGGTTTCCACAATGGCAAGATGACACTCAAGATAATGAAGATGACACCTTTGCGTCCTCTCTGCCCTCTGGGGTTGATGTAACCTTGAAACTTCCTCCGCTCTTGCATTTTTATGTTATGTAGATAGAGATACTTATAGAAACCTATGTGTTAGAGAGAGAAAGATGGATTTTGTAGAAACCTATGTGTTAGAGAGAGAAAGATAGAGTTTTGGAGTCTGACAGACTCCGATGAACATTTGGCATTATGAAGATGACACTCAAGATAATGAAGATGACACCTTTGCGGTTCCCACGCTCATCAAAATTTGACAGCGCTGGAATAAATTAGCCTTAAATATACAAAAACCTGATGCGAGCGCCCCGGCGGCTGGTGTTGCGCAATATCCAGAACATGTTACGCAATATCTTACCCGAAAATATATACTTGAACATGGGGGCCCCGGCGGCTGGGGCTCTGCCCCGCGCGATGTGAACCCGTAGCGAACCACCTTTCCCCCTTCCCCCACCACCCCGCCCCCCGCCGCGAGGTAAGGGTTGAACGATTTAAGTTATTAGGGGCGTTTCTTATGACGCATACTGTATGTTACCAATCGGTGACCTTGAAGTGGCCCACTGTCAGACACCCAAAATTTGGTGGCCCACTGTCAGACTCCCAAAAATTGGTTTGGGGTCAATTGAGGTCATTTTGTCGTAGAACCCGCCTATCTCTACTACTCGCATGGCTTGGCGGTTGGCTTAACGCTCTCCTTGGCACGTGGCTTAGCGCTTGGCTGTGCGCTTGGCTTGGCGTTTGGCTTGGCGCTTTTCTTGGCGCGTTGGTTGTCGCTTGGCTTGGCACCTGGCTTCATGCTTAGCATGGCGCTTGGGTTGGCGCATGGCTTGGCGCTTTCCTTGGCGCGTGGCTTGGAGCTTGGCTTGGCGCATAGCTTGGCGTTCTCCTTGGCGCGTGGCTTGGCGCTTGGCTGGACGCTTGGCTTGGCGCTTCTCTTGGCGCTTGGTTTGGCGCTTGGCTTAACGCTTGGTTTGGCGCTCTCTTTGGCGCGTGGCTTGGCGCTTGGCTTGCCGCTTGGCTTGGCGCTTGGCTTGCCGCTTGGCTTGGCGCTTGGCTTGGCGCTTGGCTTGGCGCTTTTTTTGACGCGTGGCTTGGCGCGTGGCTTGGCGCTTGGCTTTACGTTTCTTTTAGCGCGTGGCTTGGTGCTTGGCTTGCCGCTTTCATGGCGCGTGGCTTGTCGCTTGGCCTAGCGCTTTTCATGGCGCGTAATTTGGTGCGTGGCTTGGCGCTTAACTGGGCGCTTGGCTTGGCGTTTGGCTTGGCGCTTTTCTTGGCGCTTTTCTTGGCGCGTGGCTTGGCGGTTGGCTTAGCGCTTTTTTTGGCGCGTGGCTTAGCGCTTGTTTGTTCGCTAGGCTTGACGTTTGGCTTGGCGCTTTTCTCGGCACGTGGCTTGTCGCCTGGCTTGGCGCTTTTCTTGGCGTGTGGCTTGGCACTTGGCTTGGCGCTTAACTTTGTGTTTTGTTTGGCGCACGGCTTGGCGGTATCCTTGGCGCTTTGTTTGGCGCTTGGCTTGGCGCTTGGCTTGGCGCTTGGCTTGGCGCTTTTCTTGGCGCTTTTCTTGGCGCGTGGCTTGGCGGTTGTCTTGGCTCTTTGGCTTGGCGCCTGTCTTGGCGCATGGTTTAACGCACTCCTTGGCGCGTGGATAGGCGCTTGGCAAGGCGCTTGGCTTGGCGCTTGGTTTGGCGTTTTTTTTGGCGCGTAGCTTGTTGGTTGGCTTGGTGCTTTTCTTGGCGCGTGGCATGGTACTTGGCTTGGCGCTTAACATGGCGCGTGGCTTGGCGCTTTTCTTGGCGCGTGGCTTGGCGCATGGCTTGGCGGTTGGCTTAACGCTCTCCTTGGCACGTGGCTTAGCGTTTGGCTGTGCGCTTGGCTTGGCGTTTGGCTTGGCGCTTTTCTTGGCGCGTGGTTTGTCGCTTGGTTTGGCGCTTTTCTTGGCGTGTGGCTTGGCGCTTGGCTAGACGCTTGGCTTGGCGCTTCGCTTGGCGCTCGGCTTGGCGCTCGGTTTGGCGCTTGGCTTGGCGCTTGGTTTAACGCTTGGTTTGGCGCATGGTTTGGCGCTCTCCTTGGGGCGTGGCTTGGCGCTCTTCTTGGAGCGTGGCTTGGCGCTTAGCTTGGCGCATGGCGTGGCGCTCTCCTTGGCGCGTAGCTTGGCGCTTGGCTTTGCGCTTTCATGGCGCGCGCCTTGTCGCTTGGCTTGGCGCTTTCTTGGTGCGTTGCTTGTCGCTTGGCCTAGCGCTTTTCTTGGCGCGTGATCTGGTGCGTGGCTTGGCGCTTGGATGGGCGCTTGCCTTGGCGTTTGGCTTAGCGCATGGCTTGGCGCTTGGATTGGCGCTTGGCTTGGCGCTCGGCTTGGCGCGATCTTGGCGGGTGGCTTGGCGCTTGGCTTGGCGTTTGGTTTTGCGCATGGCTTGGCGCTTGTCTGGGCGCTTGGCTTGGCGCTTGGCTTGGCGCTTGGCTTGGCGCTTGGCTTGGCGCTTGGCTTGGCGCTTGGCTTGGCGCTTTCTTGGCGCGTGGCTTGTCGCTTGGCTTGGCGCTTTTCTTGGCGGGTGGCTTGGCGTTTGGCTTGGCGTTTGGTTTGGCGCATGGCTTGGCGCTTGTCTGGGTGCTTGGTTTGGCGCTTGGCTTGTCGCTTGGCTTGTCGCTTGCTTTGGCGCCTTTCTTGGCGGGTGGTTCTGCACTTGGCTTGGCCCTTGGCTTAGCGCGTGGTTTGGCGTGTGGCTTTGCGCTTGGCTGGCTGGGCACTTGGCTTAGCGCTTGGCTTGACGCTTGGCTTGGCGTTTTCCTTGGCGCGTGGCTTGGCGCTTCTCTTAGCGCGTGGCTTGGCACTTGGCTTGCCGCTTGGCTTGGCGCTTGGCTTGGCGCTTGGCTTGGCGATTTTCTTGGCGCATTTCTTGATGCGTGGCTTGGCGCTTGGCTTGGCGCTTGGTTTGGCGCTTGGCTTGGCGCTCGGCTTGGCGCTTGGATTGGCGCTTGGTTTAACGCTTGGTTTGGGGCATGGTTTGGCGCTCTCCTTGGCGCGTGGCTTGGCGCTTGTCTGGGCGCTTGGCTTGGCGCTTGGCTTGGCGCTTGGCTTTGCGCTTTTCTTAACGCGTGGCTTGGTGCTTGGCTTGCCGCTTTCATGGCGCGTGTCTTGTCGCTTGGCGTGGCGCTTTCTTGGCGCGTGGCTTGTTGCTTAGCATAGCGTTTTTCTTGGCGCGTGATTTGGTGCGTGGCTTGGCGCTTGGCTGGGCGCTTTTCTTGGCTCGTGATTTGGTGCGTGGCTTTGCGCTTGGCTGGGCGCTTGGCTTGGCGTTTGGCTTAGCGCATGGCTTGGCGCTTGGCTTGGCGCTTGGCTTGGCGCTCGGCTTGGCGCGATCTTGGCGGGTGGCTTGGCGCTTGGTTTGGCGTTTTGTTTGGCGCATGGCTTGGCGCTTGTCTGGGCGCTTGGCTTGGCGCTTGGCTTGGCGTTTGGCTTGGCGATTTTCTTGGCGGGTGGCTTGGGGCTTGGTTTGGCGTTTTGTTTGGCGCATGGCTTGGCGCTTGTCTGGGCGCTTGGCTTGGCGCTTGGCTTGGCGCTTGGCTTGGCGCTTGGCTTGGCGCTTGGCTTGGCGCTTGGCTTAACGCTTGGTTTGGCGCATGGTTTGGCGCTCTCATTGGCGCGTGGCTTGGCGATTTTCTTGGCGGGTGGCTTGGCGCTTGGCTTGGCGTTTTGTTTGGCGCATGGCTTGGCGCTTGTCTGGGCGCTTGGCTTGGCGCTTGGCTTGGCGTTTGGCTTGGCGATTTTCTTGGCGGGTGGCTTGGGGCTTGGTTTGGCGTTTTGTTTGGCGCATGGCTTGGCGCTTGTCTGGGCGCTTGGCTTGGCGCTTGGCTTGGCGCTTGGCTTGGCGCTTGGCTTGGCGCTTGGCTTGGCGCTTGGCTTGGCGCTTGGCTTGGCGCTTGGCTTGGCGCTTGGCTTGGCGCTCGGCTTGGCGCGATCTTGGCGGTTGGCTTGGCGCTTGGCTTGGCGTTTTGTTTGGCGCATGTCTTGGCGCTTGTCTGGGCGCTTGGCTTGGCGCTTGGGTTGGCGCTTGGCTTGGCGCTCGGCTTGGCGCGATCTTGGCGGGTGGCTTGGCGCTTGGCTTGGCGTTTGGTTTGGCGCATGGCTTGGCGCTTGTCTGGGAGCTTGGTTTGGCGCTTGGCTTGGCGCTTGGCTTGGCGCTTGGCTTGGCGCTTGGCTTGGCGCTTGGCTTGGCGCTTGGCTTGGCGCTTGGCTTGGCGCTTGGCTTGGCGCTTTTTTTGCGCCGCTTTACGTTTCTTTTAGCGCGTGGCTTGGTGCTTGGCTTGCCGCTTTCATGGCGCGTGGCTTGTCGCTTGGCCTAGCGCTTGGCTTGGCGCTTAACTAGGCGCTTGGCTTGGCGTTTGGCTTGTCGCTTTTCTTAACGCTTTTCTTGGCATGTGGCTTGGCGGTTGGCTTAGCGCTTTTCTTGGCGCGTGGCTTAGCGCTTGTTTGGGCGCTAGGCTTGACGTTTGGCTTGGAGCTTTTCTTGGCACGTGGCTTGTCGCCTGGCTTGGCGATTTTCTTGGCGTGTGGCTTGGCACTTGGCTTGGCGCTTAACTTTGTGTTTTGTTTGGCACACGGCTTGGCGGTATCCTTAGCGCTTTGTTTGGCGCTTGGCTTGGCGCTTGGCTTGGCGCTTAGCTTGGCGCTTGGCTTGGCGCTTTTCTTGGCGCTTTTCTTGGCGCGTGGCTTGGCGCTTGTCTTGGCTCTTTGGCTTGGCGCCTGTCTTGGCGCATGGTTTAACGCATTCCTTGGCGCGTGGATAGGCGCTTGGCTAGGCGCTTGGCTTGGCGCTTGGTTTGGCGTTTTTCTTAGCGCATAGCTTGTCGCTTGGCTTGGTGCTTTTTTTGGCGCGTGGCTTGGCGCATGGTTTGGCGGTCAACTTAACGCTCTCCTTGGCACGTGGCTTAGCGCTTGGCATGGCGCGTGGCTTGGCGCTTTTCTTGGCGCTTTTCTTGGCGCGTGGCTTGGCGCATGGTTTGGCGGTCAACTTAACGCTCTCCTTGGCACGTGGCTTGGCGCTTGGCGTGGCGCGTGGCTTGGCGCTTTTCTTGGCGCTTTTCTTGGCGCGTGGCTTGGCGCATGGTTTGGCGGTCAACTTAACGCTCTCCTTGGCACGTGGCTTAGCGCTTGGCTGTGCGCGTGGTTTGTCGCTTGGTTTGGCGCTTTTCTTGGCGTGTGGCATGGCACTTGGTTTGGCGCTTAACCTGGCGCTTGGCTTGGCGCACGGCTTGGCGCTATCTTTGGCGCTTGGCTTGGTGCTTAGTGTGGCGCTTTTCTTGGCGCGTGGTTTGGCGCTTGGCTGGACGCTTGGCTTGGCGCTTCGCTTGGCGCTCGGCTTGGCGCTCGGTTTGGCGCTTGGCTTGGCGCTTGGTTTAACGCTTGGTTTGGCGCATGGTTTGGCGCTCTCCTTAACGCGTGGCTTGGCGCTTGGCTGGGCGCTTGGCTTGGCGCTGGGCTTGGCGCTTGTATTTGCGCTTTTCTTACCGCGTGGCTTGGTGCTTGGCTTGCCGCTTTCATGGCGCGTGGCTTGTCGCTTGGCGTGGCGCTTTCTTGGAGCGTGATTTGGTGCGTGGCTTGGCGCTTGGCTGGGCGCTTGGCTTGGCGTTTGGCTTAGCGCATGGCTTGGCGCTTGGCTTGGCGCTTGGCTTGGCGCTCGGCTTGGCGCGATCTTGGCGGGTAGCTTGGCGCTTGGCTTGGCGTTTTGTTTGGCGCATGGCTTGGCGCTTGTCTGGGCGCTTGGCTTGGCGCTTGGATTGGCGCTTGGCTTGGCGATTTTCTTGGCGGGTGGCTTGGGGCTTGGTTTGGCGTTTTGTTTGGCGCATGGCTTGGCGCTTGTCTGGGCGCTTGGCTTGGCGCTTGGCTTGGCGCTTGGCTTGGCGCTTGGCTTGGCGCTTGGCTTGGCGCTTGGCTTGGCGCTTGGCTTAACGCTTGGTTTGGCGCATGGTTTGGCGCTCTCATTGGCGCGTGGCTTGGCGATTTTCTTGGCGGGTGGCTTGGCGCTTGGCTTGGCGTTTTGTTTGGCGCATGGCTTGGCGCTTGTCTGGGCGCTTTCTTGGCGCGTGGCTTGTTGCTTAGCATAGCGTTTTTCTTGGCGCGTGATTTGGTGCGTGGCTTGGCGCTTGGCTGGGCGCTTTTCTTGGCTCGTGATTTGGTGCGTGGCTTTGCGCTTGGCTGGGCGCTTGGCTTGGCGTTTGGCTTAGCGCATGGCTTGGCGCTTGGCTTGGCGCTTGGCTTGGCGCTCGGCTTGGCGCGATCTTGGCGGGTGGCTTGGCGCTTGGTTTGGCGTTTTGTTTGGCGCATGGCTTGGCGCTTGTCTGGGCGCTTGGCTTGGCGCTTGGCTTGGCGTTTGGCTTGGCGATTTTCTTGGCGGGTGGCTTGGGGCTTGGTTTGGCGTTTTGTTTGGCGCATGGCTTGGCGCTTGTCTGGGCGCTTGGCTTGGCGCTTGGCTTGGCGCTTGGCTTGGCGCTTGGCTTGGCGCTTGGCTTGGCGCTTGGCTTGGCGCTTGGCTTGGCGCTTGGCTTGGCGCTTGGCTTAACGCTTGGTTTGGCGCATGGTTTGGCGCTCTCATTGGCGCGTGGCTTGGCGATTTTCTTGGCGGGTGGCTTGGCGCTTGGCTTGGCGTTTTGTTTGGCGCATGGCTTGGCGCTTGTCTGGGCGCTTGGCTTGGCGCTTGGCTTGGCGCTTGGCTTGGCGCTTGGCTTGGCGCTTGGCTTGGCGCTTGGCTTGGCGCTCGGCTTGGCGCGATCTTGGCGGTTGGCTTGGCGCTTGGCTTGGCGTTTTGTTTGGCGCATGTCTTGGCGCTTGTCTGGGCGCTTGGCTTGGCGCTTGGGTTGGCGCTTGGCTTGGCGCTCGGCTTGGCGCGATCTTGGCGGGTGGCTTGGCGCTTGGCTTGGCGTTTGGTTTGGCGCATGGCTTGGCGCTTGTCTGGGAGCTTGGTTTGGCGCTTGGCTTGGCGCTTGGCTTGGCGCTTGGCTTGGCGCTTGGCTTGGCGCTTGGCTTGGCGCTTGGCTTGGCGCTTGGCTTGGCGCTTGGCTTGGCGCTTTTTTTGCGCCGCTTTACGTTTCTTTTAGCGCGTGGCTTGGTGCTTGGCTTGCCGCTTTCATGGCGCGTGGCTTGTCGCTTGGCCTAGCGCTTGGCTTGGCGCTTAACTAGGCGCTTGGCTTGGCGTTTGGCTTGTCGCTTTTCTTAACGCTTTTCTTGGCATGTGGCTTGGCGGTTGGCTTAGCGCTTTTCTTGGCGCGTGGCTTAGCGCTTGTTTGGGCGCTAGGCTTGACGTTTGGCTTGGAGCTTTTCTTGGCACGTGGCTTGTCGCCTGGCTTGGCGATTTTCTTGGCGTGTGGCTTGGCACTTGGCTTGGCGCTTAACTTTGTGTTTTGTTTGGCACACGGCTTGGCGGTATCCTTAGCGCTTTGTTTGGCGCTTGGCTTGGCGCTTGGCTTGGCGCTTAGCTTGGCGCTTGGCTTGGCGCTTTTCTTGGCGCTTTTCTTGGCGCGTGGCTTGGCGCTTGTCTTGGCTCTTTGGCTTGGCGCCTGTCTTGGCGCATGGTTTAACGCATTCCTTGGCGCGTGGATAGGCGCTTGGCTAGGCGCTTGGCTTGGCGCTTGGTTTGGCGTTTTTCTTAGCGCATAGCTTGTCGCTTGGCTTGGTGCTTTTTTTGGCGCGTGGCTTGGCGCATGGTTTGGCGGTCAACTTAACGCTCTCCTTGGCACGTGGCTTAGCGCTTGGCATGGCGCGTGGCTTGGCGCTTTTCTTGGCGCTTTTCTTGGCGCGTGGCTTGGCGCATGGTTTGGCGGTCAACTTAACGCTCTCCTTGGCACGTGGCTTGGCGCTTGGCGTGGCGCGTGGCTTGGCGCTTTTCTTGGCGCTTTTCTTGGCGCGTGGCTTGGCGCATGGTTTGGCGGTCAACTTAACGCTCTCCTTGGCACGTGGCTTAGCGCTTGGCTGTGCGCGTGGTTTGTCGCTTGGTTTGGCGCTTTTCTTGGCGTGTGGCATGGCACTTGGTTTGGCGCTTAACCTGGCGCTTGGCTTGGCGCACGGCTTGGCGCTATCTTTGGCGCTTGGCTTGGTGCTTAGTGTGGCGCTTTTCTTGGCGCGTGGTTTGGCGCTTGGCTGGACGCTTGGCTTGGCGCTTCGCTTGGCGCTCGGCTTGGCGCTCGGTTTGGCGCTTGGCTTGGCGCTTGGTTTAACGCTTGGTTTGGCGCATGGTTTGGCGCTCTCCTTAACGCGTGGCTTGGCGCTTGGCTGGGCGCTTGGCTTGGCGCTGGGCTTGGCGCTTGTATTTGCGCTTTTCTTACCGCGTGGCTTGGTGCTTGGCTTGCCGCTTTCATGGCGCGTGGCTTGTCGCTTGGCGTGGCGCTTTCTTGGCGCGTGATTTGGTGCGTGGCTTGGCGCTTGGCTGGGCGCTTGGCTTGGCGTTTGGCTTAGCGCATGGCTTGGCGCTTGGCTTGGCGCTTGGCTTGGCGCTCGGCTTGGCGCGATCTTGGCGGGTGGCTTGGCGCTTGGCTTGGCGTTTTGTTTGGCGCATGGCTTGGCGCTTGTCTGGGCGCTTGGCTTGGCGCTTGGATTGGCGCTTGGCTTGGCGATTTTCTTGGCGGGTGGCTTGGGGCTTGGTTTGGCGTTTTGTTTGGCGCATGGCTTGGCGCTTGTCTGGGCGCTTGGCTTGGCGCTTGGCTTGGCGCTTGGCTTGGCGCTTGGCTTGGCGCTTGGCTTGGCGCTTGGCTTGGCGCTTGGCTTAACGCTTGGTTTGGCGCATGGTTTGGCGCTCTCATTGGCGCGTGGCTTGGCGATTTTCTTGGCGGGTGGCTTGGCGCTTGGCTTGGCGTTTTGTTTGGCGCATGGCTTGGCGCTTGTCTGGGCGCTTGGCTTGGCGCTTGGCTTGGCGCTTGGCTTGGCGCTTGGCTTAACGCTTGGCTTGGCGCTTGGCTTGGCGCTCGGCTTGGCGCGATCTTGGCGGGTGGCTTGGCGCTTGGCTTGGCGTTTTGTTTGGCGCATGTCTTGGCGCTTGTCTGGGCGCTTGGCTTGGCGCTTGGGTTGGCGCTTGGCTTGGCGCTCGGCTTGGCGCGATCTTGGCGGGTGGCTTGGCGCTTGGCTTGGCGTTTGGTTTGGCGCATGGCTTGGCGCTTGTCTGGGAGCTTGGTTTGGCGCTTGGCTTGGCGCTTGGCTTGGCGCTTGGCTTGGCGCTTGGCTTGGCGCTTGGCTTGGCGCTTGGCTTGGCGCTTGGCTTGGCGCTTGGCTTGGCGCTTTTTTTGCGCCGCTTTACGTTTCTTTTAGCGCGTGGCTTGGTGCTTGGCTTGCCGCTATCATGGCGCGTGGCTTGTCGCTTGGCCTAGCGCTTTTCTTGGCGCGTAATTTGGTGCGTGGCTTGGCGCTTAACTAGGCGCTTGGCTTGGCGTTTGGCTTGTCGCTTTTCTTAACGCTTTTCTTGGCATGTGGCTTGGCGGTTGGCTTAGCGCTTTTCTTGGCGCGTGGCTTAGCGCTTGTTTGGGCGCTAGGCTTGACGTTTGGCTTGGAGCTTTTCTTGGCACGTGGCTTGTCGCCTGGCTTGGCGATTTTCTTGGCGTGTGGCTTGGCGCTTAACTTTGTGTTTTGTTTGGCACACGGCTTGGCGGTATCCTTAGCGCTTTGTTTGGCGCTTGGCTTGGCGCTTGGCTTGGCGCTTAGCTTGGCGCTTGGCTTGGCGCTTTTCTTGGCGCTTTTCTTGGCGCGTGGCTTGGCGCTTGTCTTGGCTCTTTGGCTTGGCGCCTGTCTTGGCGCATGGTTTAACGCATTCCTTGGCGCGTGGATAGGCGCTTGGCTAGGCGCTTGGCTTGGCGCTTGGTTTGGCGATTTTCTTAGCGCATAGCTTGTCGCTTGGCTTGGTGCTTTTTTTGGCGCGTGGCTTGGTACTTGGCTTGGCGCTTGGCATGGCGTGTGGCTTGGCGCTTTTCTTGGCGCTTTTCTTGGCGCGTGGCTTGGCGCATGGTTTGGCGGTCAACTTAACGCTCTCCTTGGCACGTGGCTTAGCGCTTGGCTGTGCGCGTGGTTTGTCGCTTTGTTTGGCGCTTTTCTTGGCGTGTGGCATGGCACTTGGTTTGGCGCTTAACCTGGCGCTTGGCTTGGCGCACGGCTTGGCGCTATCTTTGGCGCTTGGCTTGGTGCTTAGTGTGGCGCTTTTCTTGGCGCGTGGTTTGGCGCTTGGCTGGACGCTTGGCTTGGCGCTTCGCTTGGCGCTCGGCTTGGCGCTCGGTTTGGCGCTTGGCTTGGCGCTTGGTTTAACGCTTGGTTTGGCGCTCTCTTTGGCGCGTGGCTTGGCGCTTGGCTTGCCGCTTGGCTTGGCGCTTGGCTTAACGCTTGGTTTGGCGCTCTCTTTGGCGCGTGGCTTGGCGCTTGGCTTGCCGCTTGGCTTGGCGCTTGGCTTGCCGCTTGGCTTGGCGCTTGGCTTGGCGCTTGGCTTGGCGCTTTTTTTGACGCGTGGCTTGGCGCGTGGCTTGGCGCTTGGCTTTACGTTTCTTTTAGCGCGTGGCTTGGTGCTTGGCTTGCCGCTTTCATGGCGCGTGGCTTGTCGCTTGGCCTAGCGCTTTTCTTGGCGCGTAATTTGGTGCGTGGCTTGGCGCTTAACTGGGCGCTTGGCTTGGCGTTTGGCTTGGCGCTTTTCTTGGCGCTTTTCTTGGTGCGTGGCTTGGCGGTTGGCTTAGCGCTTTTTTTGGCGCGTGGCTTAGCGCTTGTTTGTTCGCTAGGCTTGACGTTTGGCTTGGCGCTTTTCTCGGCACGTGGCTTGTCGCCTGGCTTGGCGCTTTTCTTGGCGTGTGGCTTGGCACTTGGCTTGGCGCTTAACTTTGTGTTTTGTTTGGCGCACGGCTTGGCGGTATCCTTGGCGCTTTGTTTGGCGCTTGGCTTGGCGCTTGGCTTGGCGCTTGGCTTGGCGCTTTTCTTGGCGCTTTTCTTGGCGCGTGGCTTGGCGGTTGTCTTGGCTCTTTGGCTTGGCGCCTGTCTTGGCGCATGGTTTAACGCACTCCTTGGCGCGTGGATAGGCGCTTGGCAAGGCGCTTGGCTTGGCGCTTGGTTTGGCGTTTTTTTTGGCGCGTAGCTTGTTGGTTGGCTTGGTGCTTTTCTTGGCGCGTGGCATGGTACTTGGCTTGGCGCTTAACATGGCGCGTGGCTTGGCGCTTTTCTTGGCGCGTGGCTTGGCGCATGGCTTGGCGGTTGGCTTAACGCTCTCCTTGGCACGTGGCTTAGCGTTTGGCTGTGCGCTTGGCTTGGCGTTTGGCTTGGCGCTTTTCTTGGCGCGTGGTTTGTCGCTTGGTTTGGCGCTTTTCTTGGCGTGTGGCTTGGCGCTTGGCTAGACGCTTGGCTTGGCGCTTCGCTTGGCGCTCGCTTGGCGCTCGGTTTGGCGCTTGGCTTGGCGCTTGGTTTAACGCTTGGTTTGGCGCATGGTTTGGCGCTCTCCTTGGGGCGTGGCTTGGCGCTCTTCTTGGAGCGTGGCTTGGCGCTTAGCTTGGCGCATGGCGTGGCGCTCTCCTTGGCGCGTAGCTTGGCGCTTGGCTTTGCGCTTTCATGGCGCGCGCCTTGTCGCTTGGCTTGGCGCTTTCTTGGTGCGTTGCTTGTCGCTTGGCCTAGCGCTTTTCTTGGCGCGTGATCTGGTGCGTGGCTTGGCGCTTGGATGGGCGCTTGCCTTGGCGTTTGGCTTAGCGCATGGCTTGGCGCTTGGATTGGCGCTTGGCTTGGCGCTCGGCTTGGCGCGATCTTGGCGGGTGGCTTGGCGCTTGGCTTGGCGTTTGGTTTGGCGCATGGCTTGGCGCTTGTCTGGGAGCTTGGTTTGGCGCTTGGCTTGGCGCTTGGCTTGGCGCTTGGCTGGCGCTTGGCTTGGCGCTTGGCTTGGCGCTTGGCTTGGCGCTTGGCTTGGCGCTTGGCTTGGCGCTTTTTTTGCGCCGCTTTACGTTTCTTTTAGCGCGTGGCTTGGTGCTTGGCTTGCCGCTTTCATGGCGCGTGGCTTGTCGCCTGGCCTAGCGCTTGGCTTGGCGCTTAACTAGGCGCTTGGCTTGGCGTTTGGCTTGTCGCTTTTCTTAACGCTTTTCTTGGCATGTGGCTTGGCGGTTGGCTTAGCGCTTTCTTGGCGCGTGGCTTAGCGCTTGTTTGGGCGCTAGGCTTGGCGTTTGGCTTGGAGCTTTTCTTGGCACGTGGCTTGTCGCCTGGCTTGGCGATTTTCTTGGCGTGTGGCTTGGCACTTGGCTTGGCGCTTAACTTTGTGTTTTGCTTTGGCACACGGCTTGGCGGTATCCTTAGCGCTTTGTTTGGCGCTTGGCTTGGCGCTTGGCTTGGCGCTTAGCTTGGCGCTTGGCTTGGCGCTTTTCTTGGCGCTTTTCTTGGCGCGTGGCTTGGCGCTTGTCTTGGCTCTTTGGCTTGGCGCCTGTCTTGGCGCATGGTTTAACGCATTCCTTGGCGCGTGGATAGGCGCTTGGCTAGGCGCTTGGCTTGGCGCTTGGTTTGGCGTTTTTCTTAGCGCATAGCTTGTCGCTTGGCTTGGTGCTTTTTTTGGCGCGTGGCTTGGCGCATGGTTTGGCGGTCAACTTAACGCTCTCCTTGGCACGTGGCTTAGCGCTTGGCATGGCGCGTGGCTTGGCGCTTTTCTTGGCGCTTTTCTTGGCGCGTGGCTTGGCGCATGGTTTGGCGGTCAACTTAACGCTCTCCTTGGCACGTGGCTTGGCGCTTGGCGTGGCGCGTGGCTTGGCGCTTTTCTTGGCGCTTTTCTTGGCGCGTGGCTTGGCGCATGGTTTGGCGGTCAACTTAACGCTCTCCTTGGCACGTGGTTTAGCGCTTGGCTGTGCGCGTGGTTTGTCGCTTGGTTTGGCGCTTTTCTTGGCGTGTGGCATGGCACTTGGTTTGGCGCTTAACCTGGAGCTTGGCTTGGCGCACGGCTTGGCGCTATCTTTGGCGCTTGGCTTGGTGCTTAGTGTGGCGCTTTTCTTGGCGCGTGGTTTGGCGCTTGGCTGGACGCTTGGCTTGGCGCTTCGCTTGGCGCTCGGCTTGGCGCTCGGTTTGGCGCTTGGCTTGGCGCTTGGTTTAACGCTTGGTTTGGCGCATGGTTTGGCGCTCTCCTTAACGCGTGGCTTGGCGCTTGGCTGGGCGCTTGGCTTGGCGCTGGGCTTGGCGCTTGTATTTGCGCTTTTCTTACCGCGTGGCTTGGTGCTTGGCTTGCCGCTTTCATGGCGCGTGGCTTGTCGCTTGGCGTGGCGCTTTCTTGGCGCGTGATTTGGTGCGTGGCTTGGCGCTTGGCTGGGCGCTTGGCTTGGCGTTTGGCTTAGCGCATGGCTTGGCGCTTGGCTTGGCGCTTGGCTTGGCGCTCGGCTTGGCGCGATCTTGGCGGGTGGCTTGGCGCTTGGCTTGGCGTTTTGTTTGGCGCATGGCTTGGCGCTTGTCTGGGCGCTTGGCCTGGCGCTTGGATTGGCGCTTGGCTTGGCGATTTTCTTGGCGGGTGGCTTGGGGCTTGGTTTGGCGTTTTGTTTGGCGCATGGCTTGGCGCTTGTCTGGGCGCTTGGCTTGGCGCTTGGCTTGGCGCTTGGCTTGGCGCTTGGCTTGGCGCTTGGCATGGCGCTTGGCTTGGCGCTTGGCTTGGCGCTTGGCTTAACGCTTGGTTTGGCGCATGGTTTGGCGCTCTCATTGGCGCGTGGCTTGGCGATTTTCTTGGCGGGTGGCTTGGCGCTTGGCTTGGCGTTTTGTTTGGCGCATGGCTTGGCGCTTGTCTGGGCGCTTGGCTTGGCGCTTGGCTTGGCGCTTGGCTTGGCGCTTGGCTTAACGCTTGGCTTGGCGCTTGGCTTGGCGCTCGGCTTGGCGCGATCTTGGCGGGTGGCTTGGCGCTTGGCTTGGCGTTTTGTTTGGCGCATGTCTTGGCGCTTGTCTGGGCGCTTGGCTTGGCGCTTGGGTTGGCGCTTGGCTTGGCGCTCGGCTTGGCGCGATCTTGGCGGGTGGCTTGGCGCTTGGCTTGGCGTTTGGTTTGGCGCATGGCTTGGCGCTTGTCTGGGAGCTTGGTTTGGCGCTTGGCTTGGCGCTTGGCTTGGCGCTTGGCTTGGCGCTTGGCTTGGCGCTTTTTTTGCGCCGCTTTACGTTTCTTTTAGCGCGTGGCTTGGTGCTTGGCTTGCCGCTTTCATGGCGCGTGCTTGTCGCTTGGCCTAGCGCTTTTCTTGGCGCGTAATTTGGTGCGTGGCTTGGCGCTTAACTAGGCGCTTGGCTTGGCGTTTGGCTTGTCGCTTTTCTTAACGCTTTTCTTGGCATGTGGCTTGGCGGTTGGCTTAGCGCTTTTCTTGGCGCGTGGCTTAGCGCTTGTTTGGGCGCTAGGCTTGACGTTTGGCTTGGAGCTTTTTTTGGCACGTGGCTTGTCGCCTGGCTTGGCGATTTTCTTGGCGTGTGGCTTGGCGCTTAACTTTGTGTTTTGTTTGGCACACGGCTTGGCGGTATCCTTAGCGCTTTGTTTGGCGCTTGGCTTGGCGCTTGGCTTGGCGCTTAGCTTGGCGCTTGGCTTGGCGCTTTTCTTGGCGCTTTTCTTGGCGCGTGGCTTGGCGCTTGTCTTGGCTCTTTGGCTTGGCGCCTGTCTTGGCGCATGGTTTAACGCATTCCTTGGCGCGTGGATAGGCGCTTGGCTAGGCGCTTGGCTTGGCGCTTGGTTTGGCGATTTTCTTAGCGCATAGCTTGTCGCTTGGCTTGGTGCTTTTTTTGGCGCGTGGCTTGGTACTTGGCTTGGCGCTTGGCATGGCGCGTGGCTTGGCGCTTTTCTTGGCGCTTTTCTTGGCGCGTGGCTTGGCGCATGGTTTGGCGGTCAACTTAACGCTCTCCTTGGCACGTGGCTTAGCGCTTGGCTGTGCGCGTGGTTTGTCGCTTGGTTTGGCGCTTTTCTTGGCGTGTGGCATGGCACTTGGTTTGGCGCTTAACCTGGCGCTTGGCTTGGCGCACGGCTTGGCGCTATCTTTGGCGCTTGGCTTGGTGCTTAGTGTGGCGCTTTCTTGGCGCGTGGTTTGGCGCTTGGCTGGACGCTTGGCTTGGCGCTTCGCTTGGCGCTCGGCTTGGCGCTCGGTTTGGCGCTTGGCTTGGCGCTTGGTTTAACGCTTGGTTTGGCGCATGGTTTGGCGCTCTCCTTAACGCGTGGCTTGGCGCTTGGCTGGGCGCTTGGCTTGGCGCTGGGCTTGGCGCTTGTATTTGCGCTTTTCTTACCGCGTGGCTTGGTGCTTGGCTTGCCGCTTTCATGGCGCGTGGCTTGTCGCTTGGCGTGGCGCTTTCTTGGCGCGTGGCTTGTTGCTTAGCCTAGCGTTTTTCTTGGCGCGTGATCTGGTGGGTGGCTCGGCGCTTGGCTGGGCGCTTGGCTTGCCGTTTGGCTTGACGCATGGCTTAGCGCTCTTCCTGGAGCGTGGCTTGGCGCTTAGCTTGGCGCATGGCTTGGCGCTCCCCTTGGCGCGTAGCTTGGCGTTTGGCTTTGCGCTTTCATGGCGCGCGCCTTGTTGCTTGGCTTGGCACTTTCTTGGCGCGTTGCTTGTCGCTTGGCCTAGCGCTTTTTTTGGCGCGTGATTTGGTGCGTGGCTTGGCGCTTGGCTGGGCGCTTGCCTTGGCGTTTGGATTAGCGCATGGCTTGGCGCTTGGCTTGGCGCTCGGCTTGGCGCGATCTTGGCGGGTAGCTTGGCGCTTGGCTTGGCGTTTGGTTTGGCGCATGGCTTGGCGCTTGGTTTGGCGCATGGTTTGGCGCTCTCATTGGCGCGTGGCTGGCGATTTTCTTGGCGGGTGGCTTGGCGCTTGGCTTGGCGTTTTGTTTGGCGCATGGCTTGGCGCTTGTCTGGGCGCTTGGCTTGGCGCTTGGCTTGGCGCTTGGCTTGGCGCTTGGCTTAACGCTTGGCTTGGCGCTTGGCTTGGCGCTCGGCTTGGCGCGATCTTGGCGGGTGGCTTGGCGCTTGGCTTGGCGTTTTGTTTGGCGCATGTCTTGGCGCTTGTCTGGGCGCTTGGCTTGGCGCTTGGGTTGGCGCTTGGCTTGGCGCTCGGCTTGGCGCGATCTTGGCGGGTGGCTTGGCGCTTGGCTTGGCGTTTGGTTTGGCGCATGGCTTGGCGCTTGTCTGGGAGCTTGGTTTGGCGCTTGGCTTGGCGCTTGGCTTGGCGCTTGGCTTGGCGCTTGGCTTGGCGCTTTTTTTGCGCCGCTTTACGTTTCTTTTAGCGCGTGGCTTGGTGCTTGGCTTGCCGCTTTCATGGCGCGTGGCTTGTCGCTTGGCCTAGCGCTTTTCTTGGCGCGTAATTTGGTGCGTGGCTTGGCGCTTAACTAGGCGCTTGGCTTGGCGTTGGCTTGTCGCTTTCTTAACGCTTTTCTTGGCATGTGGCTTGGCGGTTGGCTTAGCGCTTTTCTTGGCGCGTGGCTTAGCGCTTGTTTGGGCGCTAGGCTTGACGTTTGGCTTGGAGCTTTTCTTGGCACGTGGCTTGTCGCCTGGCTTGGCGATTTTCTTGGCGTGTGGCTTGGCGCTTAACTTTGTGTTTTGTTTGGCACACGGCTTGGCGGTATCCTTAGCGCTTTGTTTGGCGCTTGGCTTGGCGCTTGGCTTGGCGCTTAGCTTGGCGCTTGGCTTGGCGCTTTTCTTGGCGCTTTTCTTGGCGCGTGGCTTGGCGCTTGTCTTGGCTCTTTGGCTTGGCGCCTGTCTTGGCGCATGGTTTAACGCATTCCTTGGCGCGTGGATAGGCGCTTGGCTAGGCGCTTGGCTTGGCGCTTGGTTTGGCGATTTTCTTAGCGCATAGCTTGTCGCTTGGCTTGGTGCTTTTTTTTGGCGCGTGGCTTGGTACTTGGCTTGGCGCTTGGCATGGCGCGTGGCTTGGCGCTTTTCTTGGCGCTTTTCTTGGCGCGTGGCTTGGCGCATGGTTTGGCGGTCAACTTAACGCTCTCCTTGGCACGTGGCTTAGCGCTTGGCTGTGCGCGTGGTTTGTCGCTTGGTTTGGCGCTTTTCTTGGCGTGTGGCATGGCACTTGGTTTGGCGCTTAACCTGGCGCTTGGCTTGGCGCACGGCTTGGCGCTATCTTTGGCGCTTGGCTTGGTGCTTAGTGTGGCGCTTTTCTTGGCGCGTGGTTTGGCGCTTGGCTGGACGCTTGGCTTGGCGCTTCGCTTGGCGCTCGGCTTGGCGCTCGGTTTGGCGCTTGGCTTGGCGCTTGGTTTAACGCTTGGTTTGGCGCATGGTTTGGCGCTCTCCTTAACGCGTGGCTTGGCGCTTGGCTGGGCGCTTGGCTTGGCGCTGGGCTTGGCGCTTGTATTTGCGCTTTTCTTACCGCGTGGCTTGGTGCTTGGCTTGCCGCTTTCATGGCGCGTGGCTTGTCGCTTGGCGTGGCGCTTTCTTGGCGCGTGGCTTGTTGCTTAGCCTAGCGTTTTCTTGGCGCGTGATCTGGTGGGTGGCTCGGCGCTTGGCTGGGCGCTTGGCTTGCCGTTTGGCTTGACGCATGGCTTAGCGCTCTTCCTGGAGCGTGGCTTGGCGCTTAGCTTGGCGCATGGCTTGGCGCTCCCCTTGGCGCGTAGCTTGGGGCGTTTGGCTTTGCGCTTTCATGGCGCGCGCCTTGTTGCTTGGCTTGGCACTTTCTTGGCGCGTTGCTTGTCGCTTGGCCTAGCGCTTTTTTTGGCGCGTGATTTGGTGCGTGGCTTGGCGCTTGGCTGGGCGCTTGCCTTGGCGTTTGGATTAGCGCATGGCTTGGCGCTTGGCTTGGCGCTCGGCTTGGCGCGATCTTGGCGGGTAGCTTGGCGCTTGGCTTGGCGTTTGGTTTGGCGCATGGCTTGGCGCTTGTCTGGGCGCTTGCCTTGGCGCTTGGCTTGGCGCTTTCTTGGCGCGTGGCTTGTCGCTTGGCTTGGCGCTTTTCTTGGCGGGTGGCTTGGCGCTTGCCTTGGCGTTTGGTTTGGCGCATGGCTTGGCGCTTGTCTGGGCGCTTGGCTTGGCGCTTGGCTTGGCGCTTGGCTTGGCGCTTTCTTGGCGCTTGGCTTGTCGCTTGGCTTGGCGCTTTCCTTGGCGGGTGGCTTGGCGTTTGGTTTGGCGTTTGTCTTGGCGCATGGTTTGGCGCATGGCTTGGCGCTTGTCTGGGCGCTTGGCTTGGCGCTTGGCTTGGCGCTTTCTTGGCGCGTGGCTTGTCGCTTGGCTTGGCGCTTTTCTTGGCGGGTGGCTTGGCGCTTGGCTTGGCGTTTGGTTTGGCGCATGGCTTGGCGCTTGTCTGGGCGCTTGGCTTGGCGTTTGGATTAGCGCATGGCTTGGCGCTTGGCTTGGCGCTCGGCTTGGCGCGATCTTGGCGGGTGGCTGGGCGCTTGGCTTGGCGCTTTTCTTGGCGGGTGGCTTGGCGCTTGGCTTGGCGTTTGGTTGGCGCATGGCTTGGCGCTTGGCTTAGCGCTTTCTTGGCGCGTGGCTTGTCGCTTGGCTTGGCGCTTTTCTTGGCGGGTGGCTTGGCGCTTGGCATGGCGTTTGGTTTGGCGCATGGCTTGGCGCTTGTCTGGGCGCTTGGCTTGGCGCTTGGCTTGGCGCTTCGCTTGACGCTTGGCTTGGCGCTTGGCTTGGCGCTTGGCTTGCCGCTTGGCTTGCGCTTTCTTGGCGCGTGGCTTGTCGCTTGGCTTGGCGCTTTTCTTGGCGGGTGGCTTGGCGCTTGTCTGGGCGCTTGGCTTGGCGCTTGGCTTGGCGCTTGGCTTGGCGCTTTCTTGGCGCGTGGCTTGTCGCTTGGCTTGGCGCTTTCCTTGGCGGGTGCTTGGCGTTTGGTTCGGCGTTTGTCTTGGCGCATGGTTTGGCGCATGGCTTGGCGCTTTTTCTTTGCGCGTGGTTAGGCGCTTGTCTGGGCGCTTGGCTTGGCGCTTGGCTTGTCGCTTGCTTTGGCGCCTTCCTTGGCGGGTGGTTCTGCATTTGGCTTGGCGCTTGGCTTAGCGCGTGGTTTGGCGCTTTTCTTGGCGCGAGGATTGGCGTGTGGCTTAGCTCTTGGCTGGCTGGGCACTTGGCTTAGCGCTTGGCTTGGCGTTTTCCTTGGCGCGTGGCTTGGCGCTTCTCTTAGCGCGTGGCTTGGCACTTGGCTTGCCGCTTGGCTTGGCGCTTGGCTTGGCGATTTTCTTGGCGCATTTCTTGATGCGTGGCTTGGCTCTTGGCTTGGCGCTTGGCTTGGCGCTTGGCTTGGCGCTCGGCTTGGCGCTTGGATTGGCGCTTGGTTTAACGCTTGGTTTGGCGCATGGTTTGGCGCTCTCCTTGCCGCGTGGCTTGGCGCTTGTCTGGGCGCTTGGCTTGGCGCTTGGCTTAGCGCTTGGCTTGGCGTTTTCCTTGGCGCGTGGCTTGGCGCTTCTCTAAGCGCGTGGCTTGGCACTTGTCTTGCCGCTTGGCTTGGCGCTTGGCTTGGCGATTTTCTTGGCGCATTTCTTGATGCGTGGCTTGGCGTCTGGCTTGGCGCATTGCTTGGCGCTCTCCTTGGCGCGTGGCTTAGCGCTTGGCTTTGCGCTTTCATGGCGCGCGCCTTGTCGCTTGGCTTGGCGCTTTCTTGGCTCGTTGCTTGCCGCTTGGCCTAGCGCTTTTCTTGGCTCGTGATTCCTTGCGTGGCTTGGCGCTTGGCTGGGCGCTTGGCTTGGCGTTTGGCTTAGCGCATGGCTTGGCGCTTGGCTTGGCGCTTGGCTTGGCGCTCGGCTTGGCGCGATCTTGGCGGGTGGCTTGGCGCTTGGCTTGGCGTTTTGTTTGGCGCATGGCTTGGCGCTTGTCTGGGCGCTTGGCTTGGCGCTTGGCATGGCGCTTGGCTTGGCGCTTGGCTTGGCGCTTGGCTTGGCGCTTGGCGTGGCGCTTTCTTGGCGCGTGGCTTGTTGCTTAGCCTAGCGTTTTTCTTGGCGCGGGATCTGGTGGGTGGCTCGGCGCTTGGCTGGGCGCTAAGCTTGGCGTTTGGCTTGACATATGGCTTAACGCTCTTCCTGGAGCGTGGCTTGGCGTTTGGCTTTGCGCTTTCATGGCGCGCGCCTTGTCGCTTAGCTTGGCACTTTCTTGGCGCGTTGCTTGTCGCTTGGCCTAGCGCTTTTCTTGGCGCGTGATTTGGTGCGTGGCTTGGCGCTTGGCTGGGCGCTTGCCTTGGCGTTTGGATTAGCGCATGGCTTGGCGCTTGGCTTGGCGCTCCCCTTGGCGCGTAGCTTGGCGTTTGGCTTTGCGCTTTCATGGCGCGCGCCTTGTCGCTTGGCTTGGCACTTTCTTGGCGCGTTGCTTGTCGCTTGGCCTAGCGCTTTTCTTGGCGCGTGATTTGGTGCGTGGCTTGGCGCTTGGCTGGGCGCTTGCCTTGGCGTTTGGATTAGCGCATGGCTTGGCGCTTGTCTGGGCGCTTGGCTTGGCGCTTGGCTTGACGCTTGGCTTGGCGCTTGGCTTGGCGCTTGGCTTGCCGCTTGGCTTGGCGCTTTCTTGGCGCGTGGCTTGTCGCTTGGCTTGGCGCTTTTCTTGGCGGGTGGCTTGGCTCTTGGCTTGGCGTTCGGTTTGGCGCATGGCTTGGCGCTTGGCTTGGCGCTTTCTTGGCGCGTGGCTTGTCGCTTGGCTTGGCGTTTGGTTTGGCGCATGGCTGGGCGCTTGCCTTGGCGTTTGGATTAGCGCATGGCTTGGCGCTTGGCTTGGCGCTCGGCTTGGCGCGATCTTGGCGGGTGGCTGGGCGCTTGGCTTGGCGCTTTTCTTGGCGGGTGGCTTGGCGCTTGGCTTGGCGTTTGGTTTGGCGCATGGCTTGGCGCTTGGCTTAGCGCTTTCTTGGCGCGTGGCTTGTCGCTTGGCTTGGCGCTTTTCTTGGCGGGTGGCTTGGCGCTTGGCATGGCGTTTGGTTTGGCGCATGGCTTGGCGCTTGTCTGGGCGCTTGGCTTGGCGCTTGGCTTGGCGCTTCGCTTGACGCTTGGCTTGGCGCTTGGCTTGGCGCTTGGCTTGCCGCTTGGCTTGGCGCTTTCTTGGCGCGTGGCTTGTCGCTTGGCTTGGCGCTTTTCTTGGCGGGTGGCTTGGCGCTTGTCTGGGCGCTTGGCTTGGCGCTTGGCTTGGCGCTTGGCTTGGCGCTTTCTTGGCGCGTGGCTTGTCGCTTGGCTTGGCGCTTTCCTTGGCGGGTGGCTTGGCGTTTGGTTCGGCGTTTGTCTTGGCGCATGGTTTGGCGCATGGCTTGGCGCTTTTCTTTGCGCGTGGTTAGGCGCTTGTCTGGGCGCTTGGCTTGGCGCTTGGCTTGTCGCTTGCTTTGGCGCCTTCCTTGGCGGGTGGTTCTGCATTTGGCTTGGCGCTTGGCTTAGCGCGTGGTTTGGCGCTTTTCTTGGCGCGAGGATTGGCGTGTGGCTTAGCTCTTGGCTGGCTGGGCACTTGGCTTAGCGCTTGGCTTGGCGTTTTCCTTGGCGCGTGGCTTGGCGCTTCTCTTAGCGCGTGGCTTGGCACTTGGCTTGCCGCTTGGCTTGGCGCTTGGCTTGGCGATTTTCTTGGCGCATTTCTTGATGCGTGGCTTGGCTCTTGGCTTGGCGCTTGGCTTGGCGCTTGGCTTGGCGCTCGGCTTGGCGCTTGGATTGGCGCTTGGTTTAACGCTTGGTTTGGCGCATGGTTTGGCGCTCTCCTTGCCGCGTGGCTTGGCGCTTGTCTGGGCGCTTGGCTTGGCGCTTGGCTTAGCGCTTGGCTTGGCGTTTTCCTTGGCGCGTGGCTTGGCGCTTCTCTAAGCGCGTGGCTTGGCACTTGTCTTGCCGCTTGGCTTGGCGCTTGGCTTGGCGATTTTCTTGGCGCATTTCTTGATGCGTGGCTTGGCGTTTGGCTTGGCGCATTGCTTGGCGCTCTCCTTGGCGCGTGGCTTAGCGCTTGGCTTTGCGCTTTCATGGCGCGCGCCTTGTCGCTTGGCTTGGCGCTTTCTTGGCTCGTTGCTTGCCGCTTGGCCTAGCGCTTTTCTTGGCTCGTGATTCCTTGCGTGGCTTGGCGCTTGGCTGGGCGCTTGGCTTGGCGTTTGGCTTAGCGCATGGCTTGGCGCTTGGCTTGGCGCTTGGCTTGGCGCTCGGCTTGGCGCGATCTTGGCGGGTGGCTTGGCGCTTGGCTTGGCGTTTTGTTTGGCGCATGGCTTGGCGCTTGTCTGGGCGCTTGGCTTGGCGCTTGGCATGGCGCTTGGCTTGGCGCTTGGCTTGGCGCTTGGCTTGGCGCTTGGCTTGGCGCTTTTCTTGGAGCGTGTCTTAACGCGTGGCTTGTCGCTTGGCTTGGCGCTTTACTTGGCGCGTGGCTTGGCGCTTGGCTTGGCGCCTTTCTTGGTGCGTGGCTTGGCGCTATTCTTGGCGCTTTCGTTGGCGCGTGGCTTAACGCTTGGCATGGCGCATAGCTTGGCGTTCTCCTTGGCGCGTGGCTTGGCGCTTGGCTAGACGCTTGGCTTGGCGCTTCTCTTGGCGCTTGGTTTGGCGCTTGGCTTACCGCTTGGCTTAATGTTTGGCTGGGCGCTTAGCTTGGCGCTTGGCTTGGCGCTTTTTTTGGCGCGTGGCCTGGCGCGTAGCTTGTCGCTTGGCTTGGTGCTTTTCTTGGCGCGTGGCTTGGTACTTGGCTTGGCGCTTGGCATGGCGCGTGGCTTGGCGCTTTTCTTGGCGCCTGGCTTGGCGCATGGCTTGGCGGTTGGCTTAACGCTCTCCTTGGCACGTGGCTTAGCGCTTGGCTGTGCGCTTGGCTTGGCGTTTGGCTTGGCGCTTTTCTTGGCGCGTGGTTTGTCGCTTGGTTTGGCGCTTTTCTTGGCGTGTGGCTTGGCGCTTGGCTAGACGCTTGGCTTGGCGCTTCGCTTGGTGCTCGGCTTGGCGCTCGGTTTGGCGCTTGGCTTGGCGCTTGGTTTAACGCTTGGTTTGGCGCATGGTTTGGCGCTCTCCTTGGAGCGTGGCTTGGCGCTCTTCTTGGAGCGTGGCTTGGCGCTTAGCTTGGCGCTCGGCTTGGCGCTCGGTTTGGCGCTTGGCTTGGCGCTTGGTTTAACGCTTGGTTTGGCGCATGGTTTGGCGCTCTCCTTGGCGCGTAGCTTGGCGCTTGGTTTTGCGCTTTCATGGCGCGCGCCTTGTCGCTTGGCTTGGCGCTTTCTTAGTGTGTTGCTTGTTGCTTGGCCTAGCGCTTTTCTTGGCGCGTGATCTGGTGCGTGGCTTGGCGCTTGGATGGGCGCTTGCCTTGGCGTTTAGCTTAGCGCATGGCTTGGCGCTTGGCTTGGCGCTTGGCTTGGCGCATAGCTTGGCGTTCTCCTTGGCGCGTGGCTTGGCGCTTGGCTAGACGCTTGGCTTGGCGCTTCTCTTGGCGCTTGGTTTGGCGCTTGGCTTACCGCTTGGCTTAATGTTTGGCTGGGCGCTTAGCTTGGCGCTTGGCTTGGCGCTTTTTTTGGCGCGTGGCCTGGCGCGTAGCTTGTCGCTTGGCTTGGTGCTTTTCTTGGCGCGTGGCTTGGTACTTGGCTTGGCGCTTGGCATGGCGCGTGGCTTAACGCTTGGCATGGCGCATAGCTTGGCGTTCTCCTTGGCGCGTGGCTTGGCGCTTGGCTAGACGCTTGGCTTGGCGCTTCTCTTGGCGCTTGGTTTGGCGCTTGGCTTACCGCTTGGCTTAATGTTTGGCTGGGCGCTTAGCTTGGCGCTTGGCTTGGCGCTTTTTTTGGCGCGTGGCCTGGCGCGTAGCTTGTCGCTTGGCTTGGTGCTTTTCTTGGCGCGTGGCTTGGTACTTGGCTTGGCGCTTGGCATGGCGCGTGGCTTGGCGCTTTTCTTGGCGCCTGGCTTGGCGCATGGCTTGGCGGTTGGCTTAACGCTCTCCTTGGCACGTGGCTTAGCGCTTGGCTGTGCGCTTGGCTTGGCGTTTGGCTTGGCGCTTTTCTTGGCGCGTGGTTTGTCGCTTGGTTTGGCGCTTTTCTTGGCGTGTGGCTTGGCGCTTGGCTAGACGCTTGGCTTGGCGCTTCGCTTGGTGCTCGGCTTGGCGCTCGGTTTGGCGCTTGGCTTGGCGCTTGGTTTAACGCTTGGTTTGGCGCATGGTTTGGCGCTCTCCTTGGAGCGTGGCTTGGCGCTCTTCTTGGAGCGTGGCTTGGCGCTTAGCTTGGCGCTCGGCTTGGCGCTCGGTTTGGCGCTTGGCTTGGCGCTTGGTTTAACGCTTGGTTTGGCGCATGGTTTGGCGCTCTCCTTGGCGCGTAGCTTGGCGCTTGGTTTTGCGCTTTCATGGCGCGCGCCTTGTCGCTTGGCTTGGCGCTTTCTTAGTGTGTTGCTTGTTGCTTGGCCTAGCGCTTTTCTTGGCGCGTGATCTGGTGCGTGGCTTGGCGCTTGGATGGGCGCTTGCCTTGGCGTTTAGCTTAGCGCATGGCTTGGCGCTTGGCTTGGCGCTTGGCTTGGCGCATAGCTTGGCGTTCTCCTTGGCGCGTGGCTTGGCGCTTGGCTAGACGCTTGGCTTGGCGCTTCTCTTGGCGCTTGGTTTGGCGCTTGGCTTACCGCTTGGCTTAATGTTTGGCTGGGCGCTTAGCTTGGCGCTTGGCTTGGCGCTTTTTTTGGCGCGTGGCCTGGCGCGTAGCTTGTCGCTTGGCTTGGTGCTTTTCTTGGCGCGTGGCTTGGTACTTGGCTTGGCGCTTGGCATGGCGCGTGGCTTAACGCTTGGCATGGCGCATAGCTTGGCGTTCTCCTTGGCGCGTGGCTTGGCGCTTGGCTAGACGCTTGGCTTGGCGCTTCTCTTGGCGCTTGGTTTGGCGCTTGGCTTACCGCTTGGCTTAATGTTTGGCTGGGCGCTTAGCTTGGCGCTTGGCTTGGCGCTTTTTTTGGCGCGTGGCCTGGCGCGTAGCTTGTCGCTTGGCTTGGTGCTTTTCTTGGCGCGTGGCTTGGTACTTGGCTTGGCGCTTGGCATGGCGCGTGGCTTGGCGCTTTTCTTGGCGCCTGGCTTGGCGCATGGCTTGGCGGTTGGCTTAACGCTCTCCTTGGCACGTGGCTTAGCGCTTGGCTGTGCGCTTGGCTTGGCGTTTGGCTTGGCGCTTTTCTTGGCGCGTGGTTTGTCGCTTGGTTTGGCGCTTTTCTTGGCGTGTGGCTTGGCGCTTGGCTAGACGCTTGGCTTGGCGCTTCGCTTGGTGCTCGGCTTGGCGCTCGGTTTGGCGCTTGGCTTGGCGCTTGGTTTAACGCTTGGTTTGGCGCATGGTTTGGCGCTCTCCTTGGAGCGTGGCTTGGCGCTCTTCTTGGAGCGTGGCTTGGCGCTTAGCTTGGCGCTCGGCTTGGCGCTCGGTTTGGCGCTTGGCTTGGCGCTTGGTTTAACGCTTGGTTTGGCGCATGGTTTGGCGCTCTCCTTGGCGCGTAGCTTGGCGCTTGGTTTTGCGCTTTCATGGCGCGCGCCTTGTCCCTTGGCTTGGCGCTTTCTTAGTGTGTTGCTTGTCGCTTGGCCTAGCGCTTTTCTTGGCGCGTGATCTGGTGCGTGGCTTGGCGCTTGGATGGGCGCTTGCCTTGGCGTTTAGCTTAGCGCATGGCTTGGCGCTTGGCTTGGCGCTTGGCTTGGCGCTTGGCTTGGCGCTCGGCTTGGCGCGATCTTGGCGGGTGGCTTGGCGCTTGGCTTGGCGTTTGGTTTGGCACATGGCTTGGCGCTTGTCTGGGCGCTTGGCTTGGCGCTTGGCTTGGCGCCTGGCTTGGCGCTTGGCTTGGCGCTTTCTTGGCGCGTGGCTTGTCGCTTGGCTTGGCGCTTTTCTTGGCGGGTGGCTTGGCGCTTGGCTGGGCGTTTGGTTTGGCGCATGGATTGGCGCTTGTCTGGGTGCTTGGTTTGGCGCTTGACTTGTCGCTTGCTTTGGCGTTTTTCTTGGCGGGTGGTTCTGCACTTGGCTTGGCGCTTGGCTTGGCGCTTGGCTTGGCGCCTGGCTTGGCGCTTGGCTTGGCGCTTTCTTGGCGCGTGGCTTGTCGCTTGGCTTGGCGCTTTTCTTGGCGGGTGGCTTGGCGCTTGGCTTGGCGTTTGGTTTGGCGCATGGATTGGCGCTTGTCTGGGTGCTTGGTTTGGCGCTTGGCTTGTCGCTTGCTTTGGCGCTTTTCTCGGCGCGTGGTTTGGCGTGTGGCTTTGCGCTTGGCTGGCTGGGCACTTGGCTTAGCGCTGGGCTTGACGCTTGGCTTGGCGTTTTCCTTGGCGCGTGGCTTGGCGCTTCTCTTAGCTCGTGGCTTGGCACTTGGCTTGCCGCTTGGCTTGGCGCTTGGCTTGGCGCTTGGCTTGGCGATTTTCTTGGCGCATTTCTTGATGCGAGGCTTGGCGCTTGGCTTGGCGCTTGGCTTGGCACTTGGCTTGGCGCTCGGCTTGGCGCTTGGATTGGCGCTTGGTTTAACGCTTGGTTTGGGGCATGGTTTGGCGCTCTCCTTGGCGCGTGGCTTGGCGCTTGTCTGGGCGCTTGGCTTGGCGCTTGGCTTGGCGCTTGGCTTTGCGCTTTTCTTAACGCGTGGCTTGGTGCTTGCCTTGCCGCTTTCATGGCGCGTGTCTTGTCGCTTGGCGTGGCGCTTTCTTGGCGCGTGGCTTGTTGCTTAGCCTAGCGTTTTTCTTGGCGCGTGATTTGGTGCGTGGCTTGGCGCTTGGCTGGGCGCTTGGCTTGGCGTTTGGCTTGGCGCATTGCTTGGCGCTCTCCTTGACGCGTGGCTTGGCGCTTGGCTTTGCGCTTTCATGGCGCGCGCCTTGTCGCTTGGCTTGACGCTTTCTTGGCTCGTTGCTTGTCGCTTGGCCTAGCGCTTTTATTGGCTCGTGATTTGGTGCGTGGCTTGGCGGTTGGCTGGGCGCTTGGCTTGGCGTTTGGCTTAGCGCATGGCTTGGCGCTTGGCTTGGCGCTTGGCTTGGCGCTCGGCTTGGCGCGATCTTGGCGGGTGGCTTGGCGCTTGGCTTGGCGCTTGGCTTGGCGATTTTCTTGGCGGGTGGCTTGGCGCTTGGCTTGGCGTTTTGTTTGGCGCATGTCTTGGCGCTTGTCTGGGCGCTTGGCTTGGCGCTTGGCTTGGCGCTTGGCTTGGCGCTTGGCTTGGCGCTTGGCTTGGCGCTTGGCTTGGCGCTCGGCTTGGCGCGATCTTGGCGGGTGGCTTGGCGCTTGGCTTGGCGTTTGGTTTGGCGCATGGCTTGGCGCTTGTCTGGGAGCTTGGTTTGGCGCTTGGCTTGGCGCTTGGCTTGGCGCTTGGCTTGGCGCTTGGATTGCCGCTTGGCTTGGCGCTTGGCTTGGCGCTTGGCTTGGCGCTTGGCTTGGCGCTTGGCTTGGCGCTTTTTTTGCGCCGCTTTACGTTTCTTTTAGCGCGTGGCTTGGTGCTTGGCTTGCCGCTTTCATGGCGCGTGGCTTGTCGCTTGGCCTAGCGCTTTTCTTGGCGCGTAATTTGGTGCGTGGCTTGGCGCTTAACTGGGCGCTTGGCTTGGCGTTTGGCTTGGCGCTTTTCTTAACGCTTTTCTTGGCATGTGGCTTGGCGGTTGGCTTAGCGCTTTTCTTGGCGCGTGGCTTAGCGCTTGTTTGGGCGCCAGGCTTGACGTTTGGCTTGGCGCTTTTCTTGGCACGTGGCTTGTCGCCTGGCTTGGCGATTTTCTTGGCGTGTGGCTTGGCACTTGGCTTGGCGCTTAACTTTGTGTTTTGTTTGGCACACGGCTTGGCGGTATCCTTAGCGCTTTGTTTGGCGCTTGGCTTGGCGCTTGGCTTGGCGCTTAGCTTGGCGCTTGGCTTGGCGCTATTCTTGGCGCTTTTCTTGGCGCGTGGCTTGGCGCTTGTCTTGGCTCTTTGGCTTGGCGCCTGTCTTGGCGCATGGTTTAACGCATTCCTCGGCGCGTGGATAGGCGCTTGGCTAGGCGCTTGGCTTGGCGCTTGGTTTGGCGTTTTTCTTAGCGCATAGCTTGTCGCTTGGCTTGGTGCTTTTTTTGGCGCGTGGCTTGGTACTTGGCTTGGCGCTTGGCTTGGCGGTTAACTTAACGCTCTCCTTGGCACGTGGCTTAGCGCTTGGCTGTGCGCGTGGTTTGTCGCTTGGTTTGGCGCTTTTCTTGGTGTGTGGCTTGGCACTTGGTTTGGCGCTTAACCTGGCGCTTGGCTTGGCGCACGGCTTGGCGCTATCTTTGGCGCTTGGCTTGGTGCTTAGTGTGGCGCTTTTCTTGGCGCGTGGTTTGGCGCTTGGCTGGACGCTTGGCTTGGCGCTTCGCTTGGCGCTCGGCTTGGCGCTCGGTTTGGCGCTTGGCTTGGCGCTTGGTTTAACGCTTGGTTTGGCGCATGGTTTGGCGCTCTCCTTAACGCATGGCTTGGCGCTTGGCTGGGCGCTTGGCTTGGCGCTGGGCTTGGCGCTGGGCTTGGCGCTTGTATTTGCGCTTTTCTTAGCGCGTGGCTTGGTGCTTGGCTTGCCGCTTTCATGGCGCGTGGCTTGTCGCTTGGCGTGGCGCTTTCTTGGCGCGTGGCTTGTTGCTTAGCCTAGCGTTTTTCTTGGCGCGTGATCTGGTGGGTGGCTCGGCGCTTGGCTGGGCGCTTGGCTTGGCGTTTGGCTTGACATATGGCTTAGCGCTCTTCCTGGAGCGTGGCTTGGCGTTTGGCTTTGCGCTTTCATGGCGCGCGCCTTGTCGCTTGGCTTGGCACTTTCTTGGCGCGTTGCTTGTCGCTTGGCCTAGCGCTTTTCTTGGCGCGTGATTTGGTGCGTGGCTTGGCGCTTGGCTGGGCGCTTGCCTTGGCGTTTGGATTAGCACATGGCTTGGCGCTTGGCTTGGCGCTCCCCTTGGCGCGTAGCTTGGCGTTTGGCTTTGCGCTTTCATGGCGCGCGCCTTGTCGCTTGGCTTGGCACTTTCTTGGCGCGTTGCTTGTCGCTTGGCCTAGCGCTTTTCTTGGCGCGTGATTTGGTGCGTGGCTTGGCTCTTGGCTGGGCGCTTGCCTTGGCGTTTGGATTAGCGCATGGCTTGGCGCTTGGCTTGGCGCTCGGCTTGGCGCGATCTTGGCGGGTGGCTGGGCGCTTGGCTTGGCGTTTGCTTTGGCGCATGGCTTGGCGCTTGTCTGGGCGCTTGGCTTGGCGCTTGGCTTGACGCTTGGCTTGGCGCTTGGCTTGGCGTTTGGTTTGGCGTGTGGCTTGGCGCTTGGCTGGCTGGGCACTTGGCTTAGCGCTTGGCTTGACGCTTGGCTTGGCGTTTTCATTGGCGCGTGGCTTGGCGCTTCTCTTAGCGCGTGGCTTGGCACTTGGCTTGCCGCTTGGCTTGGCGCTTGGCTTGGCGAATTTCTTGGCGCATTTCTTGACGCGTCGCTTGGCGCTTGGCTTGGTGCTTGGCTTGGCGCTTGGCTTGGCTCTTGGCTTGGCGCTTGGCTTGGCGCTGTTCTTAGCGCGTGGCTTGGCGCTTGGCTAAGCACTTGGCTTGGCACTGGGCTTGACGCTTAACTTGGCGCTTGGCTTGGCGCTGTTCTTAGCTCGTGGTTTGGCACTTGGCTTGCCGCTTGGCTTGACGCTTGGCTTGGCGCTTGGCTTGGCGCTTTTCTTGGCACTTTTTTGGCGCTTTTCTTGGGGCGTCGCTGGGCGCTTGGCTTGGCGCTTGTCTTGGCGCATGGCTTGGCGCTCTCCTTGGCGTTTGGCTAGGCGCTTGGCTAAGCGCTTGGCTTGGCGCTTTTCTTGGCGCGTAGCTTGGCACTTGGCTTTATGCTTAACATGGCGTTTGGCTTGGCGCATGGCATGGCGCTCTCCTTGGCGCGTGGCTTGGCGATTGCCTTGGCGCTTTTCTTGGCGCGTGGTTTGTCGCTTGGCTTGGCGCATGGCTGGGCGCTTATCTTGGCGCTTGGCTTGGCGCATTTCTTGGCGCGTAGCTTGTCGCTTGGCTTGGTGCTTTTCTTGGCACTTGGCTTGGCGCTTGGCTTGGCGCGTGGCTTGTCGCTTGGCTGGGCGCTTGGCGTGGCGCTTGGCTGGGCGCTTATCTTGGCGCTTGGCTTGGCGCATTTCTTGGCGCGTAGCTTGTCGCTTGGCTTGGTGCTTTTCTTGGCACTTGGCTTGGCGCTTGGCTTGGCGCGTGGCTTGTCGCTTGGCTGGGCGCTTGGCGTGGCGCTTGGCGTGGCGCTTGGCTTAACGCTTTTCTTGGCGCGTGGTTTGGCGCGTGGCTTGGCGCTTGGCTGGGCGCTTGGCTTGGCGCTTAGCTTGAAGTTTGGCTTGGCGCATGGCTTGGCGCGTGGCTTGGCGCTTGGCTGGGCGCTTATCTTGGCACTTGGCTTGGCGCTTGGCTTAGCGCGTGGCTTGTCGCTTGGCTGGGCGCTTGGCGTGGCGCTTGGCGTGGCGCTTGGCTTAACGCTTTTCTTGACGCTTGTGTTACATCAACAATTGCCGATGGTAAATCGGAACATGCTCGCACTAACTCAGGAGAAGGCAACTTACCTTCCAAAAAAACTAAAGATCAAACGGATAAGGGCGCCAAGAGGTTTCCAGTCTATGTTCCACTCGTTCGTTTAAGCAACAAATTTACTAAATTCGCTCAAGATAGCAATTTAACGTAAACAATAAAACAAAACCCACAGAGTAATAAATCGTATAATATTTCTAATAGATAATGGATCGGATAACAGGGAGGCATGAAATTGTTTTGTAATTACTGGCATAAAGTACACAGACAAGACTAGCACAAAATAAATATGTATCACAGTAGGCAAATATATATCACATTGTTACTTATTTCACAGATTCAATCGGGTGCATCCGAAATCGCAGCTAGGCTGACGGCCTCGTAACTAATTTCTAAATGGACTTACTTTCAGCACTAAATTTGGCCAAAACACATTGATTAATAGCAAACCAAAGGCTAAGAGAATGTCACCGTTGTACTGCGTTCCACTCTTTAGTATGTATCAAGTTAATAATTTACGAATACCCACGTAAGAAATCAGATCCGTCTGCCCTATGGAAATAAGCACTGCTGAATACTGTTCCACCTATTTTAATTAATCCGAAGGAGCATGGAACTATCGCAACTAGGTTTGCCACTCGCTCAGCGAAATTTCAATCCAAAATGAGCTTCGGCGAAATTACTTTAAAATAAGCACAGCGAAAGCTCGCACTGCGTGTGACACCTAATTACAACAATTACTTGCGGTGAAGCCGCTAATAAAAGAACCCTATATGAATTGCTAAACAAGATAACGCAGGCAATTGACAATTCTAGTGCATCCTAGCAGTTAACGAACATAATACTATGCCGCACAACGAAATCGTTTGAGAGTTCGTATAACAAAGTGCAAAATAATCGAGGTAGGTTTCAAACCAGACTCGGCATCCCGAGGTCACTCCAAACACCAGGGGCTGCTCCTAAGGGAAGCTGTGAGCCACCGCGAACAGGACTCTGCCTCAAATCTCTCCGAGGGGTGTGCGAGGAACCACAGCAATCGACTCTGGGATGATCTCAGCCCGAAACAAGGAGCCAGGGAATCCTGATAATCGCCTAACAGAAAAATGTGCTTTTACACAATCAGAGGTATTGGTAAACTTTCCTGGCCCATCGACGGAAAGGATGTTAAAATAACGGCTGCCACAACTACTAGGTTCTTTGGGCGTCCTTTACGAACCCTTCTTTCAGTTCAGCTTCCTACATGGGAGACACGGGCGGACACCTTAGCAAGCAACTTTTCACAAAAAAGGACGCTTCCCTAACGCCATCTCACGACAACGCCATTTCACGACAACGTTGGAAGTTGTTGGTGCCGATAATACAGAGCCCTAAACCGGTATTTTAAATACGAACCTTCCAAAGAGAAAATAGAAACCTGTATTTCCACTAGAACTGTTTCAATTGCGATTTGAATTGTTCGAAAAACAACAAAGGTTGCCTGCCAATCAGGCGGAGAGTACTGCATAATTACGAGAAAACAATTTATTGGTTTCAACTCCCCCCTTTCTTACAGAGGTTTTACCCTCAAACAACCAAACTACAACCATAAAAACCACGAAAACCCGCACCTCAGAACAACAACTAGTGGTGTGGACAGAAGTGACACCCAGAGGACCCCGAAGCCAGAACGACCCACACGATAGGGATCGAGTCTACTCGTCGCTGCGAGGTGGAGAGTGCTGCGCCGGTGAGCAGACCCGTGACGACGCATCGCGGAGCGGTCCCAGACCCGAGACCCCCCAAACATCATCCCAAGACCACACCGAGTACCCGCCCCCTTGAATACTTCCAAAACAAAAAAAAACCCCGAGGTGGAAGATACCCCGGCGGTTATGGTACTGCTAGACCGAAAAAGGACTACAAAACAAACTAAGAGAACGATCAGGGTTCTTCTTTTGACGATCGTGAGGAGAAGGTAACCCCGGGAAAAGAGGATCCGAAGAAGATCAGTGAAGCGACAGGCAGAGCCACATTTATGCTCCTCACCAATCATACTGGTTGAGGGTCCCTCCCACACCGCGTACGGAGGGGACAAAGGTCCCTACAACCTTTACCTCATGCATTCCGAAGACTCCATTCACACTCAAGTCACAAACATACCAGATCAAAGAGAAAGTCGGAAAAATAGGAAAGCAACTCATGGGTACCCAACACATTCACACCAAAGACCATACACTCTGGATCAAAAAGGAAAAGGGATAGGTAAAGTCAGAAGGAAAGAAGGCGAAGAATGAAGGACCGATCGTCTCGACACAAACTAAAACATTCACCAGAAAAATCTGTGAACAATCATCCCGAACTATCGGAAACTCGCTCGTACGAACCAAAAGACGTTCACCAGTAAACCTGTGAACAATGATCCCTCACTATCGGAAACTTAATCGTACAGCAGAAAAAAAGGTTCACCAGAAGAATCTGTGAACAACAACTCCGTTTTAACGGAAAACAAACCTAACACTGAACAACTAACTACTCACGAATGTTAACCCAAAATCCAACAAGGACTAGTGTCAAGCAATTCAAAATCCCTCAAATGACGTAAACGGTACATAACCTAAATAAATATTGCAAGACACAGGGTGCTAACCAAACGACACCTACAAAGCTCACATTCGCAAGCATTCAGCTACCCTAATGCTAAAGAGACGGGGAGAAGAAGATGATATAGCTCCCTATACTCTAAAAAAAAGGAAAAGCAAGATGACAATGCTTCCTATAGTGACCTTCCCTGCGTGCCCAACCAACCAACTTAAAACACGCTTACTCTAAATCCTCATCTTCATGAACCTTTAAATCCTGTACATGCCACGAACCTAAACTCCGACGAGTCTCAAAATCCTTCAGCTCATACACATTCGGCGATACCTTTTGTCTAACACGGCATTTGATAATCTTGGGAGTCAGCTTGGCAGCCACGTAATCGGCCTTATTCGAGAGGGTATAATTCCTCTTCCACACAGTCTGACCTAACTCTAAACTAACTGGTCGACGCCTCAAATTATAACGCTGAGTGCTGGTATGGAAAGCCTTATCGAGACGCGCCTTAACAGTAGCATAAATGCTCCTCAAACCCTTAAGATGTTCGTTAAGATCGGTCCGATCGTGGAAATCAAGAGGTTGGTTGCCCTGGTCCCGAAGTCGATGCATCTTCCCCGACAGACACGGTTCTCTACCAAAATTCAAATAGGCTGGGGAATAACCTGTAACTTCATGTACCGCTGTACGTAACGCATAACCCAACTGTGGTAACTTCTCATCCCATGTTCGATGGTCGTTGTTAACATAGGACCGTATCATGGTCTTGATGACTCGATTCACCCGTTCACATGGGTTTGCCTGTGGATGGTAATTGGCATTATACACAATCTTGCTGTCATAGCGGTTGGCTAAATCCCGAAATGCCTTACTGACGTACTGCTTCCCATTATCACAAATTATCCTCTCGGGAGCACCGAAGACCAACATAACCTCATTCTCAAGATGTTTAACCACCGCCGCACTCGTAGCTGTCTTCAGAGGGAACATCATTGCATACTTCGTGAAACAATCGACAACAACCAAAATAAACCGATTACGCTTAGCTGACACCGGAAGCGGACCTACCAAATCAGTACAGATAACCTCCCAGGGAAGAGAAAGAATACGCTTGTGCATTTCACCATAAGGTTTCCTCTGGTCGGGTTTCTGGGAAGTGTACACTGGGCATCTACGAACGTAACAGCCCACATCGACGTTCATCTTTGGCCAGTAATAACAAGCTGAAACACGCCTAAGAGTTTTGAAATAACCAAAGTGTCCAGCCGTCGGCTCATCATGATTCTCCACTAAAACTTTGGCACGTAAAGATTTTGGAACCACCAGCTTCCAATCACAATCCCTATTCAAGTTAGGAGACCCTGCATGCGTTAACTTAAAGATGTTATTGCCCTCCACACGCCACTGGGGAAAATTGTGAGGGGTTTCGACAATTCTTGCCCTAAGCTTCGTATACCACTGGTCCTGGTCGGCTTCTTGAATCTCAATTGCTGCTATAGCCCTAGACAACGCATCCGGTACTACATTCTCAGATCCCTTACGGTAACTAATCGTGAAATCGTAACCCTGTAACCTTAACGCCCAACGAGATAAACGACCTGATGGATTCTGTAGCTTCCATAACCACAATAGAGAATGGTGATCGGTGACAACATGGAATTGGACTCCTTCCACATACGGGCGGAACTTCTCGATAGCCCATACCACAGCAAGACACTCGAGCTCGGTTGCTAAAAACTTTTTCTCCTGGTGAGTCAAACTCCTGCTAGCATAGGCGATAACACGCTCTTCCCTTCCGATCTTCTGGGTGAGTACGCAACCTAAACCAACTTGTGAGGCATCAGTCTGCAAGGTGAAAGGTTTCTTGAAATCCGGACAAGTCAAGATAGGGGCCGAAACTAGACACTGTTTTATGTCTTGAAATGCTGCCTCGGCCTCAGGATTCCAGCTAAAAGTCGCCGACTTCCGAGTCAATCGATGAAGTGGTGCCACACGAGAAGCAAAATCTCTAACAAACCTCCTATACCACGAGATGAGCCCTGCAAAACGCCGGACATCCTTACTAGACTTCGGAGTAGGATAACTTACCATACACTCAACCTTAGACGGATCTACTCGCAAGCCTTGCCTATCGATGGCATAACCTAAATATTTCAGTTGCAATTTCACAAACTCACACTTCTCGGGATTTACCGTGAGTCCAGCCTGTAACAATCTGGTGAAGACCTTTTGCAGAATCTCTAAATGCATCGTGAAGGTAGGGGTGGCCACAATGATATCATCCAAATAAACTGACACGTAAGGTGTTAAGTCAGAACCCAGCAGCTGGTCTACCAAACGCTGAAAAGTCCCGGGGGCATTATGTAACCCGAACGGTAATCTACAAAATTGATAGAGCCCCTTACCCGGAACGACAAACGCTGTCTTCTCCTTGCTGCTCTCCTCCAACTCCACCTGCCAGTAAGCGGACTTTAAATCAATGGACGACAAGTATTGGGCGTTAGAAAGCCTATCAAGAATGACGGACATATACGGCAAAGGGTACGCATCCCGCTTGGTAACGCTGTTCACCTTTTTGAAATCTACGCAGAACCGATATTCCCCGCTGGACTTCTTGACCATCACCACTGGTGAGCTCCATGGCGAAGAAGAAGGTTCAATGACTCCCAACTCTAACATGGTGTCAATTTCCTGGTCAATCTTTTCCTGAATATAGGGCGACACCGGATAGTAACGTTGTTTAATAGGAAGGGCATCTCCCGTGTCGATAACATGCTTGACCCCTTTGGCACAACCTAAGCCTGGCTTCATCTGCTGGAAAAAATGTGCCACCAAGTCATCTAAGGCTTGAGCCTCCCCACTGGTTAGCTCCTCTTTCATGCGGATGGCGTTGACGACCGCCTTATTACCAAAATCCCAAGTATTCTTCCTAAAGTGCGGAACCAGATCCATTCCCTTCCAAAAATCAATGCCTAAGATGATGTCCTCGGCGACATCCTGAATTACCACGGCCTTAATAACCTTGACTTTATCCTTCAACCTAAAGGGTACATAAATTTCACCCAACGCTGTGCAGGATCGACCGTCAGCTACCGTAACCGAAAAGTAACTGCTCTCTAATGTAAGTCCGATGTCCTGTAATTTCTTCCAACCGGCTCCTCCAATCACAGTTCGACTAGCCCCGGAATCCAACAGACACACGAATGATATTCCATAAACCTCCACCTGTAAGTAAGGACGAGGATCCCCTTTTCGATTAGAGAAAGCACTAAAAACTTTGGCCCTCCGGCCCTGAAAATTAACAGAACTCGAACTCCACGATGAATTGGCCGACTGCCCTCTTAAGATCGACGTCCGGCTACCCGACGACCTTGTGCCTCGTTTCCCGAACACTTCGGACAAGTACTCTTCACTACACCTGTAGCGCCACATGAAAAACAAAAACGTCTCGTTCGAGGTTTAGAACACCTAGTAAAATTGTGACCAGTCTCCAGACAATTCCAACATTTCCTCGCTGGGACCACAGTATCAATAGATTCAACACGAGCCTTGGGAGTTTTACCATTAGATGGACAAGCTAAGTCGGGTTCCAAAAAATCAACCTTATTGACCGTAGGGGTTCGATAACTAGTTGCCAGATCTTTAGTAGCCTCCAACTTCTTGCACAACTGCAATAATTCCGAAACGCTATGATAATCCTGTAAAGCAACCCCCCTAATGAAAAATGGATCGATGTTACGTCGAATCACAGTTAATTTCTCCCGCTCTGATGGTGGGTGAGATAGCCTAGAAAACAAGTTCACCATACAAGCAAAATAATTTCCAACTTTTTTCTGAGGACCCTGGACCCGCGCCCTAATTTTATTCCACAGTTCGACTTCATAGTCGAACGGCAAGTATTCCTCCCTCAAACAACGAATAAAGTCGTCCCACGAGTTGATCTGACCCCTAACAGAACGATACCAGATCAATGCGCTACCACACAGCAAGTCAATGATGGCATTCTTCAAGTCTGCTGGAGCGACTCCTCGGGCGACCCGTAACTCTTCCACTCTTTCAATGAAAGCGTTTACGCTAAGTCCAGTATTATCCCCACTGAAAGAAATACCCTACTTGTGGACTGGTACAACCTTACAGCTAGCATTAGAATTGCTTGAAGGCGGCTGGGTAACATTAACAGCAGCGGCAGAACTTCCCACTCCTGCTGGAACCAAAGGATCTCCCGCAGGTTGACCTAATTTGTCTAAATTGTCTTCAATGCAATTCAGTTGATCTACTACCTTGTTGATCGACTTCTCAAGGCCGACCTCCTTATCTGAAACGACCAACCTACTCAAACGTCCATATAAATGTCGAAGTTTGGATGAGACAACCCTAAACTCGTTTTGTTCAGGAGACCTAATTGCGCTAACAAAGTCTGCCAACTCAGTGGTCTTCTTATCGCAGACCTCAATCTCCTTCGCCACATCGGCCACAAAACTCGGTGCTGGTGGAAGCTCCCCGAACTGTTCCTTTCCTAAAAATGATTTTAATTTCTTCCTCATAGTAGCAACAGTCTCTCCCTTCAAGCTGGTACAACCCCTAACCGATAATTCATAAATAAGTTCGTCGCGAGCTAGACGATGAGGATCCATGATCACAATCAATAAATACAAACGACTACTTAATACAGTAACTTCAACTAATCGATTAAATATTTATACCCTAACAATAGCATGCACCAACAAAGGTTCACCAAAATCCCCAATTACACCTAAATGTACCCCAATATAAATAAATATACCTAAATGCCAAAATCCAAAATCTATCATGCACCTAATGTACCAAGAAAATATGGCTCGAATGCCAAATATGCTACCAAGCAAAAATCCAAACGTTCGTAAGGTTGGAGAAAGTCCTACCATACGAATCCCTAAATCTCAAATAATGGCTTAAACGCCAAACCCTAAAATCCTATGCACGGATGGAGAATGTTCTAACAAATCTCGCAACAACGACACAACAATTCCAGCCGTACAAATATTCAACAATCGGTGCTTCGTAGCTCAAAAAAATATTCCAAACCAAATTCCCAAATTCGCACAAGACTCCTATAAACATATCCTGAAATAAACAAATTCACCAAGACGAACAGGATGCAAGGAGTAACAAGGGCTAAGGTATAAACAATAACCAGTAATATACTCAATAAATAACATCAAACAATCCTAACTAAATATTTGCCAGTAATTACGGGATCCCTAACTAGAAAAGTTTCTCAAAAAATTGCCTTCACAGCGGGCGCCATTTTGTTACATCAACAATTGCCGATGGTAAATCGGAACATGCTCGCACTAACTCAGGAGAAGGGTCGTGGGCAACTTACCTTCCAAAAAAACTAAAGATCGAACGGATAAGGGCGCCAAGAGGTTTCCAGTCTATGTTCCACTCGTTCGTTTAAGCAACAAACCTACTAAATTCGCTCAAGATAGCAATGCAACGTAAACAATAAAACAAAACCCACAGAGTAATAAATCGTATAATATTTCTAATAGATAATGGATCGGATAACAGGGAGGCATGAAATTGTTTTGTAATTACTGGCATAAAGTACACAGACAAGATTAGCACAAAATAAATATGTATCACAGTAGGCAAATATATATCACATTGTTACTTATTTCACAGATTCAATCGGGTGCATCCGAAATCGCAGCTAGGCTGACGGCCTCGTAACTAATTTCTAAATGGACTTACTTTCAGCACTAAATTTGGCCAAAACACATTGATTAATAGCAAACCGAAGGCTAAGAGAATGTCACCGTTGTACTGCGTTCCACTTTTTAGTATGTATCAAGTTAATAATTTACGAATACCCACGTAAGCAATCAGATCTGTCTGCCCTATGGAAATAAGCACTGCTGAATACTGTTCCAGCTATTTTAATTAATCCGAAGGAGCATGGAACTATCGCAACTAGGTTTGCCACTCGCTCAGCGAAATTTCAATCCAAAATGAGCTTCGGCGAAATTACTTTAAAATAAGCACAGCGAAAGCTCGCACTGCGTGTGACACCTGATTACAACAATTACTTGCGGTGAAGCCGCTAATAAAAGAACCCTATATGAATTGCTAAACAAGATAACGCAGGCAATTGAAAATTCCAGTGCATCCTAGCAGTTAACGAACATAATACTATGCCGCACAACGAAATCGTTTGAGAGTTCGTATAACAAAGTGCAAAATAATCGAGGTAGGTTTCAAACCAGACTCGGCATCCCGAGGTCACTCCGAACACCAGGGGCTACTCCTAAGGGAAGCTGCGAGCCACCGCGAACAGGACTCTGCCTCAAATCTCTCCGAGGGGTGTGCGAGGAACCACAGCAATCGACTCTGGGATGATCTCAGCCCGAAACAAGGAGCCAGGGAATCCTGATAATCGCCTAACAGAAAAATGTGCTTTTACACAATCAGAGGTATTGGTAAACTTTCCTGGCCCATCGACGGAAAGGATGTTAAAATAACGGCTGCCACAACTACTAGGTTCTTTGGGCGTCCTTTACGAACCCTTCTTTCAGTTCAGCTTCCTACATGGAGACGATGCACCTCGAAGATTGTCCAAAACGACCAATTTAGCGGGCGGACATCTTAACAAGCAACTTTTCACGAAAAAGGACGCTTTCCTAACGCCATCTCACGACAACGCCATTTCACGACAACGGCGGAAGTTGTTGGTGCCGATAATACAGAGCCCTGAACCGGTATTTTAAATACGAACCTTCCAAAGAGAAAATAGAAACCTGTATTTCCACTAGAACTGTTTCAATTGCGATTTGAATTGTTCGAAAAACAACAAAGGTTGCCTGCCAATCAGGCGGAGAGTACTGCATAATTACGAGAAAACAATTCATTGGTTTCACGTGGTTTGGCACTTGGCTTGGCGCTTGGCTTGAAGCTTTTCTTGGCGCGTGGTTTGGCGCGTGGCTTGGCGCTTGGCTGGGCGCTTGGCTTGGCGCTTGGCTTGACGTTTTTCCTGGAGCGTGGTTTGGCGCGTGGTTTGGCGCTTGGCTGGGCGCTTATCTTGGCGCCTGGGTTGGCGCATTTCTAGGCGCGTAGCTTGTCGCTTGGCTTGGTGCTTTTCTTGGCACTTGCCTTGGCGCTTAGCTTGGCGCGTGGCTTGTCGCTTGGCTGGGCGCTTGGCGTGGCGCTTTGCTTGACGCTTTTCTTGACGCGTGGTTTGGTACTTGGCTTGGCGCTTGGCTTGACGCTTTTCTTGGCGCATGGTTTGGCGCGTGGCTTGGCGCTTGGCTGGGCGCTTGGCTTGGCGCTTGGCTGGACACTTGGCTTGGCGCTTTCTTCGCGCGTGGCTTGTCGCTTGGCTTGGCGCTTTCTTGGCGCGTTGCTTGGCGCTTGGCTTGGCGATTATTCTGGACGCGTGGCTTGGCGCTTGGCTAGACGTTTGCCGTGGCGCTTACTTGGCGCGTGGCTTGTCGATTGGCTTGGCGCTTTCTTGGCGCGTGGATTGGCGCTTGGCTTGGCGCATGGCTTGGCGCATGGCTTGGCGCTCTCCTTCGCGCGTGGCTTGGCGCTTGGATTGCCGCTTGGATTAACGCTTTTCTTGGCGCGTTGCTTAGCGCCTGGCTTGTCGCTTGGCTTGGCGCTCTCCTTGGTGCATGGGGTGGCGCTTTTCTTGGTGCGTGGCTTGTCGCTTGGCTTGGCGCTCTCCTTAAAGTGTGGCTTGTCGCTTTCTTGGCGCGTTGCTTGGCGCTTGGCTTGGCAATTATTCTTGACGCGTGGCTTGGCGCTTGGCTAGACGCTTGCCTTGGCGCTTACTTGGCGCGTGGCTTGTCGCTTGGCTTGACGCTTTTTTGGCGCGCGGCTTGGCGCTTGGCTTGGCGCATGGCTTGGCGCTCTCCTTGGCGCGTGGCTTGTCGCTTGGCTTGGCGCTCTCCTTAAAGTGTGGCTTGGCGCTTGGCTTGGCGCTTTTCTTGGCGAGTAGCTTGTCGCTTGGCTTGGTGCTTTTCTTGGTGCGTGGCTTAGCACTTGGATTGACGCTTGGCCAGACGCTTGGCATGGCGCATGCCTTGGCGCTCTCCTCGGCGCGTGGTTTAGCGCTTGGCTTTGCGTTTGGCTTGGCGCTTGTCTCGGCGCTTGGCTTGACGCTTTTCTTGGCGCGTGGATTGGCGCGTAGCTTGGCGCTTGGCTGGGCGCTTGGCTTGGCGCTTGGCTTGGCGCTTGTCTTGGCTCTTTGGCTTGGCGCCTGTCTTCGCGCATGGTTTAACGCACTCCTTGGCGCGTGGATAGGCGCTTGGCTAGGCGCTTGGCTTGGCGCTTGGTTTGGCGTTTTTCTTGGCGCGTAGCTTGTCGCTTGGCTTGGTGCTTGGCATGGCGCGTGGCTTGGCGCTTTTCTTGGCGCTTTTCTTGGCGCGTGGCTGGGCGCATGAGTAGTAGAGATAGGCGGGTTCTACGACAAAATGACCTCAATTGACCCCAAACCAATTTTTGGGAGTCTGACAGTGGGCCACCAAATTTTGGGTGTCTGACAGTGGGCCACTTCAAGGTCACCGATTGGTAACATACAGTATGCGTCATAAGAAACGCCCCTAATAACTTAAATCGTTCAACCCTTACCTCGCGGCGGGGGGCGGGGTGGTGGGGGAAGGGGGAAAGGTGGTTCGCTACGGGTTCACATCGCGCGGGGCAGAGCCCCAGCCGCCGGGGCCCCCATGTTCAAGTATATATTTTCGGGTAAGATATTGCGTAACATGTTCTGGATATTGCGCAACACCAGCCGCCGGGGCGCTCGCATCAGGTTTTTGTGTATTTAAGGCTAATTTATTCCAGCGCTGTCAAATTTTGATGAGCGTGGGAACCGCAAAGGTGTCATCTTCATTATCTTGAGTGTCATCTTCATAATGCCAAATGTTCATCGGAGTCTGTCAGACTCCAAAACTCTATCTTTCTCTCTCTAACACATAGGTTTCTACAAAATCTATCTTTCTCTCTCTAACACATAGGTTTCTATAAGTATCTCTATCTACATAACATAAAAATGCAAGAGCGGAGGAAGTTTCAAGGTTACATCAACCCCAGAGGGCAGAGAGGACGCAAAGGTGTCATCTTCATTATCTTGAGTGTCATCTTGCCATTGTGGAAACCGGTTTCAAAAGTCGTTAGATGTGAATAACATCCCCTAAACATCAACTCCGGGGCCCCATGTCCAAGTATATATTTTCGGGTAAATTTTTTAAAGCCAAATGTCAAAGTTCATCGGAGTCTCTCAGACCCCGGGGGGCAATGCAAATTTAAGGCTAATCTATTCCTTAATGTAAAAATAGCGCCGTGGCTAACTGGCAAATTTTGATGAGCGTGGGAACCGGAAGTGAAACCGCAAAGGTGTCATCTTCATTATCTTGGGTGTCATCTTCATAAAGCCAAATGTCAAAGTTCATCGGAGTCTGTCCGCCGGGGCCTCCATGCACAAGTTAGAGGCCGGAGAAAGCCTCAGCCGCCGGACCCGGGGGCAAAGCCCCAGCAGCCGGGGCCCCCTTGAACAAGTTAGAAGATGGAGAAAGTGTCAAAATGAAAAGGGGTTGTATATCGTAAACGGGTGGGAAAAATGAAAAACGGGTGAAAAAATGGCACCCCCACACTACTTGTTAACCCCCATCTGGAAATGAAGCCATCTATAACATATTAAAAATTGAAAGTGCCCTTATGACAATTTTTGTAAAATTATATTTTCGAACCGCAAGAACTGATAAACAGCCGAATGTCGGGTGGCTGAACACTAAAAGGGGTTATATCTCGTAAACGGGTGGGAAAAATGGAAAACGGGTGAAAAAATGGCACCCCCACACTACTTGTTAACCCCCATTTGGAAATGAAGCCATCTATAACATATTAAAAATTGAAAGTGCCCTTATGACCATTATTGTAAATTATATTTTGGAGCTGCAAGAACTGATAAACAGCCGAATGTCGGGTGGCTGAACACTAAAAGGGGTTGTATCTCGTAAAGGGGTGGGAAAAAAGAAAAACGGGTGAAAAAATGGCACCCCCACACTACTTGTTAACCCCCATCTGGAAATGCAGCCATCTATTAATATATTAAAAATTGAAAGTGCCCTTATGACAATTTTTGTAAATTATATTTTGGAGCTGCAAGAACTGATAAACAGCCGAATGTCGGGTGGCTGAACACTAAAAGGGGTTGTATATCGTAAACGGGTGGGAAAAATGAAAAACGGGTGAAAAAATGGCACCCCCACACTACTTGTTAACCCCCATCTGGAAATGAAGCCATCTATAACATATTAAAAATTGAAAGTGCCCTTATGACAATTTTTGTAAAATTATATTTTCGAACCGCAAGAACTGATAAACAGCCGAATGTCGGGTGGCTGAACACTAAAAGGGGTTATATCTCGTAAACGGGTGGGAAAAATAGAAAACGGGTGAAAAAATGGCACCCCCACACTACTTGTTAACCCCCATTTGGAAATGAAGCCATCTATAACATATTAAAAATTGAAAGTGCCCTTATGACCATTATTGTAAATTATATTTTGGAGCTGCAAGAACTGATAAACAGCCGAATGTCGGGTGGCTGAACACTAAAAGGGGTTGTATCTCGTAAAGGGGTGGGAAAAAAGAAAAACGGGTGAAAAAATGGCACCCCCACACTACTTGTTAACCCCCATCTGGAAATGCAGCCATCTATTAATATATTAAAAATTGAAAGTGCCCTTATGACAATTTTTGTAAATTATATTTTGGAGCTGCAAGAACTGATAAACAGCCGAATGTCGGGTGGCTGAACACTAAAAGGGGTTGTATCTCGTAAACGGGTGGGAAAAATGAAAAACGGGTGAAAAAATGGCACCCCCACACTACTTGTTAACCCCCATCTGGAAATGAAGCCATCTATAACATATTAAAAATTGAAAGTGCCCTTATGACAATTTTTGTAAAATTATATTTTCGAACCGCAAGAACTGATAAACAGCCGAATGTCGGGTGGCTGAACACTAAAAGGGGTTATATCTCGTAAATGGGTGGGAAAAATGGAAAACGGGTGAAAAAATGGCACCCCCACACTACTTGTTAACCCCCATTTGGAAATGAAGCCATCTATAACATATTAAAAATTGAAAGTGCCCTTATGACCATTCTTGTAAATTATATTTTGGAGCTGCAAGAACTGATAAACAGCCGAATGTCGGGTGGCTGAACACTAAAAGGGGTTGTATCTCGTAAACGGGTGGGAAAAATAAAAAACGGGTGAAAAAATGGCACCCCCACACTACTTGTTAACCCCCATCTGGAAATGAAGCCATCTATAACATATTAAAAATTGAAAGTGCCCTTATGACAATTTTTGTAAATTATATTTTGGAGCTGCAAGAACTGATAAACAGCCGAATGTCGAGTGGCTGAACACTAAAAGGGGTTGTATCTCGTAAACGGGTGGGAAAAACGAAAAACGGGTGAAAAATGGCACCCCCACACTACTTGTTAACCCCCATCTGGAAATGAAGCCATCTATGATATATTAAAAATTGAAAGTGCTTTTATGGCAATTTTTGAAGCTGCAAGAACTGATAAACAGAACATAATTAATAGGCAAACGACATTCTTGAACTTGTGACATTATCGTTTTGCTACATGTATTAACTAATATAAATAACAGTTATGTCGGCGCGCACACGTTTAATACAATTTTAAACGCCTGCCTATTGAGGCCTAGTTTTTTTACAGGTTAATTTGTCGTAACCTAAATCATTCAACCCTTATCTTGTTGCACGGAGTGGGAGGAGTCGGCGCCCAGGAATCTGTGAGTAAGCCACATCAACATATTTTTATGGACACCCGGGGTACTCATATATTTTATATTCAAACCTGCTAGATGAAAGCGATCACTCCTATGCGGACAATAAAATTATCTAATTAATAACAGTTATAGGAGCGTCAATGTCACAAAACATAAAAATATAGCAGATGTAATTAATGTTCGCGAATATGCAATGCGGTGAAAGTGTAAACTTGAACTGACCCCGGCAAAAATCGAATGTCGCGCTACGCTAAATTGCAAATATGTTTTTCAATTAGGCGCTAGTTATTATATATTTTGTTTTACGTATTTTCGATATGCGCTTTAATCCTGTGTTTCTAAAGAGATTATTCACTGAGTGCTTTGTACAGATGCATGTAATCCGCTCTCAAAAATGCCATTTACATTTACATATAAAGTTGTTTTATTCTATTATATAATGATATGATACACGTTTAACAAAGCGCAATAACAAATCGGTCTGGAATGATATAAACAAGCGGGTCAACCAATTTTTAAAATAAATATATTTAAAAGTTGCCGTTTTTTACTACAGCTTATACTTCGGAGCATCAACGAAAAATTTTTCTTTTTTACCTGGTAATAAAGCGCAATGGTGGTGTGTTTTTAGCCCGCTAGTAACATACATTTAATGTTGTATAATATAATTTCAAAGAATCCTTGAAATAATAGGTTCATCGAAGAATTCACACCAATTAAATCAAATACGAGACGCATACCGCAGTAAACGTCTACTTAAATTAATAATTTGAAGGGGCTGTTATCTTAAAATGTACTGCTCGGGTTTGCAGACGCAAATTGTTAAAGTTAGTAGACACGTTTTAACTAAAAAAATATAAAACCTAAACTCATTTATTTATTTATTTAAAGTAGGTACACATAACAGACTGATGACAAGGGCGTACATAAATTTTAAAAAAGCAAATGAATCAGTCATCAATCCAAACCGCAGTGTACACAGCTTGTTGATAAAAAAAAAAAGGAAACAATTTACATATTATAAAAATATACATCAACTGTACAGTGGGAGTACATTACTAGCCTAGTTTTTCGTTTAACAGACGGGAGTTATGTAATTGGCGTTTATATGTATCCAAATTACTATTAAACAGGTCCACATATCTGTAGTTAGCAAAAAGCAAGTTAAAGGATCTACACATTCTGTATAAAGGGTTGTTATACGTAACATTATTCGTACATGTCGGGATGTCAAATACCATACGATTCCGCGTACGAGATAAGGTATTAAGTGAAATATCTGACAGAAGTGAGGTATGGGCACTATTATTTAAAATTCTATGCAGATAAATCATTATGCGTCCTAAAGCGGCACTGGTGCAATTTCTCTCGTATTGACACTCCTGTAACTGATCTTGAGCTCACAATATCACCTTTCTAATTTAAGGCGGTTTATATCGCACTTGACCTTCGACTCATAGGACAGGTGCACACTTTCGCTGCATTACGTGTTCGAGAATGTTAATTTCATATATTAAAACAGGGGCATTATAAACAAAACCTACTATGTAAAGCAATAAAATTAAGACACGAGATAAAGATGGGGAAAAAATTTGCTACAAAGATTTCTGCAGTTTATATCCGTAGGTGTGGTTGTTGGCCACCCGGATGTACACGTGTGTTCATAAAAATGGAATACACTTACTGTTGCACTGATGTGAAAAGTCGTATTATTCACATTATTAAATAAATTTTTATACGATATCTTTATTTAACCATTTTCTTTTAACTTAATACAACAAACAATTTCACTTTATCGATGTTTCAAGCCAACCGGTATTTCAAAAATCAGTTCAACAGCAAGTGTATTCCATTTTTTATGAGCACAAGTGTACATGTGGGAAAATTGCCCGCAACAACTCGAACAGGGAGCAGAGGGGCTAATTCAGAGATTTATATCATCCCTGTTTTACCAATAAAAGAAAATAAAAAATTGCTGTTCTCTCTCTCAGTCATACATGCCCTGTAAGCTCCAATCAAGGGATATGTACTCGCACTGAAAACGAGAGAGCGGGCACATGGGTCATAGATGAGGTTAGGGCGGCTCTCAGCAAAGGATATCGCATCTTAAAAATTCAAGAAATATGGAAATATACGGTATGAACGGGTCTGTTTACAGAATTTATAGTCACATTTCTGAAAATTAAACAAGAGGCATCAGGATGGCCTCAAGGCTGTTCAACTGAAGAACAGAAGCAGCAATATATAGACGATTATTTTCGAATCGAAAGTATACGACTGGCCCCGGCTAAAATAGAAAGAAACCCTCGTTTACCCTCCTTGGCTAAACTTATGCTGAATTCGTTCTGGGGTAAGTTTGGTCAGCGGGAAAATCAGCCCAAGACAGAAATAATTACAGAGCCTGCTGAATTGTACTCGCTCCTAACCAACCCAGAAATCAATATCTGACATTTAAATCCTGTTAATGAAGAAACTATAATTGTTAATTGGGTACACAAAGAGCAAGCATCTGAGCCCCTATTGACTGTGAATGTGGCGATATCCTGTTTCACGACTGCGCTGTATAACGAGATGGAAAAATTGGAGGGAGAGGGTTTTGTACGGAGATACTGATTCACTCCAGTACATATCCAAGGAAAATCACTATGAACCCCATCGGGGAACTTCCTATGTGAAATAACCGATGCGCTAGAGGAATATGGACCAAGAAGTTATATAACTAATTTTGTAACAGGAGGACCTAAAACATACGCCTATGCGGTTTATTCGCCAGAAACAAAAAATATGCAGAGATTTGTAAATTTAAAGGTATTACCTTATCGCAGAAAAATCTTGAAAAAGTTAATATGTGTGTTTTAGAAGATCTAATAATAAATATGGGTAAAGACGACAAGGAGGTAATTCTGTTTAATAAAAACATTCGTACAACTATGAACCATACGATAGTAACAAAAGACGAATTTAAAAACCTCTAAATTACATTTAATAAACGCAGAATCATAGAAAATTACGATTCTGTGCCCTATGGGTACACCAAAAGATCAAAACTTGTTTAAACATAGTACCCCATGTTAGAAGTACTGATAGCCTCCAGAATATTTTGACAGTTCGCATGTTAGCAGGTTAACAGTTCGAAGCAGTTAACCATACGATATATGAAAAACATTAAAAAACAGTGTTAAATTAGCCTAATATAACAGATAGCTACAGCTATATGGCACAGCCAGCTGTCATATACAGATATAACCAACAGGTCAGAAAATGTTTCAAACAGGTCTGAAGCAACCACCACTCAGTCCAACACAATCCCTTTGCATGTATCATGCTAAAACTTATTATTATTGCGCGTTGTCTAACGTGTATTATTTACAGTTCTAAAGCACATAGACTTACATGGCGGTGGCTTTGTCTAACACGCAGTTGTATATGACACTAGAAAAAGCTATCATATTTAAATAAGAGGGTGCGCGAGTGTGTCGTTAACCTAAGAATCGCCTAGGTTTCTACAAGTTACTAAATTTACTATCTATCCAGCGTAAAAATATAGGAAATGTACGCCGCAGTGTCAAGTTCAATATGACCTACATTATGCGCATAAAATTAGAAAGGTTTGCTTAATTATTATTGCGCCAATTTGCATAAGTATTTTATTTTAAATATGATTTTCTTCTTTGGAACAAGTTAATAGCATCGGATTTTTAGAAATCAAACCAGTTTTCAGAATAAGTGAAAAACATAGCCTAATCCCTGTGCCAATGCATGTATGTAAGCAAGTCACCGTTGATACATCAAAATATAAATAATTTTAAAAATGCGTCAAGTTGTTTGAATTATTATGGTGATTAAATCATCCTGAATTACATTTCTCGTCGACATTTTAACCATTTTGACATGGTTCCTACCAGTATATACCGGCACATATTCCCTGTATTCAATTAAAAAGTACACATCAAAGCATTGCGAGTATTTGCTGTGCAAACACTTATACCACAAACCTGGTTATCCGAAAGTAAACACAGTTCTAGGCCAAGGTAATATAATTGAGATAAACGCTGTACTTAATACGTACTCCGGTCGGGCATACATCTTTTAATCACTATATGTTATATAAACGAAGGACATTTATGATAGATATGTGTTTCGTTTGTGTAAAACCTGAATATTTAGCAGTTTAGTTAATACTTTTATTTTTAAAAATAATACATGTATGTTTTAACCAAAAAATACAATTATATTTCCAATATTGCTCGCTGTTAGGGTTATGATGCGTGTTTGTGTTCATAAAACAGTTGCTCAAAAATATTTAAACATGACAGACAGACTGTGATTGCTATTCAACATTCCCTCTATTATGCGCCTCCTCTTTTTGTTCTTGACGCTTCAGTTCTTTGATAATCGGTGCTGAGGCATTAGATGCAAGAACCGGGGCCCTAGCGTATGCGGTTCACCTGTTGCAAGAGTTTTTCTTTATTAGGGCCGGGCAACGCACGTCGAACGGCGAGCGGCCGTTGGGAGAGATGCAAGGGAAAGATGTAAACTAAATCGGAAGACGTTCCTCCTTACACAGACAGACAGACAAACAGACAGACAGATGCTCTCTGCTCTCGGTAGACCTTCTTAGTCTGTGTAAGGAGCAACGTCTTCCGATTTAGTTTACATCTTTCCCTTGCATCTCTCCCAACGGCCGCTCGCCGTTCGACGTGCGTTGCCCGGCCCTAATAAAGAAAAACTCTTGCAACAGGTGAACCGCATACGCTAGGGCCCCGGTTCTTGCATCTAATGCCTCAGCACCGATTATCAAAGAACTGAAGCGTCAAGAACAAAAAGAGGAGGCGCATAATAGAGGGAATGTTGAATAGCAATCACAGTCTGTCTGTCATGTTTAAATATTTTTGAGCAACTGTTTTATGAACACAAACACGCATCATAACCCTAACAGCGAGCAATATTGGAAATATAATTGTATTTTTTGGTTAAAACATACATGTATTATTTTTAAAAATAAAAGTATTAACTAAACTGCTAAATATTCAGGTTTTACACAAACGAAACACATATCTATCATAAATGTCCTTCGTTTATATAACATATAGTGATTAAAAGATGTATGCCCGACCGGAGTACGTATTAAGTACAGCGTTTATCTCAATTATATTACCTTGGCCTAGAACTGTGTTTACTTTCGGATAACCAGGTTTGTGGTATAAGTGTTTGCACAGCAAATACTCGCAATGCTTTGATGTGTACTTTTTAATTGAATACAGGGAATATGTGCCGGTATATACTGGTAGGAACCATGTCAAAATGGTTAAAATGTCGACGAGAAATGTAATTCAGGATGATTTAATCACGATAATAATTCAAACAACTTGACGCATTTTTAAAATTATTTATATTTTGATGTATCAACGGTGACTTGCTTACATACATGCATTGGCACAGGGATTAGGCTATGTTTTTCACTTATTCTGAAAACTGGTTTGATTTCTAAAAATCCGATGCTATTAACTTGTTCCAAAGAAGAAAATCATATTTAAAATAAAATACTTATGCAAATTGGCGCAATAATAATTAAGCAAACCTTTCTAATTTTATGCGCATAATGTAGGTCATATTGAACTTGACACTGCGGCGTACATTTCCTATATTTTTACGCTGGATAGATAGTAAATTTAGTAACTTGTAGAAACCTAGGCGATTCTTAGGTTAACGACACACTCGCGCACCCTCTTATTTAAATATGATAGCTTTTTCTAGTGTCATATACAACTGCGTGTTAGACAAAGCCACCGCCATGTAAGTCTATGTGCTTTAGAACTGTAAATAATACACGTTAGACAACGCGCAATAATAATAAGTTTTAGCATGATACATGCAAAGGGATTGTGTTGGACTGAGTGGTGGTTGCTTCAGACCTGTTTGAAACATTTTCTGACCTGTTGGTTATATCTGTATATGACAGCTGGCTGTGCCATATAGCTGTAGCTATCTGTTATATTAGGCTAATTTAACACTGTTTTTTAATGTTTTTCATATATCGTATGGTTAACTGCTTCGAACTGTTAACCTGCTAACATGCGAACTGTCAAAATATTCTGGAGGCTATCAGTACTTCTAACATGGGGTACTATGTTTAAACAAGTTTTGATCTTTTGGTGTACCCATAGGGCACAGAATCGTAATTTTCTATGATTCTGCGTTTATTAAATGTAATTTAGAGGTTTTTAAATTCGTCTTTTGTTACTATCGTATGGTTCATAGTTGTACGAATGTTTTTATTAAACAGAATTACCTCCTTGTCGTCTTTACCCATATTTATTATTAGATCTTCTAAAACACACATATTAACTTTTTCAAGATTTTTCTGCGATAAGGTAATACCTTTAAATTTACAAATCTCTGCATATTTTTTGTTTCTGGCGAATAAACCGCATAGGCGTATGTTTTAGGTCCTCCTGTTACAAAATTAGTTATATAACTTCTTGGTCCATATTCCTCTAGCGCATCGGTTATTTCACATAGGAAGTTCCCCGATGGGGTTCATAGTGATTTTCCTTGGATATGTACTGGAGTGAATCAGTATCTCCGTACAAAACCCTCTCCCTCCAATTTTTCCATCTCGTTATACAGCGCAGTCGTGAAACAGGATATCGCCACATTCACAGTCAATAGGGGCTCAGATGCTTGCTCTTTGTGTACCCAATTAACAATTATAGTTTCTTCATTAACAGGATTTAAATGTCAGATATTGATTTCTGGGTTGGTTAGGAGCGAGTACAATTCAGCAGGCTCTGTAATTATTTCTGTCTTGGGCTGATTTTCCCGCTGACCAAACTTACCCCAGAACGAATTCAGCATAAGTTTAGCCAAGGAGGGTAAACGAGGGTTTCTTTCTATTTTAGCCGGGGCCAGTCGTATACTTTCGATTCGAAAATAATCGTCTATATATTGCTGCTTCTGTTCTTCAGTTGAACAGCCTTGAGGCCATCCTGATGCCTCTTGTTTAATTTTCAGAAATGTGACTATAAATTCTGTAAACAGACCCGTTCATACCGTATATTTCCATATTTCTTGAATTTTTAAGATGCGATATCCTTTGCTGAGAGCCGCCCTAACCTCATCTATGACCCATGTGCCCGCTCTCTCGTTTTCAGTGCGAGTACATATCCCTTGATTGGAGCTTACAGGGCATGTATGACTGAGAGAGAGAACAGCAATTTTTTATTTTCTTTTATTGGTAAAACAGGGATGATATAAATCTCTGAATTAGCCCCTCTGCTCCCTGTTCGAGTTGTTGCGGGCAATTTTCCCACATGTACACTTGTGCTCATAAAAAATGGAATACACTTGCTGTTGAACTGATTTTTGAAATACCGGTTGGCTTGAAACATCGATAAAGTGAAATTGTTTGTTGTATTAAGTTAAAAGAAAATGGTTAAATAAAGATATCGTATAAAAATTTATTTAATAATGTGAATAATACGACTTTTCACATCAGTGCAACAGTAAGTGTATTCCATTTTTATGAACACACGTGTACATCCGGGTGGCCAACAACCACACCTGCGGATATAAACTGCAGAAATCTTTGTAGCAAATTTTTTCCCCATCTTTATCTCGTGTCTTAATTTTATTGCTTTACATAGTAGGTTTTGTTTATAATGCCCCTGTTTTAATATATGAAATTAACATTCTCGAACACGTAATGCAGCGAAAGTGTGCACCTGTCCTATGAGTCGAAGGTCAAGTGCGATATAAACCGCCTTAAATTAGAAAGGTGATATTGTGAGCTCAAGATCAGTTACAGGAGTGTCAATACGAGAGAAATTGCACCAGTGCCGCTTTAGGACGCATAATGATTTATCTGCATAGAATTTTAAATAATAGTGCCCATACCTCACTTCTGTCAGATATTTCACTTAATACCTTATCTCGTACGCGGAATCGTATGGTATTTGACATCCCGACATGTACGAATAATGTTACGTATAACAACCCTTTATACAGAATGTGTAGATCCTTTAACTTGCTTTTTGCTAACTACAGATATGTGGACCTGTTTAATAGTAATTTGGATACATATAAACGCCAATTACATAACTCCCGTCTGTTAAACGAAAAACTAGGCTAGTAATGTACTCCCACTGTACAGTTGATGTATATTTTTATAATATGTAAATTGTTTCCTTTTTTTTTTTTATCAACAAGCTGTGTACACTGCGGTTTGGATTGATGACTGATTCATTTGCTTTTTTTAAATTTATGTACGCCCTTGTCATCAGTCTGTTATGTGTACCTACTTTAAATAAATAAATAAATGAGTTTAGGTTTTATATTTTTTTAGTTAAAACGTGTCTACTAACTTTAACAATTTGCGTCTGCAAACCCGAGCAGTACATTTTAAGATAACAGCCCCTTCAAATTATTAATTTAAGTAGACGTTTACTGCGGTATGCGTCTCGTATTTGATTTAATTGGTGTGCATTCTTCGATGAACCTATTATTTCAAGGATTCTTTGAAATTATATTATACAACATTAAATGTATGTTACTAGCGGGCTAAAAACACACCACCATTGCGCTTTATTACCAGGTAAAAAAGAAAAATTTTTCGTTGATGCTCCGAAGTATAAGCTGTAGTAAAAAACGGCAACTTTTAAATATATTTATTTTAAAAATTGGTTGACCCGCTTGTTTATATCATTCCAGACCGATTTGTTATTGCGCTTTGTTAAACGTGTATCATATCATTATATAATAGAATAAAACAACTTTATATGTAAATGTAAATGGCATTTTTGAGAGCGGATTACATGCATCTGTACAAAGCACTCAGTGAATAATCTCTTTAGAAACACAGGATTAAAGCGCATATCGAAAATACGTAAAACAAAATATATAATAACTAGCGCCTAATTGAAAAACATATTTGCAATTTAGCGTAGCGCGACATTCGATTTTTGCCGGGGTCAGTTCAAGTTTACACTTTCACCGCATTGCATATTCGCGAACATTAATTACATCTGCTATATTTTTATGTTTTGTGACATTGACGCTCCTATAACTGTTATTAATTAGATAATTTTATTGTCCGCATAGGAGTGATCGCTTTCATCTAGCAGGTTTGAATATAAAATATATGAGTACCCCGGGTGTCCATAAAAATATGTTGATGTGGCTTACTCACAGATTCCTGGGCGCCGACTCCTCCCACTCCGTGCAACAAGATAAGGGTTGAATGATTTAGGTTACGACAAATTAACCTGTAAAAAAACTAGGCCTCAATAGGCAGGCGTTTAAAATTGTATTAAACGTGTGCGCGCCGACATAACTGTTATTTATATTAGTTAATACATGTAGCAAAACGATAATGTCACAAGTTCAAGAATGTCGTTTGCCTATTAATTATGTTCTGTTTATCAGTTCTTGCAGCTTCAAAAATTGCCATAAAAGCACTTTCAATTTTTAATATATCATAGATGGCTTCATTTCCAGATGGGGGTTAACAAGTAGTGTGGGGGTGCCATTTTTCACCCGTTTTTCGTTTTTCCCACCCGTTTACGAGATACAACCCCTTTTAGTGTTCAGCCACTCGACATTCGGCTGTTTATCAGTTCTTGCAGCTCCAAAATATAATTTACAAAAATTGTCATAAGGGCACTTTCAATTTTTAATATGTTATAGATGGCTTCATTTCCAGATGGGGGTTAACAAGTAGTGTGGGGGTGCCATTTTTTCACCCGTTTTTTATTTTTCCCACCCGTTTACGAGATACAACCCCTTTTAGTGTTCAGCCACCCGACATTCGGCTGTTTATCAGTTCTTGCAGCTCCAAAATATAATTTACAAGAATGGTCATAAGGGCACTTTCAATTTTTAATATGTTATAGATGGCTTCATTTCCAAATGGGGGTTAACAAGTAGTGTGGGGGTGCCATTTTTTCACCCGTTTTCCATTTTTCCCACCCATTTACGAGATATAACCCCTTTTAGTGTTCAGCCACCCGACATTCGGCTGTTTATCAGTTCTTGCGGTTCGAAAATATAATTTTACAAAAATTGTCATAAGGGCACTTTCAATTTTTAATATGTTATAGATGGCTTCATTTCCAGATGGGGGTTAACAAGTAGTGTGGGGGTGCCATTTTTTCACCCGTTTTTCATTTTTCCCACCCGTTTACGAGATACAACTCCTTTTAGTGTTCAGCCACCCGACATTCGGCTGTTTATCAGTTCTTGCAGCTCCAAAATATAATTTACAAAAATTGTAATAAGGGCACTTTCAATTTTTAATATATTAATAGATGGCTGCATTTCCAGATGGGGGTTAACAAGTAGTGTGGGGGTGCCATTTTTTCACCCGTTTTTCTTTTTTCCCACCCCTTTACGAGATACAACCCCTTTTAGTGTTCAGCCACCCGACATTCGGCTGTTTATCAGTTCTTGCAGCTCCAAAATATAATTTACAATAATGGTCATAAGGGCACTTTCAATTTTTAATATGTTATAGATGGCTTCATTTCCAAATGGGGGTTAACAAGTAGTGTGGGGGTGCCATTTTTTCACCCGTTTTCCATTTTTCCCACCCGTTTACGAGATATAACCCCTTTTAGTGTTCAGCCACCCGACATTCGGCTGTTTATCAGTTCTTGCGGTTCGAAAATATAATTTTACAAAAATTGTCATAAGGGCACTTTCAATTTTTAATATGTTATAGATGGCTTCATTTCCAGATGGGGGTTAGCAAGTAGTGTGGGGGTGCCATTTTTTCACCCGTTTTTTATTTTTCCCACCCGTTTACGAGATACAACCCCTTTTAGTGTTCAGCCACCCGACATTCGGCTGTTTATCAGTTCTTGCAGCTCCAAAATATAATTTACAAGAATGGTCATAAGGGCACTTTCAATTTTTAATATGTTATAGATGGCTTCATTTCCAAATGGGGGTTAACAAGTAGTGTGGGGGTGCCATTTTTTCACCCGTTTTCCATTTTTCCCACCCATTTACGAGATATAACCCCTTTTAGTGTTCAGCCACCCGACATTCGGCTGTTTATCAGTTCTTGCGGTTCGAAAATATAATTTTACAAAAATTGTCATAAGGGCACTTTCAATTTTTAATATGTTATAGATGGCTTCATTTCCAGATGGGGGTTAACAAGTAGTGTGGGGGTGCCATTTTTTCACCCGTTTTTCATTTTTCCCACCCGTTTACGAGATACAACCCCTTTTAGTGTTCAGCCACCCGACATTCGGCTGTTTATCAGTTCTTGCAGCTCCAAAATATAATTTACAAAAATTGTCATAAGGGCACTTTCAATTTTTAATATATTAATAGATGGCTGCATTTCCAGATGGGGGTTAACAAGTAGTGTGGGGGTGCCATTTTTTCACCCGTTTTTCTTTTTCCCACCCCTTTACGAGATACAACCCCTTTTAGTGTTCAGCCACCCGACATTCGGCTGTTTATCAGTTCTTGCAGCTCCAAAATATAATTTACAATAATGGTCATAAGGGCACTTTCAATTTTTAATATGTTATAGATGGCTTCATTTCCAAATGGGGGTTAACAAGTAGTGTGGGGGTGCCATTTTTTCACCCGTTTTCCATTTTTCCCACCCGTTTACGAGATATAACCCCTTTTAGTGTTCAGCCACCCGACATTCGGCTGTTTATCAGTTCTTGCGGTTCGAAAATATAATTTTACAAAAATTGTCATAAGGGCACTTTCAATTTTTAATATGTTATAGATGGCTTCATTTCCAGATGGGGGTTAACAAGTAGTGTGGGGGTGCCATTTTTTCACCCGTTTTTCATTTTTCCCACCCGTTTACGATATACAACCCCTTTTAGTGTTCAGCCACCCGACATTCGGCTGTTTATCAGTTCTTGCAGCTCCAAAATATAATTTACAAAAATTGTCATAAGGGCACTTTCAATTTTTAATATATTAATAGATGGCTGCATTTCCAGATGGGGGTTAACAAGTAGTGTGGGGGTGCCATTTTTTCACCCGTTTTTTTTTTCCCACCCCTTTACGAGATACAACCCCTTTTAGTGTTCAGCCACCCGACATTCGGCTGTTTATCAGTTCTTGCAGCTCCAAAATATAATTTACAATAATGGTCATAAGGGCACTTTCAATTTTTAATATGTTATAGATGGCTTCATTTCCAAATGGGGGTTAACAAGTAGTGTGGGGGTGCCATTTTTTCACCCGTTTTCCATTTTTCCCACCCGTTTACGAGATATAACCCCTTTTAGTGTTCAGCCACCCGACATTCGGCTGTTTATCAGTTCTTGCGGTTCGAAAATATAATTTTACAAAAATTGTCATAAGGGCACTTTCAATTTTTAATATGTTATAGATGGCTTCATTTCCAGATGGGGGTTAACAAGTAGTGTGGGGGTGCCATTTTTTCACCCGTTTTTCATTTTTCCCACCCGTTTACGATATACAACCCCTTTTCATTTTGACACTTTCTCCATCTTCTAACTTGTTCAAGGGGGCCCCGGCTGCTGGGGCTTTGCCCCCGGGTCCGGCGGCTGAGGCTTTCTCCGGCCTCTAACTTGTGCATGGAGGCCCCGGCGGACAGACTCCGATGAACTTTGACATTTGGCTTTATGAAGATGACACCCAAGATAATGAAGATGACACCTTTGCGGTTTCACTTCCGGTTCCCACGCTCATCAAAATTTGCCAGTTAGCCACGGCGCTATTTTTACATTAAGGAATAGATTAGCCTTAAATTTGCATTGCCCCCCGGGGTCTGACAGACTCCGATGAACTTTGACATTTGGCTTTAAAAAATTTACCCGAAAATATATACTTGGACATGGGGCCCCGGAGTTGATGTTTAGGGGATGTTATTCACATCTAACGACTTTTGAAACCGGTTTCCACAATGGCAAGATGACACTCAAGATAATGAAGATGACACCTTTGCGTCCTCTCTGCCCTCTGGGGTTGATGTAACCTTGAAACTTCCTCCGCTCTTGCATTTTTATGTTATGTAGATAGAGATACTTATAGAAACCTATGTGTTAGAGAGAGAAAGATGGATTTTGTAGAAACCTATGTGTTAGAGAGAGAAAGATAGAGTTTTGGAGTCTGACAGACTCCGATGAACATTTGGCATTATGAAGATGACACTCAAGATAATGAAGATGACACCTTTGCGGTTCCCACGCTCATCAAAATTTGACAGCGCTGGAATAAATTAGCCTTAAATATACAAAAACCTGATGCGAGCGCCCCGGCGGCTGGTGTTGCGCAATATCCAGAACATGTTACGCAATATCTTACCCGAAAATATATACTTGAACATGGGGGCCCCGGCGGCTGGGGCTCTGCCCCGCGCGATGTGAACCCGTAGCGAACCACCTTTCCCCCTTCCCCCACCACCCCGCCCCCCGCCGCGAGGTAAGGGTTGAACGATTTAAGTTATTAGGGGCGTTTCTTATGACGCATACTGTATGTTACCAATCGGTGACCTTGAAGTGGCCCACTGTCAGACACCCAAAATTTGGTGGCCCACTGTCAGACTCCCAAAAATTGGTTTGGGGTCAATTGAGGTCATTTTGTCGTAGAACCCGCCTATCTCTACTACTCGCATGGCTTGGCGGTTGGCTTAACGCTCTCCTTGGCACGTGGCTTAGCGCTTGGCTGTGCGCTTGGCTTGGCGTTTGGCTTGGCGCTTTTCTTGGCGCGTTGGTTGTCGCTTGGCTTGGCACCTGGCTTCATGCTTAGCATGGCGCTTGGGTTGGCGCATGGCTTGGCGCTTTCCTTGGCGCGTGGCTTGGCGCTTGGCTTGGCGCATAGCTTGGCGTTCTCCTTGGCGCGTGGCTTGGCGCTTGGCTGGACGCTTGGCTTGGCGCTTCTCTTGGCGCTTGGTTTGGCGCTTGGCTTAACGCTTGGTTTGGCGCTCTCTTTGGCGCGTGGCTTGGCGCTTGGCTTGCCGCTTGGCTTGGCGCTTGGCTTGCCGCTTGGCTTGGCGCTTGGCTTGGCGCTTGGCTTGGCGCTTTTTTTGACGCGTGGCTTGGCGCGTGGCTTGGCGCTTGGCTTTACGTTTCTTTTAGCGCGTGGCTTGGTGCTTGGCTTGCCGCTTTCATGGCGCGTGGCTTGTCGCTTGGCCTAGCGCTTTTCTTGGCGCGTAATTTGGTGCGTGGCTTGGCGCTTAACTGGGCGCTTGGCTTGGCGTTTGGCTTGGCGCTTTTCTTGGCGCTTTTCTTGGCGCGTGGCTTGGCGGTTGGCTTAGCGCTTTTTTTGGCGCGTGGCTTAGCGCTTGTTTGTTCGCTAGGCTTGACGTTTGGCTTGGCGCTTTTCTCGGCACGTGGCTTGTCGCCTGGCTTGGCGCTTTTCTTGGCGTGTGGCTTGGCACTTGGCTTGGCGCTTAACTTTGTGTTTTGTTTGGCGCACGGCTTGGCGGTATCCTTGGCGCTTTGTTTGGCGCTTGGCTTGGCGCTTGGCTTGGCGCTTGGCTTGGCGCTTTTCTTGGCGCTTTTCTTGGCGCGTGGCTTGGCGGTTGTCTTGGCTCTTTGGCTTGGCGCCTGTCTTGGCGCATGGTTTAACGTACTCCTTGGCGCGTGGATAGGCGCTTGGCAAGGCGCTTGGCTTGGCGCTTGGTTTGGCGTTTTTTTTGGCGCGTAGCTTGTTGGTTGGCTTGGTGCTTTTCTTGGCGCGTGGCATGGTACTTGGCTTGGCGCTTAACATGGCGCGTGGCTTGGCGCTTTTCTTGGCGCGTGGCTTGGCGCATGGCTTGGCGGTTGGCTTAACGCTCTCCTTGGCACGTGGCTTAGCGTTTGGCTGTGCGCTTGGCTTGGCGTTTGGCTTGGCGCTTTTCTTGGCGCGTGGTTTGTCGCTTGGTTTGGCGCTTTTCTTGGCGTGTGGCTTGGCGCTTGGCTAGACGCTTGGCTTGGCGCTTCGCTTGGCGCTCGGCTTGGCGCTCGGTTTGGCGCTTGGCTTGGCGCTTGGTTTAACGCTTGGTTTGGCGCATGGTTTGGCGCTCTCCTTGGGGCGTGGCTTGGCGCTCTTCTTGGAGCGTGGCTTGGCGCTTAGCTTGGCGCAAGGCGTGGCGCTCTCCTTGGCGCGTAGCTTGGCGCTTGGCTTTGCGCTTTCATGGCGGGCGCCTTGTCGCTTGGCTTGGCGCTTTCTTGGTGCGTTGCTTGTCGCTTGGCCTAGCGCTTTTCTTGGCGCGTGATCTGGTGCGTGGCTTGGCGCTTGGATGGGCGCTTGCCTTGGCGTTTGGCTTAGCGCATGGCTTGGCGCTTGGATTGGCGCTTGGCTTGGCGCTCGGCTTGGCGCGATCTTGGCGGGTGGCTTGGCGCTTGGCTTGGCGTTTGGTTTTGCGCATGGCTTGGCGCTTGTCTGGGCGCTTGGCTTGGCGCTTGGCTTGGCGCTTGGCTTGGCGCTTGGCTTGGCGCTTGGCTTGGCGCTTGGCTTGGCGCTTTCTTGGCGCGTGGCTTGTCGCTTGGCTTGGCGCTTTTCTTGGCGGGTGGCTTGGCGTTTGGCTTGGCGTTTGGTTTGGCGCATGGCTTGGCGCTTGTCTGGGTGCTTGGTTTGGCGCTTGGCTTGTCGCTTGGCTTGTCGCTTGCTTTGGCGCCTTTCTTGGCGGGTGGTTCTGCACTTGGCTTGGCCCTTGGCTTAGCGCGTGGTTTGGCGTGTGGCTTTGCGCTTGGCTGGCTGGGCACTTGGCTTAGCGCTTGGCTTGACGCTTGGCTTGGCGTTTTCCTTGGCGCGTGGCTTGGCGCTTCTCTTAGCGCGTGGCTTGGCACTTGGCTTGCCGCTTGGCTTGGCGCTTGGCTTGGCGCTTGGCTTGGCGATTTTCTTGGCGCATTTCTTGATGCGTGGCTTGGCGCTTGGCTTGGCGCTTGGTTTGGCGCTTGGCTTGGCGCTCGGCTTGGCGCTTGGATTGGCGCTTGGTTTAACGCTTGGTTTGGGGCATGGTTTGGCGCTCTCCTTGGCGCGTGGCTTGGCGCTTGTCTGGGCGCTTGGCTTGGCGCTTGGCTTGGCGCTTGGCTTTGCGCTTTTCTTAACGCGTGGCTTGGTGCTTGGCTTGCCGCTTTCATGGCGCGTGTCTTGTCGCTTGGCGTGGCGCTTTCTTGGCGCGTGGCTTGTTGCTTAGCATAGCGTTTTTCTTGGCGCGTGATTTGGTGCGTGGCTTGGCGCTTGGCTGGGCGCTTTTCTTGGCTCGTGATTTGGTGCGTGGCTTTGCGCTTGGCTGGGCGCTTGGCTTGGCGTTTGGCTTAGCGCATGGCTTGGCGCTTGGCTTGGCGCTTGGCTTGGCGCTCGGCTTGGCGCGATCTTGGCGGGTGGCTTGGCGCTTGGTTTGGCGTTTTGTTTGGCGCATGGCTTGGCGCTTGTCTGGGCGCTTGGCTTGGCGCTTGGCTTGGCGTTTGGCTTGGCGATTTTCTTGGCGGGTGGCTTGGGGCTTGGTTTGGCGTTTTGTTTGGCGCATGGCTTGGCGCTTGTCTGGGCGCTTGGCTTGGCGCTTGGCTTGGCGCTTGGCTTGGCGCTTGGCTTGGCGCTTGGCTTGGCGCTTGGCTTGGCGCTTGGCTTGGCGCTTGGCTTGGCGCTTGGCTTGGCGCTTGGCTTAACGCTTGGTTTGGCGCATGGTTTGGCGCTCTCATTGGCGCGTGGCTTGGCGATTTTCTTGGCGGGTGGCTTGGCGCTTGGCTTGGCGTTTTGTTTGGCGCATGGCTTGGCGCTTGTCTGGGCGCTTGGCTTGGCGCTTGGCTTGGCGTTTGGCTTGGCGATTTTCTTGGCGGGTGGCTTGGGGCTTGGTTTGGCGTTTTGTTTGGCGCATGGCTTGGCGCTTGTCTGGGCGCTTGGCTTGGCGCTTGGCTTGGCGCTTGGCTTGGCGCTTGGCTTGGCGCTTGGCTTGGCGCTTGGCTTGGCGCTTGGCTTGGCGCTTGGCTTGGCGCTTGGCTTGGCGCTCGGCTTGGCGCGATCTTGGCGGTTGGCTTGGCGCTTGGCTTGGCGTTTTGTTTGGCGCATGTCTTGGCGCTTGTCTGGGCGCTTGGCTTGGCGCTTGGGTTGGCGCTTGGCTTGGCGCTCGGCTTGGCGCGATCTTGGCGGGTGGCTTGGCGCTTGGCTTGGCGTTTGGTTTGGCGCATGGCTTGGCGCTTGTCTGGGAGCTTGGTTTGGCGCTTGGCTTGGCGCTTGGCTTGGCGCTTGGCTTGGCGCTTGGCTTGGCGCTTGGCTTGGCGCTTGGCTTGGCGCTTGGCTTGGCGCTTGGCTTGGCGCTTGGCTTGGCGCTTTTTTTGCGCCGCTTTACGTTTTTTTTAGCGCGTGGCTTGGTGCTTGGCTTGCCGCTTTCATGGCGCGTGGCTTGTCGCTTGGCCTAGCGCTTGGCTTGGCGCTTAACTAGGCGCTTGGCTTGGCGTTTGGCTTGTCGCTTTTCTTAACGCTTTTCTTGGCATGTGGCTTGGCGGTTGGCTTAGCGCTTTTCTTGGCGCGTGGCTTAGCGCTTGTTTGGGCGCTAAGCTTGACGTTTGGCTTGGAGCTTTTCTTGGCACGTGGCTTGTCGCCTGGCTTGGCGATTTTCTTGGCGTGTGGCTTGGCACTTGGCTTGGCGCTTAACTTTGTGTTTTGTTTGGCACACGGCTTGGCGGTATCCTTAGCGCTTTGTTTGGCGCTTGGCTTGGCGCTTGGCTTGGCGCTTAGCTTGGCGCTTGGCTTGGCGCTTTTCTTGGCGCTTTTCTTGGCGCGTGGCTTGGCGCTTGTCTTGGCTCTTTGGCTTGGCGCCTGTCTTGGCGCATGGTTTAACGCATTCCTTGGCGCGTGGATAGGCGCTTGGCTAGGCGCTTGGCTTGGCGCTTGGTTTGGCGTTTTTCTTAGCGCATAGCTTGTCGCTTGGCTTGGTGCTTTTTTTGGCGCGTGGCTTGGCGCATGGTTTGGCGGTCAACTTAACGCTCTCCTTGGCACGTGGCTTGGCGCTTGGCGTGGCGCGTGGCTTGGCGCTTTTCTTGGCGCTTTTCTTGGCGCGTGGCTTGGCGCATGGTTTGGCGGTCAACTTAACGCTCTCCTTGGCACGTGGCTTGGCGCTTGGCGTGGCGCGTGGCTTGGCGCTTTTCTTGGCGCTTTTCTTGACGCGTGGCTTGGCGCATGGTTTGGCGGTCAACTTAACGCTCTCCTTGGCACGTGGCTTAGCGCTTGGCTGTGCGCGTGGTTTGTCGCTTGGTTTGGCGCTTTTCTTGGCGTGTGGCATGGCACTTGGTTTGGCGCTTAACCTGGCGCTTGGCTTGGCGCACGGCTTGGCGCTATCTTTGGCGCTTGGCTTGGTGCTTAGTGTGGCGCTTTTCTTGGCGCGTGGTTTGGCGCTTGGCTGGACGCTTGGCTTGGCGCTTCGCTTGGCGCTCGGCTTGGCGCTCGGTTTGGCGCTTGGCTTGGCGCTTGGTTTAACGCTTGGTTTGGCGCATGGTTTGGCGCTCTCCTTAACGCGTGGCTTGGCGCTTGGCTGGGCGCTTGGCTTGGCGCTGGGCTTGGCGCTTGTATTTGCGCTTTTCTTACCGCGTGGCTTGGTGCTTGGCTTGCCGCTTTCATGGCGCGTGGCTTGTCGCTTGGCGTGGCGCTTTCTTGGCGCGTGATTTGGTGCGTGGCTTGGCGCTTGGCTGGGCGCTTGGCTTGGCGTTTGGCTTAGCGCATGGCTTGGCGCTTGGCTTGGCGCTTGGCTTGGCGCTCGGCTTGTCGCGATCTTGGCGGGTGGCTTGGCGCTTGGCTTGGCGTTTTGTTTGGCGCATGGCTTGGCGCTTGTCTGGGCGCTTGGCTTGGCGCTTGGATTGGCGCTTGGCTTGGCGATTTTCTTGGCGGGTGGCTTGGGGCTTGGTTTGGCGTTTTGTTTGGCGCATGGCTTGGCGCTTGTCTGGGCGCTTGGCTTGGCGCTTGGCTTGGCGCTTGGCTTGGCGCTTGGCTTGGCGCTTGGCTTGGCGCTTGGCTTGGCGCTTGGCTTAACGCTTGGTTTGGCGCATGGTTTGGCGCTCTCATTGGCGCGTGGCTTGGCGATTTTCTTGGCGGGTGGCTTGGCGCTTGGCTTGGCGTTTTGTTTGGCGCATGGCTTGGCGCTTGTCTGGGCGCTTTCTTGGCGCGTGGCTTGTTGCTTAGCATAGCGTTTTTCTTGGCGCGTGATTTGGTGCGTGGCTTGGCGCTTGGCTGGGCGCTTTTCTTGGCTCGTGATTTGGTGCGTGGCTTTGCGCTTGGCTGGGCGCTTGGCTTGGCGTTTGGCTTAGCGCATGGCTTGGCGCTTGGCTTGGCGCTTGGCTTGGCGCTCGGCTTGGCGCGATCTTGGCGGGTGGCTTGGCGCTTGGTTTGGCGTTTTGTTTGGCGCATGGCTTGGCGCTTGTCTGGGCGCTTGGCTTGGCGCTTGGCTTGGCGTTTGGCTTGGCGATTTTCTTGGCGGGTGGCTTGGGGCTTGGTTTGGCGTTTTGTTTGGCGCATGGCTTGGCGCTTGTCTGGGCGCTTGGCTTGGCGCTTGGCTTGGCGCTTGGCTTGGCGCTTGGCTTGGCGCTTGGCTTGGCGCTTGGCTTGGCGCTTGGCTTGGCGCTTGGCTTGGCGCTTGGCTTAACGCTTGGTTTGGCGCATGGTTTGGCGCTCTCATTGGCGCGTGGCTTGGCGATTTTCTTGGCAGGTGGCTTGGCGCTTGGCTTGGCGTTTTGTTTGGCGCATGGCTTGGCGCTTGTCTGGGCGCTTGGCTTGGCGCTTGGCTTGGCGCTTGGCTTGGCGCTTGGCTTGGCGCTTGGCTTGGCGCTTGGCTTGGCGCTCGGCTTGGCGCGATCTTGGCGGTTGGCTTGGCGCTTGGCTTGGCGTTTTGTTTGGCGCATGTCTTGGCGCTTGTCTGGGCGCTTGGCTTGGCGCTTGGGTTGGCGCTTGGCTTGGCGCTCGGCTTGGCGCGATCTTGGCGGGTGGCTTGGCGCTTGGCTTGGCGTTTGGTTTGGCGCATGGCTTGGCGCTTGTCTGGGAGCTTGGTTTGGCGCTTGGCTTGGCGCTTGGCTTGGCGCTTGGCTTGGCGCTTGGCTTGGCGCTTGGCTTGGCGCTTGGCTTGGCGCTTGGCTTGGCGCTTGGCTTGGCGCTTGGCTTGGCGCTTTTTTTGCGCCGCTTTACGTTTCTTTTAGCGCGTGGCTTGGTGCTTGGCTTGCCGCTTTCATGGCGCGTGGCTTGTCGCTTGGCCTAGCGCTTGGCTTGGCGCTTAACTAGGCGCTTGGCTTGGCGTTTGGCTTGTCGCTTTTCTTAACGCTTTTCTTGGCATGTGGCTTGGCGGTTGGCTTAGCGCTTTTCTTGGCGCGTGGCTTAGCGCTTGTTTGGGCGCTAGGCTTGACGTTTGGCTTGGAGCTTTTCTTGGCACGTGGCTTGTCGCCTGGCTTGGCGATTTTCTTGGCGTGTGGCTTGGCACTTGGCTTGGCGCTTAACTTTGTGTTTTGTTTGGCACACGGCTTGGCGGTATCCTTAGCGCTTTGTTTGGCGCTTGGCTTGGCGCTTGGCTTGGCGCTTAGCTTGGCGCTTGGCTTGGCGCTTTTCTTGGCGCTTTTCTTGGCGCGTGGCTTGGCGCTTGTCTTGGCTCTTTGGCTTGGCGCCTGTCTTGGCGCATGGTTTAACGCATTCCTTGGCGCGTGGATAGGCGCTTGGCTAGGCGCTTGGCTTGGCGCTTGGTTTGGCGTTTTTCTTAGCGCATAGCTTGTCGCTTGGCTTGGTGCTTTTTTTGGCGCGTGGTTTGGCGCATGGTTTGGCGGTCAACTTAACGCTCTCCTTGGCACGTGGCTTAGCGCTTGGCATGGCGCGTGGCTTGGCGCTTTTCTTGGCGCTTTTCTTGGCGCGTGGCTTGGCGCATGGTTTGGCGGTCAACTTAACGCTCTCCTTGGCACGTGGCTTGGCGCTTGGCGTGGCGCGTGGCTTGGCGCTTTTCTTGGCGCTTTTCTTTTCGCGTGGCTTGGCGCATGGTTTGGCGGTCAACTTAACGCTCTCCTTGGCACGTGGCTTAGCGCTTGGCTGTGCGCGTGGTTTGTCGCTTGGTTTGGCGCTTTTCTTGGCGTGTGGCATGGCACTTGGTTTGGCGCTTAACCTGGCGCTTGGCTTGGCGCACGGCTTGGCGCTATCTTTGGCGCTTGGCTTGGTGCTTAGTGTGGCGCTTTTCTTGGCGCGTGGTTTGGCGCTTGGCTGGACGCTTGGCTTGGCGCTTCGCTTGGCGCTCGGCTTGGCGCTCGGTTTGGCGCTTGGCTTGGCGCTTGGTTTAACGCTTGGTTTGGCGCATGGTTTGGCGCTCTCCTTAACGCGTGGCTTGGCGCTTGGCTGGGCGCTTGGCTTGGCGCTGGGCTTGGCGCTTGTATTTGCGCTTTTCTTACCGCGTGGCTTGGTGCTTGGCTTGCCGCTTTCATGGCGCGTGGCTTGTCGCTTGGCGTGGCGCTTTCTTGGCGCGTGATTTGGTGCGTGGCTTGGCGCTTGGCTAGGCGCTTGGCTTGGCGTTTGGCTTAGCGCATGGCTTGGCGCTTGGCTTGGCGCTTGGCTTGGCGCTCGGCTTGGCGCGATCTTGGCGGGTGGCTTGGCGCTTGGCTTGGCGTTTTGTTTGGCGCATGGCTTGGCGCTTGTCTGGGCGCTTGGCTTGGCGCTTGGATTGGCGCTTGGCTTGGCGATTTTCTTGGCGGGTGGCTTGGGGCTTGGTTTGGCGTTTTGTTTGGCGCATGGCTTGGCGCTTGTCTGGGCGCTTGGCTTGGCGCTTGGCTTGGCGCTTGGCTTGGCGCTTGGCTTGGCGCTTGGCTTGGCGCTTGGCTTGGCGCTTGGCTTAACGCTTGGTTTGGCGCATGGTTTGGCGCTCTCATTGGCGCGTGGCTTGGCGATTTTCTTGGCGGGTGGCTTGGCGCTTGGCTTGGCGTTTTGTTTGGCGCATGGCTTGGCGCTTGTCTGGGCGCTTGGCTTGGCGCTTGGCTTGGCGCTTGGCTTGGCGCTTGGCTTAACGCTTGGCTTGGCGCTTGGCTTGGCGCTCGGCTTGGCGCGATCTTGGCGGGTGGCTTGGCGCTTGGCTTGGCGTTTTGTTTGGCGCATGTCTTGGCGCTTGTCTGGGCGCTTGGCTTGGCGCTTGGGTTGGCGCTTGGCTTGGCGCTCGGCTTGGCGCGATCTTGGCGGGTGGCTTGGCGCTTGGCTTGGCGTTTGGTTTGGCGCATGGCTTGGCGCTTGTCTGGGAGCTTGGTTTGGCGCTTGGCTTGGCGCTTGGCTTGGCGCTTGGCTTGGCGCTTGGCTTGGCGCTTGGCTTGGCGCTTGGCTTGGCGCTTGGCTTGGCGCTTTTTTTGCGCCGCTTTACGTTTCTTTTAGCGCGTGGCTTGGTGCTTGGCTTGCCGCTATCATGGCGCGTGGCTTGTCGCTTGGCCTAGCGCTTTTCTTGGCGCGTAATTTGGTGCGTGGCTTGGCGCTTAACTAGGCGCTTGGCTTGGCGTTTGGCTTGTCGCTTTTCTTAACGCTTTTCTTGGCATGTGGCTTGGCGGTTGGCTTAGCGCTTTTCTTGGCGCGTGGCTTAGCGCTTGTTTGGGCGCTAGGCTTGACGTTTGGCTTGGAGCTTTTCTTGGCACGTGGCTTGTCGCCTGGCTTGGCGATTTTCTTGGCGTGTGGCTTGGCGCTTAACTTTGTGTTTTGTTTGGCACACGGCTTGGCGGTATCCTTAGCGCTTTGTTTGGCGCTTGGCTTGGCGCTTGGCTTGGCGCTTAGCTTGGCGCTTGGCTTGGCGCTTTTCTTGGCGCTTTTCTAGGCGCGTGGCTTGGCGCTTGTCTTGGCTCTTTGGCTTGGCGCCTGTCTTGGCGCATGGTTTAACGCATTCCTTGGCGCGTGGATAGGCGCTTGGCTAGGCGCTTGGCTTGGCGCTTGGTTTGGCGATTTTCTTAGCGCATAGCTTGTCGCTTGGCTTGGTGCTTTTTTTGGCGCGTGGCTTGGTACTTGGCTTGGCGCTTGGCATGGCGCGTGGCTTGGCGCTTTTCTTGGCGCTTTTCTTGGCGCGTGGCTTGGCGCATGGTTTGCCGGTCAACTTAACGCTCTCCTTGGCACGTGGCTTAGCGCTTGGCTGTGCGCGTGGTTTGTCGCTTGGTTTGGCGCTTTTCTTGGCGTGTGGCATGGCACTTGGTTTGGCGCTTAACCTGGCGCTTGGCTTGGCGCACGGCTTGGCGCTATCTTTGGCGCTTGGCTTGGTGCTTAGTGTGGCGCTTTTCTTGGCGCGTGGTTTGGCGCTTGGCTGGACGCTTGGCTTGGCGCTTCGCTTGGCGCTCGGCTTGCCGCTCGGTTTGGCGCTTGGCTTGGCGCTTGGTTTAACGCTTGGTTTGGCGCTCTCTTTGGCGCGTGGCTTGGCGCTTGGCTTGCCGCTTGGCTTGGCGCTTGGCTTAACGCTTGGTTTGGCGCTCTCTTTGGCGCGTGGCTTGGCGCTTGGCTTGCCGCTTGGCTTGGCGCTTGGATTGCCGCTTGGCTTGGCGCTTGGCTTGGCGCTTGGCTTGGCGCTTTTTTTGACGCGTGGCTTGGCGCGTGGCTTGGCGCTTGGCTTTACGTTTCTTTTAGCGCGTGGCTTGGTGCTTGGCTTGCCGCTTTCATGGCGCGTGGCTTGTCGCTTGGCCTAGCGCTTTTCTTGGCGCGTAATTTGGTGCGTGGCTTGGCGCTTAACTGGGCGCTTGGCTTGGCGTTTGGCTTGGCGCTTTTCTTGGCGCTTTTCTTGGCGCGTGGCTTGGCGGTTGGCTTAGCGCTTTTTTTGGCGCGTGGCTTAGCGCTTGTTTGTTCGCTAGGCTTGACGTTTGGCTTGGCGCTTTTCTCGGCACGTGGCTTGTCGCCTGGCTTGGCGCTTTTCTTGGCGTGTGGCTTGGCACTTGGCTTGGCGCTTAACTTTGTGTTTTGTTTGGCGCACGGCTTGGCGGTATCCTTGGCGCTTTGTTTGGCGCTTGGCTTGGCGCTTGGCTTGGCGCTTGGCTTGGCGCTTTTCTTGGCGCTTTTCTTGGCGCGTGGCTTGGCGGTTGTCTTGGCTCTTTGGCTTGGCGCCTGTCTTGGCGCATGGTTTAACGCACTCCTTGGCGCGTGGATAGGCGCTTGGCAAGGCGCTTGGCTTGGCGCTTGGTTTGGCGTTTTTTTTGGCGCGTAGCTTGTTGGTTGGCTTGGTGCTTTTCTTGGCGCGTGGCATGGTACTTGGCTTGGCGCTTAACATGGCGCGTGGCTTGGCGCTTTTCTTGGCGCGTGGCTTGGCGCATGGCTTGGCGGTTGGCTTAACGCTCTCCTTGGCACGTGGCTTAGCGTTTGGCTGTGCGCTTGGCTTGGCGTTTGGCTTGGCGCTTTTCTTGGCGCGTGGTTTGTCGCTTGGTTTGGCGCTTTTCTTGGCGTGTGGCTTGGCGCTTGGCTAGACGCTTGGCTTGGCGCTTCGCTTGGCGCTCGGCTTGGCGCTCGGTTTGGCGCTTGGCTTGGCCCTTGGTTTAACGCTTGGTTTGGCGCATGGTTTGGCGCTCTCCTTGGGGCGTGGCTTGGCGCTCTTCTTGGAGCGTGGCTTGGCGCTTAGCTTGGCGCATGGCGTGGCGCTCTCCTTGGCGCGTAGCTTGGCGCTTGGCTTTGCGCTTTCATGGCGCGCGCCTTGTCGCTTGGCTTGGCGCTTTCTTGGTGCGTTGCTTGTCGCTTGGCCTAGCGCTTTTCTTGGCGCGTGATCTGGTGCGTGGCTTGGCGCTTGGATGGGCGCTTGCCTTGGCGTTTGGCTTAGCGCATGGCTTGGCGCTTGGATTGGCGCTTGGCTTGGCGCTCGGCTTGGCGCGATCTTGGCGGGTGGCTTGGCGCTTGGCTTGGCGTTTGGTTTTGCGCATGGCTTGGCGCTTGTCTGGGCGCTTGGCTTGGCGCTTGGCTTGGCGCTTGGCTTGGCGCTTTCTTGGCGCGTGGCTTGTCGCTTGGCTTGGCGCTTTTCTTGGCGGGTGGCTTGGCGTTTGGCTTGGCGTTTGGTTTGGCGCATGGCTTGGCGCTTGTCTGGGTGCTTGGTTTGGCGCTTGGCTTGTCGCTTGGCTTGTCGCTTGCTTTGGCGCCTTTCTTGGCGGGTGGTTCTGCACTTGGCTTGGCCCTTGGCTTAGCGCGTGGTTTGGCGCTTTTCTTGGCGCGTGGTTTGGCGTGTGGCTTTGCGCTTGGCTGGCTGGGCACTTGGCTTAGCGCTTGGCTTGACGCTTGGCTTGGCGTTTTCCTTGGCGCGTGGCTTGGCGGTTCTCTTAGCGCGTGGCTTGGCACTTGGCTTGCCGCTTGGCTTGGCGCTTGGCTTGGCGCTTGGCTTGGCGATTTTCTTGGCGCATTTCTTGATGCGTGGCTTGGCGCTTGGCTTGGCGCTTGGTTTGGCGCTTGGCTTGGCGCTCGGCTTGGCGCTTGGATTGGCGCTTGGTTTAACGCTTGGTTTGGGGCATGGTTTGGCGCTCTCCTTGGCGCGTGGCTTGGCGCTTGTCTGGGCGCTTGGCTTGGCGCTTGGCTTGGCGCTTGGCTTTGCGCTTTTCTTAACGCGTGGCTTGGTGCTTGGCTTGCCGCTTTCATGGCGCGTGTCTTGTCGCTTGGCGTGGCGCTTTCTTGGCGCGTGGCTTGTTGCTTAGCATAGCGTTTTTCTTGGCGCGTGATTTGGTGCGTGGCTTGGCGCTTGGCTGGGCGCTTGGCTTGGCGTTTGGCTTGGCGCATTGCTTGGCGCTCTCCTTGACGCGTGGCTTGGCGCTTGGCTTTGCGCTTTCATAGCGCGCGCCTTGTCGCTTGGCTTGGCGCTTTCTGGGCTCGTTGCTTGTCGCTTGGCCTAGCGCTTTTCTTGGCTCGTGATTTGGTGCGTGGCTTTGCGCTTGGCTGGGCGCTTGGCTTGGCGTTTGGCTTAGCGCATGGCTTGGCGCTTGGCTTGGCGCTTGGCTTGGCCCTCGGCTTGGCGCGATCTTGGCGGGTGGCTTGGCGCTTGGTTTGGCGTTTTGTTTGGCGCATGGCTTGGCGCTTGTCTGGGCGCTTGGCTTGGCGCTTGGCTTGGCGTTTGGCTTAACGATTTTCTTGGCGGGTGGCTTGGGGCTTGGTTTGGCGTTTTGTTTGGCGCATGGCTTGGCGCTTGTCTGGGCGCTTGGCTTGGCGCTTGGCTTGGCGCTTGGCTTGGCGCTTGGCTTGGCGCTTGGCTTGGCGCTTGGCTTGGCGCTTGGCTTAACGCTTGGTTTGGCGCATGGTTTGGCGCTCTCATTGGCGCGTGGCTTGGCGATTTTCTTGGCGGGTGGCTTGGCGCTTGGCTTGGCGTTTTGTTTGGCGCATGGCTTGGCGCTTGTCTGGGCGCTTGGCTTGGCGCTTGGCTTGGCGCTTGGCTTGGCGCTTGGCTTGGCGCTTGGCTTGGCGCTTGGCTTGGCGCTCGGCTTGGCGCGATCTTGGCGGTTGGCTTGGCGCTTGGCTTGGCGTTTTGTTTGGCGCATGTCTTGGCGCTTGTCTGGGCGCTTGGCTTGGCGCTTGGGTTGGCGCTTGGCTTGGCGCTCGGCTTGGCGCGATCTTGGCGGGTGGCTTGGCGCTTGGCTTGGCGTTTGGTTTGGCGCATGGCTTGGCGCTTGTCTGGGAGCTTGGTTTGGCGCTTGGCTTGGCGCTTGGCTTGGCGCTTGGCTTGGCGCTTGGCTTGGCGCTTGGCTTGGCGCTTGGCTTGGCGCTTGGCTTGGCGCTTGGCTTGGCGCTTTTTTTGCGCCGCTTTACGTTTCTTTTAGCGCGTGGCTTGGTGCTTGGCTTGCCGCTTTCATGGCGCGTGGCTTGTCGCTTGGCCTAGCGCTTGGCTTGGCGCTTAACTAGGCGCTTGGCTTGGCGTTTGGCTTGTCGCTTTTCTTAACGCTTTTCTTGGCATGTGGCTTGGCGGTTGGCTTAGCGCTTTTCTTGGCGCGTGGCTTAGCGCTTGTTTGGGCGCTAGGCTTGGCGTTTGGCTTGGAGCTTTTCTTGGCACGTGGCTTGTCGCCTGGCTTGGCGATTTTCTTGGCGTGTGGCTTGGCACTTGGCTTGGCGCTTAACTTTGTGTTTTGTTTGGCACACGGCTTGGCGGTATCCTTAGCGCTTTGTTTGGCGCTTGGCTTGGCGCTTGGCTTGGCGCTTAGCTTGGCGCTTGGCTTGGCGCTTAGCTTGGCGCGTGGCTTGGCGCTTGTCTTGGCTCTTTGGCTTGGCGCCTGTCTTGGCGCATGGTTTAACGCATTCCTTGGCGCGTGGATAGGCGCTTGGCTAGGCGCTTGGCTTGGCGCTTGGTTTGGCGTTTTTCTTAGCGCATAGCTTGTCGCTTGGCTTGGTGCTTTTTTTGGCGCGTGGCTTGGCGCATGGTTTGGCGGTCAACTTAACGCTCTCCTTGGCACGTGGCTTAGCGCTTGGCATGGCGCGTGGCTTGGCGCTTTTCTTGGCGCTTTTCTTGGCGCGTGGCTTGGCGCATGGTTTGGCGGTCAACTTAACGCTCTCCTTGGCACGTGGCTTGGCGCTTGGCGTGGCGCGTGGCTTGGCGCTTTTCTTGGCGCTTTTCTTGGCGCGTGGCTTGGCGCATGGTTTGGCGGTCAACTTAACGCTCTCCTTGGCACGTGGTTTAGCGCTTGGCTGTGCGCGTGGTTTGTCGCTTGGTTTGGCGCTTTTCTTGGCGTGTGGCATGGCACTTGGTTTGGCGCTTAACCTGGCGCTTGGCTTGGCGCACGGCTTGGCGCTATCTTTGGCGCTTGGCTTGGTGCTTAGTGTGGCGCTTTTCTTGGCGCGTGGTTTGGCGCTTGGCTGGACGCTTGGCTTGGCGCTTCGCTTGGCGCTCGGCTTGGCGCTCGGTTTGGCGCTTGGCTTGGCGCTTGGTTTAACGCTTGGTTTGGCGCATGGTTTGGCGCTCTCCTTAACGCGTGGCTTGGCGCTTGGCTGGGCGCTTGGCTTGGCGCTGGGCTTGGCGCTTGTATTTGCGCTTTTCTTACCGCGTGGCTTGGTGCTTGGCTTGCCGCTTTCATGGCGCGTGGCTTGTCGCTTGGCGTGGCGCTTTCTTGGCGCGTGATTTGGTGCGTGGCTTGGCGCTTGGCTGGGCGCTTGGCTTGGCGTTTGGCTTAGCGCATGGCTTGGCGCTTGGCTTGGCGCTTGGCTTGGCGCTCGGCTTGGCGCGATCTTGGCGGGTGGCTTGGCGCTTGGCTTGGCGTTTTGTTTGGCGCATGGCTTGGCGCTTGTCTGGGCGCTTGGCTTGGCGCTTGGATTGGCGCTTGGCTTGGCGATTTTCTTGGCGGGTGGCTTGGGGCTTGGTTTGGCGTTTTGTTTGGCGCATGGCTTGGCGCTTGTCTGGGCGCTTGGCTTGGCGCTTGGCTTGGCGCTTGGCTTGGCGCTTGGCTTGGCGCTTGGCTTGGCGCTTGGCTTGGCGCTTGGCTTGGCGCTTGGCTTAACGCTTGGTTTGGCGCATGGTTTGGCGCTCTCATTGGCGCGTGGCTTGGCGATTTTCTTGGCGGGTGGCTTGGCGCTTGGCTTGGCGTTTTGTTTGGCGCATGGCTTGGCGCTTGTCTGGGCGCTTGGCTTGGCGCTTGGCTTGGCGCTTGGCTTGGCGCTTGGCTTAACGCTTGGCTTGGCGCTTGGCTTGGCGCTCGGCTTGGCGCGATCTTGGCGGGTGGCTTGGCGCTTGGCTTGGCGTTTTGTTTGGCGCATGTCTTGGCGCTTGTCTGGGCGCTTGGCTTGGCGCTTGGGTTGGCGCTTGGCTTGGCGCTCGGCTTGGCGCGATCTTGGCGGGTGGCTTGGCGCTTGGCTTGGCGTTTGGTTTGGCGCATGGCTTGGCGCTTGTCTGGGAGCTTGGTTTGGCGCTTGGCTTGGCGCTTGGCTTGGCGCTTGGCTTGGCGCTTGGCTTGGCGCTTGGCTTGGCGCTTGGCTTGGCGCTTTTTTTGCGCCGCTTTACGTTTCTTTTAGCGCGTGGCTTGGTGCTTGGCTTGCCGCTTTCATGGCGCGTGGCTTGTCGCTTGGCCTAGCGCTTTTCTTGGCGCGTAATTTGGTGCGTGGCTTGGCGCTTAACTAGGCGCTTGGCTTGGCGTTTGGCTTGTCGCTTTTCTTAACGCTTTTCTTGGCATGTGGCTTGGCGGTTGCCTTAGCGCTTTTCTTGGCGCGTGGCTTAGCGCTTGTTTGGGCGCTAGGCTTGACGTTTGGCTTGGAGCTTTTCTTGGCACGTGGCTTGTCGCCTGGCTTGGCGATTTTCTTGGCGTGTGGCTTGGCGCTTAACTTTGTGTTTTGTTTGGCACACGGCTTGGCGGTATCCTTAGCGCTTTGTTTGGCGCTTGGCTTGGCGCTTGGCTTGGCGCTTAGCTTGGCGCTTGGCTTGGCGCTTTTCTTGGCGCTTTTCTTGGCGCGTGGCTTGGCGCTTGTCTTGGCTCTTTGGCTTGGCGCCTGTCTTGGCGCATGGTTTAACGCATTCCTTGGCGCGTGGATAGGCGCTTGGCTAGGCGCTTGGCTTGGCGCTTGGTTTGGCGATTTTCTTAGCGCATAGCTTGTCGCTTGGCTTGGTGCTTTTTTTGGCGAGTGGCTTGGTACTTGGCTTGGCGCTTGGCATGGCGCGTGGCTTGGCGCTTTTCTTGGCGCTTTTCTTGGCGCGTGGCTTGGCGCATGGTTTGGCGGTCAACTTAACGCTCTCCTTGGCACGTGGCTTAGCGCTTGGCTGTGCGCGTGGTTTGTCGCTTGGTTTGGCGCTTTTCTTGGCGTGTGGCATAGCACTTGGTTTGGCGCTTAACCTGGCGCTTGGCTTGGCGCACGGCTTGGCGCTATCTTTGGCGCTTGGCTTGGTGCTTAGTGTGGCGCTTTTCTTGGCGCGTGGTTTGGCGCTTGGCTGGACGCTTGGCTTGGCGCTTCGCTTGGCGCTCGGCTTGGCGCTCGGTTTGGCGCTTGGCTTGGCGCTTGGTTTAACGCTTGGTTTGGCGCATGGTTTGGCGCTCTCCTTAACGCGTGGCTTGGCGCTTGGCTGGGCGCTTGGCTTGGCGCTGGGCTTGGCGCTTGTATTTGCGCTTTTCTTACCGCGTGGCTTGGTGCTTGGCTTGCCGCTTTCATGGCGCGTGGCTTGTCGCTTGGCGTGGCGCTTTCTTGGCGCGTGGCTTGTTGCTTAGCCTAGCGTTTTTCTTGGCGCGTGATCTGGTGGGTGGCTCGGCGCTTGGCTGGGCGCTTGGCTTGCCGTTTGGCTTGACGCATGGCTTAGCGCTCTTCCTGGAGCGTGGCTTGGCGCTTAGCTTGGCGCATGGCTTGGCGCTCCCCTTGGCGCGTAGCTTGGCGTTTGGTTTTGCGCTTTCATGGCGCGCGCCTTGTTGCTTGGCTTGGCACTTTCTTGGCGCGTTGCTTGTCGCTTGGCCTAGCGCTTTTTTTGGCGCGTGATTTGGTGCGTGGCTTGGCGCTTGGCTGGGCGCTTGCCTTGGCGTTTGGATTAGCGCATGGCTTGGCGCTTGGCTTGGCGCTCGGCTTGGCGCGATCTTGGCGGGTAGCTTGGCGCTTGGCTTGGCGTTTGGTTTGGCGCATGGCTTGGCGCTTGTCTGGGCGCTTGGCTTGGCGCTTGGCTTGCGCTTTCTTGGCGCGTGGCTTGTCGCTTGGCTTGGCGCTTTTCTTGGCAAGTGGCTTGGCGCTTGGCTTGGCGTTTGGTTTGGCGCATGGCTTGGCGCTTGTCTGGGCGCTTGGCTTGGCGCTTGGCTTGGCGCTTGGCTTGGCGCTTTCTTGGCGCTTGGCTTGTCGCTTGGCTTGGCGCTTTCCTTGGCGGGTGGCTTGGCGTTTGGTTTGGCGTTTGTCTTGGCGCATGGTTTGGCGCATGGCTTGGCGCTTGTCTGGGCGCTTGGCTTGGCGCTTGGCTTGGCGCTTTCTTGGCGCGTGGCTTGTCGCTTGGCTTGGCGCTTTTCTTGGCGGGTGGCTTGGCGCTTGGCTTGGCGTTTGGTTTGGCGCATGGCTTGGCGCTTGTCTGGGCGCTTGGCTTGGCGCTTGGCTTGGCGCTTGGCTTGGCGCTTGGCTTGGCGCTTTCTTGGCGCGTGGCTTGTCGCTTGGCTTGGCGCTTTCCTTGGCGGGTGGCTTGGCGTTTGGTTTGGCGTTTGTCTTGGCGCATGGTTTGGCGCATGGCTTGGCGCTTTTCTTTGCGCGTGGTTAGGCGCTTGTCTGGGCGCTTGGCTTGGCGCTTGGCTTGTCGCTTGCTTTGGCGCCTTCCTTGGCGGGTGGTTCTGCATTTGGCTTGGCGCTTGGCTTAGCGCGTGGTTTGGCGCTTGTTTGGGCGCTAGGCTTGACGTTTGGCTTGGCGCTTTTGTTGGCACGTGGGTTGTCGCCTGGCTTGGCGCTTTTCTTGGCGTGTGGCTTGGCACTTGGCTTGGCGCTTAACTTTGTGTTTTGTTTGGCGCACGGCTTGGCGGTATCCTTGGCGCTTTGTTTGGCGCTTGGCTTGGCGCTTGGCTTGGCGCTTTTCTTGGCGCTTTTCTTGGCGCTTGGCTTGGCGCTTGTCTTGGCTCTTTGGCTTGGCGCCTGTCTTGGCGCATGGTTTAACGCACTCCTTGGCGCGTGGATAGGCGCTTGGCTAGGCGCTTGGCTTGGCGCTTGGTTTGGCGTTTTTCTTGGCGCTTTTCTTGGCGCTTTTCTAGGCGCGTGTCTTGGCGCATGGCTTGGCGGTTGGCTTAACGCTCTCCTTGGCACGTGGCTTAGCGCTTGGCTGTGCGCTTGGCTTGGCGTTTGGCTTGGCGCTTTTCTTGGCGCGTGGTTTGTCGCTTGGCTTGGCACCTGGCTTCATGCTTAGCATGGCGCTTGGGTTGGCGCATGGCTTGGCGCATAGCTTGGCGTTCTCCTTGGCGCGTGGCTTGGCGCTTGGCTAGACGCTTGGCTTGGCGCTTCTCTTGGCGCTTGGTTTGGCGCTTGGCTTAACGCTTGGTTTGGCGCTCTCTTTGGCGCGTGCCTTGGCGCTTGGCTTGTGGCTTGGCTTGGCGCTTGGCTTGGCGCTTGGCTTGGCGCTTTTTTTGACGCGTGGCTTGGCGCTTGGCTTTACGTTTCTTTTAGCGCGTGGCTTGGTGCTTGGCTTGCCGCTTTCATGGCGCGTGGCTTGTCGCTTGGCCTAGCGCTTTTCTTGGCGCGTAATTTGGTGCGTGGCTTGGCGCTTAACTGGGCGCTTGGCTTGGCATTTGGATTGGCGCTTTTCTTGGCGCTTTTCTTGGCGCGTGGCTTGGCGGTTGGCTTAGCGCTTTTTTTGGCGCGTGGCTTAGAGCTTGTTTGGGCGCTAGGCTTGACGTTTGGCTTGGCGCTTTTCTTGGCACGTGGCTTGTCGCCTGGCTTGGCGCTTTTCTTGGCGTGTGGCTTGGCACTTGGCTTGGCGCTTAACTTTGTGTTTTGTTTGGCGCACGGCTTGGCGGTATCCTTGGCGCTTTGTTTGGCGCTTGGCTTGGCGCTTGGCTTGGCGCTTGGCTTGGCGCTTTTCTTGGCGCTTTTCTTGGCGCGTGGCTTGGCGGTTGTCTTGGCTCCTTGGCTTGGGGCCTGTCTTGGCGCATGGTTTAACGCACTCCTTGGCGCGTGGATAGGCGCTTGGCAAGGCGCTTGGCTTGGCGCTTGGTTTGGCGTATTTCTTGGCGCGTAGCTTGTCGCTTGGCTTGGTGCTTTTCTTGGCGCGTGGCTTGGTACTTGGCTTGGCGCTTGGCATGGCGCGTGGCTTGGCGCTTTTCTTGGCGCCTGGCTTGGCGCATGGCTTGGCGGTTGGCTTAACGCTCTCCTTGGCACGTGGCTTAGCGCTTGGCTGTGCGCTTGGCTTGGCGTTTGGCTTGGCGCTTTTCTTGGCGCGTGGTTTGTCGCTTGGTTTGGCGCTTTTCTTGGCGTGTGGCTTGGCGCTTGGCTAGACGCTTGGCTTGGCGCTTCGCTTGGCGCTCGGCTTCGCGCTCGGTTTGGCGCTTGGCTTGGCGCTTGGTTTAACGCTTGGTTTGGCGCATGGTTTGGCGCTCTCCTTGGAGCGTGGCTTGGCGCTCTTCTTGGAGCGTGGCTTGGCGCTTAGCTTGGCGCTCGGCTTGGCGCTCGGTTTGGCGCTTGGCTTGGCGCTTGGTTTAACGCTTGGTTTGGCGCATGGTTTGGCGCTCTTCTTGGCGCGTAGCTTGGCGCTTGGCTTTGCGTTTTCATGGCGCGCGCCTTGTCGCTTGGCTTGGCGCTTTCTTGGTGTGTTGCTTGTCGCTTGGCCTAGCGCTTTTCTTGGCGCGTGATCTGGTGCGTGGCTTGGCGCTTGGATGGGCGCTTGCCTTGGCGTTTAGCTTAGCGCATGGCTTGGCGCTTGGCTTGGCGCTTGACTTGGCGCTCGGCTTGGCGCTTGTCTGGGCGCTTGGCTTGGCGCTTGGCTTGGCGCCTGGCTTGGCGCTTGGCTTGGCGCTTTCTTGGCGCGTGGCTTGTCGCTTGGCTGGGCGCTTTTCTTGGCGGGTGGCTTGGCGCTTGGCTTGGCGTTTGGTTTGGCGCATGGCTTGGCGCTTGTCTGGGTGCTTGGTTTGGCGCTTGGCTTGTCGCTTGGCTTGTCGCTTGCTTTGGCGTTTTTCTTGGCGGGTGGTTCTGCACTTGGCTTGGCGCTTGGCTTAGCGCGTGGTTTGGCGCTTTTCTTGGCGCGTGGTTTGGCGTGTGGCTTTGCGCTTGGCTGGCTGGGCACTTGGCTTAGCGCTTGGCTTGACGCTTGGCTTGGCGTTTTCCTTAACGCGTGGCTTGGCGCTTCTCTTAACGCGTGGCTTGGCACTTGGCTTGCCGCTTGGCTTGGCGCTTGGCTTGGCGCTTGGCTTGGCGATTTTCTTGGCGCATTTCTTGATGCGTGGCTTGGCGCTTGGCTTGGCGCTTGGCTTGGCGCTTGGCTTGGCGCTCGGCTTGGCGCTTGGATTGGCGCTTGGTTTAACGCTTGGTTTGGGGCATGGTTTGGCGCTCTCCTTGGCGCGTGGCTTGGCGCTTGTCTGGGCGCTTTTCTTAACGCGTGGCTTGGTGCTTGGCTTGCCGCTTTCATGGCGCGTGTCTTGTCGCTTGGCCTAGCGTTTTTCTTGGCGCGTGATTTGGTGCGTGGCTTGGCGCTTGGCTGGGCGCTTGGCTTGGCGTTTGGCTTGGCGCATTGCTTGGCGCCCTCCTTGACGCGTGGCTTGGCGCTTGGCTTTGCGCTTTCATGGCGCGCGCCTTGTCGCTTGGCTTGGCGCTTTCTTGGCTCGTTGCTTGTCGCTTGGCCTAGCGCTTTTCTTGGCTCGTGATTTGGTGCGTGGCTTGGCGCTTGGCTGGGCGCTTGGCTTGGCGTTTGGCTTAGCGCATGGCTTGGCGCTTGGCTTGGCGCTTGGCTTGGCGCTCGGCTTGGCGCGATCTTGGCGGGTGGCTTGGCGCTTGGCTTGGCGTTTTGTTTGGCGCATGGCTTGGCGCTTGTCTGGGCGCTTGGCTTGGCGCTTGGCTTGGCGCTTGGCTTGGCGATTTTCTTGGCGGGTGGCTTGGGGCTTGGTTTGGCGTTTTGTTTGGCGCATGGCTTGGCGCTTGTCTGGGCGCTTGGCTTGGCGCTTGGCTTGGCGCTTGGCTTGGCGCTTGGCTTGGCGCTTGGCTTGGCGCTTGGCTTGGCGCTTGGCTTGTCGCTTGGCTGGGCGCTTGGCTTAACGCTTGGTTTGGCGCATGGTTTGGCGCTCTCATTGGCGCGTGGCTTGGCGATTTTCTTGGCGGGTGGCTTGGCGCTTGGCTTGGCGTTTTGTTTGGCGCATGGCTTGGCGCTTGTCTGGGCGCTTGGCTTGGCGGGTGGCTTGGCGCTTGGCTTGGCGTTTTCTTTGGCGCATGTCTTGGCGCTTGTCTGGGCGCTTGGCTTGGCGCTTGGCTTGGCGCTTGGCTTGGCGCTTGGCTTGGCGCTTGGCTTGGCGCTCGGTTTGGCGCGATCTTGGCGGGTGGCTTGGCGATTGGCTTGGCGTTTGGTTTGGCGCATGGCTTGTCGCTTGGCTGGGCGCTTGGCTTAACGCTTGGTTTGGCGCATGGTTTGGCGCTCTCATTGGCGCGTGGCTTGGCGATTTTCTTGGCGGGTGGCTTGGCGCTTGGCTTGGCGTTTTCTTTGGCGCATGTCTTGGCGCTTGTCTGGGCGCTTGGCTTGGCGGGTGGCTTGGCGCTTGGCTTGGCGTTTTCTTTGGCGCATGTCTTGGCGCTTGTCTGGGCGCGTGGCTTGTCGCTTGGCGTGGCGCTTTCTTGGCGCGTGGCTTGTTGCTTAGCCTAGCGTTTTTCTTGGCGCGTGATCTGGTGGGTGGCTCGGCGCTTGGCTGGGCGCTAAGCTTGGCGTTTGGCTTGACATATGGCTTAGCGCTCTTCCTGGAGCGTGGCTTGGCGTTTGGCTTTGCGCTTTCATGGCGCGCGCCCTTGTCGCTTAGCTTGGCACTTTCTTGGCGCGTTGCTTGTCGCTTGGCCTAGCGCTTTTCTTGGCGCGTGATTTGGTGCGTGGCTTGGCGCTTGGCTGGGCGCTTGCCTTGGCGTTTGGATTAGCGCATGGCTTGGCGCTTGGCTTGGCGCTCCCCTTGGCGCGTAGCTTGGCGTTTGGCTTTGCGCTTTCATGGCGCGCGCCTTGTCGCTTGGCTTGGCACTTTCTTGGCGCGTTGCTTGTCGCTTGGCCTAGCGCTTTTCTTGGCGCGTGATTTGGTGCGTGGCTTGGCGCTTGGCTGGGCGCTTGCCTTGGCGTTTGGATTAGCGCATGGCTTGGCGCTTGTCTGGGCGCTTGGCTTGGCGCTTGGCTTGGCGCTTGGCTTGACGCTTGGCTTGGCGCTTGGCTTGGCGCTTGGCTTGCCGCTTGGCTTGGCGCTTTCTTGGCGCGTGGCTTGTCGCTTGGCTTGGCGCTTTTCTTGGCGGGTGGCTTGGCTCTTGGCTTGGCGTTCGGTTTGGCGCATGGCTTGGCGCTTGGCTTGGCGCTTTCTTGGCGCGTGGCTTGTCGCTTGGCTTGGCGTTTGGTTTGGCGCATGGCTGGGCGCTTGCCTTGGCGTTTGGATTAGCGCATGGCTTGGCGCTTGGCTTGGCGCTCGGCTTGGCGCGATCTTGGCGGGTGGCTGGGCGCTTGGCTTGGCGCTTTTCTTGGCGGGTGGCTTGGCGCTTGGCTTGGCGTTTGGTTTGGCGCATGGCTTGGCGCTTGGCTTAGCGCTTTCTTGGCGCGTGGCTTGTCGCTTGGCTTGGCGCTTTTCTTGGCGGGTGGCTTGGCGCTTGGCATGGCGTTTGGTTTGGCGCATGGCTTGGCGCTTGTCTGGGCGCTTGGCTTGGCGCTTGGCTTGGCGCTTCGCTTGACGCTTGGCTTGGCGCTTGGCTTGGCGCTTGGCTTGCCGCTTGGCTTGGCGCTTTCTTGGCGCGTGGCTTGTCGCTTGGCTTGGCGCTTTTCTTGGCGGGTGGCTTGGCGCTTGTCTGGGCGCTTGGCTTGGCGCTTGGCTTGGCGCTTGGCTTGGCGCTTTCCTTGGCGGGTGGCTTGGCGTTTGGTTCGGCGTTTGTCTTGGCGCATGGTTTGGCGCATGGCTTGGCGCTTTTCTTTGCGCGTGGTTAGGCGCTTGTCTGGGCGCTTGGCTTGGCGCTTGGCTTGTCGCTTGCTTTGGCGCCTTCCTTGGCGGGTGGTTCTGCATTTGGCTTGGCGCTTGGCTTAGCGCGTGGTTTGGCGCTTTTCTTGGCGCGAGGATTGGCGTGTGGCTTAGCTCTTGGCTGGCTGGGCACTTGGCTTAGCGCTTGGCTTGGCGTTTTCCTTGGCGCGTGGCTTGGCGCTTCTCTTAGCGCGTGGCTTGGCACTTGGCTTGCCGCTTGGCTTGGCGCTTGGCTTGGCGATTTTCTTGGCGCATTTCTTGATGCGTGGCTTGGCTCTTGGCTTGGCGCTTGGCTTGGCGCTTGGCTTGGCGCTCGGCTTGGCGCTTGGATTGGCGCTTGGTTTAACGCTTGGTTTGGCGCATGGTTTGGCGCTCTCCTTGCCGCGTGGCTTGGCGCTTGTCAGGGCGCTTGGCTTGGCGCTTGGCTTAGCGCTTGGCTTGGCGTTTTCCTTGGCGCGTGGCTTGGCGCTTCTCTAAGCGCGTGGCTTGGCACTTGTCTTGCCGCTTGGCTTGGCGCTTGGCTTGGCGATTTTCTTGGCGCATTTCTTGATGCGTGGCTTGGCGTTTGGCTTGGCGCATTGCTTGGCGCTCTCCTTGGCGCGTGGCTTAGCGCTTGGCTTTGCGCTTTCATGGCGCGCGCCTTGTCGCTTGGCTTGGCGCTTTCTTGGCTCGTTGCTTGCCGCTTGGCCTAGCGCTTTTCTTGGCTCGTGATTCCTTGCGTGGCTTGGCGCTTGGCTGGGCGCTTGGCTTGGCGTTTGGCTTAGCGCATGGCTTGGCGCTTGGCTTGGCGCTTGGCTTGGCGCTCGGCTTGGCGCGATCTTGGCGGGTGGCTTGGCGCTTGGCTTGGCGTTTTGTTTGGCGCATGGCTTGGCGCTTGTCTGGGCGCTTGGCTTGGCGCTTGGCATGGCGCTTGGCTTGGCGCTTGGCTTGGCGCTTGGCTTGGCGCTTGGCTTGGCGCTTTTCTTGGAGCGTGTCTTAACGCGTGGCTTGTCGCTTGGCTTGGCGCTTTACTTGGCGCGTGGCTTGGCGCTTGGCTTGGCGCCTTTCGTTGGCGCGTGGCTTAACGCTTGGCATGGCGCATAGCTTGGCGTTCTCCTTGGCGCGTGGCTTGGCGCTTGGCTAGACGCTTGGCTTGGCGCTTCTCTTGGCGCTTGGTTTGGCGCTTGGCTTACCGCTTGGCTTAATGTTTGGCTGGGCGCTTAGCTTGGCGCTTGGCTTGGCGCTTTTTTTGGCGCGTGGCCTGGCGCGTAGCTTGTCGCTTGGCTTGGTGCTTTTCTTGGCGCGTGGCTTGGTACTTGGCTTGGCGCTTGGCATGGCGCGTGGCTTGGCGCTTTTCTTGGCGCCTGGCTTGGCGCATGGCTTGGCGGTTGGCTTAACGCTCTCCTTGGCACGTGGCTTAGCGCTTGGCTGTGTGCTTGGCTTGGCGTTTGGCTTTGCGCTTTCATGGCGCGCGCCTTGTCGCTTGGCTTGGCACTTTCTTGGCGCGTTGCTTGTCGCTTGGCCTAGCGCTTTTCTTGGCGCGTGATTTGGTGCGTGGCTTGGCGCTTGGCTGGGCGCTTGCCTTGGCGTTTGGATTAGCGCATGGCTTGGCGCTTGTCTGGGCGCTTGGCTTGGCGCTTGGCTTGGCGCTTGGCTTGACGCTTGGCTTGGCGCTTGGCTTGGCGCTTGGCTTGCCGCTTGGCTTGGCGCTTTCTTGGCGCGTGGCTTGTCGCTTGGCTTGGCGCTTTCCTTGGCGGGTGGCTTGGCTCTTGGCTTGGCGTTCGGTTTGGCGCATGGCTTGGCGCTTGGCTTGGCGCTTTCTTGGCGCGTGGCTTGTCGCTTGGCTTGGCGTTTGGTTTGGCGCATGGCTGGGCGCTTGCCTTGGCGTTTGGATTAGCGCATGGCTTGGCGCTTGGCTTGGCGCTCGGCTTGGCGCGATCTTGGCGGGTGGCTGGGCGCTTGGCTTGGCGCTTTTCTTGGCGGGTGGCTTGGCGCTTGGCTTGGCGTTTGGTTTGGCGCATGGCTTGGCGCTTGGCTTAGCGCTTTCTTGGCGCGTGGCTTGTCGCTTGGCTTGGCGCTTTTCTTGGCGGGTGGCTTGGCGCTTGGCATGGCGTTTGGTTTGGCGCATGGCTTGGCGCTTGTCTGGGCGCTTGGCTTGGCGCTTGGCTTGGCGCTTCGCTTGACGCTTGGCTTGGCGCTTGGCTTGGCGCTTGGCTTGCCGCTTGGCTTGGCGCTTTCTTGGCGCGTGGCTTGTCGCTTGGCTTGGCGCTTTTCTTGGCGGGTGGCTTGGCGCTTGTCTGGGCGCTTGGCTTGGCGCTTGGCTTGGCGCTTGGCTTGGCGCTTTCTTGGCGCGTGGCTTGTCGCTTGGCTTGGCGCTTTCCTTGGCGGGTGGCTTGGCGTTTGGTTCGGCGTTTGTCTTGGCGCATGGTTTGGCGCATGGCTTGGCGCTTTTCTTTGCGCGTGGTTAGGCGCTTGTCTGGGCGCTTGGCTTGGCGCTTGGCTTGTCGCTTGCTTTGGCGCCTTCCTTGGCGGGTGGTTCTGCATTTGGCTTGGCGCTTGGCTTAGCGCGTGGTTTGGCGCTTTTCTTGGCGCGAGGATTGGCGTGTGGCTTAGCTCTTGGCTGGCTGGGCACTTGGCTTAGCGCTTGGCTTGGCGTTTTCCTTGGCGCGTGGCTTGGCGCTTCTCTTAGCGCGTGGCTTGGCACTTGGCTTGCCGCTTGGCTTGGCGCTTGGCTTGGCGATTTTCTTGGCGCATTTCTTGATGCGTGGCTTGGCTCTTGGCTTGGCGCTTGGCTTGGCGCTTGGCTTGGCGCTCGGCTTGGCGCTTGGATTGGCGCTTGGTTTAACGCTTGGTTTGGCGCATGGTTTGGCGCTCTCCTTGCCGCGTGGCTTGGCGCTTGTCAGGGCGCTTGGCTTGGCGCTTGGCTTAGCGCTTGGCTTGGCGTTTTCCTTGGCGCGTGGCTTGGCGCTTCTCTAAGCGCGTGGCTTGGCACTTGTCTTGCCGCTTGGCTTGGCGCTTGGCTTGGCGATTTTCTTGGCGCATTTCTTGATGCGTGGCTTGGCGTTTGGCTTGGCGCATTGCTTGGCGCTCTCCTTGGCGCGTGGCTTAGCGCTTGGCTTTGCGCTTTCATGGCGCGCGCCTTGTCGCTTGGCTTGGCGCTTTCTTGGCTCGTTGCTTGCCGCTTGGCCTAGCGCTTTTCTTGGCTCGTGATTCCTTGCGTGGCTTGGCGCTTGGCTGGGCGCTTGGCTTGGCGTTTGGCTTAGCGCATGGCTTGGCGCTTGGCTTGGCGCTTGGCTTGGCGCTCGGCTTGGCGCGATCTTGGCGGGTGGCTTGGCGCTTGGCTTGGCGTTTTGTTTGGCGCATGGCTTGGCGCTTGTCTGGGCGCTTGGCTTGGCGCTTGGCATGGCGCTTGGCTTGGCGCTTGGCTTGGCGCTTGGCTTGGCGCTTGGCTTGGCGCTTTTCTTGGAGCGTGTCTTAACGCGTGGCTTGTCGCTTGGCTTGGCGCTTTACTTGGCGCGTAGCTTGGCGCTTGGCTTGGCGCCTTTCTTGGTGCGTGGCTTGGCGCTATTCTTGGCGCTTTCGTTGGCGCGTGGCTTAACGCTTGGCATGGCGCATAGCTTGGCGTTGTCCTTGGCGCGTGGCTTGGCGCTTGGCCAGACGCTTGGCTTGGCGCTTCTCTTGGCGCTTGGTTTGGCGCTTGGCTTACCGCTTGGCTTAATGTTTGGCTGGGCGCTTAGCTTGGCGCTTGGCTTGGCGCTTTTTTTGGCGCGTGGCCTGGCGCGTAGCTTGTCGCTTGGCTTGGTGCTTTTCTTGGCGCGTGGCTTGGTACTTGGCTTGGCGCTTGGCATGGCGCGTGGCTTGGCGCTTTTCTTGGCGCCTGGCTTGGCGCATGGCTTGGCGGTTGGCTTAACGCTCTCCTTGGCACGTGGCTTAGCGCTTGGCTGTGCGCTTGGCTTGGCGTTTGGCTTGGCGCTTTTCTTGGCGCGTGGTTTGTCGCTTGGTTTGGCGCTTTTCTTGGCGTGTGGCTTGGCGCTTGGCTAGACGCTTGGCTTGGCGCTTCGCTTGGTGCTCGGCTTGGCGCTCGGTTTGGCGCTTGGCTTGGCGCTTGGTTTAACGCTTGGTTTGGCGCATGGTTTGGCGCTCTCCTTGGAGCGTGGCTTGGCGCTCTTCTTGGAGCGTGGCTTGGCGCTTAGCTTGGCGCTCGGCTTGGCGCTCGGTTTGGCGCTTGGCTTGGCGCTTGGTTTAACGCTTGGTTTGGCGCATGGTTTGGCGCTCTCCTTGGCGCGTAGCTTGGCGCTTGGTTTTGCGCTTTCATGGCGCGCGCCTTGTCGCTTGGCTTGGCGCTTTCTTAGTGTGTTGCTTGTCGCTTGGCCTAGCGCTTTTCTTGGCGCGTGATCTGGTGCGTGGCTTGGCGCTTGGATGGGCGCTTGCCTTGGCGTTTAGCTTAGCGCATGGCTTGGCGCTTGGCTTGGCGCTTGGCTTGGCGCTTGGCTTGGCGCTCGGCTTGGCGCGATCTTGGCGGGTGGCTTGGCGCTTGGCTTGGCGCTTTTCTTGGCGGGTGGCTTGGCGCTTGGCTTGGCGTTTGGTTTGGCGCATGGATTGGCGCTTGTCTGGGTGCTTGGTTTGGCGCTTGGCTTGTCGCTTGCTTTGGCGTTTTTCTTGGCGGGTGGTTCTGCACTTGGCTTGGCGCTTGGCTTAGCGCGTGGTTTGGCGCTTTTCTCGGCGCGTGGTTTGGCGTGTGGCTTTGCGCTTGGCTGGCTGGGCACTTGGCTTAGCGCTTGGCTTGACGCTTGGCTTGGCGTTTTCCTTGGCGCGTGGCTTGGCGCTTCTCTTAGCGCGTGGCTTGGCACTTGGCTTGCCGCTTGGCTTGGCGCTTGGCTTGGCGCTTGGCTTGGCGATTTTCTTGGCGCATTTCTTGATGCGAGGCTTGGCGCTTGGCTTGGCGCTTGGCTTGGCACTTGGCTTGGCGCTCGGCTTGGCGCTTGGATTGGCGCTTGGTTTAACGCTTGGTTTGGGGCATGGTTTGGCGCTCTCCTTGGCGAGTGGCTTGGCGCTTGTCTGGGCGCTTGGCTTGGCGCTTGGCTTGGCGCTTGGCTTTGCGCTTTTCTTAACGCGTGGCTTGGTGCTTGCCTTGCCGCTTTCATGGCGCGTGTCTTGTCGCTTGGCGTGGCGCTTTCTTGGCGCGTGGCTTGTTGCTTAGCCTAGCGTTTTTCTTGGCGCGTGATTTGGTGCGTGGCTTGGCGCTTGGCTGGGCGCTTGGCTTGGCGTTTGGCTTGGCGCATTGCTTGGCGCTCTCCTTGACGCGTGGCTTGGCGCTTGGCTTTGCGCTTTCATGGCGCGCGCCTTGTCGCTTGGCTTGACGCTTTCTTGGCTCGTTGCTTGTCGCTTGGCCTAGCGCTTTTATTGGCTCGTGATTTGGTGCGTGGCTTGGCGGTTGGCTGGGCGCTTGGCTTGGCGTTTGGCTTAGCGCATGGCTTGGCGCTTGGCTTGGCGCTTGGCTTGGCGCTCGGCTTGGCGCGATCTTGGCGGGTGGCTTGGCGCTTGGCTTGGCGCTTGGTTTGGCGATTTTCTTGGCGGGTGGCTTGGCGCTTGGCTTGGCGTTTTGTTTGGCGCATGTCTTGGCGCTTGTCTGGGCGCTTGGCTTGGCGCTTGGCTTGGCGCTTGGCTTGGCGCTTGGCTTGGCGCTTGGCTTGGCGCTTGGCTTGGCGCTTGGCTTGGCGCTCGGCTTGGCGCGATCTTGGCGGGTGGCTTGGCGCTTGGCTTGGCGTTTGGTTTGGCGCATGGCTTGGCGCTTGTCTGGGAGCTTGGTTTGGCGCTTGGCTTGGCGCTTGGCTTGGCGCTTGGCTTGGCGCTTGGATTGCCGCTTGGCTTGGCGCTTGGCTTGGCGCTTGGCTTGGCGCTTGGCTTGGCGCTTGGCTTGGCGCTTTTTTTGCGCCGCTTTACGTTTCTTTTAGCGCGTGGCTTGGTGCTTGGCTTGCCGCTTTCATGGCGCGTGGATTGTCGCTTGGCCTAGCGCTTTTCTTGGCGCGTAATTTGGTGCGTGGCTTGGCGCTTAACTGGGCGCTTGGCTTGGCGTTTGGCTTGGCGCTTTTCTTAACGCTTTTCTTGGCATGTGGCTTGGCGGTTGGCTTAGCGCTTTTCTTGGCGCGTGGCTTAGCGCTTGTTTGGGCGCTAGGCTTGACGTTTGGCTTGGCGCTTTTCTTGGCACGTGGCTTGTCACCTGGCTTGGCGATTTTCTTGGCGTGTGGCTTGGCACTTGGCTTGGCGCTTAACTTTGTGTTTTGTTTGGCACACGGCTTGGCGGTATCCTTAGCGCTTTGTTTGGCGCTTGGCTTGGCGCTTGGCTTGGCGCTTAGCTTGGCGCTTGGCTTGGCGCTATTCTTGGCGCTTTTCTTGGCGCGTGGCTTGGCGCTTGTCTTGGCTCTTTGGCTTGGCGCCTGTCTTGGCGCATGGTTTAACGCATTCCTCGGCGCGTGGATAGGCGCTTGGCTAGGCGCTTGGCTTGGCGCTTGGTTTGGCGTTTTTCTTAGCGCATAGCTTGTCGCTTGGCTTGGTGCTTTTCTTGGTGTGTGGCTTGGCACTTGGTTTGGCGCTTAACCTGGCGCTTGGCTTGGCGCACGGCTTGGCGCTATCTTTGGCGCTTGGCTTGGTGCTTAGTGTGGCGCTTTTCTTGGCGCGTGGTTTGGCGCTTGGCTGGACGCTTGGCTTGGCGCTTCGCTTGGCGCTCGGCTTGGCGCTCGGTTTGGCGCTTGGCTTGGTACTTGGCTTGGCGCTTGGCTTGGCGGTTAACTTAACGCTCTCCTTGGCACGTGGCTTAGCGCTTGGCTGTGCGCGTGGTTTGTCGCTTGGTTTGGCGCTTTTCTTGGTGTGTGGCTTGGCACTTGGTTTGGCGCTTAACCTGGCGCTTGGCTTGGCGCACGGCTTGGCGCTATCTTTGGCGCTTGGCTTGGTGCTTAGTGTGGCGCTTTTCTTGGCGCGTGGTTTGGCGCTTGGCTGGACGCTTGGCTTGGCGCTTCGCTTGGCGCTCGGCTTGGCGCTCGGTTTGGCGCTTGGCTTGGCGCTTGGTTTAACGCTTGGTTTGGCGCATGGTTTGGCGCTCTCCTTAACGCATGGCTTGGCGCTTGGCTGGGCGCTTGGCTTGGCGCTGGGCTTGGCGCTGGGCTTGGCGCTTGTATTTGCGCTTTTCTTAGCGCGTGGCTTGGTGCTTGGCTTGCCGCTTTCATGGCGCGTGGCTTGTCGCTTGGCGTGGCGCTTTCTTGGCGCGTGGCTTGTTGCTTAGCCTAGCGTTTTTCTTGGCGCGTGATCTGGTGGGTGGCTCGGCGCTTGGCTGGGCGCTTGGCTTGGCGTTTGGCTTGACATATGGCTTAGCGCTCTTCCTGGAGCGTGGCTTGGCGTTTGGCTTTGCGCTTTCATGGCGCGCGCCTTGTCGCTTGGCTTGGCACTTTCTTGGCGCGTTGCTTGTCGCTTGGCCTAGCGCTTTTCTTGGCGCGTGATTTGGTGCGTGGCTTGGCGCTTGGCTGGGCGCTTGCCTTGGCGTTTGGATTAGCACATGGCTTGGCGCTTGGCTTGGCGCTCCCCTTGGCGCGTAGCTTGGCGTTTGGCTTTGCGCTTTCATGGCGCGCGCCTTGTCGCTTGGCTTGGCACTTTCTTGGCGCGTTGCTTGTCGCTTGGCCTAGCGCTTTTCTTGGCGCGTGATTTGGTGCGTGGCTTGGCTCTTGGCTGGGCGCTTGCCTTGGCGTTTGGATTAGCGCATGGCTTGGCGCTTGGCTTGGCGCTCGGCTTGGCGCGATCTTGGCGGGTGGCTGGGCGCTTGGCTTGGCGTTTGCTTTGGCGCATGGCTTGGCGCTTGTCTGGGCGCTTGGCTTGGCGCTTGGCTTGACGCTTGGCTTGGCGCTTGGCTTGGCGCTTGGCTTGCCGCTTGGCTTGGCGCTTTCTTGGCGCGTGGCTTGTCGCTTGGCTTTTCGCTTTTCTTGGCGGGTGGCTTGGCGCTTGGCTTGGCGTTGGGTTTGGCGCATGGCTTGGCGCTTGTCTGGGCGCTTGGCTTTGCGCTTGGCTTGGCGCTTGGCTTGGCGCTTTCTTGGCGCGTGGCTTGTCGCTTGGCTTGGCGCTTTCCTTGGCGGGTGGCTTGGCGTTTGGTTCGGCGTTTGTCTTGGCGCATGGTTTGGCGCATGGCTTGGCGCTTTTCTTTGCGCCGGGTTAGGCGCTTGTCTGGGCGCTTGGCTTGGCGCTTGGCTTGTCGCTTGCTTTGGCGCCTTCCTTGGCGGGTGGTTCTGCATTTGGCTTGGCTCTTGGCTTAGCGCGTGGTTTGGCGCTTTTCTTGGCGCGAGGATTGGCGTGTGGCTTAGCTCTTGGCTGGCTGGGCACTTGGTTAAGCGCTTGGCTTGGCGTTTTCTTTGGAGCGTGGCTTGGCGCTTCTCTTAGCGCGTGGCTTGGCACTTGGCTTGCCGCTTGGCTTGGCGCTTGGCTTGGCGATTTTCTTGGCGCATTTCTTGATGCGTGGCTTGGCTCTTGGCTTGGCGCTTGGCTTGGCGCTCGGCTTGGCGCTTGGATTGGCGCTTGGTTTAACGCTTGGTTTGGCGCATGGTTTGGCGCTCTCCTTGGCGCGTGGCTTGGCGCTTGTCTGGGCGCTTGGCTTGGCGCTTGGCTTAGCGCTTGGCTTGGCGTTTTCCTTGGCGCGTGGCTTGGCGCTTCTCTTAGCGCGTGGCTTGGTACTTGTCTTGCCGCTTGGCTTGGCGCTTGGCTTGGCGATTTTCTTGGCGCATTTCTTGATGCGTGGCTTGGCGTTTGGCTTGGCGCATTGCTTGGCGCTCTCCTTGGCGCGTGGCTTAGCGCTTGGCTTTGCGCTTTCATGGCGCGCGCCTTGTCGCTTGGCTTGGCGCTTTCTTGGCTCGTTGCTTGCCGCTTGGCCTAGCGCTTTTCTTGGCTCGTGATTCCTTGCGTGCCTTGGCGCTTGGCTGGGCGCTTGGTTTGGCGTTTGGCTTAGCGCATGGCTTGGCGCTTGGCTTGGCGCTTGGCTTGGCGCTCGGCTTGGCGCGATCTTGGCGGGTGGCTTGGCGCTTGGCTTGGCGTTTTGTTTGGCGCATGGCTTGGCGCTTGTCTGGGCGCTTGGCTTGGCGCTTGGCATGGCGCTTGGCTTGGCGCTTGGCTTGGCGCTTGGCTTGGCGCTTGGCTTGGCGCTTTTCTTGGAGCGTGTCTTAACGCGTGGCTTGTCGCTTGGCTTGGCGCTTTACGTGGCGCGTGGCTTGGCGCTTGGCTTGGCGCCTTTCTTGGTGCGTGGCTTGGCGCTATTCCTGGCGCTTTCGTTGGCGCGTGGCTTAACGCTTGGCATGGCGCTGGGCTAGACGCTTGGCTTGGCGCTTCTCTTGGCGCTTGGTTTGGCGCTTGGCTTACCGCTTGGCTTAATGTTTGGCTGGGCGCTTAGCTTGGCGCTTGGCTTGGCGCTTTTTTTGGCGCGTGGCCTGGCGCGTAGCTTGGCGCTTGGCTTTGCGCTTCTTTTAGCGCGTGGCTTGGTGCTTGGCTTGCCGCTTTTATGGCGCGTGGCTTGTCGCTTGGCCTAGCGCTTTTCTTGGCGCGTAATTTGGTGCGTGGCTTGGCGCTTAACTGGGCGCTTGGCTTGGCGTTTGGCTTGGCGCATGGCTTGGCGCTCTCTTTGGCGCGTGGCGTATCGCTTGGCTTGGCGCTTTCATGGAGCGTGGCTTGTCGCTTAGCTGGGCGCTTGGCTAGGAGTTTGGCTTAGCGCAAGTTTTGGCGCTCTTTTTGGCGCGTGGCTTGACGCTTGGCTAAGCGCTTGGCTTGGCGCTTGGCTTGGCGCTTGGCTTGGCTCTCTTCTTGGCGCGTTGTTTGGCGCTTGTCTGGGAGCTTGGCTTGGCGCTTTCTTAACGCGTGGCTTGGAGCTTTTCTTGGCGGGTTGCTTGGCGCTTGGCTTGGCATTTGGCGTGGCGTTTGGCTTGGCGCATGGCTTGGAGTTTGGCTTAGCGCATGTTTTGGCGCTCTTCTTGGCGCGTGGCTTGACGCTTGGCTAAGCGCTTGGCTGGGCGCTTGGCTTGGGGCTTCACTTGGCGCTTGGCTTGTCGCTTGGCTTGGCGCTTTTCTTGGCGGGTGGCTTGGCGCTTGGCTTGGCGTCTAACTTGGCGCATGGCGTGGCGCATGGTTTGGCGCTCTTCTTGGCGCGTTGTTTGGCGCTTGTCTGGGAGCTTGGCTTGGCGCTTTCTAAACGCGAGGCTTGGAGCTTTTCTTGGCGCGTTGCTTGGCGCTTGGCTTGGCGCTTGGCGTGGCGTTTGGCTTGGCGCGTGGCTTGGCGCATTGCTTGGCGCTCTTCTTGGCGCGTGGCTTGCCGCTTGTCTGGGCGCTTAGGTTGGCGCTTGGCTTGGCGCTTGGGTTGGCGCTTTCTTGGCGCGTGGCTTGACGTGTGGCTTGGCGCTTGGTTGGCTAAGCGCTTGGCTTAGCGCTTGGCTTGACGCTTGGTTTGGCGCTTTCCTTGACGCGTGGCTTAACGCCTCTCTTGGCGCGTGGTTTGGCACTTGGCTTGCCGCTTGGCTTGGCGCGTGGCATGGCGCTATTCTTGGCGCGTGATTTGGTGCGTGGCTTGGCGCTTGGCTGGGCGCTTGCCTTGGCGTTTGGATTAGCGCATGGCTTGGCGCTTGGCTTGGCGCTCGGCTTGATGCGATCTTGGCGGGTGGCTTGGCGCTTGGCTTGGCGTTTGGTTTGGCGCATGGCTTGGCGCTTGTCTGGGCGCTTGGCTTGGCGCTTGGCTTGGCGCTTGGCTTGGCGCTTCGCTTGGCGCTTGGCTTGCCGCTTGGCTTGGCGCTTTCTTGGCGCGTGGCTTGTCGCTTGGCTTGGCGCTTTTCTTGGCGGGTGGCTTGGCGCTTGGCTTGGCGTTTGGTTTGGCGCATGGCTTGGCGCTTGTCTGGGCGCTTGGCTTGGCGCTTGGCTTGGCGCTTGGCTTGGCGCTTTCTTGGCGCGTGGCTTGTCGCTTGGCTTGGCGCTTTCCTTGGCGGGTGGCTTGGCGTTTGGTTTGGCGTTTGTCTTGGCGCATGGTTTGGCGCATGGCTTGGCGCTTTTCTTTGTGCGTGGTTAGGCGCTTGTCTGGGCGCTTGGCTTGGCGCTTGGCTTGCCGCTTTCATGGCGCGTGGCTTGTCGCTTGGCGTGGCGCTTTCTTGGCGCGTGGCTTGTTGCTTAGCCTAGCGTTTTTCTTGGCGCGTGATCTGGTGGGTGGCTCGGCGCTTGGCTGGGCGCTTGGCTTGGCGTTTGGCTTGACATATGGCTTAGCGCTCTTCCTGGAGCGTGGCTTGGCGTTTGGCTTTGCGCTTTCATGGCGCGCGCCTTGTCGCTTGGCTTGGCACTTTCTTGGCGCGTTGCTTGTCGCTTGGCCTAGCGCTTTTCTTGGCGCGTGATTTGGTGCGTGGCTTGGCGCTTGGCTGGGCGCTTGCCTTGGCGTTTGGATTAGCACATGGCTTGGCGCTTGGCTTGGCGCTCCCCTTGGCGCGTAGCTTGGCGTTTGGCTTTGCGCTTTCATGGCGCGCGCCTTGTCGCTTGGCTTGGCACTTTCTTGGCGCGTTGCTTGTCGCTTGGCCTAGCGCTTTTCTTGGCGCGTGATTTGGTGCGTGGCTTGGCTCTTGGCTGGGCGCTTGCCTTGGCGTTTGGATTAGCGCATGGCTTGGCGCTTGGCTTGGCGCTCGGCTTGGCGCGATCTTGGCGGGTGGCTGGGCGCTTGGCTTGGCGTTTGCTTTGGCGCATGGCTTGGCGCTTGTCTGGGCGCTTGGCTTGGCGCTTGGCTTGACGCTTGGCTTGGCGCTTGGCTTGGCGCTTGGCTTGCCGCTTGGCTTGGCGCTTTCTTGGCGCGTGGCTTGTCGCTTGGCTTTTCGCTTTTCTTGGCGGGTGGCTTGGCGCTTGGCTTGGCGTTTGGTTTGGCGCATGGCTTGGCGCTTGTCTGGGCGCTTGGCTTTGCGCTTGGCTTGGCGCTTGGCTTGGCGCTTTCTTGGCGCGTGGCTTGTCGCTTGGCTTGGCGCTTTCCTTGGCGGGTGGCTTGGCGTTTGGTTCGGCGTTTGTCTTGGCGCATGGTTTGGCGCATGGCTTGGCGCTTTTCTTTGCGCCGGGTTAGGCGCTTGTCTGGGCGCTTGGCTTGGCGCTTGGCTTGTCGCTTGCTTTGGCGCCTTCCTTGGCGGGTGGTTCTGCATTTGGCTTGGCTCTTGGCTTAGCGCGTGGTTTGGCGCTTTTCTTGGCGCGAGGATTGGCGTGTGGCTTAGCTCTTGGCTGGCTGGGCACTTGGTTAAGCGCTTGGCTTGGCGTTTTCTTTGGAGCGTGGCTTGGCGCTTCTCTTAGCGCGTGGCTTGGCACTTGGCTTGCCGCTTGGCTTGGCGCTTGGCTTGGCGATTTTCTTGGCGCATTTCTTGATGCGTGGCTTGGCTCTTGGCTTGGCGCTTGGCTTGGCGCTCGGCTTGGCGCTTGGATTGGCGCTTGGTTTAACGCTTGGTTTGGCGCATGGTTTGGCGCTCTCCTTGGCGCGTGGCTTGGCGCTTGTCTGGGCGCTTGGCTTGGCGCTTGGCTTAGCGCTTGGCTTGGCGTTTTCCTTGGCGCGTGGCTTGGCGCTTCTCTTAGCGCGTGGCTTGGTACTTGTCTTGCCGCTTGGCTTGGCGCTTGGCTTGGCGATTTTCTTGGCGCATTTCTTGATGCGTGGCTTGGCGTTTGGCTTGGCGCATTGCTTGGCGCTCTCCTTGGCGCGTGGCTTAGCGCTTGGCTTTGCGCTTTCATGGCGCGCGCCTTGTCGCTTGGCTTGGCGCTTTCTTGGCTCGTTGCTTGCCGCTTGGCCTAGCGCTTTTCTTGGCTCGTGATTCCTTGCGTGCCTTGGCGCTTGGCTGGGCGCTTGGTTTGGCGTTTGGCTTAGCGCATGGCTTGGCGCTTGGCTTGGCGCTTGGCTTGGCGCTCGGCTTGGCGCGATCTTGGCGGGTGGCTTGGCGCTTGGCTTGGCGTTTTGTTTGGCGCATGGCTTGGCGCTTGTCTGGGCGCTTGGCTTGGCGCTTGGCATGGCGCTTGGCTTGGCGCTTGGCTTGGCGCTTGGCTTGGCGCTTGGCTTGGCGCTTTTCTTGGAGCGTGTCTTAACGCGTGGCTTGTCGCTTGGCTTGGCGCTTTACGTGGCGCGTGGCTTGGCGCTTGGCTTGGCGCCTTTCTTGGTGCGTGGCTTGGCGCTATTCCTGGCGCTTTCGTTGGCGCGTGGCTTAACGCTTGGCATGGCGCTGGGCTAGACGCTTGGCTTGGCGCTTCTCTTGGCGCTTGGTTTGGCGCTTGGCTTACCGCTTGGCTTAATGTTTGGCTGGGCGCTTAGCTTGGCGCTTGGCTTGGCGCTTTTTTTGGCGCGTGGCCTGGCGCGTAGCTTGGCGCTTGGCTTTGCGCTTCTTTTAGCGCGTGGCTTGGTGCTTGGCTTGCCGCTTTTATGGCGCGTGGCTTGTCGCTTGGCCTAGCGCTTTTCTTGGCGCGTAATTTGGTGCGTGGCTTGGCGCTTAACTGGGCGCTTGGCTTGGCGTTTGGCTTGGCGCATGGCTTGGCGCTCTCTTTGGCGCGTGGCGTATCGCTTGGCTTGGCGCTTTCATGGAGCGTGGCTTGTCGCTTAGCTGGGCGCTTGGCTAGGAGTTTGGCTTAGCGCAAGTTTTGGCGCTCTTTTTGGCGCGTGGCTTGACGCTTGGCTAAGCGCTTGGCTTGGCGCTTGGCTTGGCGCTTGGCTTGGCGCTTGGCTTGGCTCTCTTTTTGGCGCGTTGTTTGGCGCTTGTCTGGGAGCTTGGCTTGGCGCTTTCTTAACGCGTGGCTTGGAGCTTTTCTTGGCGGGTTGCTTGGCGCTTGGCTTGGCATTTGGCGTGGCGTTTGGCTTGGCGCATGGCTTGGAGTTTGGCTTAGCGCATGTTTTGGCGCTCTTCTTGGCGCGTGGCTTGACGCTTGGCTAAGCGCTTGGCTGGGCGCTTGGCTTGGGGCTTCACTTGGCGCTTGGCTTGTCGCTTGGCTTGGCGCTTTTCTTGGCGGGTGGCTTGGCGCTTGGCTTGGCGTCTAACTTGGCGCATGGCGTGGCGCATGGTTTGGCGCTCTTCTTGGCGCGTTGTTTGGCGCTTGTCTGGGAGCTTGGCTTGGCGCTTTCTAAACGCGAGGCTTGGAGCTTTTCTTGGCGCGTTGCTTGGCGCTTGGCTTGGCGCTTGGCGTGGCGTTTGGCTTGGCGCGTGGCTTGGCGCATTGCTTGGCGCTCTTCTTGGCGCGTGGCTTGCCGCTTGTCTGGGCGCTTAGGTTGGCGCTTGGCTTGGCGCTTGGGTTGGCGCTTTCTTGGCGCGTGGCTTGACGTGTGGCTTGGCGCTTGGTTGGCTAAGCGCTTGGCTTAGCGCTTGGCTTGACGCTTGGTTTGGCGCTTTCCTTGACGCGTGGCTTAACGCCTCTCTTGGCGCGTGGTTTGGCACTTGGCTTGCCGCTTGGCTTGGCGCGTGGCATGGCGCTATTCTTGGCGCGTGATTTGGTGCGTGGCTTGGCGCTTGGCTGGGCGCTTGCCTTGGCGTTTGGATTAGCGCATGGCTTGGCGCTTGGCTTGGCGCTCGGCTTGATGCGATCTTGGCGGGTGGCTTGGCGCTTGGCTTGGCGTTTGGTTTGGCGCATGGCTTGGCGCTTGTCTGGGCGCTTGGCTTGGCGCTTGGCTTGGCGCTTGGCTTGGCGCTTCGCTTGGCGCTTGGCTTGCCGCTTGGCTTGGCGCTTTCTTGGCGCGTGGCTTGTCGCTTGGCTTGGCGCTTTTCTTGGCGGGTGGCTTGGCGCTTGGCTTGGCGTTTGGTTTGGCGCATGGCTTGGCGCTTGTCTGGGCGCTTGGCTTGGCGCTTGGCTTGGCGCTTGGCTTGGCGCTTTCTTGGCGCGTGGCTTGTCGCTTGGCTTGGCGCTTTCCTTGGCGGGTGGCTTGGCGTTTGGTTTGGCGTTTGTCTTGGCGCATGGTTTGGCGCATGGCTTGGCGCTTTTCTTTGTGCGTGGTTAGGCGCTTGTCTGGGCGCTTGGCTTGGCGCTTGGCTTGTCGCTTGCTTTGGCGCCTTCCTTGTCCTGTGGTTCTGCATTTGGCTTGGCGCTTGGCTTAGCGCGTGGTTTGGCGCTTTTCTTGGCGCGTGGTTTGGCGTGTGGCTTAGCTCTTGGCTGGCTGGGCACTTGGTTTAGCGCTTGGCTTGACGCTTGGCTTGGCGCTTTCCTTGACGCGTGGCTTAGCGCCTCTCTTGGCGCGTGGTTTGGCACTTGGCTTGCCGCTTGGCTTGGCGCGTGGCATGGCGCTTTTCTTGGCGCGTGGCTTGGCGTGTGGCTTGGCGTTTGGTTGGCTGGGCGCTTGGCTTAGCGCTTGCCTTGGCGCTTGGCTGGGCGCATGGCTTGGCGCTTGGTTTGACGCTTTTCTTGGAGCGTAGCTTGGCACGTGGCTTCATGCTTAGCATGGCGCTTGGCTTGGCGCTTGGCTTGGCGCATAGCTTGGCGTTCTCCTTGGCGCGTGGCTTGGCGTTTGGCTGGACGCTTGGCTTGGCGCTTCTTTTGGCGCTTGGTTTGGCGCTTGGCTTGGCGCTTGGCTTGGCGCTTGGCTTGGCGCTTGGCTTGGCGCATGGCTTGGCGCTTTTTCTGACGCGTGGCTTGGCGCGTGGCTTGGCGCTTCGCTTTGCGTTTCTTTTAGCGCGTGGCTTGGTGCTTGGCTTGCCGCTTTCATGGCGCGTGGCTTGTCGCTTGGCCTAGCGCTTTTCTTGGCGCGTAATTTGGTGCGTGGCTTGGCGCTTAACTGGGCGCTTGGCTTGGCGTTTGGCTTGGCGCATGGCTTGGCGCTCTCCTTGGCGCGTGGCTTGGCGCTTGGCTTGGCGCTTTCATGGAGCGTGGCTTGTCGCTTGGCTTGGCGCTTTCTTGGCGCGTGGATTGTCGCATTGCCTAGCGCTTTTCTTGGCGCGTGATTTGGTGCGTGGCTTGGCGCATGGCTGGGCGCTTGGCTTGGAATTTGGCTTAGCGCATGTTTTGGCGCTCTTCTTGGCGAGTGGCTTGACGCTTGGTTAAGCGCTTGGCTGGGCGCTTGGCTTGGCGCTTGGCTTGGCGCTTGGCTTGGGGCTTGGCTTGGCGTTTTCTTGGCGCGTGGCTTGTCGCTTGGATTTGCGCTTTTCTTGGCTCGTGGTTTGGCACTTGGCTTGGCGCTTGGCTTGGCGCTTAGCTTGGCGTTTTTCTTGGCGCGTAAGTTAACGCGTGGCTTGTCGCTTGGCTTGGCGCTCTCCTTGGCGTTTGGCTTGGCGCTTGGCTAAGCGCTTGGCTTGACGCTTTTCTTGGCGTGTAGCTTGGCACTTGGTTTTATGCTTAGCATGGCGCTTGGCTTGGCGCATGGCTTGGCGCTCTCTTTGGCGCGTGGCTTGGCGCTTGGCTTGGTGCTTGGCTTGGCGCTTTTTTTTGCGCGTGGCTTGTCGCTTGGCTTGGCGCATGGCGTGGCGCTTTTCTTGTCGCGTGGCTTGGCGCTTGGCTTAGCGCTTGGCATGGCGCTTGGCTTGGCGCTTTTCTTAGCGCGTGGCTTGTTACTTGGCTTGGGGCATGGCGTGACGCTTTTTTTGGCACGTGGCATAGCGCTTGGCTTGGCGCATGGCTTGGCGCTCTCCTTGGCGCGTGGCTTGTCGCTTTTCTTGGCGCATGGCTTAGCGCTTGGCTTGGCGCTTTCTTGGCGCGTGGCTTGTCGCTTGGCTTGGCGCTTTCCTTGGCGGGTGGCTTGGCGTTTGGTTTGGCGTTTGTCTTGGCGCATGGTTTGGCGCATGGCTTGGCGCTTTTCTTTGTGCGTGGTTAGGCGCTTGTCTGGGCGCTTGGCTTGGCGCTTGGCTTGTCGCTTGCTTTGGCGCCTTCCTTGTCCTGTGGTTCTGCATTTGGCTTGGCGCTTGGCTTAGCGCGTGGTTTGGCGCTTTTCTTGGCGCGTGGTTTGGCGTGTGGCTTAGCTCTTGGCTGGCTGGGCACTTGGTTTACCGCTTGGCTTGGCGTTTTCCTTGGCGCGTGGCTTGGCGCTTCTCTTAGTGCGTGGCTTGGCACTTGGCTTGCCGCTTGGCTTGGCGCTTGGCTTGGCGATTTTCTTGGCGCATTTCTTGAGGCGTGGCTTGACTCTTGGCTTGGCGCTTGGCTTGGCGCTTGCTTGGCGCTCTCCTTGGTGCAGGGGGTGGCGCTTTTTTTGGCGCGTGGCTTGGCGCTTGGCTTGGCGCTTGGCTTGGCGCTTGGCTTGGCGCTTTTCTTGGCGCGTGGCTTGTCGCTTGGCTTGGCGCTCTCCTTAAAGTGTGGCTTAGCGCTTGGCTTGGCGCTTTTCTTGGCGAGTGGCTTGTCGCTTGGCTTGGTGCTTTTCTTGGTGCGTGGCTTAGCACTTGGATTGGCGCTTGGCCAGACGCTTGGCATGGCGCATGCCTTGGCGCTCTCCTCGGCGCGTGGTTTGGCGCTTGGCTTTGCGTTTGGTTTGGCGCTTGTCTCGGCGCTTGGCTTGACGCTTTTCTTGGCGCGTGGATTGGCGCGTAGCTTGGCGCTTGGCTGGGCGCTTGGCTTGGCGCTTGGCTTGCGCTTAGCTTGGCGTTTTTGTTGGCGTGTAGCTGAGCGCTTGGCTTGGCGCTTGGCTTGGCGCTTTTCTTGGCGCTTTTCTTGGCGCGTGGCTTGGCGGTTGGCTTAGCGCTTTTCTTGGCGCGTGGCTTAGCGCTTGTTTGGGCGCTTTTCTTGGCGTGTGGCTTGGCACTTGGCTTGGCGCTTTACTTTGTGTTTTGTTTGGCGCACGGCTTGGCGGTATCCTTGGCGCTTTGTTTGGCGCTTGGCTTGGCGCTTGGCTTGGCGCTTTTCTTGGCGCTTTTCTTGGCGCTTGGCTTGGCGCTTGTCTTGGCTCTTTGGCTTGGCGCATGTCTTGGCGCATGGTTTAACGCACTCCTTGGAGCGTGGATAGGCGCTTGGCTAGGCGCTTGGCTTGGCGCTTGGTTTGGCGTTTTTCTTGGCGCTTTTCTTGGCGCTTTTCTTGGCGCGTGGCTTGGCGCATGGCTTGGCGGTTGGATTAACGCTCTCCTTGGCACGTGGCTTAGCGCTTGGCTGTGCGCTTGGCTTGGCGTTTGGCTTGGCGCTTTTCTTGGCGCGTGGTTTGTCGCTTGGCTTGGCACCTGGCTTCATGCTTAGCATGGCGCTTGGGTTGGCGCATGGCTTGGCGCTTTCCTTGGCGCGTGGCTTGGCGCTTGGCTTGGCGCATAGCTTGGCGTTCTCCTTGGCGCGTGGCTTGGCGCTTGGCTAGACGCTTGGCTTGGCGCTTCTCTTGGCGCTTGGTTTGGCGCTTGGCTTAACGCTTGGTTTGGCGCTCTCTTTGGCGCGTGGCTTGGCGCTTGGCTTGGCGCTTGGCTTGGCGCTTGGCTTGGCGCTTTTTTTGACGCGTGGCTTAGCGCTTGGCTTTACGTTTCTTTTAGCGCGTGGCTTGGTGCTTGGCTTGCCGCTTTCATGGCGCGTGGCTTGTCGCTTGGCCTAGCGCTTTTCTTGGCGCGTAATTTGGTGCGTGGCTTGGCGTTTAACTGGGCGCTTGGCTTGGCGTTTGGATTGGCGCTTTTCTTGGCGCTTTTCTTGGCGCGTGGCTTGGCGGTTGGCTTAGCGCTTTTTTTGGCGCGTGGCTTAGCGCTTGTTTGGGCGCTAGGCTTGACGTTTGGCTTGGCGCTTTTCTTGGCACGTGGCTTGTCGCCTGGCTTGTCGCTTTTCTTGGCGTGTGGCTTGGCACTTGGCTTGGCGCTTAACTTTGTGTTTTGTTTGGCGCACGGCTTGGCGGTATCCTTGGCGCTTTGTTTGGCGCTTGGCTTGGCGCTTGGCTTGGCGCTTTTCTTGGCGCTTTTCTTGGCGCGTGGCTTGGCGGTTGTCTTGGTTCTTTGGCTTGGCGCCTGTCTTGGCGCATGGTTTAACGCACTCCTTGGCGCGTGGATAGGCGCTTGGCAAGGCGCTTGGCTTGTCGCTTGGCTTGGTGCTTTTCTTGGCGCGTGGCTTGGTACTTGGCTTGGCGCTTGGCATGGCGCGTGGCTTGGCGCTTTTCTTGGCGCCTGGCTTGGCGCATGGCTTGGCGGTTGGCTTAACGCCCTCTTTGGCACGTGGCTTAGCGCTTGGCTGTGCGCTTGGCTTGGCGTTTGGCTTGGCGCTTTTCTTGGCGCGTGGTTTGTCGCTTGGTTTGGCGCTTTTCTTGGCGTGTGGCTTGGCGCTTGGCTAGACGCTTGGCTTGGCGCTTCGCTTGGCGCTCGGCTTGGCGCTCGGTTTGGCGCTTGGCTTGGCGCTTGGTTTAGCGCTTGGTTTGGCGCATGGTTTGGCGCTCTCCTTGGAGCGTGGCTTGGCGCTCTTCTTGGAGCGTGGCTTGGCGCTTAGCTTGGCGCTCGGCTTGGCGCTCGGTTTGGCGCTTGGCTTGGCGCTTGGTTTAACGCTTGGTTTGGCGCATGGTTTGGCGCTTTCCTTGGCGCGTAGCTTGGCGCTTGGCTTTGCGCTTTCATGGCGCGCGCCTTGTCGCTTGGCTTGGCGCTTTCTTGGTGTGTTGCTTGTCGCTTGGCCTAGCGCTTTTCTTGGCGCGTGTTCTGGTGCGTGGCTTGGCGCTTGGATGGGCGCTTGCCTTGGCGTTTGGCTTAGCGCATGTCTTGGCGCTTGGCTTGGCGCTTGGCTTGGCGCTTGGCTTGGCGCTCGGCTTGGCGCGATCTTGGCGGGTGTCTTGGCGCTTGGCTTGGCGTTTGGTTTGGCGCATGGCTTGGCGCTTGTCTTGGCGCTTGGCTTGGCGCTTGGCTTGGCGCCTGGCTTGGCGCTTGGCTTGGCGCTTTCTTGGCGCGTGGCTTGTCGCTTGGCTTGGCGCTTTTCTTGGCGGGTGGCTTGGCGCTTGGCTTGGCGTTTGGTTTGGCGCATGGCTTGGCGCTTGTCTGGGTGCTTGGTTTGGCGCTTGGCTTGTCGCTTGGATTGTCGCTTGCTTTGGCGTTTTTCTTGGCGGGTGGTTCTGCACTTGGCTTGGCGCTTGGCTTAGCGCGTGGTTTGGCGCTTTTTTTGGCGCGTGGTTTGGCGTGTGGCTTTGCGCTTGGCTGGCTGGGCACTTGGCTTAGCGCTTGGCTTGACGCTTGGCTTGGCGTTTTCCTTGGCGCGTGGCTTGGCGCTTCTCTTAGCGCGTGACTTGGCACTTGGCTTGCCGCTTGGCTTGCCGCTTGGCTTGGCGCTTGGCTTGGCGATTTTCTTGGCGCATTTCTTGATGCGTGGCTTGGCGCTTGGCTTGGCGCTTGGCTTGGCGCTTGGCTTGGCGCTCGGCTTGGCGCGTGGATTGGCGCTTGGTTTAACGCTTGGTTTGGGGCATGGTTTGGCGCTCTCCTTGGCGCGTGGCTTGGCGCTTGTCTGGGCGCTTGGCTTGGCGCTTGGCTTGGCGCTTGGCTTGGCGCTTGGCTTTGCGCTTTTCTTAACGCGTGGCTTGGTGCTTGGCTTGCCGCTTTCATGGCGCGTGTCTTGTCGCTTGGCGTGGCGCTTTCTTGGCGCGTGGCTTGTTGCTTAGCCTAGCGTTTTGCTTGGCGCGTGATTTGGTGCGTGGCTTGGCGCTTGGCTGGGCGCTTGGCTTGGCGTTTGGCTTGGCGCATTGCTTGGCGCTCTCCTTGACGCGTGGCTTGGCGCTTGGCTTTGCGCTTTCATGGCGCGCGCCTTGTCGCTTGGCTTGGCGCTTTCTTGGCTCGTTGCTTGTCGCTTGGCCTAGCGCTTTTCTTGGCTCGTGATTTGGTGCGTGGCTTGTCGCTTGGCTGGGCGCTTGGCTTGGCGTTTGGCTTAGCGCATGGCTTGGCGCTTGGCTTGGCGCTTGGCTTGGCGCTCGGATTGGCGCGATCTTGGCGGGTGGCTTGGCGATTGGCTTGGCGTTTTGTTTGGCGCATGGCTTGGCGCTTGTCTGGGCGCTTGGATTGGCGCTTGGCTTGGCGCTTGGCTTGGCGATTTTCTTGGCGGGTGGCTTGGGGCTTGGTTTGGCGTTTTGTTTGGCGCATGGCTTGGCGCTTGTCTGGGCGCTTGGCTTGGTAGTTGGCTTGGCGCTTGGCTTGGCGCGTGGCTTGGCGCTTTTCTTGGCGCCTGGCTTGGCGCATGGCTTGGCGGTTGGCTTAACGCCCTCTTTGGCACGTGGCTTAGCGCTTGGCTGTGCGCTTGGCTTGGCGTTTGGCTTGGCGCTTTTCTTGGCGCGTGGTTTGTCGCTTGGTTTGGCGCTTTTCTTGGCGTGTGGCTTGGCGCTTGGCTAGACGCTTGGCTTGGCGCTTCGCTTGGCGCTCGGCTTGGCGCTCGGTTTGGCGCTTGGCTTGGCGCTTGGTTTAGCGCTTGGTTTGGCGCATGGTTTGGCGCTCTCCTTGGAGCGTGGCTTGGCGCTCTTCTTGGAGCGTGGCTTGGCGCTTAGCTTGGCGCTCGGCTTGGCGCTCGGTTTGGCGCTTGGCTTGGCGCTTGGTTTAACGCTTGGTTTGGCGCATGGTTTGGCGCTTTCCTTGGCGCGTAGCTTGGCGCTTGGCTTTGCGCTTTCATGGCGCGCGCCTTGTCGCTTGGCTTGGCGCTTTCTTGGTGTGTTGCTTGTCGCTTGGCCTAGCGCTTTTCTTGGCGCGTGTTCTGGTGCGTGGCTTGGCGCTTGGATGGGCGCTTGCCTTGGCGTTTGGCTTAGCGCATGTCTTGGCGCTTGGCTTGGCGCTTGGCTTGGCGCTTGGCTTGGCGCTCGGCTTGGCGCGATCTTGGCGGGTGGCTTGGCGCTTGGCTTGGCGTTTGGTTTGGCGCATGGCTTGGCGCTTGTCTGGGCGCTTGGCTTGGCGCTTGGCTTGGCGCCTGGCTTGGCGCTTGGCTTGGCGCTTTCTTGGCGCGTGGTTTGTCGCTTGGCTTGGCGCTTTTCTTGGCGGGTGGCTTGGCGCTTGGCTTGGCGTTTGGTTTGGCGCATGGCTTGGCGCTTGTCTGGGTGCTTGGTTTGGCGCTTGGCTTGTCGCTTGGATTGTCGCTTGCTTTGGCGTTTTTCTTGGCGGGTGGTTCTGCACTTGGCTTGGCGCTTGGCTTAGCGCGTGGTTTGGCGCTTTTTTTGGCGCGTGGTTTGGCGTGTGCTTTGCGCTTGGCTGGCTGGGCACTTGGCTTAGCGCTTGGCTTGACGCTTGGCTTGGCGTTTTCCTTGGCGCGTGGCTTGGCGCTTCTCTTAGCGCGTGGCTTGGCACTTGGCTTGCCGCTTGGCTTGCCGCTTGGCTTGGCGCTTGGCTTGGCGATTTTCTTGGCGCATTTCTTGATGCGTGGCTTGGCGCTTGGCTTGGCGCTTGGCTTGGCGCTTGGCTTGGCGCTCGGCTTGGCGCGTGGATTGGCGCTTGGTTTAACGCTTGGTTTGGGGCATGGTTTGGCGCTCTCCTTGGCGCGTGGCTTGGCGCTTGTCTGGGCGCTTGGCTTGGCGCTTGGCTTGGCGCTTGGCTTTGCGCTTTTCTTAACGCGTGGCTTGGTGCTTGCTTGCCGCTTTCATGGCGCGTGTCTTGTCGCTTGGCGTGGCGCTTTCTTGGCGCGTGGCTTGTTGCTTAGCCTAGCGTTTTTGCTTGGCGCGTGATTTGGTGCGTGGCTTGGCGCTTGGCTGGGCGCTTGGCTGGCGTTTGGCTTGGCGCATTGCTTGGCGCTCTCCTTGACGCGTGGCTTGGCGCTTGGCTTTGCGCTTTCATGGCGCGCGCCTTGTCGCTTGGCTTGGCGCTTTCTTGGCTCGTTGCTTGTCGCTTGGCCTAGCGCTTTTCTTGGCTCGTGATTTGGTGCGTGGCTTGTCGCTTGGCTGGGCGCTTGGCTTGGCGTTTGGCTTAGCGCATGGCTTGGCGCTTGGCTTGGCGCTTGGCTTGGCGCTCGGATTGGCGCGATCTTGGCGGGTGGCTTGGCGCTTGGCTTGGCGTTTTGTTTGGCGCATGGCTTGGCGCTTGTCTGGGCGCTTGGATTGGCGCTTGGCTTGGCGCTTGGCTTGGCGATTTTCTTGGCGGGTGGCTTGGGGCTTGGTTTGGCGTTTTGTTTGGCGCATGGCTTGGCGCTTGTCTGGGCGCTTGGCTTGGCGCTTGGCTTGGCGCTTGGCTTGGCGCTTGGCTTGGCGCTTGGCTTGGCGCTTGGCTTGTCGCTTGGCTTGGCGCTTGGCTTGGCGCTGTTCTCAGCTCGTGGTTTGGCACTTGGCTTGCCGCTTGGCTTGGCGCTTGGCTTGGCGCTTTTCTTGGCACTTTTTTGGCGCTTTTCTTGGCGCTCTTCTTGGCGTTTGGCTTGGAGCTTGGCTAAGCGCTTGGCTTGGCGCTTTTCTGGCGCGTAGCTTGGCACTTGGCTTTATGCTTAACATGGCGTTTGGCTTGGCGCATGGCATGGCGCTCTCCTTGGCGCGTGGCTTGGCGCTTGCCTTGGCGCTTTTCTTGGCGCGTGGTTTGTCGCTTGGCTTGGCGCTTGGTTTAACCCGCTTGGTTTGGCGCATGGTTTGGCGCTCTCCTTAACGCGTGGCTTGGCGCTTGGCTGGGCGCTTGGCTTGGCGCTGGGCTTGGCGCTGGGCTTGGTGCTTGGCTTGCCGCTTTCATGGCGCGTGGCTTGTCGCTTGGCGTGGCGCTTTCTTGGCGCGTGGCTTGTTGCTTAGCCTAGCGTTTTTCTTGGCGCCTGATCTGGTGGGTGGCTCGGCGCTTGGCTGGGCGCTTGGCTTGGCGTTTGGCTTGACGCATGGCTTAGCGCTCTTCCCTGGAGCGTGGCTTGGCGCTTAGCTTGGCGCATGGCTTGGCGCTCTCCTTGACGCGTGGCTTGGCGCTTGGCTTTGCGCTTTCATGGCGCGCGCCTTGTCGCTTGGCTTGGCGCTTTTCTTGGCTCGTTGCTTGTCGCTTGGCCTAGCGCTTTTCTTGGCTCGTGATTTGGTGCGTGGCTTGGCGCTTGGCTGGGCGCTTGGCTTGGCGTTTGCTTAGCGTATGGCTTGGCGCTTGGGCTTGGCGCTTGGCTTGGCGCTCGGATTGGCGCGATCTTGGCGGTGGCTTGGCGCTTGGCTTGGCGTTTTGTTTCGCGCATGGCTTGCGCGCTTGTCTGGGCGCTTGGATTGGCGCTTGGCTTGGCGCTTGGCTTGGCGATTTTCTTGGCGGGTGGCTTGGGGTTTGGTTTGGCGTTTTGTTTGGCGCATGGCTTGGCGCTTGTCTGGGCGCTTGGCTTGGCGCTTGGCTTGGCGCTTGGCTTGGCGCTTGGCTTGGCGCTTGGCTTGGCGCTTGGCTTGTCGCTTGGCTTGGCGCTTGGCTTGGCGCTGTTCTCAGCTCGTGGTTTGGCACTTGGCTTGCCGCTTGGGCTTGGTTTGGCGCTTGGCTTGGCGCTTTTCTTGGCACTTTTTTGGCGCTTTTCTTGGCGCTCTTCTTGGCGTTTGGCTTGGAGCTTGGCTAAGCGCTTGGCTTGGCGCTTTTCTTGGCGCGTAGCTTGGCACTTGGCTTTATGCTTAACATGGCGTTTGGCTTGGCGCATGGCATGGCGCTCTCCTTGGCGCGTGGCTTGGCGCTTGCCTTGGCGCTTTTCTTGGCGCGTGGTTTGTCGCTTGGCTTGGCGCTTGGTTTAACGCTTGGTTTGGCGCATGGTTTGGCGCTCTCCTTAACGCGTGGCTTGGCGCTTGGCTGGGCGCTTGGCTTGGCGCTGGGCTTGGCGCTGGGCTTGGTGCTTGGCTTGCCGCTTTTCTTGGCGCGTGGTTTGTCGCTTGGCTTGGCGCTTGGTTTAACGCTTGGTTTGGCGCATGGTTTGGCGCTCTCCTTAACGTTTGGCTGGGCGCTTGGCTGGGCGCTTGGCTTGGCGCTTGGCTTGGCGCTTTTCTTGGAGCGTGTCTTAACGCGTGGCTTGTCGCTTGGCTTGGCGCTTTACTTGGCGCGTGGCTTGGCGCTTGGCTTGGCGTCTTTCTTGGTGCGTGGCTTGGCGCTATTCTTGGCGCTTTCGTTGGCGCGTGGCTTAACGCTTGGCTTGGCGCATAGCTTGGCGTTCTCCTTGGCGCGTGGCTTGGCGCTTGGCTAGACGCTTGGCTTGGCGCTTCTCTTGGCGCTTGGTTTGGCGCTTGGCTTACCGCTTGGCTTAATGTTTGGCTGGGCGCTTAGCTTGGCGCTTGGCTTGGCGCTTTTTTTGGCGCGTGGCCTGGCGCGTGGCTTGGCGCTTGGCTTTGCGCTTCTTTTAGCCCGTGGCTTGGTGCTTGGCTTGCCGCTTTTATGGCGCGTGGCTTGTCGCCTGGCCTAGCGCTTTTCTTGGCGCGTAATTTGGTGCGTGGCTTGGCGCTTAACTGGGCGCTTGGCTTGGCGTTTGGCTTGGCGCATGGCTTGGCGCTCTCCTTGGTGCGTGGCGTGGCGCTTGGCTTGGCGCTTTCATGGAGCGTGGCTTGTCGCTTGGCTGGGCGCTTGGCTAGGAGTTTGGCTTAGCGCAAGTTTTGGCGCTCTTTTTGGCGCGTGGCTTAACGCTTGGCTAAGCGCTTGGCTTGGCGCTTGGCTTGGCGCTTGGCTTGGCGCTTGGCTTGGCGCTTGGCTTGGCGCTTGGCTTGGCGCTTGGCTTGGCGCTCTTCTTGGCGCGTTGTTTGGCGCTTGTCTGGGAGCTTGGCTTGGCGCTTTTCTTGGCGGGTTGCTTGGCGCTTGGCTTGGCGCTTGGCGTGGCGTTTGGCTTGGCGCATGGCTTGGAGTTTGGCTTAGCGCATGTTTTGGCGCTCTTCTTGGCGCGTGGTTTGACGCTTGGCTAAGCGCTTGGCTGGGCGCTTGGCTTGGGGCTTCACTTGGCGCTTGGCTTGTCGCTTGGCTTGGCGCTTTTCTTGGCGGGTGGCTTGGCGCTTGGCTTGGCGTCTAACTTGGCGCATGGCGTGGCGCATGGTTTGGCGCTCTTCTTGGCGCGTTGTTTGGCGCTTGTCTGGGAGCTTGGCTTGGCGCTTTCTTAACGCGAGGCTTGGAGCTTTTCTTGGCGCGTTGCTTGGCGCTTGGCTTGGCGCTTGGCGTGGCGTTTGGCTTGGCGCGTGGCTTGGCGCATTGCTTGGCGCTCTTCTTGGCGCGTGGCTTGCCGCTTGTCTGGGCGCTTAGGTTGGCGCTTGGCTTGGCGCTTTCTTGGCGCGTGGCTTGACGTGTGGCTTGGCGCTTGGTTGGCTAAGCGCTTGGCTTAGCGCTTGGCTTGACGCTTGGCTTGGCGCTTTCCTTGACGCGTGGCTTAGCGCCTCTCTTGGCGCGTGGTTTGGCACTTGGCTTGCCGCTTGCCTTGGCGCTTGGCTGGGCGCATGGCTTGGCGCTTGGTTTGACGCTTTTCTTGGAGCGTAGCTTGGCACGTGGCTTCATGCTTAGCATGGCGCTTGGCTTGGCGCTTGGCTTGGCGCATAGCTTGGCGTTCTCCTTGGCGCGTGGCTTGGCGTTTGGCTGGACGCTTGGCTTGGCGCTTCTTTTGGCGCTTGGTTTGGCGCTTGGCTTGGCGCTTGGCTTGGCGCTTGGCTTGGCGCTTGGCTTGGCGCATGGCTTGGCGCTTTTTCTGACGCGTGGCTTGGCGCGTGGCTTGGCGCTTCGCTTTGCGTTTCTTTTAGCGCGTGGCTTGGTGCTTGGCTTGCCGCTTTCATGGCGCGTGGCTTGTCGCTTGGCCTAGCGCTTTTCTTGGCGCGTAATTTGGTGCGTGGCTTGGCGCTTAACTGGGCGCTTGGCTTGGCGTTTGGCTTGGCGCATGGCTTGGCGCTCTCCTTGGCGCGTGGCTTGGCGCTTGGCTTGGCGCTTTCATGGAGCGTGGCTTGTCGCTTGGCTTGGCGCTTTCTTGGCGCGTGGATTGTCGCATTGCCTAGCGCTTTTCTTGGCGCGTGATTTGGTGCGTGGCTTGGCGCATGGCTGGGCGCTTGGCTTGGAATTTGGCTTAGCGCATGTTTTGGCGCTCTTCTTGGCGAGTGGCTTGACGCTTGGTTAAGCGCTTGGCTGGGCGCTTGGCTTGGCGCTTGGCTTGGCGCTTGGCTTGGGGCTTGGCTTGGCGTTTTCTTGGCGCGTGGCTTGTCGCTTGGATTTGCGCTTTTCTTGGCTCGTGGTTTGGCACTTGGCTTGGCGCTTGGCTTGGCGCTTAGCTTGGCGTTTTTCTTGGCGCGTAAGTTAACGCGTGGCTTGTCGCTTGGCTTGGCGCTCTCCTTGGCGTTTGGCTTGGCGCTTGGCTAAGCGCTTGGCTTGACGCTTTTCTTGGCGTGTAGCTTGGCACTTGGTTTTATGCTTAGCATGGCGCTTGGCTTGGCGCATGGCTTGGCGCTCTCTTTGGCGCGTGGCTTGGCGCTTGGCTTGGTGCTTGGCTTGGCGCTTTTTTTTGCGCGTGGCTTGTCGCTTGGCTTGGCGCATGGCGTGGCGCTTTTCTTGTCGCGTGGCTTGGCGCTTGGCTTAGCGCTTGGCATGGCGCTTGGCTTGGCGCTTTTCTTAGCGCGTGGCTTGTTACTTGGCTTGGGGCATGGCGTGACGCTTTTTTTGGCACGTGGCATAGCGCTTGGCTTGGCGCATGGCTTGGCGCTCTCCTTGGCGCGTGGCTTGTCGCTTTTCTTGGCGCATGGCTTAGCGCTTGGCTTGGCGCTTGGCCTGGCGCTTGGCTTGGCGCTTGGCTTGGCGTTTTTCTTGGCATGTGACTTAACGCGTGCCTTGTCGCTTGTCTTGGCGCTCTCCTTGGCGCGTGGCTTGGAGCTTGGCTTGGCGCCTTTCTTGGCGCGTGGCTCGGCGCCATTCTAGGCTCGTGGCTGGGTCTTTGGCTTGGGGCTTGGCTTGGTGTTTGGCTTGGCGATTGGCTTGGCGCTTTTCTTGGCGCGTTGCTTGGCGCTTGGGTTGCCGAATGGCCTGGGGCATGGCTTGGCGCTTTTATTAGCACTTTCCTTGGCGTGTGGTTTAGCGCTTGGCTGGGCGCTTGGCTTGGCGTTTGGCTTGGCGCTTTTCTTGGCGTGTGGCTTGGCACTTGGCTTGGCGCTTAACTTGGCGCGTCGCTTGTCGCTTGGCTTGGCGCTCTCTTTGGCGCGTGGCTTGGCGCTTTTCTTGCCGCTTGGCTTAACGCTTTACTTGGCGCGTAGCTTAGCGCGTGGCTTGTCGCTTGGCTTGGCGGTTTTTTTGGCGCTTAGCTTGGCGCTTTTCTTGGCGCGTGGGGTGGCGCGTGGCTTGTCGCTTGGCTTGGCGCATGGCGTGGCTCTCTTCTTGGCGCGTAGCTTGGCGCGTGGTTTGTCGCATGGCTTGGCGCTTGGCTTGGCGCTTGGCTTGGCGCTCTCCTTGGCGCGTGGCTTGGCGCTTGGCTTGCCGCTTGGTTTAAAGCTTTTCTTGACGCGTAGCTTAGCGCGTGGCTTGTCGCTTGGCTTGGCGCATGGCGTGGCTTTTTTATTGGCGCGTAGCTTGGCGCGTGGTTTGTCGCTTGGTTTGGCGCTTGGCTTGGCGCATGGCGTGGCGCTTTTCTTGGCGCGTAGCTTGGCGCGTGGCTTGGCGCTTAGCTTGGCGCTTGGCTTGACGCTCTCCTTGGCGCGTGGTTTGGCGCTTGGCTTGCCGCTTAGTTTAACGCTCTCTTGGCGTGTAGCTTAGCGCGTGGCTTGTCGCTTGGCTTGGCGCTTTCCTTGGCACGTGGCTTGTCGCTTGGCTTGCCGATTGGTTTAACGCTTTTCTTGGCGCATAGCTTAGCGTGTGGCTTGTCGCTTGGCTTGGCGCTCTCCTTGGTGCATAGGGTGGCGCTTTTCTTGGCGCTTGGCTTGGCGCTTGACTTGGCGTTTTCCTTAGCACGTGGCTTGTTGCTTGGCTTGGCGCATGGCGTGGCGCTTTTCCCGGCGTGTGGCTTGGCGCTTGGCTTGGCGCTTGGCTTGGCGCTTGGATTGGCGCTTGGCTTGGCGTTTTCCTTAGCGCGTGGCTTGTTGCTTGGCTTGGCGCATGGCGTGGCGCTTTTCTTGGCGCTTGGATTGGCGCTTGGCTTGGCGTTTTCCTTAGCGCGTGACTTGTTGCTTGGCTTGGCGCATGGCGTGGCGCTTTTCCTGGCGTGTGGCTTGGCGCTTGGCTTGGTGCTTGGCTTAGCGCTTGGCTTGGCGCTTGGCTTGGGGCATGGCGCGGCGCTTTTCTTGTTGCGTGGCTTATCGCTTGGCTTGGCGCTCTCCTTGGAGCGTGGCTTGGCACTTGGCTTGGCGCCTTCCTTGGCGCGTTGCTTGGCGCATGGTTGCCGTTTGGTTTGGGGCTTGGCTTGGCGCTTTTCTTGGCGCTTTCGTTGGCGCGTGGCTTGGCGCTTGGCCTGGAGAATAGCTTGGCGCTCTTCTTTTTGCGTGGCTTGGCGCTTGGCTGGACGCTTGGCTTGGCGCTTGGCTTAGCGCTTGGTTTGGCGCATGGCTTAACGCTCTCCTTGGCGCGTGGCTTGGCGCTTGGCTGGGCGCTTGGCTTGGCGCTTGGGTTGGCGTTTTTCTTGGCGCTTGGCTTGGCGCGTGGCTTGGCGTGTGGCTTGGCGCTTAGCTTTGGACTTTTCTTAGCGCGTGGCTAAATGCTTGGCCTGCCGCTTGGCTTGGCGCTTGGCTTGGCGCTTGGCTTGGCGCTTGGCTTGGCGCATGGGGTGTTGCTGTCCTTGGCGCGTGGCTTGGCGCTTGGCTGGACGCTTGGCTTGGCGCTTCCTGCGCGCGTGACTTGTCGATTTCTTAACGCGTGGCTTGGCGCTTGGCTTGGCTCTTGGCTTGGCGCATGGCGTGGCGTTTTTCGTGGCGCGTGGCTTGGCGCTTGGCTTGGCGCTTGGCTTGGCGCCTAGCTTGGCGCTTTTCTTGGCGCGTGGCTTAACGCGTGGCTTGTCGCTTGTCTTGGCGCTCTTCTTGGCGTTTGGCTTGGCGCTTTTCTTGGCGCGTGGCTTGGCGCGTGGCTTGTCGCTTAACTTGGCGCATCGCGTGGCGCTTTTCTTGGCTCGTAGCTTGGCGCGAGGTTTGTCGCTTGTTTTGGCGCTTGGCTTGGCGCTTTCCTTGGCGCGTGGCTTGGCGCTTGGCTTGCCGCTTGGCTTGGTGCTTGGCTTGGCGCATGGGGTGTTGCTGTCCTTGGCGCGTGGCTTGGCGCTTGGCTGGACGCTTGGCTTGGCGCTTTCTGCGCGCGTGACTTGTCGCTTTCTTAACGCGTGGCGTGGCGCTTGGCTTGGCTCTTGGCTTGGCGCATGGCGTGGCGTTTTTCTTGGCGCGTGGCTTTGCGCTTGGCTTGGCGCTTGGCTTGTGGCCTAGTTTGGCGCTTTTCTTGGCGCGTGGCTTAACGCGTGGCTTGTCGCTTGTCTTGGCGCTCTTCTTGGCGTTTGGCTTGGCGCTTTTCTTGGCGCGTGGCTTGGCGCATGGCTTGTCGCTTAACTTGGCGCATCGCGTGGCGCTTTTCTTGGCTCGTAGCTTGGCGCGAGGTTTGTCGCTTGTTTTGGCGCTTGGCTTGGCGCTTTCCTTGGCTCGTGGCTTGGCGCTTGGCTTGCCGCTTGGCTTGGCGCTCTTCTTGGCGCTTGGCTTGGCGCTTTTCTTGGCGCGTGGCTTGGCGCGTGGTTTGTCGCTTGGCTTGGCGCATGGCGTGGCGCTTTTCTTGGCGCGGAGCTTGGCGCGTGGCTTGGCGCTTGGCTTGGCGCTTGGCTTGGCGCTTGGCTTGGCGTTTGGTTTGGCGCTTGGCTTAACGCTTGGCTTGGCGCTTGGCTTGGCGCTTGGCTTAGCGCTTGGCTTGGCGATTTTCTTGGCGCGTGGCTTAACGCGTGGCTTGTCGCTTGGCTTGGCGCTCTTCTTGGCGCGTTGCTTAGCGCTTGGCTTAGCGCGTGGACTGGCGCTTAGCTTGGCGCCTTTCTTGGCGCGTGGCATGGCGCGTGGCTTGGCGCGTAGCTTGTCGCTTGTCTTGGGGCATTGAGTTGCGTTTTTCTTGGCGCGTGGCTTGGTGCTTGGCTTGGCGCTTGGCTTGGCGCTTGGCTTGGCGCTTTTCTTGGCGCGTGACTTAACGCGTCGCTTGTCGCTTGACTTGGCGCTTTCCTTTGCGCGTGGCTTGGAGCTTGGCTTGGCGCCTTTCTTGGCGCGTCGCTCGGCGTTATTCTTGGCGCGTGGCTGTGCCTTTCGCTTGGCAGTTGGCTTGGTGTTTGGCTTGGCGATTGGCTTGGCGCTTTTGTTGGCGCGTTGCTTGGCGCTTGGGTTGCCGCTTGGCCTGGGGCACGGCTTGGCGCTTTTCTTGGCGCTTTCCTTGGCGCGTGGGTTAGCGCTTGGCTGGGCGCTTGGCTTGGCGTTTGGCTTGACGCTTTTTTTGGCGCGTGGTTTGTCGCTTGGCTTGGCGCTTTTTTTTGCGTGTGGCTTGGCACTTGGCTTGGCGCTTAGCTTGGCGAGTGGCTTGTCGCTTAACTTGGCGCTCTCTTTGGCGCGTGGCTTAGCGCTTGGCTTGCCGCTTGGTTTAACGCTTTTCTTGCCCCGTAGCTTAGCGCGTAGCTTGTTCCTTGACTTGGCGCATGGCGTGGCGCTTTTCCTGGTGCGTGGCTTGGCGCTTGGCGTGGCGCTTGGCTTGGCGCCTAGGTTGGCGCTTTTCTTGGCGCGTGGCTTAACGCGTGGGTTGACGCTTGGCTTGGCGCTCTTCTTGGCGTTTGGCTTGGCGCTTTTCTTGGCGCGTGGCTTGGCGCGTGGCTTGTCGCTTGGCTTGGCGCATGGCGTGGCGCTTTTCTTGGCTTGTAGCTTAGCGCGTGGTTTGTCGCTTGGTTTGGCGCTTGGCTTGGCGCTTCCCTTGACGCGTGGCTTGGCGCTTGGCTTGCCGCTTGGCTTGGCGCTCTTCTTGGCGCTTGGCTTGGCGCTTTTCTTGGCGCGTAACTTGGCGCGTGGCTTGTCGCTTGGCTTGGCGCTCTCCTTGGTGCATAGGGTGGCGCTTTTCTTGGCGCGTGGCTTGGCGCTTGGCTTGGCATTTTTCTTTGCGCGTGGTTTGTCGCTTGGCTTGGCGCATGGCGTGGCAATTTTCTTGGCGCTTGGATTGGCGCTTGGCTTGGCGATTGGCTTGGCGTTTTCCTTAGCGCGTGGCTTGTTGCTTAGCTTGGCGCATGGCGTGGCGCTTTTCTTGGCGTGTGGCTTGGCGCTTTGCTTGGTGCTTGGCTTGGCGCTTGGCTTGGCGTTTGGCTTGGCGCTTTTCTTTGCGCGTGGCTTAACGCGTGGCTTATCGCTTGGCTTGGCGCTCTCCTTGGCGCGTGGCTTGGCGCTTGGCTTGGCGCCTTTCTTGGCGCGTGGCTCGGCGCTATTCTTGGCGCGTGGCTCGGCGCTATTCTTGGCGCGTGGCTGGGCGTTTGGCTTAGCGCTTGGCTTGGCGTTTGGCTTGGCGATTGGCTTGGCGATTGGCTTGGTGCTTTTGTTGGCGCGTTTCTTGGCGCATGGGTTGCCGCTTGGCTTAGCGCTTCGCTTGACGCTTGGCTTGACGCTTTTCTTGGCACGTGGCTTGTCGCTTGGATTTGCGCTTTTCTTGGCGCGTGGCTTGGCACTTGGCTTGGCGCTTGGCTTGGCGCTTGCCCTGGAGTATAGCTTGGCGTTCTTCTTGGCGCGTGGCTTTACGCTTGGCTGGGCGCTTGGCTTGGCGCTTGGCTTGGCGCTTGGCTTGGCGCTTGGCTTGGCGCTTGGCTTGGCGCTTTTCTTGAGGCGTGGCTTGACGCGTGGCTTGGCGCGTGGCTTAGCGCTGTCCTTGGCGCGTGGCTTGGCGCTTGGCTGAACGCTTGGCTTGGCGTTTTCTGCGCGCGTGGTTTGTCGCTTGGCGTGGCGCTTTCTTGGCGCGTGGCTTGGCGCGTGGCTTGCCGCTTGGCTTGGCGCTTGGCTTGGTGCTTGGCTTGCCGCTTGGTTTAACGCTTTTCTTAGCGCGTAGCTTAGCGCGTGGCTTGTCGCTTGGCTTGGCGCTCTCCTTGGCGCGTGGCTTGGCGCTTGGCTTGCCGCTTGGTTTAACGCTTTTCTTAGCGCGTAGCTTAGCGCGTGGCTTGTCGCTTGGCTTGGCGCTCTCCTTGGTGCATAGGGTGGCGCTTTTCTTGGCGCGTGGCTTGGCGCTTTTCTTGGTGCTTGGGTTGGCGCTTGGTTTGGCGCTTGGATTGGCGCTTGGCTTGGCGTTTTTCTTAGCGCGTGGCTTGTTGCTTGGCTTTGCGCTTGGATTGGCGCTTGGCTTGGGGCATGACGTGGCGCTTCGCGTGGCTGGGCGTTTAACTTAGCGCTTGGCTTGGCGTTTGGCTTGGCGATTGGCTTGGCGCTTTTGTTGGCGCGTTGCTTAGCGCATGGGTTGCCACTTGTCTTGCGGCTTGGCTTGGCGCTTTTCTTGGCGCTTTCGTTGGCGCGTGGCTTGGCGCTTGGCCTGGAGAATAGCTTGGCGCTCTTCTTTTTGCGTGGCTTGGCGCTTGGCTGGATGCTTGGCTTGGCGCTTGGCTTAGCGCTTGGCTTGGCGCATGGCTTAACGCTCCCCTTGGCGCGTGGCTTGGCGCTTGGCTGGGCGCTTGGCTTGGCGCTTGGCTTGTCGCTTGGCTTGGCGCTCTCCTTGGCGCGTGTTTTGGCGCTTGGCTTGCCGCTTGGTTTAACGCTTTTCTTGGCGCGTAGCTTAGCGGGTGGCTTGTCGCTTGGCTTGGCGCTCTCCTTGGTGCATAGGGTGGCGCTTTTCTTGGCGCGTGGCGTGGCGCTTTTCTTGGTGCTTGAGTTGGCGCTTGGTTTGGCGCTTGGATTGGCGCTTGGCTTGGCGTTCTCCTTAGCGCGTGGCTTGATGCTTGGCTTGGCGCATGGCGTGGCGCTTTTCCTGGCGTGTGGCTTGGTGCTTGGCTTGGTATTTTGCTTGGCGCTTGGCTTGGCGCTTGGCTTGGGGCATGACGTGGCGCTTCGCGTGGCTGGGCGTTTAACTTAGCGCTTGGCTTGGCGTTTGGCTTGGCGATTGGCTTGGCGCTTTTGTTGGCGCGTTGCTTAGCGCATGGGTAGCCACTTGGCTTGCGGCTTGGCTTGGCGCTTTTCTTGGCGCTTTCGTTGGCGCGTGGCTTGGCGCTTGGCCTGGAGAATAGCTTGGCGCTCTTCTTTTCGAGTGGCTTGGCGCTTGGCTGGACGCTTGGCTTGGCGCTTGGCTTAGCGCTTGGCTTGGCGCATGGCTTAACGCTCTTCTTGGCGCGTGGCTTGGCGCTTGGCTGGGCGCTTGGCTTGGCGCTTGGCTTGGCGCGTGGCTTGGCGCCTTTCTTGCCGCTTGGCTTGGCGCTTGGCTTGGGGCTTGGCTTGGCGCTTTGCTTGGCGCTTGGCTTGGCGCTTTTCTTGGCGCATTTCTTGGCGCGTGGTTTGGCGCTTGGCTTGGCGCTTGGCTTGGCGCTTGGGTTGGCGTTTTTCTTGGCGCTTGGCTTGACGCTTGGCTTGGCGCCTTTCTTGGCGCTTGGCTTGGCGCTTGGCTTGGGGCTTGGCTTGGCGCTTTGCTTGGCGCTTGGCTTGGCGCTTTTCTTGGCGCATTTCTTGGCGCGTGGCTTGGCGCTTGGCTTGGCGCTTGGCTTGGCGCTTGGTTTGGCGCTTTTTTTGGCGCGTGGCTTGGCGCTTGGCTGGGCACTTGGCTTTGCAATTGGCTTGGCGCTTAACCTGGCGCTTGGCTTGGCGGCTTTCTTGTAGCGTGGTTTGGCACCTGGCTTCCCGCTTGGCTTGGCGCTTGGCCTGGCGCTTGGATTGGCGCCTGTCTTGGCGCGTGGTTTGGCACTTGGCTTGGCGCTTGGCTTGGCGCTTGGTTTGGCGCTTTTTTTGGCGCGTGGCTTGGCGCTTGGCTGGGCACTTGGCTTGGCAATTGGCTTGGCGCTTAACCTGGCGCTTCGCTTGGCGGCTTTCTTGTAGCGTGGTTTGGCACCTGGCTTGCGGCTTGGCTTGGCGCTTGGCCTGGCGCTTGGATAGGCACCTTTCTTGGAGCTTGGATTTGCACTTGGCTTGCCGCTTGGCTTGGCGCTTGGCTTGGCGCTTGGCTTGACGCTTTTCTTGGCGCATTTCTTGGCGCGTAGCTTGGCGCTTGGCTTGGCGCTTGGCTTGGCGCTTGGCTTGGCGCTTTTCTTGGCGCGTGGTTTGGCACTTGGCTTGCCGCTTGGCTTGGTGCTTGGCCTGGAGCTTGGATTGGCGCTTTTCTTGGCGCCTTTCTTGGCGCGTGGCTTGGCGCTCGTCTTGGCGCATGGCTTGGCGCGCTCCTTGGCGTTTGGTTTGGTGCTTGGCCTGGCGCTTCGCTTAGCGCTGTTCTTGGCACTTGGCTTGGCGCTTAACTTGGCGCTTGGCTTGGCGCTTGGCTTGCCGCTTTTCCTGGCGCGTGGTTTGGCACTTGGCTTGCCGCTTGGCTTGGTGCTTGGCCTGGCGCTTGGCTTGGCGCTTTTCTTGGCGCCTTTCTTGGCGCGTGGCTTGGCGCTCGTCTTGGCGCATGGCTTGGCGCTCTTTTTGGCGTTTGGCTTGGCGCTTGGCTAAGCGCTTGGCTTGACGCTTTTCTTGGCGCGTAGCTTGGCACTTGGTTTTATGCTTAGCATGGCGCTTGGCTTGGCGCATGGCTTGGCGCTCTCTTTGGCGCGTGGCTTGGATCTTTGCTTGGCGCTTTTCTTTGCGCGTGGTTTGTCGCTTGGCTTGGCGCATGGCGTGGCGCTTTTTTTGGCACGTGGTTTGGCGTTTGGCTTGGCGCTTGGCTTGACTCTTAGCTTGGCGTTTTTCTTGGCGCGTAAGTTTACGCGTGGCTGGTCGCTTGGCTTGGCTCTCTCCTTGGCGTTTGGCTTGGCGCTTGGCTAAGCGCTTGGCTTGACGCTTTTCTTGGCGCGTAGCTTGGCACTTGGTTTTATGCTTAGCATGGCGCTTGGCTTGGCGCATGGCTTGGCGCTCTCTTTGGCGCGTGGCTTGGCGCTTTTTTTTGCGCGTGGTTTGTCGCTTGGCTTGGCGCATGGCGTGGCGCTTTTTTTGGCACGTGGCTTGGCGCTTTTTTTTGCGCGTGGCTTGTCGCTTGGCTTGGCGCATGGCGTGGCGCTTTTCTTGTCGCGTGGCTTGGCGCTTGGCTTAGCGCTTGGCTTGGCGCTTTGCTTGGCGCTTTCCTTAGCGCGTGGCTTGTCGCTTGGCTTGGCGCATGGCGTGACGCTTTTTTTGGCACGTGGCATGGCGCTTGGCTTGGCGCTTGGCTTGGCGCTCTCCTTGGCATGTGGCTTGTCGCTTGGCTTTATCCACAAGCCAAGCCATTTTAATGGGGCGGCCGGTACCACCAGGCATTACCATGAAGAGAGCTCTCGATGATTGGATGATGAATGTCACCATGCAAGAATGGCAAAGCGAACGGGAGATGTCCACCAAGGGACGCATTACATTTCAATTTCTTCCCAACATTAATGATCGAGTACTATTACCGTCTGGATGGTCACGGGTTGTTGTCTCTGTACTCACTGGACATGGGGACTTTCGTCACCACCTACACCGAATTGGAAAAGCACAAGATCCAAACTGCCTTCAATGCGAAGAACCCGATACCCCACTACACCGTTTGATGGTCTGCACGCTATATGCACTGTCGCCTACTACTAAACAACGACGCTCCAGAGGTGGTCAACAATCTTCCAGGGTCCATGAGCCTAATCCTTCCCTCGGCTCAGGCGTGTGCAACACTCGAGTCTTTTGCACGCTCGAGAATTCAACTAGACGATCCATTAGAGGAGGAACAACAGGACGAAGACTGGCAAGAATCCGACTCTGAATAATAAAGGCGGACCAGAGTTAAACAGATTTTAGAATTTATTTATTTGGCACGTAGTGTGCGAAATTTTGTTTATTTTCGGAGTAGGGCATATATTTATTGTAATATTATATTAAGTATTAGGTGATATGTCATACTTCGAAGAGCTGTTCTACTTTGCACGTAGGGTGCGAATTGTGTTTAATTTCAGAGTAGGGAATATACTTGTTGTAGTATTATATTAATATTAATTATTAGGTAATATGTTTTAATTAGAAGAATTGCTTTATTTTGCACGTAGGGTGCGAATTTTAACTTAATTTCAAAGTAGGGAATTTACTTATTGTAACACTACATTAATTGTTCATATTATATGACATACTTAAGTCACACATGATATCTTAGTCCATGCGCAGGAGGGTTATGGTACCTCCAAATGAAATGTATCAAATTTTATTTTTCTTTAATATATGTGCCCGTAAGGGCTAGAATTGAATTGAATTGATTGTCGCTTGGCTTGGCGCATGGCGTGGCGCTTTTCTTGGCGCATGGCTTGGCGCTTGGCTAGGCGCTTGGCCTGGCGCTTGGCTTGGCGCTTGGCTTGGCGCTTTTCTTGGCATGTGACTTAACGCGTGGCTTGTCGCTTGGCTTGGCGCTCTCCTTGGCGCGTGGCTTGGAGCTTGGCTTGGCGCCTTTCTTGGCGCGTGGCTCGGCGCTATTCTCGGCGCGTGGCTGGGTCTTTGGCTTGGCGCTTGGCTTGGTGTTTGGCTTGGCGATTGGCTTGGCGCTTTTCTTGGCGCGTTGCTTGGCGCTTGGGTTGCCGCTTGGCCTGGGGCATGGCTTGGCGCTTTTATTGGCACTTTCCTTGGCGCGTGGTTTAGCGCTTGGCTGGGCGCTTGGCTTGTCGTTTGGCTTGGCGCTCTCTTTGGCGCGTGGCTTGGCGCTTTTTTTGCCGCTTGGCTTAACGCTTTTCTTGGCGCGTAGCTTAGCGCGTGGCTTGTCGCTTGGTTTGGCGCTTTTCTTGGCGCTTATCTTGGCGCTTTTCTTAGCGCGTGGGGTGGCGCGTGGCTTGTCGCTTGGCTTGGCGCATGGCGTGGCTCTTTTCTTGGCGCGTAGCTTGGCGCGTGGTTTATCGCTTGGCTTGGCGCTTGGCTTGGCGCATGGCGTGGCGCTTTTCCTGGCGCGTAGCTTGGCGCGTGGCTGGGTCTTTGGTTTGGCGCTTGGCTTAGTGTTTGGCTTGGCGATTGGCTTGGCGCTTTTCCTGGCGCGTTGCTTGGCGCTGGGGTTGCCGCTTGGCCTGGGGCATGGCTTGGCGCTTTTATTGGCACTTTCCTTGGCGCGTGGTTTAGCGCTTGGCTGGGCGCTTGGCTTGGCGTTTGGCTTGGCGCTTTTCTTGGCGTGTGGCTTGGCGCTTGGCTTGGCGCTTGGCTTAGCGCTCTCTTTGGCGCGTGGCTTGGCGCTTGGCTTGCCGCTTGGTTTAACGCTTTTCCTGGCGCGTAGCTTAGCGCGTAGCTTAGCGCGTGGCTTGTCGCTTGGCTTGGCGCTCTCCTTGGCGCGTGGCTTGGCGCTTGGCTTGCCGCTTGGTTTAACCCATTAATGGCCAAAGTATCAAAAACGAACCATTAACAAAATAATTTTTTATTTTTTTTTCTATAAATTGAAATAGCTATTATCTTATCAATTGCCACTTAGAAAACTCCCAAGTAGCTCATACATGTGTTGGAACTTAATTTGTATAAATAATAACAGTTTTATTAATTTTTAAATAACGGCCATTTCAACAGTGTTTGCAGCACTTTGTATAAAAAGCAATAATATACAGTAAAATAAATTATGAAAACTTGAGTTTACAAAAACTGTCGGCTGTAGAGATCAAATGAACGCAAAATGTAAACAAACGTGACAAAAGTGTTTATACAACGATTTTACGACCACTTGAAATTAATGGTTCGTTTATGATACTTTGGCCAGATGCAGTGTAGACAAACAAAACTGCATGCGCACAACGTTCCAAAGGTTTGTGCCTGAATGGATATCATTTCTAGTAAAACTTTTGAGTCGTTAACACTCTGTGTAACGGTAAAGTGTCAAGTGAATCAATATTTTATTATACGTTATTGTAATAGCAGTTGCGACTAACCGGGTAAGTTGAAATTATGTTGTACTTACTTTTTGTCTGTTATAAATCTTTGTTCTCAAATGTGCAATATAATACATATTTATTTTACACATATACAGTACGAGTATTTATAATTGTTTCTATTACAGCCATGTCTTTTAGTAGAAAGTGGGAGCTCAAAAGACCACTAAATGTTCAAGAGTTGGAAGCACTGTTGGAAGAAGATTCCGATCTTGAAGACGTGAATGAAATAGATGCAGTGTATATTCCTCCAGCTGTCGACCCTCTTACTGATGAGGAAGATTTGGATGAAGATTGTCTTGTAGGCGAAAATACAGTAACGGATATTGCAGGAACATTCGAAATTCACACGCATGCTTTAGATGACGAAAATGATAATTTGGATGAGCCAACTCCGGGCCCATCTAGCAGCAAAAAGAAAAAAGTTAGTGGCAAATCCAAGCCAAAACGGTACGTACCCTCCTGGAAAAATCAAGAACCATCATATTCATCTGTGCCAACCACAAGTGAATTTCAAAGAATGCAAGCAATAAAACAAAACATTGGTGGAAAATCGCCTTTGGAAGTCCTTTTATTATTTTTTGATGATACGGTACTCAACGCATTAGTAAATTACAGTTTGAAATATGCAAAAGATAATAACCGTCACGATTTCAAATTTTCTGTATCTTTACTAAAACAATTTTTGGGAATTTTAATACTTACTGGTTATCACACATTACCAGCTTGTGACATGTATTGGTCAAAAGATGAGGATAAGGGTGTCGATTTAGTAAGAAGCTGCATGAGCAGAAATACATTCAGATCAATAAAAAGAAATATACATCTAGCAGATAATAGCAGCTTAGACATGGCGGACAAATTTTCTAAATTGCGTCCTGTATTCAATTTGTTGAATGAAAAATATTTGCAGTTTGGGATATTTACCCACAACCTTTCTATTGATGAGCAAATGGTCCCCTATTTTGGCAGACATTCTGCAAAAATGTTTATGAAAGGTAAACCAGTTCGCTTCGGCTTCAAAATTTGGTGTCTTTGTAGCTCAGGTGGATATTTATATCAATTTATCCCTTACGGTGGTGCTGCTTCTAAAGATATTCAACAGGAACATTCACTAGGAACACGAGTAGTTTTAGACTTGCTGTCTGTTGTGTCTGATGCATCTCAATACAAAGTTTTTTTCGACAATTTTTTTTCTAGTTACGATTTGTTCAATATTTTGAAAGAGAAAGGATTTTTCTTCACAGGAACTGTCAGAGAAAACCGTTTACCAAATTGTCCATTGCAAAGCAGCAAAATAGTTAGAAAACAAAAAAGAGGAGAATTTGTCTTCTGTTTTGACGAAACGGCCCAGGTAACAGTTGCAAGATGGAATGATAGCTCGGTAGTAACTGTTGCTACAAATAATGGAACGATTGAACCAGTACTCAAAGCAAAACGATACAACAGGAAGTTGAAAAAAGAAGAACAAGTGCCGCAACCAAATGTTATAAAAGATTATAATATGCATATGGGTGGGGTTGATCTTCTTGACAATGCAGTATCAAACTATAGAATTAGAGTTAGAGGTAAAAAGTGGTGGTGGCCACTCTTCATCAACTTAGTAGATTCCACAGTAGTAAACGCATGGAAATTATATAACATTGCCAACGATTCTCATCTGTCACAATTAGAATTTCGGTCATTTTTGGTTTTGTCCCTGATAAAGAGCCACACCAGATCTACACCCTCCTCAGAGCCGATAGAGCAGGAATCGGAGGAACTGCTACCCGCAGCACCGTCTACATCTTGGGGTCGTCCTTCTCGAGGAAGCTTGCCAAGTGAAATAAGATATGATAACGTTGGTCATATTGTCATTAGAGAGGAAAAAGGCAAAAGACGTCGTTGCAGGGTTTGCAAAACGCACACTTTATATTTGTGTGATAAATGTAAAGTTCACTTATACCCTACTTGTTTTAGTGTATTTCACAACAAAAGTGCATAATACTACTTTTGTAAATAATTTTTAAACTGTACACCTAATTTTTAGTTTTAGTTCATATATTCTGCCAAAGTATCATTAACGAACCATTATTTTTCTTCTATATATTGTTATTATTATTATTATTTTTATGTATTTTTCTCTTAATTTTATCATAAATAAAGCATACATATAAATTTTTTAACAACATTTTAATTATTTTGATGCTTGGCCATGAATGGGTTAACGATTTTCTTGGCGCGTAGCTTAGCGCGTGGCTTGTCGCTTGGCTTGGCGCTCTCCTTGGTGCATAGGGTGGCGCTTTTCTTGGCGCGTGGATTGGCGCTTTTCTTGGCGCTTGGCTTGGCGCTTGGTTTGGCGCTTGGATTGGCGCTTGGCTTAGCGTTTTCCTTAGCGTGTGGCTTGTTGCTTGGCTTGGCGCATGGCGTGGCGCTTTTCCTGGCGTGTGGCTTGGCGCTTGGCTTGGTGCTTGGCTTGGCGCTTGGCTTGGCGCTTGGCTTGGGGCATGGCGTGGCGCTTTTCTTGGCGCTTGGCTTATCGCTTGGCTTGGCGCTCTCCTTGGAGCGTGGCTTGGCGCTTGGCTTGGCGCCTTTCTTGGCGCGTGGCTGGGCGTTTAACTTAGCGCTTGGCTTGGCGTTTGGCTTGGCGATTGGCTTGGCGCTTTTGTTGGCGATTGGCTTGGCGCTTTTGTTGGCGCGTTGCTTGGCGCTTGGCTTGCCGCTTGGCTGGGGCATGGCTTGGCGCTTTTATTGGCGCTTTTTTTGGCGCGTGGTTTAGCGCTTGGCTGGGCGCTTGGCTTGGCGTTTGGCTTGGCGCTTTTCTTGGCGCGAGGTTTGTCGCTTGGCTTGGCGCTTTTCTTGGCGTGTGGCTTAGCACTTGGCTTGGCGCTCAACTTGGCGCGTGGCTTGGAGCTTGGCTTGGCGCCTTTCTTGGCGCGTGGCTCGGCGCTATTGTTGGCGAGTGGCTGGGCCTTTGGCTTGGCGCTTGGCTTGGCGTTTGGCTTGGCGATTGGCTTGGCGCTTTTGTTGGCGCGTTGCTTGGCGCTTGGCTTGCCGCTTGGCCTGGGGCATGGCTTGGCGCTTTTATTGGCGCTTTTCTTGGCGCGTGACTTAGCGCTTGGCTGGGCGCTTGGCTTGGCGTTTGGCTTGGCGCTTTTCTTGGCGCGAGGTTTGCCGCTTGGTTTAACGCTTTTCTTGGCGCGTAGCTTGTAATAACCTGAATTTCTTATTGAGTTATTTAATTTTGAGCCATGAATAATTACCACTTTTAATGAACTTCTTAGTCCCGGGCAGTCAGATGCCAGGGTTCAATTTACTCTCTCAAGTATATAGAAAAGTACACATAACATAACAGGGATTTATTTGGGTTTAACTATTTACATTGTAACATAATAATAAATAAAATATTTCCTGTATTCGGTACAACAAATATAAGATCTCTTCTCTGGCTTCTCTGGAGCACTTGGCAGGCAGTCAACCCCTTTTACTTCGCGGGTTGGACGGGTCGCGGATCGCCCAGGGGATCACGCACGTACCGCTGTTGTGGCTTGCGTAAACGTCCTCTAACGGCCAAGACTGTAAACGGAACAATTCGAGGTTAACTTTGTTTATTATTGTCGAATGTTATAAATTCTGGTGAAATCTTGTTTATTTCGGGGGCTGTGACTACAAATAAACGTGGGGCGAAGGCCTGGTTCGCCCCAAGCTAATCCGTAGTGCCGAATAGCTTCTTATAGCAAGTGAAATGACAGTGTATCAAATTTCCGTGGGAAACGGCGTTAGCCTTCAAATTTGCTAATTAAACCAAGGAGTTATTAATTGTTAAATTGACGCACTACGGACAGGCTCATGACGTCTATGAAACCACCTTCCTCTAGGTGAGTAAAGCTTTGAATTCTTACAACAAAACTGATTTTGTGGTACCTTCGCCGGTGCCGTGACCTTGACTTCTAGGTAATTATATGTGATTAATTTCGGGATTTGAAACTTTTACTTGTGTGTAAAAGTACTCACAGGGGTTACATGAAATTAATTACCAACTTTCTGGGCGGCGAGTGAAGCTCTCTTAGGTTCTACGAATAAGTTTCGTGTTTTGGCTCAATAAGGATTTTGAGATTTTTGCCAAAATGAAGGGTGACGCCCTTTTAAGTTTTGCGAATATGTCTCGCATTGGTTCTTGCGACTAGCGTGGAGGGCTTCGCCTGAAGGGCTTTAAAATAAGGGAAAGACAGGTCTGTACTCTAAGAGCCGTTTCTACAGGCTGAGAAAAGCTTATAACAGGTCGCTTTGGTCGCTATTCACGAAGCCCTTAAGCGATTGTTATTCTAGCAAGCACCGCGAAAGTTTTACAGAAATCGAGGTTTATTTATAACAGATCGCTTTGGTCGCTATTCAAGAAGCCCTTAAGCGATTGTTATTCTAGCCAGCACCGCGAAAGTTTTACAGAAATCGAGGTTTATTTATAACAGATCGCTTTGGTCGCTATTCACGAAGCCCTTAAGCGATTGTTATTCTAGCCAGCACCGCGAAAGTTTTACAGAAATCGAGGTTTATTTATAACCAATCGCTTTGGTCGCTATTCACGAAGCCCTAGGCGATTGTTATTCTAGCAGGTCTACGAAAGTTTTCTACAGGAATTTCTAGTCGCAGGAACGAAGTGTTTCGGACTGGTTTCAGGAGCTAGGCCCCAGGGGGACCTAGAGCTAGACGCTGTTCAGGGACGGTGGACGTAAGCTCATCTAACAGCGTGCGTTATCTATTTATACTATACCATACTCTTTATCAGTGCTGGAAATTTGGAAGGGATGCGCCGGACGACGTCCTGTCGATGCGGGCGCAGAACGATGCTTTTGTCGTGTTATCAATTTTCTCGAGCTTTGGCGATGTTTTCTAGGTGAATGTGACGGAATTTTAGCGGGACGAAATTTGAACGCATTCCAATGCGTAGAAATAATAACTTCGGCCGGAGCTAACGTCACACATGCCCCTTCCTACGGAGGAAACAGCCGGTGGATGGAAGTCTTCTTCATGGAGCTACCTCATACGGCTCGGAAAACACCTGGGGATCTCTGAATTATCGACACACAAGTCAGACAACATACATTCTAAAGTTATGGGAGTAACCGGCGCTTCTTCTGGCAGCGTCTACGGGGAGCTTGTGTTCTTATTGAACTTTCAACTGGGTGAATACAGAGGTTGTGGTTCCAACTTGAACTCTTTCAGGATTTCTCGGCGGGGAAAAACAAGCTCAGAAAACTAGGGCAAGAAACTGCTTCTGTGCAAGGCAAACTTTATGCAGTTTTCGGTCAACAGGCGGTTGTCGTGACATTAATTTCCACCTGGATCTTTACAGGATTTAGTTTCACTTGAAACATTCGGTAAAATTTTCAGGTTGTACTCCAGGGCGGGTTGCATACAATTCTACGGGTTCATGCTCTACGAATGGGCGTCTTCTTATAGGCACCAAGGCGAAAACGTGATCATTCTCAGGAGACATTCAACATCATGCATGCGATTAATAATACTGGCGGGTACAACGGTCATGGACAAGACTGGTAATCTTTCAGAATTTTCTGGGTAAGCCGAATGAAATTTCCTGGACTGCATTCAACCACGTGAAAGCAGTTTCAGGCTAGATGAGACTAAAGATTTCGCGGTATCGAATCGTTTGTCTTCTCATACGTTCATTCTACAGGCTCATAAAATTCTACGGGGTGCATTCTAAAACAAATGCTACTGACGGATGCTGAGCTCGCGGTATCGACTCGCATTCATACAGGTTTTGTTCAATCGTGGGAAATTTTTAAGGTTACAGGATTAACCGACTTTCTCACGATATTTGAACTTTAACTGGGAGAAATTAGTAGAGGTTGCGGGGACCAACTTACAATTTCAATTTAATTTGTGTATGTTTGCAGGTTACCTCGGTTCTGCGAAGATGGCTTCGACTTTGAAGATCTCGCACTGGACGTGATTTACCTGGAGGGTTTGCGTTCCAAAGACTTCTCGCGAGGGAGGTTGTGCTGCAGGATAGCACGATGCTCCACGTCTCTTGTAGCTGGCTGTACTTCTCAGGGTGAAGCTGTATACCAGGAGACGTCTCGGGAGGAAGTTTTTATGGAGGGAACTTACGAAATCGGGGATGATCTGGACTCCAAAACGTAGTACTGTGCTCAAAGCTGATTTCCGGACTTCAGCTGGGGCTTTTGTACCTTCTGGAATCTTTGTGACCACCTGGAGGCAACCTAGTTGCGTAGATGCCCTGGCCTTCGACGATCGGAATTTTCCAACGGCCTGGACTTCAAATAGGAGCCCTCTATGGGCTGGATTTCCTCTTTTCCATACTTGGAATCGACACCCTTCTGGTGGTTTCTAGATTTCTGGTGTTGGACACGCTGGTAACCTCGATGGGGCCGTTTTCCAACATTTCTGGAGGTAGTTACAAGCGGTTCTAGCGGCGGTAACATCTGGTTCTGGTATATGTCAGTGAACATGGTTTGTACAATATTTAAAATAATTAATTATACTTTAAATGATAACTATTTATTTTTCAGGTAAATAAATTGCTCGAGCGCCATCATTCGGATTTGCTGGCCTGGCTGGTTGTTGGGGGCTCTAAATTCTACTTGACTATATACTTGAGATTACGTCCCTGCTCGGGCGCCATGTAATAAACTGAATTTCTTATTGAGTTATTTAATTTTGAGCCATGAATAATTACCACTTTTAATGAACTTCTTAGTCCCGGGCAGTCAGATGCCAGGGTTCAATTTACTCTCTCAAGTATATAAAAAAGTACACATAACATAACAGGGATTTATTTGGGTTTAACTATTTACATTGTAACATAATAATAAATAAAATATTTCCTGTATTCGGTACAACAAATATAAGATCTCTTCTCTGGCTTCTCTGGAGCACTTGGCAGGCAGTCAACCCCTTTTACTTCGCGGGTTGGACGGGTCGCGGATCGCCCAGGGGATCACGCACGTACCGCTGTTGTGGCTTGCGTAAACGTCCTCTAACGGCCAAGACTGTAAACGGAACAATTCGAGGTTAACTTTGTTTATTATTGTCGAATGTTATAAATTCTGGTGAAATCTTGTTTATTTCGGGGGCTGTGACTACAAATAAACGTGGGGCGAAGGCCTGGTTCGCCCCAAGCTAATCCGTAGTGCCGAATAGCTTCTTATAGCAAGTGAAATGACAGTGTATCAAATTTCCGTGGGAAACGGCGTTAGCCTTCAAATTTGCTAATTAAACCAAGGAGTTATTAATTGTTAAATTGACGCACTACGGACAGGCTCATGACGTCTATGAAACCACCTTCCTCTAGGTGAGTAAAGCTTTGAATTCTTACAACAAAACTGATTTTGTGGTACCTTCGCCGGTGCCGTGACCTTGACTTCTAGGTAATTATATGTGATTAATTTCGGGATTTGAAACTTTTACTTGTGTGTAAAAGTACTCACAGGGGTTACATGAAATTAATTACCAACTTTCTGGGGGGCGAGTGAAGCTCTCTTAGGTTCTACGAATAAGTTTCGTGTTTTGGCTCAATAAGGATTTTGAGATTTTTGCCAAAATGAAGGGTGACGCCCTTTTAAGTTTTGCGAATATGTCTCGCATTGGTTCTTGCGACTAGCGTGGAGGGCTTCGTCTGAAGGGCTTTAAAATAAGGGAAAGACAGGTCTGTACTCTAAGAGCCGTTTCTACAGGCTGAGAAAAGCTTATAACAGGTCGCTTTGGTCGCTATTCACGAAGCCCTTAAGCGATTGTTATTCTAGCAAGCACCGCGAAAGTTTTACAGAAATCGAGGTTTATTTATAACAGATCGCTTTGGTCGCTATTCACGAAGCCCTTAAGCGATTGTTATTCTAGCCAGCACCGCGAAGGTTTTACAGAAATCGAGGTTTATTTATAACAGATCGCTTTGGTCGCTATTCACGAAGCCCTTAAGCGATTGTTATTCTAGCCAGCACCGCGAAAGTTTTACAGAAATCGAGGTTTATTTATAACCGATCGCTTTGGTCGCTATTCACGAAGCCCTAAGCGATTGTTATTCTAGCAGGTCTACGAAAGTTTTCTACAGGAATTTCTAGTCGCAGGAACGAAGTGTTTCGGACTGGTTTCAGGAGCTAGGCCCCAGGGGGACCTAGAGCTAGACGCTGTTCAGGGACGGTGGACGTAAGCTCATCTAACAGCGTGCGTTATCTATTTATACTATACCATACTCTTTATCAGTGCTGGAAATTTGGAAGGGATGCGCCGGACGACGTCCTGTCGATGCGGGCGCAGAACGATGCTTTTGTCGTGTTATCAATTTTCTCGAGCTTTGGCGATGTTTTCTAGGTGAATGTGACGGAATTTTAGCGGGACGAAATTTGAACGCATTCCAATGCGTAGAAATAATAACTTCGGCCGGAGCTAACGTCACACATGCCCCTTCCTACGGAGGAAACAGCCGGTGGATGGAAGTCTTCTTCATGGAGCTACCTCATACGGCTCGGAAAACACCTGGGGATCTCTGAATTATCGACACACAAGTCAGACAACATACATTCTAAAGTTATGGGAGTAACCGGCGCTTCTTCTGGCAGCGTCTACGGGGAGCTTGTGTTCTTATTGAACTTTCAACTGGGTGAATACAGAGGTTGTGGTTCCAACTTGAACTCTTTCAGGATTTCTCGGCGGGGAAAAACAAGCTCAGAAAACTAGGGCAAGAAACTGCTTCTGTGCAAGGCAAACTTTATGCAGTTTTCGGTCAACAGGCGGTTGTCGTGACATTAATTTCCACCTGGATCTTTACAGGATTTAGTTTCACTTGAAACATTCGGTAAAATTTTCAGGTTGTACTCCAGGGCGGGTTGCATACAATTCTACGGGTTCATGCTCTACGAATGGGCGTCTTCTTATAGGCACCAAGGCGAAAACGTGATCATTCTCAGGAGACATTCAACATCATGCATGCGATTAATAATACTGGCGGGTACAACGGTCATGGACAAGACTGGTAATCTTTCAGAATTTTCTGGGTAAGCCGAATGAAATTTCCTGGACTGCATTCAACCACGTGAAAGCAGTTTCAGGCTAGATGAGACTAAAGATTTCGCGGTATCGAATCGTTTGTCTTCTCATACGTTCATTCTACAGGCTCATAAAATTCTACGGGGTGCATTCTAAAACAAATGCTACTGACGGATGCTGAGCTCGCGGTATCGACTCGCATTCATACAGGTTTTGTTCAATCGTGGGAAATTTTTAAGGTTACAGGATTAACCGACTTTCTCACGATATTTGAACTTTAACTGGGAGAAATTAGTAGAGGTTGCGGGGACCAACTTACAATTTCAATTTAATTTGTGTATGTTTGCAGGTTACCTCGGTTCTGCGAAGATGGCTTCGACTTTGAAGATCTCGCACTGGACGTGATTTACCTGGAGGGTTTGCGTTCCAAAGACTTCTCGCGAGGGAGGTTGTGCTGCAGGATAGCACGATGCTCCACGTCTCTTGTAGCTGGCTGTACTTCTCAGGGTGAAGCTGTATACCAGGAGACGTCTCGGGAGGAAGTTTTTATGGAGGGAACTTACGAAATCGGGGATGATCTGGACTCCAAAACGTAGTACTGTGCTCAAAGCTGATTTCCGGACTTCAGCTGGGGCTTTTGTACCTTCTGGAATCTTTGTGACCACCTGGAGGCAACCTAGTTGCGTAGATGCCCTGGCCTTCGACGATCGGAATTTTCCAACGGCCTGGACTTCAAATAGGAGCCCTCTATGGGCTGGATTTCCTCTTTTCCATACTTGGAATCGACACCCTTCTGGTGGTTTCTAGATTTCTGGTGTTGGACACGCTGGTAACCTCGATGGGGCCGTTTTCCAACATTTCTGGAGGTAGTTACAAGCGGTTCTAGCGGCGGTAACATCTGGTTCTGGTATATGTCAGTGAACATGGTTTGTACAATATTTAAAATAATTAATTATACTTTAAATGATAACTATTTATTTTTCAGGTAAATAAATTGCTCGAGCGCCATCATTCGGATTTGCTGGCCTGGCTGGTTGTTGGGGGCTCTAAATTCTACTTGACTATATACTTGAGATTACGTCCCTGCTCGGGCGCCATGTAATAAACTGAATTTCTTATTGAGTTATTTAATTTTGAGCCATGAATAATTACCACTTTTAATGAACTTCTTAGTCCCGGGCAGTCAGATGCCAGGGTTCAATTTACTCTCTCAAGTATATAAAAAAGTACACATAACATAACAGGGATTTATTTGGGTTTAACTATTTACATTGTAACATAATAATAAATAAAATATTTCCTGTATTCGGTACAACAAATATAAGATCTCTTCTCTGGCTTCTCTGGAGCACTTGGCAGGCAGTCAACCCCTTTTACTTCGCGGGTTGGACGGGTCGCGGATCGCCCAGGGGATCACGCACGTACCGCTGTTGTGGCTTGCGTAAACGTCCTCTAACGGCCAAGACTGTAAACGGAACAATTCGAGGTTAACTTTGTTTATTATTGTCGAATGTTATAAATTCTGGTGAAATCTTGTTTATTTCGGGGGCTGTGACTACAAATAAACGTGGGGCGAAGGCCTGGTTCGCCCCAAGCTAATCCGTAGTGCCGAATAGCTTCTTATAGCAAGTGAAATGACAGTGTATCAAATTTCCGTGGGAAACGGCGTTAGCCTTCAAATTTGCTAATTAAACCAAGGAGTTATTAATTGTTAAATTGACGCACTACGGACAGGCTCATGACGTCTATGAAACCACCTTCCTCTAGGTGAGTAAAGCTTTGAATTCTTACAACAAAACTGATTTTGTGGTACCTTCGCCGGTGCCGTGACCTTGACTTCTAGGTAATTATATGTGATTAATTTCGGGATTTGAAACTTTTACTTGTGTGTAAAAGTACTCACAGGGGTTACATGAAATTAATTACCAACTTTCTGGGGGGCGAGTGAAGCTCTCTTAGGTTCTACGAATAAGTTTCGTGTTTTGGCTCAATAAGGATTTTGAGATTTTTGCCAAAATGAAGGGTGACGCCCTTTTAAGTTTTGCGAATATGTCTCGCATTGGTTCTTGCGACTAGCGTGGAGGGCTTCGTCTGAAGGGCTTTAAAATAAGGGAAAGACAGGTCTGTACTCTAAGAGCCGTTTCTACAGGCTGAGAAAAGCTTATAACAGGTCGCTTTGGTCGCTATTCACGAAGCCCTTAAGCGATTGTTATTCTAGCAAGCACCGCGAAAGTTTTACAGAAATCGAGGTTTATTTATAACAGATCGCTTTGGTCGCTATTCACGAAGCCCTTAAGCGATTGTTATTCTAGCCAGCACCGCGAAGGTTTTACAGAAATCGAGGTTTATTTATAACAGATCGCTTTGGTCGCTATTCACGAAGCCCTTAAGCGATTGTTATTCTAGCCAGCACCGCGAAAGTTTTACAGAAATCGAGGTTTATTTATAACCGATCGCTTTGGTCGCTATTCACGAAGCCCTAAGCGATTGTTATTCTAGCAGGTCTACGAAAGTTTTCTACAGGAATTTCTAGTCGCAGGAACGAAGTGTTTCGGACTGGTTTCAGGAGCTAGGCCCCAGGGGGACCTAGAGCTAGACGCTGTTCAGGGACGGTGGACGTAAGCTCATCTAACAGCGTGCGTTATCTATTTATACTATACCATACTCTTTATCAGTGCTGGAAATTTGGAAGGGATGCGCCGGACGACGTCCTGTCGATGCGGGCGCAGAACGATGCTTTTGTCGTGTTATCAATTTTCTCGAGCTTTGGCGATGTTTTCTAGGTGAATGTGACGGAATTTTAGCGGGACGAAATTTGAACGCATTCCAATGCGTAGAAATAATAATTTCGGCCGGAGCTAACGTCACAAGCTTAGCGCGTGGCTTGTTGCTTGGCTTGGGGCATGGCGTGGCGCTTTTCTTGGCCCGTGGGTTGGCGCTTGGTTTGGCGCTTGGATTGGCGCTTGGCTTAGCGTTTTCCTTAGCGTGTGGTTTGTCGCTTGGCTTGGCGCATGGCGTGGCGCTTTTCCTGGCGTGTGGCTTGGCGCTTGGCTTGGTGCTTGGCTTGGCGCTTGGCTTGGCGCTTGGCTTGGGGCATGGCGTGGCGCTTTTCTTGGCGCGTGGCTTATCGCTTGGCTTGCCGCTCTCCTTGGAGCGTGACTTGGCGCTTGGCTTGGCGCCTTTCTTGGCGCGTGGCTGGGCGTTTAACTTAGCGCTTGGCTTGGCGTTTGGCTTGGCGATTGGCTTGGCGCTTTTGTTGGCGCGTTCCTTGGCGCATGGGTTGCCACTTGGCTTGGGGTTTGGCTTGGCGCTTTTCTTGGCGCTTTCGGTGGCGCGTGGTTTAGCGCTTGGCCTGGAGAATAGCTTGGCGCTCTTCTTTTCGCGTGGCTTGGCGCTTGGCTGGACGCTTGGCTTGGCGCTTGGCTTGGCGCTTGGCTTTGCGCTTTTCTTAACGCGTGGCTTGGTGCTTGGCTTGCCGCTTTCATGGCGCGTGTCTTGGCGCTTGGCTGGACGCTTGGCTTGGCGCTTGGCTTAGCGCTTGCCTTGGCGCATGGCTTAACGTTCTCCTTGGCGCGTGGCTTGGCGCTTGGCTGGGCGCTTGGTTTGGCGCTTGGCTTGGCGTTTTTCTTGGCGCTTGGCTTGGCGCGTGGCTTGGCGTGTGGCTTGGCGCTTTGCTTTGGACTTTTCTTAGCGCGTGGCTTAATGCTTGGCTTGGCGCTTGGCTTGGCGCTTTTCAGGGCGCTTTTCTTGGCGCGTGGCTTAGCGCTTGGATTGGCGCTTGGCTTGGTGCTTGGCTTGGCGCATGGCTTTTTGCTAGCCTTGGCGCGTGGCTTGGCGCTTGGCTGGACGCTTGGCTTGGCGCTTTCTGCGCGCGTGACTTGTCGCTTTCTTGGCGCGTGGCTTGGCGCTTGGCTTGGCTCTTGGCTTGGCGCTTGGCTTGGCGCATAGGTTGGCGCTCTCTATAGCGCGTTGCTTGGCGCTTGTCTGGGCGCTTGGATGGCGCTTGGCTTGGCGCTTGGCTTGGCGCTTGGCTTGACGCTTTCCTTAACGCGTGGCTTGTCGCTTGGCTTGGCGCATGGCGTGGCGCTTTTTTTGGCACGTGGCTGGGCGCTTAACTTGGCGCTTGGCTTGGCGCTTAGCTTGGCGCTTTTCTTGTCGCGCAAGTTAACGCGCGGCTTGTCGCTTGGCTTGACACTCTCCTTGGCGCGTGGCTTGGCGCTTGGCTTGGCGAGTGGCTTGGCGCGTGGCTTGGCGCGTGGCTTGGCGCTTGGCTTGGCGCTTTTCTTTGCGCGTGGCTTGTCGCTTGTCTTGGCGCATGGCGTGGCGCTTTTCTTGTCGCTTGGCTTGGCGCTCTCCTTGGCGCGTGGCTTGGCGCTTGGCTTGGCGCTTGGCTTGGCGCGTGGATTGGCGCTTGGCTTGGCGCTTTTCTAGGCGCGTGGCTTGGCGCGTGGCTTGTCGCTTGGCTTGGCGCATTGCGTGGCGTTTTTCTTGGCGCGTGGCTTGGCGCTTGGCTTGGTGCTTGGCTTGGCGCTTGGCTTGGCGCTTGGCTTGGCGCTTGGCTTGGCGTTTAGCTTGGCGCTTGGCTTGGCGCTTTTCTTGTCGCGTGACTTAACGCGTGGCTTGTCGCTTGGCTTGGCGCTCTCTTTGGCGCGTGGCTTGGAGCTTGGCTTGGCGCCTTTCTTGGCGCGTGGCTCGGCGTTATTCTTGGCGAGTGGCTGGGCCTTTGGCTTGGCGCTTGGCTTGGTGTTTGGTTGGCGATTGGCTTGGCGCTTTTGTTGGCGCGTTGCTTGGCGCTTGGCTTGTCGCTTGGCCTGGGGCATGGCTTGGCGCTTTTATTGGCGCTTTTCTTGGCGCGTGGCTTAGCACTTGGCTGGGCGCTTGGCTTGGCGTTTGGCTTGGCGCTTTTCTTGGCGCGAGGTTTGTCGCTTGGCTTGGCGCTTTTCTTGGCGTGTGGCTTAGCACTTGGCTTGGCGCTCTATTTGGCGAGTGGCTTAGAGCTTGGCTTGGCGCCTTTCTTGGCGCGTGGCTCGGCGCTATTCTTGGCGAGTGGCTGGGCCTTTGGCTTGGCGCTAGGCTTGGCGTTTGGCTTGGCGATTGGCTTGGCACTTTTGTTGGCGCGTTGCTTGGCGCTTGGGTTGCCGCTTGGCCTGCGGCATGGCTTGGCGCTTTTATTTAGCTTTTCTTGGCGCGTGGTTTAGCGCTTCGCTGGGCGCTTGGCTTGGCGTTTGGCTTGGCGCTTTTCTTGGTGCGAGGTTTGCCGCTTGGTTTAACGCTTTTCTTGGCGCGTAGCTTAGCGCGTGGCTTGTTGCTTGGCTTGGGGCATGTCGTGGCGCTTTTCTTGGCCCGTGGCTTGGCGCTTGGCTTGGCGCTTGGCTTGGCGCTTAGCTTGGCGCTTTTCTTGGCGCGTGGCTTAACGCGTGGCTTGTCGCTTGGCTTGGCGCTATTCTTGGCGCTTAGCTTGGCGCTTTTCTTGGCGCGTGGCTTGGCGCGTAGCTTGTCGCTTGGCTTGGCGCATGGCGTGGCGCTTTTCTTGGCGCGTAGCTCTGCGCGTGGCTTGGCGCTTGGCTTGGCGCTCTCCTTGGCGCGTGGCTTGGCGCTTGGCTTGCCGCTTGGCTTAGCGCTTGTCTTGGCTCGTAGCTTAGCGTTTGGCCTGTCGCTTGGCTTGGCGCTCTCATTGGTGCATAGGGTGGCGCTTTTCTTGGCGCGTGGCTTGGCGCTTGGCTTGGCGCTTTTCTTGGCGCTTGGCTTGGCCCTTGGCTTGGCGCTTGGCTTGGCGCATGGCGTGGCGCTTAGCTTGGCGCTTTTCTTGGCGCGTGGCTTAACGCGTGGCTTGTCGCTTGGCTTGGCGCTATTCTTGGCGCTTAGCTTGGCGCTTTTCTTGGCGCGTGGCTTGGCGCGTAGCTTGTCGCTTGGCTTGGCGCATGGCGTGGCGCTTTTCTTGGCGCGTAGCTTGGCGCGTGGCTTGGCGCTTGGCTTGGCGCTCTCCTTGGCAAGTGGCTTGGCGCTTGGCTTGCCGCTTGGCTTAGCGCTTGTCTTGGCGCGTAGCTTAGCGCGTGGCCTGTCGCTTGGCTTGGCGCTCTCATTGGTGCATAGGGTGGCGCTTTTCTTGGCGCGTGGCTTAGCGCTTGGCTTGGCGCTTTTCTTGGCGCTTGGCTTGGCCCTTGGCTTGGCGCTTGGCTTGGCGCATGGCGTGGCGCTTAGCTTGGCGCTTTTCTTGGCGCGTGGCTTAACGCGTGGCTTGTCGCTTGGCTTGGCGCTATTCTTGGCGCTTAGCTTGGCGCTTGGCTTGGCGCTTAGCTTGGCGCTTTTCTTGGCGCGTGGCTTAACGCGTGGCTTGTCGCTTGGCTTGGCGCTATTCTTGGCGCTTAGCTTGGCGCTTTTCTTGGCGCGTGGCTTGGCGCGTAGCTTGTCGCTTGGCTTGCCGCATGGCGTGGCGCTTTTCTTGGCGCGTAGCTTGGCGCGTGGCTTGGCGCTTGGCTTGGCGCTCTCCTTGGCGCGTGGCTTGGCGCTTGGCTTGCCGTTTGGCTTAGCGCTTGTCTTGGCGCGTAGCTTAGCGCGTGGCCTGTCGCTTGGCTTGGCGCTCTCATTGGTGCATAGGGTGGCGCTTTTCTTGGCGCTTGGCTTGGCGCTTGGCTTGGCGTTTTCCATAGCGCGTAGCTTGTTGCTTGGCTTGGCGCATGGCGTGGCGCTTTACTTGGCGTGTGGCTTGGCGCTTGGCTTGGTGCTTGGCTTGGCGCTTGGCTTGGCGTTTGGCTTGGAGCATAACGTGGCGCTTTTCTTGGCGCGTGGCTTATCGCTTGGGTTGGCGCTCTCCTTGGAGCGTGGCTTGGCGCTTGGCTTGGCGCCTTTCTTGGTGCGTGGCTCGGCGCTACTCTTGGCGCGTGGCTGGGCGTTTATCTTAGCGCTTGGCTCGGCGTTTGGCTTGGCGATTGGCTTGGCGCTTTTGTTTACGCATTGCTTGGCGCATGGGTTGCCGCTTGGCTTCGGGCTTGGCTTGGCGCTTTTCTTGGCGCTTTCGTAGGCGCGTGGCTTGGCGCTTGGCCTGGAGAATAGCTTGGCGCTCTTCTTTTCGCGTGGCTTGGCGCTTGGCTGGACGCTTGGTTTGGCGCTTGGCTTGGCGCATGGCTTGGCGCTCTCGTTGGCGCGTGGCTTGGCGCTTGGCTGGGCGCTTGGCTTGGCGCTTGGCTTAGCGCTTGGCTTAGCGTTTTTCTTGGCGCTTGGCTTGGCGCGTGGCTTGGCGTGTGGCTTGGCGCTTAGCTTTGAACTCTTCTTAGCGCGTGGCTTAATGTTTAGCTTGCCGCTTGGCTTGGCGCTTGGCTTGGCGTTTTTCAGGGCGCTTTTCTTGGCGCGTGGTTTAGCGCTTGGATTGGCGCTTGGCTTGGTGCTTGGCTTGGCGCATGGCTTGGCGCTCTCCATGGCGCGTGGCTTGGCGCTTGGCTTGGCGCTTGGCTTAGCGCTTGGCTTGGCGCATGGCTTGGCGCTCCCCATGGCGGGTGGCTTGGCGCTTGGCTGGGCGCTTGGCTTGGCGCTTGGCTTAGCGTTTTTCTTGGCGCTTGGCTTGGCGCGTGGCTTGGCGTGTGGCTTGGCGCTTAGCTTTGGACTTTTCTTAGCGCGTGGCTTAATGCTTGGCTTGCCGCTTGGCTTGGCGCTTGGCTTGGCGCTTTTCAGGGCGCTCTTCTTGGCGCGTGGCTTAGCGCTTGGATTGACGCTTGGCTTGGTGCTTGGCTTGGCGGATGGCTTGGCGCTCTCCTTGGCGCGTGGCTTGGCGCTTGGCTGGCCGCTTGGCTTGGCGCTTTCTGCGCGCTTGGCTTGTCGCTTGGCTTGGCGCTTTCTTGGCGCGTGGCTTGGCGCTTGGCTTGGCTCTTGGCTTGGCGCTTGGTTTGGCGCATGGGTTGGCGCTTGGCTTGGCGCTTGGCTTGGCTCTTGGCTTGGCGCTTGGTTTGGCGCATGGGTTGGCGCTTGTCTGGGCGCTTGGATAACGCTTGGCTTAGCGCTTGGCTTAGCGCTTGGCTTGGCGATTTCTTGGCGCTTGGCTTGGCGCATGGAGTGGTGCTTTTCCTGGCGCGTGGCTTTTCGCTTGGCTTGGCGCTCTCCTTGGCGCGTGGCTTGGCGCTTGGCTTGGCGCCTTTCTTGGCGCGTGGCCCGGCGCTATTCTTGGCGCGTGGCTGGGCGTTTGGCTTAGCGCTTGGCTTGGCGTTTGGCTTGGCAATTGGCTTGGCGCTTTTGTTGGCGCGTTGCTTGGCGCATGGGTCGCCGCTTGGCTTGGGGCTTGGCTTGGCGCTTTCCTTGGCGTTTTTGTTGGCGCGTGGCTTGGCGCTTCGCCTGGAGATTAGCTTGGCGCTCTTCTTTCCGCGTGGCTTGGCGCTTAGCTGGACGCTTGGCTTGGCGCTTGGCTTAGCGCTTGGATTGGCGCTTGGTTTAGCGCTTGGCTTAGCGCATGGCTTGGCGCTTTCCTTGGCGCGTGGCTTGGCGCTTGGCTGGGCGCTTGGCTTGGCGCTTGGCTTGACGCTTGGCTTGGCGTTTTTCTTGGCGCTTGGCTTGGCGCGTGGCTTATCGCATGGCTTGGCGCTTAGCTTTGGACCTTTCTTAGCGCGTGGCTTGGTGCTTGGCTTGGCGCTTGGCTTGGCGCTTTTCAGTGCGCTTTTCTTGGCGCGTGGCTTGGCGCTTGGCTTGGCGCTTGGCTTGGTGCTTGGCTTGGCGAATGGCTTGGCGTTCTCCTTGGCGCGTGGCTTGGCGCATGGCTGGACGCTTGGCTTGTCGCTTGGCTTAACGCTTTCTTGGCGCGTGGTTTGGCGCTTGGCTTGGCGCTTGGCTTGGCGCTTGACTTGGCGCATGGGTTGGCGCTCACCATAGCGCGTGGCTTGGCGATTGTCTGGGCGCTTGAATGGCGCTTGGCTTGGCGCTTGGCTTGGCGCGTAGCTTATCGCATGGCTTGGCGCTAAGCTTTGGACCTTTCTTAGCGCGTGGCTTGGTGCTTGGATTGCCGCTTGGCTTGGCGCTTGGCTTGACGCTTTTCAGTGCGCTTTTCTTGGCGCGTGGCTTAGCGCTTGGCTTGGCGCTTGGCTTGGTGCTTGGCTTGGCGAATGGCTTGGCGTTCTCCTTGGCGCGTGGCTTGGCGCATGGCTGGACGCTTGGCTTGGCGCATGGCTTGGCGCTCTCCTTGGCGCGTAGCTTGTCGCTTGGCTTAACGCTTTCTTGGCGCGTGGTTTGGCACTTGGCTTGGCGCTTGGGTTGGCGCATGGGTTGGCGCTAACCATAGCGCGTGGTTTGGCGCTTGTCTGGGCGCTTGGATGGCGCTTGGCTTCTCGCATGGTTTGGCACCCTCCTTGGCGCGTGGCTTGGGGCTTAGGTGGGCGCTTGGCTTGGCGCTTGGCTTGGCGCTTGGCTTGGCGTTTTTCTTGGCGCTTGTCTTGGCGCTTGGATGGCGCTTGGCTTGGCGAATGGCTTGGCACCCTCCTTGGCGCGTGGCTTGGCGCTTAGCTGGGCGCTTGGCTTAGCGCTTGGCTTGGCGCTTGGCTTAGCGCTTGGCTTGGCGCATGGCTTGGCACTCACTTTGGCGCGTGGCTTGGTGCTTGGTTTGGTGCTTTCCTTGGCGGGTGGCTCTGCACTTATCTTGGCGCGTGGCTCGGCACTTTTCTTGGCACGTGGCTTGTCGCTTGGATTTGCGATTTTCTTGGCGCGTGGCTTGGCACTTTTCTTGGCACGTGGCATGTCGCTTGGATTTGCGCTTTTCTTGGCGCTTGGCTTGGCGCTTTTCTTGGCACGTGGCTTGTCGCTTGGATTTGCGCTTTTCTTGGCGCGTGGCTTGGCGTTTGGCTAGGCGCTTGGCTTGGCGCTTGGCTTGGCGCTTTTCTTGACGCGTGGCTTGGCGTTTGGCTAGGCGCTTGGCTTGGCGCTTGGCTTGGCGTTTGGCTAGGCGCTTGGCTTGGCGCTTGGCTTGGCGCTTTTCTTGACGCGTGGCTTGGCGCGTGGCTTGGCACGTGGCCAAACGCATACAAAGAAAATATCAAAGCTCTACCAAAACGTTTCCCTATTTTATAAATTCTGACTTTATTATAACTTCGCAGCTTTCTCTCGGTTGAACGATTGATCGTAAAAAAACTACAAGTATTTAATCTGTAGCAAATTTTATCCTCTTCTATTTCATATAAGTTTACCACTTACAAAATGGATTGTTTCCGTGTGACTTTAGAAAAAGTAAAAATTTTGTTTTTTGCACAGTTTTTCCTCTGAAAAACGTATTTCCGGGTAACAGTTAAGTTGGAAAACTTAATAGTCGTGTACAGGAACCTAAACTACGCATACAAAAAAAATATCAAAGCTCTACCAAAACGTTTAGCTATTTTATAAATATTGACTTTATTATAACTTCGCAGCTTTCTCTCTGCTGAACGATTGATCGTAAAAAAACTACAAGTACTTAATGTGTAGGAAATTTTATCCTCTTCTATTTCATATAAGTTTAACACTTACAAAATAGATTGTTTCCTTGTGACTTTCGAAAAAGTAAAAATTTTGTTTTTTGCACAGTTTTTCCTCTGAAAAACATGTTCCCGGTTAACAGTTAAGTTGGTAAACCTAATAGTCGTGTACAGGAACGTAAACTACGCATACAAGAAAAATATCAAAGCTCTACCAAAACGTTTAGCTATTTTATAAATTTTGACTTTATTATAACTTCGCAGCTTTCTCTCTGCTGAACGATTGCTCGTAAAAAAACTACAAGTACTTAATGTGTAGGAAATTTTATCCTCTTCTATTTCATATAAGTTTAACACTTACAAAATAGATTGTTTCCGTGTGACTTTAGAAAAAGTAAAAATTTCGTTTTTTGCACAGTTTTTCCTCTGAAAAACGTATTTCCGGGTAACAGTTAAGTTGGAAAACCTAATAGTCGTGTACAGGGACGTAAACTACCGCATATAAACAAAATATCAATGCTCTACCAAAACGTTTAGCTATTTTATAAGTATTGAGTTTATTATAACTTCGCAGCTTTCTCTCTGCTGAACGATTGATCGTAAAAAAACTACAAGTACTTAATGTGTAGGAAATTTTATCCTCTTCTATCTCATATAAGTTTAACACTTACAAAATAGATTGTTTCCATGTGACTTTAGAAAAAGTAAAAATTTTGTTTTTTGCACAGTTTTTTTCTCTGAAAAACGTATTTCAGGGTAACAGTTAAGTTGGAAAACCTAATAGTCGTGTACAGGGACTTAAACTACGCATATAAAAAATTATCAATGCTCTACCAAAACGTTTAGCTATTTTATAAATATTGACTTTATTATAACTTCGCAGCTTTCTCTCTACTGAACGATTGATCGTAAAAAAACTACAAGTACTTAATGTGTAGGAAATTTTATCCTCTTCTATTTCATATAAGTTAATACTTACAAAATAGATTGTTTCCTTGTGACTTTAGAAAAAGTAAAAATTTTGTTTTTTGCACAGTTTTTCCTCTGAAAAACGTGTTCCCGGTTATTAGTAAGTTGGTAAACCTAATAGTCGTATACAGGGACGTAAACTACGCATACAAAAAAAATATCAAAGCTCTACCAAAACGTTTAGCTATTTTATAAATTTTGACTTTATTATAACTTCGCAGCTTTCTCTCGGCTGAACGATTGATCGTAAAGAAAGTACAAGTACTTAATGTGTAGGAAATTTTATCCTCTTCTATTTCATATAAGTTTAACACTTACAAAATAGATTGTGTGTAACTTTAGAAAAAGTAAAAATTTTGTTTTTTGCACAGTTTTGCCTCTGAAAAACGTGTTTCCGGTTAACAGTTAAGTTGGTAAACCTAATAGTCGTATACACGGACGTAAACTACGCATACAAAAAAAATATCAAAGCTCTACCAAAACGTTTAGCTTTTTTATAAATTTTGACTTTATTATAACTTCGCAGCTTTCTCTCGGCTGAACGATTGATCGTAAAAAACCTACAAGTACTTAATGTGTAGGAAATTTTATCCTCTCCTATTTCATATAAGTTTAACACTTACAAAATAGATTGTTTCCGTGTGACTTTAGAAAAAGTAAAAATTTTGTTTTTTGCACAGTTTTTCCTCTGAAAAACGTATTTCCGGGTAACAAATAAGTTGGAAAACCTAATAGTCGTGTACAGGGACGTAAACTACGCATACAAAAAAAATATCAAAGCTCTACCAAAATGTTTAGCTATTTTATAAATTTTGACTTTATTATAACTTCGCAGCTTTCTCTCGGCTGAACGATTGATCGTAAAAAACCTACAAGTACTTAATGTGTAGGAAATTTTATCCTCTCCTATTTCATATAAGTTTAACACTTACAAAATAGATTGTTTCCGTGTAACTTTAGAAAAAGTAAAAATTTTGTTTTTTGCACAGTTTTTCCTCTGACAAACGTGTTTCCGGTTAACAGTTAAGTTGGTAAACCTAATAGTCGTATACAGGGACGTAAACTACGCATACAAAAAAAATATCAAAGATCTACCAAAATGTTTAGCTTTTTTATAAACTTTGACTTTATTATAACTTCGCAGCTTTCTCTCGGCTGAACGATTGATCGTAAAGAAACTACAAGTACTTAATGTGTAGGAAATTTTATCCTCTTCTATCTCATATAAGTTTAACACTTACAAAATAGATTGTTTCCTTGTGACTTTAGAAAAAGTAAAAATTTTGTTTTTTGCACAGTTTTTCCTCTGAAAAACGTATTTCCGGGTAACAAATAAGTTGGAAAACCTAATAGTCGTGTACAGGGACGTAAACTACACATACAAAAAAAATATCAAAGCTCTACCAAAATGTTTAGCTATTTTATAAATTTTGACTTTATTATAACTTCGCAGCTTTCTCTCGGCTGAACGATTGATCGTAAAAAACCTACAAGTACTTAATGTGTAGGAAATTTTATCCTCTCCTATTTCATATAAGTTTAACACTTACAAAATAGATTGTTTCCGTGTAACTTTAGAAAAAGTAAAAATTTTGTTTTTTGCACAGTTTTTCCTCTGACAAACGTGTTTCCGGTTAACAGTTAAGTTGGTAAACCTAATAGTCGTGTACAGGGACGTAAACTACGCATACAAAAAAAATATCAAAGCTCTACCAAAACGGTTAGCTTTTTTATAAATTTTGACTTTATTATAACTTCGCAGCTTTCTCTCGGCTGAACGATTGATCGTAAAAAACCTACAAGTACTTAATGTGTAGGAAATTTTATCCTCTCTATTTCATATAAGTTTAACACTTACAAAATAGATTGTTTCCTCGTGACTTTAGAAAAAGTAAAAATTTTGTTTTTTGCACAGTTTTTCCTCTGAAAAACGTGTTCCCGGTTAACAGTTAAGTTGGTAAACCTAATAGTCGTGTACAGGGACGTAAACTACGCATACAAAAAAAATATCAAAGCTCTACCAAAACGTTTAGCTATTTTATAAATTTTGATCGTAAAAAACCTACAAGTACTTAATATGTAGGAAATTTTATCCTCTCCTATTTCATATAAGTTTAACACTTACAAAATAGATTGTTTCCGTGTAACTTTAGAAAAAGTAAAAATTTTGTTTTTTGCACAGTTTTTCCTATAAAAAACGTGTTTCCGGTTAACAGTTAAGTTGGTAAACCTAATAGTCGTATACAGGGACGCAAACTACGCATACAAAAAAAATATCAAAGCTCTACCAAAATGTTTAGCTATTTTATAAATTTTGACTTTATTATAACTTCGCAGCTTTCTCTCGGCTGAACGATTGATCGTAAAAAACCTACAAGTACTTAATGTGTAGGAAATTTTATCCTCTCCTATTTCATATAAGTTTAACACTTACAAAATAGATTGTTTCCGTGTAACTTTAGAAAAAGTAAAAATTTTGTTTTTTGCACAGTTTTTCCTCTGACAAACGTGTTTCCGGTTAACAGTTAAGTTGGTAAACCTAATAGTCGTATACAGGGACGTAAACTACGCATACAAAAAAAATATCAAAGATCTACCAAAATGTTTAGCTTTTTTATAAACTTTGACTTTATTATAACTTCGCAGCTTTCTCTCGGCTGAACGATTGATCGTAAAGAAACTACAAGTACTTAATGTGTAGGAAATTTTATCCTCTTCTATCTCATATAAGTTTAACACTTACAAAATAGATTGTTTCCTTGTGACTTTAGAAAAAGTAAAAATTTTGTTTTTTGCACAGTTTTTCCTCTGAAAAACGTATTTCCGGGTAACAAATAAGTTGGAAAACCTAATAGTCGTGTACAGGGACGTAAACTACACATACAAAAAAAATATCAAAGCTCTACCAAAATGTTTAGCTATTTTATAAATTTTGACTTTATTATAACTTCGCAGCTTTCTCTCGGCTGAACGATTGATCGTAAAAAACCTACAAGTACTTAATGTGTAGGAAATTTTATCCTCTCCTATTTCATATAAGTTTAACACTTACAAAATAGATTGTTTCCGTGTAACTTTAGAAAAAGTAAAAATTTTGTTTTTTGCACAGTTTTTCCTCTGACAAACGTGTTTCCGGTTAACAGTTAAGTTGGTAAACCTAATAGTCGTGTACAGGGACGTAAACTACGCATACAAAAAAAATATCAAAGCTCTACCAAAACGGTTAGCTTTTTTATAAATTTTGACTTTATTATAACTTCGCAGCTTTCTCTCGGCTGAACGATTGATCGTAAAAAACCTACAAGTACTTAATGTGTAGGAAATTTTATCCTCTCTATTTCATATAAGTTTAACACTTACAAAATAGATTGTTTCCTCGTGACTTTAGAAAAAGTAAAAATTTTGTTTTTTGCACAGTTTTTCCTCTGAAAAACGTGTTCCCGGTTAACAGTTAAGTTGGTAAACCTAATAGTCGTGTACAGGGACGTAAACTACGCATACAAAAAAAATATCAAAGCTCTACCAAAACGTTTAGCTATTTTATAAATTTTGATCGTAAAAAACCTACAAGTACTTAATATGTAGGAAATTTTATCCTCTCCTATTTCATATAAGTTTAACACTTACAAAATAGATTGTTTCCGTGTAACTTTAGAAAAAGTAAAAATTTTGTTTTTTGCACAGTTTTTCCTATAAAAAACGTGTTTCCGGTTAACAGTTAAGTTGGTAAACCTAATAGTCGTATACAGGGACGCAAACTACGCATACAAAAAAAATATCAAAGCTCTACCAAAATGTTTAGCTATTTTATAAATTTTGACTTTATTATAACTTCGCAGCTTTCTCTCGGCTGAACGATTGATCGTAAAAAACCTACAAGTACTTAATGTGTAGGAAATTTTATCCTCTCCTATTTCATATAAGTTTAACACTTACAAAATAGATTGTTTCCGTGTAACTTTAGAAAAAGTAAAAATTTTGTTTTTTGCACAGTTTTTCCTCTGACAAACGTGTTTCCGGTTAACAGTTAAGTTGGTAAACCTAATAGTCGTATACAGGGACGTAAACTACGCATACAAAAAAAATATCAAAGATCTACCAAAATGTTTAGCTTTTTTATAAACTTTGACTTTATTATAACTTCGCAGCTTTCTCTCGGCTGAACGATTGATCGTAAAGAAACTACAAGTACTTAATGTGTAGGAAATTTTATCCTCTTCTATCTCATATAAGTTTAACACTTACAAAATAGATTGTTTCCTTGTGACTTTAGAAAAAGTAAAAATTTTGTTTTTTGCACAGTTTTTCCTCTGAAAAACGTATTTCCGGGTAACAAATAAGTTGGAAAACCTAATAGTCGTGTACAGGGACGTAAACTACACATACAAAAAAAATATCAAAGCTCTACCAAAATGTTTAGCTATTTTATAAATTTTGACTTTATTATAACTTCGCAGCTTTCTCTCGGCTGAACGATTGATCGTAAAAAACCTACAAGTACTTAATGTGTAGGAAATTTTATCCTCTCCTATTTCATATAAGTTTAACACTTACAAAATAGATTGTTTCCGTGTAACTTTAGAAAAAGTAAAAATTTTGTTTTTTGCACAGTTTTTCCTCTGACAAACGTGTTTCCGGTTAAGAGTTAAGTTGGTAAACCTAATAGTCGTGTACAGGGACGTAAACTACGCATACAAAAAAAATATCAAAGCTCTACCAAAACGTTTAGCTTTTTTATAAATTTTGACTTTATTATAACTTCGCAGCTTTCTCTCGGCTGAACGATTGATCGTAAAAAACCTACAAGTACTTAATGTGTAGGAAATTTTATCCTCTCTATTTCATATAAGTTTAACACTTACAAAATAGATTGTTTCCTCGTGACTTTAGAAAAAGTAAAAATTTTGTTTTTTGCACAGTTTTTCCTCTGAAAAACGTGTTCCCGGTTAACAGTTAAGTTGGTAAACCTAATAGTCGTGTACAGGGACGTAAACTACGCATACAAAAAAAATATCAAAGCTCTACCAAAACGTTTAGCTATTTTATAAATTTTGATCGTAAAAAACCTACAAGTACTTAATATGTAGGAAATTTTATCCTCTCCTATTTCATATAAGTTTAACACTTACAAAATAGATTGTTTCCGTGTAACTTTAGAAAAAGTAAAAATTTTGTTTTTTGCACAGTTTTTCCTATAAAAAACGTGTTTCCGGTTAACAGTTAAGTTGGTAAACCTAATAGTCGTATACAGGGACGCAAACTACGCATACAAAAAAAATATCAAAGCTCTACCAAAACGTTTAGCTTTTTTATAAATTTTGACTTTATTATAACTTCGCAGCTTTCTCTCGGCTGAACGATTGATCGTAAAAAACCTACAAGTACATAATGTGTAGGAAATTTTATCGTCTCCTATTTCATATAAGTTTAACACTTACAAAATAGATTGTTTCCGTGTAACTTTAGAAAAAGTAAAAATGTTGTTTTTTGCACAGTTTTTCCTATGACAAATGTGTTTCCGGTTAACAGTTAAGTTGGTAAACCTAATAGTCGTATACAGGGATGTAAACTACGCATACAAAAAAAATATCAAAGCTCTACCAAAACGTTTAGCTTTTTTATAAATTTTGACTTTATTATAACTTCGCAGCTTTCTCTCGGCTGAACGATTGATCGTAAAAAACCTACAAGTACTTAATGTGTAGGAAATTTTATCCTCTCTATTTCATATAAGTTTAACACTTACAAAATAGATTGTTTCCTCGTGACTTTAGAAAAAGTAAAAATTTTGTTTTTTGCACAGTTTTTCCTCTGAAAAACGTGTTCCCGGTTAACAGTTAAGTTGGTAAACCTAATAGTCGTGTACAGGGACGTAAACTACGCATACAAAAAAAATATCAAAGCTCTACCAAAATGTTTAGCTATTTTATAAATTTTGACTTTATTATAACTTCGCAGCTTTCTCTCGGCTGAACGATTGATCGTAAAAAAACTACAAGTACTTAATGAGTAGGAAATTTTATCCTCTTCTATTTCATATAAGTTAAACACTTACAAAATAGATTGTTTCCGTGTAACTTTAGAAAAAGTAAAAATTTTGTTTTTTGCACAGTTTTTCCTCTGACAAACGTGTTTCCGGTTAACAGTTAAGTTGGTAAACCTAATAGTCGTATACAGGGACGTAAACTACGCATACAAAAAAAATATCAATGCTCTACCTAAACGTTTAGCTTTTTTATAAATTTTGACTTTATTATAACTTCGCAGCTTTCTCTCGGCTGAACGATTGATCGTAAAAAACCTACAAGTACTTAATGTGTAGGAAATTTTATCCTCTCCTATTTCATATAAGTTTAACACTTACAAAATAGATTGTTTCCGTGTAACTTTAGAAAAAGTAAAAATTTTGTTTTTTGCACAGTTTTTCCTCTGACAAACGTGTTTCCGGTTAACAGTTAAGTTGGTAAACCTAATAGTCGTATACAGGGACGTAAACTACGCATACAAAAAAAATATCAAAGCTCTACCAAAACGTTTAGCTATTTTATAAATTTTGATCGTAAAAAACCTACAAGTACTTAATATGTAGGAAATTTTATCCTCTCCTATTTCATATAAGTTTAACACTTACAAAATAGATTGTTTCCGTGTAACTTTAGAAAAAGTAAAAATTTTGTTTTTTGCACAGTTTTTCCTATAAAAAACGTGTTTCCGGTTAACAGTTAAGTTGGTAAACCTAATAGTCGTATACAGGGACGCAAACTACGCATACAAAAAAAATATCAAAGCTCTACCAAAACGTTTAGCTTTTTTATAAATTTTGACTTTATTATAACTTCGCAGCTTTCTCTCGGCTGAACGATTGATCGTAAAAAACCTACAAGTACATAATGTGTAGGAAATTTTATCGTCTCCTATTTCATATAAGTTTAACACTTACAAAATAGATTGTTTCCGTGTAACTTTAGAAAAAGTAAAAATGTTGTTTTTTGCACAGTTTTTCCTCTGACAAACGTGTTTCCGGTTAACAGTTAAGTTGGTAAACCTAATAGTCGTGTACAGGGACGTAAACTACGCATACAAAAAAAATATCAAAGCTCTACCAAAACGTTTAGCTTTTTTATAAATTTTGACTTTATTATAACTTCGCAGCTTTCTCTCGGCTGAACGATTGATCGTAAAAAACCTACAAGTACTTAATGTGTAGGAAATTTTATCCTCTCTATTTCATATAAGTTTAACACTTACAAAATAGATTGTTTCCTCGTGACTTTAGAAAAAGTAAAAATTTTGTTTTTTGCACAGTTTTTCCTCTGAAAAACGTGTTCCCGGTTAACAGTTAAGTTGGTAAACCTAACAGTCGTGTACAGGGACGTAAACTACGCATACAAAAAAAATATCAAAGCTCTACCAAAACGTTTAGCTATTTTATAAATTTTGATCGTAAAAAACCTACAAGTACTTAATATGTAGGAAATTTTATCCTCTCCTATTTCATATAAGTTTAACACTTACAAAATAGATTGTTTCCGTGTAACTTTAGAAAAAGTAAAAATTTTGTTTTTTGCACAGTTTTTCCTATAAAAAACGTGTTTCCGGTTAACAGTTAAGTTGGTAAACCTAATAGTCGTATACAGGGACGCAAACTACGCATACAAAAAAAATATCAAAGCTCTACCAAAACGTTTAGCTTTTTTATAAATTTTGACTTTATTATAACTTCGCAGCTTTCTCTCGGCTGAACGATTGATCGTAAAGAAACTACAAGTACTTAATGTGTAGGAAATTTTATCCTCTCCTATTTCATATAAGTTTAACACTTACAAAATAGATTATTTCCGTGTAACTTTAGAAAAAGTAAAAATTTTGTTTTTTGCACAGTTTTTCCTATAAAAAACGTGTTTCCGGTTAACAGTTAAGTTGGTAAACCTAATAGTCATGTACAGGGACGTAAACTACGCATACAAAAAAAACATCAAAGCTCTACCAAAACGTTTAGCTTTTTTATAAATTTTGACTTTATTATAACTTCGCAGCTTTCTCTCGGCTGAACGATTGATCGTAAAGAAACTACAAGTACTTAATGTGTAGGAAAATTTATCCTCTTCTATCTCATATAAGTTTAACACTTACAAAATAGATTGTTACCGTGTGACTTTAGAAAAAGTAAAAATTTTGTTTTTTGCACAGTTTTTCCTCTGAAAAACGTATTTCCGGTTAACAGTTAAGTTGGTAAGCCTAATAGTCGTATACAGGGACATAAACTACGCATACAAAAAAAATATCAAAGCTCTACCAAAACGTTTAGCTTTTTTATAAATTTTGACTTTATTATAACTTCGCAGCTTTCTCTCGGCTGAACGATTGATCGTAAAAAACCTACAAGTACTTAATGTGTAGGAAATTTTATCCTCTCCTATTTCATATAAGTTTAACACTTACAAAATAGATTGTTTCCTCGTGACTTTAGAAAAAGTAAAAATTTTGTTTTTTGCACAGTTTTTCCTCTGAAAAACGTGTTCCCGGTTAACAGTTAAGTTGGTAAACCTAATAGTCGTGTACAGGGACGTAAACTACGCATACAAAAAAAATATCAAAGCTCTACCAAAATGTTTAGCTATTTTATAAATTTTGACTTTATTATAACTTCGCAGCTTTCTCTCGGCTGAACGATTGATCGTAAAGAAACTACAAGTACTTAATGTGTAGGAGATTTTATCCTCTTCTATCTCATATAAGTTTAACACTTACAAAATAGATTGTTTCCATGTGACTTTAGAAAAAGTAAAAATTTTGTTTTTTGCACAGTTTTTCCTCTGAAAAACGTATTTCCGGGTAACAGTTAAGTTGGAAAACCTAATAGTCGTGTACAGGGACGTAAACTACGCATATAAAAAATTATCAATGCTCTACCAAAACGTTTAGGTATTTTATAAATATTGACTTTATTATAACTTCGCAGCTTTCTCTCTGCTGAACGATTGATCGTAAAAAAACTACAAGTACTTAATGTGTAGGAAATTTTATCCTCTTCTATTTCATATAAGTTTAATACTTACAAAATAGATTGTTTCCTTGTGACTTTAGAAAAAGTAAAAATTTTGTTTTTTGCACAGTTTTTCCTCTGAAAAACGTGTTCCCGGTTATTAATTAAGTTGGCAAACCTAATAGTCGTATACAGGGACGTAAACTACGCATACAAAAAAAATATCAAAGCTCTACCAAAACGTTTAGCTTTTTTATAAATTTTGACTTTATTATAACTTCGCAGCTTTCTCTCGGCTGAACGATTGATCGTAAAAAACCTACAAGTACTTAATGTGTAGGAAATTTTATCCTCTTCTATCTCATATAAGTTTAACACTTACAAAATAGATTGTTTCCGTGTGACTTTAGAAAAAGTAAAAATTTTGTTTTTTGCACAGTTTTTCCTCTGAAAAACGTATTTCCGGTTAACAGTTAAGTTGGTAAGCCTAACAGTCGTGTACAGGGACGTAAACTACGCATACAAAAAAAATATCAAAGCTCTACCAAAACGTTTAGCTATTTTATAAATTTTGATCGTAAAAAACCTACAAGTACTTAATATGTAGGAAATTTTATCCTCTCCTATTTCATATAAGTTTAACACTTACAAAATAGATTGTTTCCGTGTAACTTTAGAAAAAGTAAAAATTTTGTTTTTTGCACAGTTTTTCCTATAAAAAACGTGTTTCCGGTTAACAGTTAAGTTGGTAAACCTAATAGTCGTATACAGGGACGCAAACTACGCATACAAAAAAAATATCAAAGCTCTACCAAAACGTTTAGCTTTTTTATAAATTTTGACTTTATTATAACTTCGCAGCTTTCTCTCGGCTGAACGATTGATCGTAAAAAACCTACAAGTACTTAATGTGTAGGAAATTTTATCCTCTTCTATCTCATATAAGTTTAACACTTACAAAATAGATTGTTTCCGTGTGACTTTAGAAAAAGTAAAAATTTTGTTTTTTGCACAGTTTTTCCTCTGAAAAACGTATTTCCGGTTAACAGTTAAGTTGGTAAGCCTAATAGTCGTGTACAGGGACGTAAACTACGCATACAAAAAAAATATCAAAGCTCTACCAAAATGTTTAGCTATTTTATAAATTTTGACTTTATTATAACTTCGCAGCTTTCTCTCGGCTGAACGATTGATCGAAAAAAACCTACAAGTACTTAATATGTAGGAAATTTTATCCTCTCCTATTTCATATAAGTTTAACACTTACAAAATAGATTGTTTCCGTGTAACTTTAGAAAAAGTAAAAATTTTGTTTTTTGCACAGTTTTTCCTATAAAAAACGTGTTTCCGGTTAACAGTTAAGTTGGTAAACCTAATAGTCGTATACAGGGACGTAAACTACGCATACAAAAAAAATATCAAAGCTCTACCAAAACGTTTAGCTTTTTTATAAATTTTGACTTTATTATAACTTCGCAGCTTTCTCTCGGCTGAACGATTGATCGTAAAAAACCTACAAGTACTTAATGTGTAGGAAATTTTATCCTCTCCTATTTCATATAAGTTTAACACTTACAAAATAGATTGTTTCCTCGTGACTTTAGAAAAAGTAAAAATTTTGTTTTTTGCACAGTTTTTCCTCTGAAAAACGTGTTCCCGGTTAACAGTTAAGTTGGTAAACCTAATAGTCGTGTACAGGGACGTAAACTACGCATACAAAAAAAATATCAAAGCTCTACCAAAATGTTTAGCTATTTTATAAATTTTGACTTTATTATAACTTCGCAGCTTTCTCTCGGCTGAACGATTGATCGTAAAGAAACTACAAGTACTTAATGGGTAGGAGATTTTCTCCTCTTCTATCTCATATAAGTTTAACACTTACAAAATAGATTGTTTCCATGTGACTTTAGAAAAAGTAAAAATTTTGTTTTTTGCACAGTTTTTCCTCTGAAAAACGTATTTCCGGGTAACAGTTAAGTTGGAAAACCTAATAGTCGTGTACAGGGACGTAAACTACGCATATAAAAAATTATCAATGCTCTACCAAAACGTTTAGGTATTTTATAAATATTGACTTTATTATAACTTCGCAGCTTTCTCTCTGCTGAACGATTGATCGTAAAAAAACTACAAGTACTTAATGTGTAGGAAATTTTATCCTCTTCTATTTCATATAAGTTTAATACTTACAAAATAGATTGTTTCCTTGTGACTTTAGAAAAAGTAAAAATTTTGTTTTTTGCACAGTTTTTCCTCTGAAAAACGTGTTCCCGGTTATTAGTTAAGTTGGCAAACCTAATAGTCGTATACAGGGACGTAAACTACGCATACAAAAAAAATATCAAAGCTCTACCAAAACGTTTAGCTTTTTTATAAATTTTGACTTTATTATAACTTCGCAGCTTTCTCTCGGCTGAACGATTGATCGTAAAAAACCTACAAGTACTTAATGTGTAGGAAATTTTATCCTCTTCTATCTCATATAAGTTTAACACTTACAAAATAGATTGTTTCCATGTGACTTTAGAAAAAGTAAAAATTTTGTTTTTTGCACAGTTTTTCCTCTGAAAAACGTATTTCCGGTTAACAGTTAAGTTGGTAAGCCTAATAGTCGTGTACAGGGACGTAAACTACGCATACAAAAAAAATATCAAAGCTCTACCAAAATGTTTAGCTATTTTATAAATTTTGACTTTATTATAACTTCGCAGCTTTCTCTCGGCTGAACGATTGATCGAAAAAAACCTACAAGTACTTAATATGTAGGAAATTTTATCCTCTCCTATTTCATATAAGTTTAACACTTACAAAATAGATTGTTTCCGTGTAACTTTAGAAAAAGTAAAAATTTTGTTTTTTGCACAGTTTTTCCTATAAAAAACGTGTTTCCGGTTAACAGTTAAGTTGGTAAACCTAATAGTCGTATACAGGGACGTAAACTACGCATACAAAAAAAATATCAAAGCTCTACCAAAACGTTTAGCTTTTTTATAAATTTTGACTTTATTATAACTTCGCAGCTTTCTCTCGGCTGAACGATTGATCGTAAAAAACCTACAAGTACTTAATGTGTAGGAAATTTTATCCTCTCCTATTTCATATAAGTTTAACACTTACAAAATAGATTGTTTCCTCGTGACTTTAGAAAAAGTAAAAATTTTGTTTTTTGCACAGTTTTTCCTCTGAAAAACGTGTTCCCGGTTAACAGTTAAGTTGGTAAACCTAATAGTCGTGTACAGGGACGTAAACTACGCATACAAAAAAAATATCAAAGCTCTACCAAAATGTTTAGCTATTTTATAAATTTTGACTTTATTATAACTTCGCAGCTTTCTCTCGGCTGAACGATTGATCGTAAAGAAACTACAAGTACTTAATGGGTAGGAGATTTTATCCTCTTCTATCTCATATAAGTTTAACACTTACAAAATAGATTGTTTCCATGTGACTTTAGAAAAAGTAAAAATTTTGTTTTTTGCACAGTTTTTCCTCTGAAAAACGTATTTCCGGGTAACAGTTAAGTTGGAAAACCTAATAGTCGTGTACAGGGACGTAAACTACGCATATAAAAAATTATCAATGCTCTACCAAAACGTTTAGGTATTTTATAAATATTGACTTTATTATAACTTCGCAGCTTTCTCTCTGCTGAACGATTGATCGTAAAAAAACTACAAGTACTTAATGTGTAGGAAATTTTATCCTCTTCTATTTCATATAAGTTTAATACTTACAAAATAGATTGTTTCCTTGTGACTTTAGAAAAAGTAAAAATTTTGTTTTTTGCACAGTTTTTCCTCTGAAAAACGTGTTCCCGGTTATTAGTTAAGTTGGCAAACCTAATAGTCGTATACAGGGACGTAAACTACGCATACAAAAAAAATATCAAAGCTCTACCAAAACGTTTAGCTTTTTTATAAATTTTGACTTTATTATAACTTCGCAGCTTTCTCTCGGCTGAACGATTGATCGTAAAAAACCTACAAGTACTTAATGTGTAGGAAATTTTATCCTCTTCTATCTCATATAAGTTTAACACTTACAAAATAGATTGTTTCCGTGTGACTTTAGAAAAAGTAAAAATTTTGTTTTTTGCACAGTTTTTCCTCTGAAAAACGTATTTCCGGTTAACAGTTAAGTTGGTAAGCCTAATAGTCGTGTACAGGGACGTAAACTACGCATACAAAAAAAATATCAAAGCTCTACCAAAATGTTTAGCTATTTTATAAATTTTGACTTTATTATAACTTCGCAGCTTTCTCTCGGCTGAACGATTGATCGTAAAGAAACTACAAGTACTTAATGTGTAGGAGATTTTATCCTCTTCTATCTCATATAAGTTTAACACTTACAAAATAGATTGTTTCCATGTGACTTTAGAAAAAGTAAAAATTTGTTTTTTGCACAGTTTTTCCTCTGAAAAACGTATTTCCGGGTAACAGTTAAGTTGGAAAACCTAATAGTCGTGTACAGGGACGTAAACTACGCATATAAAAAATTATCAATGCTCTACCAAAACGTTTAGGTATTTTATAAATATTGACTTTATTATAACTTCGCAGCTTTCTCTCTGCTGAACGATTGATCGTAAAAAAACTACAAGTACTTAATGTGTAGGAAATTTTATCCTCTTCTATTTCATATAAGTTTAATACTTACAAAATAGATTGTTTCCTTGTGACTTTAGAAAAAGTAAAAATTTTGTTTTTTGCACAGTTTTTCCTCTGAAAAACGTGTTCCCGGTTATTAATTAAGTTGGCAAACCTAATAGTCGTATACAGGGACGTAAACTACGCATACAAAAAAAATATCAAAGCTCTACCAAAACGTTTAGCTTTTTTATAAATTTTGACTTTATTATAACTTCGCAGCTTTCTCTCGGCTGAACGATTGATCGTAAAAAACCTACAAGTACTTAATGTGTAGGAAATTTTATCCTCTTCTATCTCATATAAGTTTAACACTTACAAAATAGATTGTTTCCGTGTGACTTTAGAAAAAGTAAAAATTTTGTTTTTTGCACAGTTTTTCCTCTGAAAAACGTATTTCCGGTTAACAGTTAAGTTGGTAAGCCTAATAGTCGTGTACAGGGACGTAAACTACGCATACAAAAAAAATATCAAAGCTCTACCAAAATGTTTAGCTATTTTATAAATTTTGACTTTATTATAACTTCGCAGCTTTCTCTCGGCTGAACGATTGATCGAAAAAAACCTACAAGTACTTAATATGTAGGAAATTTTATCCTCTCCTATTTCATATAAGTTTAACACTTACAAAATAGATTGTTTCCGTGTAACTTTAGAAAAAGTAAAAATTTTGTTTTTTGCACAGTTTTTCCTATAAAAAACGTGTTTCCGGTTAACAGTTAAGTTGGTAAACCTAATAGTCGTATACAGGGACGTAAACTACGCATACAAAAAAAATATCAAAGCTCTACCAAAACGTTTAGCTTTTTTATAAATTTTGACTTTATTATAACTTCGCAGCTTTCTCTCGGCTGAACGATTGATCGTAAAAAACCTACAAGTACTTAATGTGTAGGAAATTTTATCCTCTCCTATTTCATATAAGTTTAACACTTACAAAATAGATTGTTTCCTCGTGACTTTAGAAAAAGTAAAAATTTTGTTTTTTGCACAGTTTTTCCTCTGAAAAACGTGTTCCCGGTTAACAGTTAAGTTGGTAAACCTAATAGTCGTGTACAGGGACGTAAACTACGCATACAAAAAAAATATCAAAGCTCTACCAAAATGTTTAGCTATTTTATAAATTTTGACTTTATTATAACTTCGCAGCTTTCTCTCGGCTGAACGATTGATCGTAAAGAAACTACAAGTACTTAATGGGTAGGAGATTTTATCCTCTTCTATCTCATATAAGTTTAACACTTACAAAATAGATTGTTTCCATGTGACTTTAGAAAAAGTAAAAATTTTGTTTTTTGCACAGTTTTTCCTCTGAAAAACGTATTTCCGGGTAACAGTTAAGTTGGAAAACCTAATAGTCGTGTACAGGGACGTAAACTACGCATATAAAAAATTATCAATGCTCTACCAAAACGTTTAGGTATTTTATAAATATTGACTTTATTATAACTTCGCAGCTTTCTCTCTGCTGAACGATTGATCGTAAAAAAACTACAAGTACTTAATGTGTAGGAAATTTTATCCTCTTCTATTTCATATAAGTTTAATACTTACAAAATAGATTGTTTCCTTGTGACTTTAGAAAAAGTAAAAATTTTGTTTTTTGCACAGTTTTTCCTCTGAAAAACGTGTTCCCGGTTATTAGTTAAGTTGGCAAACCTAATAGTCGTATACAGGGACGTAAACTACGCATACAAAAAAAATATCAAAGCTCTACCAAAACGTTTAGCTTTTTTATAAATTTTGACTTTATTATAACTTCGCAGCTTTCTCTCGGCTGAACGATTGATCGTAAAAAACCTACAAGTACTTAATGTGTAGGAAATTTTATCCTCTTCTATCTCATATAAGTTTAACACTTACAAAATAGATTGTTTCCGTGTGACTTTAGAAAAAGTAAAAATTTTGTTTTTTGCACAGTTTTTCCTCTGAAAAACGTATTTCCGGTTAACAGTTAAGTTGGTAAGCCTAATAGTCGTGTACAGGGACGTAAACTACGCATACAAAAAAAATATCAAAGCTCTACCAAAATGTTTAGCTATTTTATAAATTTTGACTTTATTATAACTTCGCAGCTTTCTCTCGGCTGAACGATTGATCGTAAAGAAACTACAAGTACTTAATGTGTAGGAGATTTTATCCTCTTCTATCTCATATAAGTTTAACACTTACAAAATAGATTGTTTCCATGTGACTTTAGAAAAAGTAAAAATTTTGTTTTTTGCACAGTTTTTCCTCTGAAAAACGTATTTCCGGGTAACAGTTAAGTTGGAAAACCTAATAGTCGTGTACAGGGACGTAAACTACGCATATAAAAAATTATCAATGCTCTACCAAAACGTTTAGGTATTTTATAAATATTGACTTTATTATAACTTCGCAGCTTTCTCTCTGCTGAACGATTGATCGTAAAAAAACTACAAGTACTTAATGTGTAGGAAATTTTATCCTCTTCTATTTCATATAAGTTTAATACTTACAAAATAGATTGTTTCCTTGTGACTTTAGAAAAAGTAAAAATTTTGTTTTTTGCACAGTTTTTCCTCTGAAAAACGTGTTCCCGGTTATTAATTAAGTTGGCAAACCTAATAGTCGTATACAGGGACGTAAACTACGCATACAAAAAAAATATCAAAGCTCTACCAAAACGTTTAGCTTTTTTATAAATTTTGACTTTATTATAACTTCGCAGCTTTCTCTCGGCTGAACGATTGATCGTAAAAAACCTACAAGTACTTAATGTGTAGGAAATTTATCCTCTTCTATCTCATATAAGTTTAACACTTACAAAATAGATTGTTTCCGTGTGACTTTAGAAAAAGTAAAAATTTTGTTTTTTGCACAGTTTTTCCTCTGAAAAACGTATTTCGCGTTAACAGTTAAGTTGGTAAGCCTAATAGTCGTGTACAGGGACGTAAACTACGCATACAAAAAAAATATCAAAGCTCTACCAAAATGTTTAGCTATTTTATAAATTTTGACTTTATTATAACTTCGCAGCTTTCTCTCGGCTGAACGATTGATCGAAAAAAACCTACAAGTACTTAATATGTAGGAAATTTTATCCTCTCCTATTTCATATAAGTTTAACACTTACAAAATAGATTGTTTCCGTGTAACTTTAGAAAAAGTAAAAATTTTGTTTTTTGCACAGTTTTTCCTATAAAAAACGTGTTTCCGGTTAACAGTTAAGTTGGTAAACCTAATAGTCGTATACAGGGACGTAAACTACGCATACAAAAAAAAATATCAAAGCTCTACCAAAACGTTTAGCTTTTTTATAAATTTTGACTTTATTATAACTTCGCAGCTTTCTCTCGGCTGAACGATTGATCGTAAAAAACCTACAAGTACTTAATGTGTAGGAAATTTTATCCTCTCCTATTTCATATAAGTTTAACACTTACAAAATAGATTGTTTCCTCGTGACTTTAGAAAAAGTAAAAATTTTGTTTTTTGCACAGTTTTTCCTCTGAAAAACGTGTTCCCGGTTAACAGTTAAGTTGGTAACCTAATAGTCGTGTACAGGGACGTAAACTACGCATACAAAAAAAATATCAAAGCTCTACCAAAATGTTTAGCTATTTTATAAATTTTGACTTTATTATAACTTCGCAGCTTTCTCTCGGCTGAACGATTGATCGTAAAGAAACTACAAGTACTTAATGTGTAGGAGATTTTATCCTCTTCTATCTCATATAAGTTTAACACTTACAAAATAGATTGTTTCCATGTGACTTTAGAAAAAGTAAAAATTTTGTTTTTTGCACAGTTTTTCCTCTGAAAAACGTATTTCCGGGTAACAGTTAAGTTGGAAAACCTAATAGTCGTGTACAGGGACGTAAACTACGCATATAAAAAATTATCAATGCTCTACCAAAACGTTTAGGTATTTTATAAATATTGACTTTATTATAACTTCGCAGCTTTCTCTCTGCTGAACGATTGATCGTAAAAAAACTACAAGTACTTAATGTGTAGGAAATTTTATCCTCTTCTATTTCATATAAGTTTAATACTTACAAAATAGATTGTTTCCTTGTGACTTTAGAAAAAGTAAAAATTTTGTTTTTTGCACAGTTTTTCCTCTGATAAACGTGTTCCCGGTTATTAGTTAAGTTGGCAAACCTAATAGTCGTATACAGGGACGTAAACTACGCACACAAAAAAAATATCAAAGCTCTACCAAAACGTTTAGCTTTTTTATAAATTTTGACTTTATTATAACTTCGCAGCTTTCTCTCGGCTGAACGATTGATCGTAAAAAACCTACAAGTACTTAATGTGTAGGAAATTTTATCCTCTTCTATCTCATATAAGTTTAACACTTACAAAATAGATTGTTTCCGTGTGACTTTAGAAAAAGTAAAAATTTTGTTTTTTGCACAGTTTTTCCTCTGAAAAACGTATTTCCGGTTAACAGTTAAGTTGGTAAGCCTAACAGTCGTGTACAGGGACGTAAACTACGCATACAAAAAAAATATCAAAGCTCTACCAAATGTTTAGCTATTTTATAAATTTTGACTTTATTATAACTTCGCAGCTTTCTCTCGGCTGAACGATTGATCGTAAAAAACCTACAAGTACTTAATATGTAGGAAATTTTATCCTCTCCTATTTCATATAAGTTTAACACTTACAAATAGATTGTTTCCGTGTAACTTTAGAAAAAGTAAAAATTTTGTTTTTTGCACAGTTTTTCCTATAAAAAACGTGTTTCCGGTTAACAGTTAAGTTGGTAAACCTAATAGTCGTATACAGGGACATAAACTACGCATACAAAAAAAATATCAAAGCTCTACCAAAACGTTTAGCTTTTTTATAAATTTTGACTTTATTATAACTTCGCAGCTTTCTCTCGGCTGAACGATTGATCGTAAAAAACCTACAAGTACTTAATGTGTAGGAAATTTTATCCTCTCCTATTTCATATAAGTTTAACACTTACAAAATAGATTGTTTCCTCGTGACTTTAGAAAAAGTAAAAATTTTGTTTTTTGCACAGTTTTTCCTCTGAAAAACGTGTTCCCGGTTAACAGTTAAGTTGGTAAACCTAATAGTCGTGTACAGGGACGTAAACTACGCATACAAAAAAAATATCAAAGCTCTACCAAAATGTTTAGCTATTTTATAAATTTTGACTTTATTATAACTTCGCAGCTTTCTCTCGGCTGAACGATTGATCGTAAAGAAACTACAAGTACTTAATGTGTAGGAGATTTTATCCTCTTCTATCTCATATAAGTTTAACACTTACAAAATAGATTGTTTCCATGTGACTTTAGAAAAAGTAAAAATTTTGTTTTTTGCACAGTTTTTCCTCTGAAAAACGTATTTCCGGGTAACAGTTAAGTTGGAAAACCTAATAGTCGTGTACAGGGACGTAAACTACGCATATAAAAATTATCAATGCTCTACCAAAACGTTTAGGTATTTTATAAATATTGACTTTATTATAACTTCGCAGCTTTCTCTCTGCTGAACGATTGATCGTAAAAAAACTACAAGTACTTAATGTGTAGGAAATTTTATCCTCTTCTATTTCATATAAGTTTAATACTTACAAAATAGATTGTTTCCTTGTGACTTTAGAAAAAGTAAAAATTTTGTTTTTTGCACAGTTTTTCCTCTGAAAAACGTGTTCCCGGTTATTAATTAAGTTGGCAAACCTAATAGTCGTATACAGGGACGTAAACTACGCATACAAAAAAAATATCAAAGCTCTACCAAAACGTTTAGCTTTTTTATAAATTTTGACTTTATTATAACTTCGCAGCTTTCTCTCGGCTGAACGATTGATCGTAAAAAACCTACAAGTACTTAATGTGTAGGAAATTTTATCCTCTTCTATCTCATATAAGTTTAACACTTACAAAATAGATTGTTTCCGTGTGACTTTAGAAAAAGTAAAAATTTGTTTTTTGCACAGTTTTTCCTCTGAAAAACGTATTTCCGGTTAACAGTTAAGTTGGTAAGCCTAATAGTCGTGTACAGGGACGTAAACTACGCATACAAAAAAAATATCAAAGCTCTACCAAAATGTTTAGCTATTTTATAAATTTTGACTTTATTATAACTTCGCAGCTTTCTCTCGGCTGAACGATTGATCGAAAAAAACCTACAAGTACTTAATATGTAGGAAATTTTATCCTCTCCTATTTCATATAAGTTTAACACTTACAAAATAGATTGTTTCCGTGTAACTTTAGAAAAAGTAAAAATTTTGTTTTTTGCACAGTTTTTCCTATAAAAAACGTGTTTCCGGTTAACAGTTAAGTTGGTAAACCTAATAGTCGTATACAGGGACGTAAACTACGCATACAAAAAAAATATCAAAGCTCTACCAAAACGTTTAGCTTTTTTATAAATTTTGACTTTATTATAACTTCGCAGCTTTCTCTCGGCTGAACGATTGATCGTAAAAAACCTACAAGTACTTAATGTGTAGGAAATTTTATCCTCTCCTATTTCATATAAGTTTAACACTTACAAAATAGATTGTTTCCTCGTGACTTTAGAAAAAGTAAAAATTTTGTTTTTTGCACAGTTTTTCCTCTGAAAAACGTGTTCCCGGTTAACAGTTAAGTTGGTAAACCTAATAGTCGTGTACAGGGACGTAAACTACGCATACAAAAAAAATATCAAAGCTCTACCAAAATGTTTAGCTATTTTATAAATTTTGACTTTATTATAACTTCGCAGCTTTCTCTCGGCTGAACGATTGATCGTAAAGAAACTACAAGTACTTAATGGGTAGGAGATTTTATCCTCTTCTATCTCATATAGTTTAACACTTACAAAATAGATTGTTTCCATGTGACTTTAGAAAAAGTAAAAATTTTGTTTTTTGCACAGTTTTTCCTCTGAAAAACGTATTTCCGGGTAACAGTTAAGTTGGAAAACCTAATAGTCGTGTACAGGGACGTAAACTACGCATATAAAAAATTATCAATGCTCTACCAAAACGTTTAGGTATTTTATAAATATTGACTTTATTATAACTTCGCAGCTTTCTCTCTGCTGAACGATTGATCGTAAAAAAACTACAAGTACTTAATGTGTAGGAAATTTTATCCTCTTCTATTTCATATAAGTTTAATACTTACAAAATAGATTGTTTCCTTGTGACTTTAGAAAAAGTAAAAATTTTGTTTTTTGCACAGTTTTTCCTCTGAAAAATGTGTTCCCGGTTATTAGTTAAGTTGGCAAACCTAATAGTCGTATACAGGGACGTAAACTACGCATACAAAAAAAATATCAAAGCTCTACCAAAACGTTTAGCTTTTTTATAAATTTTGACTTTATTATAACTTCGCAGCTTTCTCTCGGCTGAACGATTGATCGTAAAAAACCTACAAGTACTTAATGTGTAGGAAATTTTATCCTCTTCTATCTCATATAAGTTTAACACTTACAAAATAGATTGTTTCCGTGTGACTTTAGAAAAAGTAAAAATTTTGTTTTTTGCACAGTTTTTCCTCTGAAAAACGTATTTCCGGTTAACAGTTAAGTTGGTAAGCCTAATAGTCGTGTACAGGGACGTAAACTACGCATACAAAAAAAATATCAAAGCTCTACCAAAATGTTTAGCTATTTTATAAATTTTGACTTTATTATAACTTCGCAGCTTTCTCTCGGCTGAACGATTGATCGTAAAAAACCTACAAGTACTTAATATGTAGGAAATTTTATCCTCTCCTATTTCATATAAGTTTAACACTTACAAAATAGATTGTTTCCGTGTAACTTTAGAAAAAGTAAAAATTTTGTTTTTTGCACAGTTTTTCCTATAAAAAACGTGTTTCCGGTTAACAGTTAAGTGGTAAACCTAATAGTCGTATACAGGGACGTAAACTACGCATACAAAAAAATATCAAAGATCTACCAAAATGTTTAGCTTTTTTATAAATTTTGACTTTATTATAACTTCGCAGCTTTCTCTCGGCTGAACGATTGATCGTAAAGAAACTACAAGTACTTAATGTGTAGGAAAATTTATCCTCTTCTATCTCATATAAGTTTAACACTTACAAAATAGATTGTTTCCGTGTGACTTTAGAAAAAGTAAAAATTTTGTCTTTTGCACAGTTTTTCCTCTGACAAACGTGTTTCCGGTTAACAGTTAAGTTGGTAAACCTAATAGTCGTGTACAGGGACGTAAACTACGCATACAAAAAAAATATCAAAGCTCTACCAAAATGTTTAGCTATTTTATAAATTTTGACTTTATTATAACTTCGCAGCTTTCTCTCGGCTGAACGATTAATCGTAAAAAACCTACAAGTACTTAATGTGTAGGAAATTTTATCCTCTCCTATCTCATATAAGTTTAACACTTACAAAATAGATTGTTTCCATGTGACTTTAGAAAAAGTAAAAATTTTGTTTTTTGCACAGTTTTTCCTCTGAAAAACGTATTTCCGGGTAACAGTTAAGTTGGAAAACCTAATAGTCGTGTACAGGGACGTAAACCACGCATATAAAAAATTATCAATGCTCTACCAAAACGTTTAGGTATTTTATAAATATTGACTTTATTATAACTTCGCAGCTTTCTCTCTGCTGAACGATTAATCGTAAAAAAACTACAAGTACTTAATGTGTAGGAAATTTTATCCTCTTCTATTTCATATAAGTTTAATACTTACAAAATAGATTGTTTCCTTGTGACTTTAGAAAAAGTAAAAATTTTGTTTTTTGCACAGTTTTTCCTCTGAAAAACGTGTTCCCGGTTATTAGTTAAGTTGGCAAACCTAATAGTCGTATACAGGGACGTAAACTACGCATACAAAAAAAATATCAAAGCTCTACCAAAACGTTTAGCTTTTTTATAAATTTTGACTTTATTATAACTTCGCAGCTTTCTCTCGGCTGAACGATTGATCGTAAAAAACCTACAAGTACTTAATGTGTAGGAAATTTTATCCTCTCCTATTTCATATAAGTTTAACACTTACAAAATAGATTGTTTCCTCGTGACTTTAGAAAAAGTAAAAATTTTGTTTTTTGCACAGTTTTTCCTCTGAAAAACGTGTTCCGGTTAACAGTTAAGTTGGTAAACCTAATAGTCGTGTACAGGGACGTAAACTACGCATACAAAAAAAATATCAAAGCTCTACCAAAATGTTTAGCTATTTTATAAATTTGACTTTATTATAACTTCGCAGCTTTCTCTCGGCTGAACGATTGATCGTAAAGAAACTACAAGTACTTAATGGGTAGGAGATTTTATCCTCTTCTATCTCATATAAGTTTAACACTTACAAAATAGATTGTTTCCATGTGACTTTAGAAAAAGTAAAATTTTGTTTTTTGCACAGTTTTTCCTCTGAAAAACGTATTTCCGGGTAACAGTTAAGTTGGAAAACCTAATAGTCGTGTACAGGGACGTAAACTACGCATATAAAAAATTATCAATGCTCTACCAAAACGTTTAGGTATTTTATAAATATTGACTTTATTATAACTTCGCAGCTTTCTCTCTGCTGAACGATTGATCGTAAAAAAACTACAAGTACTTAATGTGTAGGAAATTTTATCCTCTTCTATTTCATATAAGTTTAATACTTACAAAATAGATTGTTTCCTTGTGACTTTAGAAAAAGTAAAAATTTTGTTTTTTGCACAGTTTTTCCTCTGAAAAACGTGTTCCCGGTTATTAGTTAAGTTGGCAAACCTAATAGTCGTATACAGGGACGTAAACTACGCATACAAAAAAAATATCAAAGCTCTACCAAAACGTTTAGCTTTTTTATAAATTTTGACTTTATTATAACTTCGCAGCTTTCTCTCGGCTGAACGATTGATCGTAAAAAACCTACAAGTACTTAATGTGTAGGAAATTTTATCCTCTATCTACTCATATAAGTTTAACACTTACAAAATAGATTGTTTCCGTGTGACTTTAGAAAAAGTAAAAATTTTGTTTTTTGCACAGTTTTTCCTCTGAAAAACGTATTTCCGGTTAACAGTTAAGTTGGTAAGCCTAATAGTCGTGTACAGGGACGTAAACTACGCATACAAAAAAAATATCAAAGCTCTACCAAAATGTTTAGCTATTTTATAAATTTTGACTTTATTATAACTTCGCAGCTTTCTCTCGGCTGAACGATTGATCGTAAAAAACCTACAAGTACTTAATATGTAGGAAATTTTATCCTCTCCTATTTCATATAAGTTTAACACTTACAAAATAGATTGTTTCCGTGTAACTTTAGAAAAAGTAAAAATTTTGTTTTTTGCACAGTTTTTCCTATAAAAAACGTATTTCCGGTTAACAGTTAAGTTGGTAAACCTAATAGTCGTATACAGGGACGTAAACTACGCATACAAAAAAATATCAAGATCTACCAAAATGTTTAGCTTTTTTATAAATTTTGACTTTATTATAACTTCGCAGCTTTCTCTCGGCTGAACGATTGATCGTAAAGAAACTACAAGTACTTAATGTGTAGGAAATTTTATCCTCTCCTCATTTCATATAAGTTTAACACTTACAAAATAGATTGTTTCCTCGTGACTTTAGAAAAAGTAAAAATTTTGTTTTTTGCACAGTTTTTCCTCTGAAAAACGTGTTTCCGGTTAACAGTTAAGTTGGTAAACCTAATAGTCGTGTACAGGGACGTAAACTACGCATACGAAAAAAATATCAAAGCTCTACCAAAATGTTTAGCTATTTTATAAATTTTGACTTTATTATAACTTCGCAGCTTTCTCTCGCTGAACGATTGATCGTAAAGAAACTACAAGTACTTAATGTGTAGGAGATTTTATCCTCTTCTATCTCATATAAGTTTAACACTTACAAAATAGATTGTTTCCATGTGACTTTAGAAAAAGTAAAAATTTTGTTTTTTGCACAGTTTTTCCTCTGAAAAACGTATTTCCGGGTAACAGTTAAGTTGGAAAACCTAATAGTCGTGTACAGAGACGTAAACTACGCATATAAAAAATTATCAATGCTCTACCAAAACGTTTAGGTATTTTATAAATATTGACTTTATTATAACTTCGCAGCTTTCTCTCTGCTGAACGATTGATCGTAAAGAAACTACAAGTACTTAATGTGTAGGAAAATTTATCCTCTTCTATCTCATATAAGTTTAACACTTACAAAATAGATTGTTTCCGTGTGACTTTAGAAAAAGTAAAAATTTTGTTTTTTGCACAGTTTTTCCTCTGAAAAACGTATTTCCGTTAACAGTTAAGTTGGTAAGCCTAATAGTCGTATACAGGGACGTAAACTACGCATACAAAAAAAATATCAAAGCTCTACCAAAACGTTTAGCTTTTTTATAAATTTTGACTTTATTATAACTTCGCAGCTTTCTCTCGGCTGAACGATTGATCGTAAAGAAACTACAAGTACTTAATGTGTAGGAAATTTTATCCTCTTCTATCTCATATAAGTTTAACACTTACAAAATAGATTGTTTCCGTGTAACTTTAGAAAAAGTAAAAATTTAGTTTTTTGCACAGTTTTTCCTATAAAAAACGTGTTTCCGGTTAACAGTTAAGTTGATAAACCTAATAGTCGTATACAGGGACGTAAACTACGCATACAAAAAAAATATCAAAGCTCTACCAAAACGTTTAGCTTTTTTATAAATTTTGACTTTATTATAACTTCGCAGCTCTCTCT